>JARFJB010001142.1:1515000-2127500 GCA_036346205.1 Vesta saturnalis | reverse complement strand
AAACTCGTAGACCTCATTCTTTGTGTGACCCCAGAGGTAGAAATCCAAGGGCGAAAGGTCAGGGGATCTAGGAGGCCAAGATATTGGACCATTTAATGCAATAACTCTTTCATCAAACTGCTCCCTTAAGAAGTTCCTGACTTGAATGGTGTTGTGTGCCGGACATCCATCCTGTTGAAACCAGGTTCTTCTGAACTCATCTTCGGTGAGAGTAGCTCGTAAAGCCGGCACAACCTGGTTTCGCAAAAGCTCTAGGTACCTCTGTCCGTTTAAGTTATAGTCAAACAAAAATGGTCCTATAAGTCTATTTCCTGCAATGATTAATAATTTAGAATACATAGGTGCCCAATTAAAATAGATAAGTTAGATTAAATTACCAATAATCCCACACCAAACGTTACTTCCAAATCTGGTCTGTAGACGTCTCTCTGCCACTTCGTGAGGGTTTTCTACAGCCCAATGATGAATGTTGTGCTTATTAAAAACTCCACAATTCGTAAACCTACTCTCATCAGACCACAAGACATGATTAACAAAATCGGGATTTTCATTACACATTCTAGTCCTTGAACTATTGTGGGTTTGTATGGATAGTAGTTATTCTTTTTTAACACTCTTTGTACCGTTGATTTTGACACACGAATTTCCCGTTCTACCGTTCTTACCGATGCACTGGGGTTTTCGTTGACAGCTTGTAAAATGTTTCTGTCACAATTTTCATTATCAATATTGTATCCGCTTTTAGGTTGTTCGGTAGTTAATTAAATTAATTGCAATTTTTCTGAAGTGGGTTTTATGAGGCTGCCGTCGTTCGGGGTACATCTCCAAATACCTCGCTGAGGTAATGTCGGCGTTTCTGTTTGACTGCAAGTAAAGCGCTAACATGTCAAACTTTTCTTCATTTGAATAGGGAATACCGGCCATTTTCAACAGGCTTTTACAATTTGTGTGTCACGTTTATGATTTTAATGACAGAAAAGCGTACTACTTATGAAAACACTACTTTGAATTATTTAACGTCAAAGTCAGAGCCACCTTATATGGAAAAATGAAACCCAATTTTACTGACAAATAAATCATGTCCTACTAATAATAATAAATAAGACCTAACTTTAGAAAGTGTGATATTTCGATGAAACTCTAATCTTTTATGCACTTGTGAGACATCACTAAACTGGAAATATTGCGCTCTTTCAAAAAATCGAAAAATCCAATATGGCGGCCATAAGAAAAATGAAAGTTGAGGCAGATTGTGGGATAACAAAAGACGATTGTGACATGTCATACACTTATTCGTCTTAAAAAAGTGTCCGAATAATCTCACATTGTGACAGCTGTCAAATTAACCATTTCGGATTTACTGGCGAAAAACGACATCCGCCATTTTCGGTTTTTCGCCGATATTTTCAAAACCAATTGACCGATCGTAAATCTGAAATCGGATATCGAATGTTCAAAGCTTCCTCTAAAACTTTCCCCATTTAACCTTTGCCGTAAGTATAACAGAAGCCGAGATCTCTTTACAGAGGAGCGAATTTGGGACACATTATATATATATATATATATATATATATATATATATATATATACAGAGTGTCCCAACGATTTGTGGGTGGAGGATTATTGTAGTCATGTACAAGATGGCCCATTTTCCAGCACCACATTAAACTTGTGTTTTTTTAATGGAACACCCAATATATTTTTATATATTATGGGTCTACAACTAACGGTTCCTAAGTTATTGACATTTTTATGTAAAAAAATTAGGGAATAAAGTAGAATCCTGTTCCGCCATCTTGAAAGATATCGGAGTGAAATTTTAGGATTTGTTTTTCTTGTGTGTCTTGTTTTAACGTCTACATTAATATTGCAATCTCTTTTCTCCACATATACAGGGTGATTAATGTTATATTTCTAATTTTTTTTAAATGGCACACCCTGTATTTTATTACAGATGTGAATAGTATTGTTAACGAGCTTTCAATAGATACTCACTTTGTACTACCTATTCGTAGGTGTTTTTGAATTATTGAGTGATAAAGTTGAAAATTATAAAATTTTGAATTTTTCACCATAGAACCTTTAAAATTAAATTAAGACAATGTCATAATTCATAGATAAACACAAATGACACAACGCTAATTGCAATAAAACTGTGAATCTGTAGGGTTTGTGACACAACACAACATTTTGGACTATAAAAGGGCAACGCTTAATAATTATTTACTCGTAGAACAGCATAACTATAAACTTTAAAATGGAATTAAAGGACACAATGAATCATATTAGCTCGGTTTTCGCTTGTCTTTGTCTGTTTCTTAATAACTTAACAAATGAAAGCCATTTATTATAAATAATTCGGGAAGAATTATGAGATATTCATCTACATCGTGACTTCGTTACTAACTGGTTATTTACTTAGTGTGCAAAGAAAAAAGAGCAGATTAATATGATCTATGCTTTGCGAGCAGCTGAAAGGAACTGTTTGTTGGCATCCGGAATTTATGAACAAAAGTACCCTTTAGTTAAACATCCAAGACGTGAATCGTTTCAACTTCTTCGGGAAGGATTTGAAGACACAGGAAAAGTCAAATGCAAAAAAAGAAATGTAGAAAAACATACAGTTACAAACGAAGAAAACGAGTTAACAGTTTTATTAAGTTTAGAAGAAAATCCTCACGCAAGTGTTCGTCAGATTGCGGTACAAGCAGATCTGACAATACAAAGAATCATAAGA
Source organism: Vesta saturnalis (assembly GCA_036346205.1). NCBI lineage: Eukaryota > Metazoa > Arthropoda > Insecta > Coleoptera > Lampyridae > Vesta > Vesta saturnalis. Next base: position 2,124,763 of record JARFJB010001142.1, on the reverse strand, counting down.
AAACCTAAATATCACACATATCATTTGTGCTTGCATCAAAGCAAGATTTCGCAGATCGTGTCACATTTTACAATTTTACAATGTTATTATGGAATAATAAAATTTGTAATACATTGTTTCCTTTGATTCCATTTTACTGGTAACAAGCGAAACCCAATAATAGCTAAGCTACAGTATTTTAAAATGATTGCCCAGTTGTGGAAAACAACTGGTACTAGTTCACAATACAATTTTTCGATAAATCAGAGTGCTTGGTTGGAATCAGCGATTATTTCTTGTGTTTCAATCTGACATGCCAATGTCATATCGATTGTTGCTTTGTTGGCATCTATCAGGCGAGTGGCTTGTTCTCCTACTCTAAGTAAATAAATTTGGAATTTCACATTAGAATGGAAAGATACCATTATACCCATGAACAGTATTGTCACATGTTAACCACTCATGGCATGACATTTTTAAAGTTCGCTAAGACATCCACTGCGACACTCTTAGCTCCCGTGAAATTTCTTGAGTACTTAATGAAGGTGTCATCTATCATATCCAAAATTTCTTCTTCTACACGTACACCATGGCGATTTGGTCTATATGTATATATACATATATATATATATATATATATATATATATATATATATATATATATATATATATATATATATATGTATGTTATATATATTCTTTAGTTCGTCCCAGTCGACCGATGATGGTGATAGCTTAGCTATTGAACGATTTGAATGTTTTCGTGGGGGTATTTTGCTTGCTTAAAAAATATGGTTACACACTTTGCTAAATCGTTAATCAGTTATTGAAAAAAATTGAACACTTAAATTCTGCCTTAGGAATTTTTTTCCGCCAAATTAGGCGGTGTAACAAAAAATTGCATAGAACATAATCGATATGTTTGAGATCTATATGTTGGTATCTTTATATTTTCCAAATATGAAACTGTATCAGAAATATTTGATAAAAACCAAAAACTGGGCCTAATTAACTCCCATCTTCACCGCTGAGTTTTTCTCAAAATCTACTCAGCTCCAGAAAAAATGAAATGAAGCTTAAATAGAAAATTTCAAGTATGAACGCGTTATGGTTCACACGTAGATACTAACACAACCACGCACACACGCACGTACGTACCCACGCACGCACCCATGGACACGCACATATGCACACACGTACACATGCACATACGCACACACGCACACGCACTCAAAGTTTCAATTAGTAATAAGCTGTGTAAAAGAAAAGCATACCTCGATGTACAAAAAAACTTCCAAACCTGGTACACGGACAGGACCAAATTATAACTATCAGCTCTCAACTACTTCCAATTTACCTAAATTTTTTCACAGTTCATAAACAACTTATTTTGCTTTTTTGCCCAGTCCGTGTAATCTATACAGATTTATATAAAGCATTTGACTCTGCTGATGACGCTCGATAAGTTGTCCAATTTTGAGTTTTCTGTAAACCGCGCACAATTAATTAATTCCTACTTAAGTAGCAGTTCTCAATTTATGCTATATACGATAATCGAGTAAATAAATATACAATAAACATAAATAATGTCAGGTGTACCTCAGGCTTCTAACTTAGGCCTCATTTATATTTTTTTACATTTTACTGAATTTTAAATATCGATGATTGTAATAAATGTGAATGATGTGTTCGAGTGAAGCAAACAAGTATTTTTGCTTATCATACTCTGGACCCGCTCAGAAATTACTTATGATTGTGGAATAAACAATATAACTTTACTCGGTAACATTGAATTTTAAACTGACTTTCAAATATAACAAAAAAGCTTATCGTACTTTTGGATTCCTGATTAGAAGCGTTTATTAGATTGTGTAATACCCCTGTGCGGCCTATCTTGGAGTTTGTCTCACGTATCTGGAGTCCTAAGTATTCGTACTAATCGAAGTAGTGCAACAAAAAGTATGCCTACTATGTGGTATATAACGCACTGGCACAGTAGAATCCGACTGGTTTCGTAAAATTAGCTTATGTGAAAATAGGCATGCCTGAGTGGATCGTACCCGAATGAGGCAAGGCGTACTCTTCGTAACGTATGCAAGACGCAATGTAGTTTGACAAATCTCTATAAACTCTACATTATTGTTTCCCAATTTCTGATGTGAATAGTTAAGTTTTATCGAGTAGATATGATTGATATCGTAGACGTATTATTCTTTTTATTCCATTATTGAATATTGCATTTATAATTATTTACTAAATGCTCATATCCCATTATGCTATTTATTGGTACGACAACAATATAAGTATCAACCCACCTTTGCCTAGATGTAATCTGTTTAGTTTCAGCACGCCCGATGTGGTAACGATACGTCACATTTGCGTGCGCAAAATTTTCCCATTCGATGTGTGCAAAAGCACATCAGGTCTATTTTAATTCAACTCCACTCCGCAGCGAAGTATAAAAGCTGAACCTTTCATATAATTTAGCACTTTTTACAAAATGTTCTCTGTACTCTTCAAACAAAAAAATCCTTTTGACCAGTGCTCCTAAAGCGTTTCTTTGTAAAATACTAAATTTGTTATTGTTAAAACGTATTCCAATATCTCGAAACACAATTTGTATGTTAAAATTTAAATAGTTAAAATAGCTCTCTAATCCTGTTATTTCTGAATTATTAAACCACTTTAAAAATTAACCTAAAGTGAAAGAGGGATAAAACGCCAAGTACCGAATTCACCATTTTTGCTGTATTACCTCGGCTGGAGAGTAAATACATTACCAGATCTTTCCTTTCCAGTTAACGAGGCATAAAGCACCGTCTGAGGGCGATCGATTGAAGTTTATTTCCTCCGAAAATACCAAATTACAATCAAACAAATTAAACTACATTGGCTCCTCTACATCTTTAGGGCTGACCGATTTTTGTTTTAAATATCTAGAGTGGTTGATGCCCTTTTGCAGGTACAGAGGCTGCTCAAGGGGAGCTACGTATACAAACCCGCCTGTATAACCGATTTTCTGCCCAAAAAAAGAAGTCATTGCTGGTATGAGCTGGCATTGTTGACTGTTTACTAATATTATCGCCCGCGTAGAGAATATAATGCGTGGAAAAAGATGAAGCGGTAAATCGCAGTTAATTATTATTAGCGACACTGTGGGTGTACAGACACGGGTCCAGACGGCATTAAACCAGCTCGAATTCCATTGTTGCTGTTAAACTAACCCGTTTTAATTGTTTTTAAATGTAGAGAGATGTGTAGATGAACGTGTAAGCTGAGGAAGGGATGCTGTAGTTTTTAACGTAGTCACTCAATCTTTCGGGTTATTGCTTGCCGGTATCGTTATGATTTATTTGCATCTTACAAGGCTCTTTTTTAATGATTTTATAATTTTGTACGCACTTTAACCTGATTTAATGGTGTTTTGTTACATATTGAACCTTTTCTTTGTTTTTTTGTCCTTTGATTTATTAGTGCACTTGTGCAATTACTTATCTATTATTAAAATGGGTTTTCTTGATGGTTCTTTCCCAGATTCACAGATTAACGGATTGAACCATCATTACGCAAAGGTCCTTAATTCAAATTTGAGTAGCTTTAGTGTTTACCTGTCACACTATGATGCAACGCTCCATCCAATCCTATTTCATTCATATAACACAGCATAGCTTACCACTAGCCGGCCAATAAGTTTTGAGTTTTGCGAGTAATGCAATATCAGACTTGCAAGTGGATTCTAATGTTTTGATTGTTGCTCGGAAAGTCAATGTAAGGTAAGCAATTAATTCGAGTGAGAGTAGCATTATTGTGAGTAGGGTCAAGATCCATTTCTTAGCGATTTCATTATTGCGAATAAGTTAAATATTACGTTCTTAAAGATTATACAGTCTTTTAATTATTGAGAGTAATTTCACATTAGACTTTTAAGGATAGGGTACCTGGAGATACTACACGTTCAAGTTTTAAGATAAAATTTAGCCATGCTGGACTAGTATTATTGACTTGAATTCCCAATTAAATGCTGTCACCATAATCAACAGAGTATATATGAATGTACTAAATACTTCAATTTCACATAAAAAATGTATCAATTTGACAAATGTAATAATTTTTTGACATTTAACGTCATATCAATAAAACAAAACATTGAGGTTATCTTTATGAACTACTGCAGTTGCCAAACTAACAATTTTTAATTTCCCACATATGTATATATATATATATATATATATATATATATATACCTATTTAGGTTTAATTTTTTCAGGATACTGTGTATTGCCTTCCCTAATAAGATGAGGATTTCCTACAGTACAATAACGACAGTTTTGTTTGTTGACATGACCGTTAAGGCATAAGGTACATTCGTCGCTAAAACAAATATTTTTCACTAATTCAGACTGATCTTTAATCTTATTGGTCATAATTTCGCATAACTCTTATAGGGATCAGATTTATTCAACTTGAACACTTTGCGAACAGATTCATGGCAAAACCCCGTTAATTTAGATATCTGACGAAGTGAGGAAGTGGAATCCATTCTAGTTTCACCAAGAATTTCAATTTGAGCTGCTTCATGTAGGAGTCGAAGTTGATTTATTTTTTTATTGATAACCGATCCGGTTTGTTCAAAACTAGGTCTAAAACATACCGACGTTTTTTCCAGTATATAATGCATTAAATGCTATAGCAGTTTGTCGAGCACAACGATTTCTAGAACCACAAATAAAAACAATTTCAACATGTTCGGCGGTTGTGTAAACCATCTTTAAAAAATTAATAAGAGGTTTAAAGTATTAGAGAATTACAATAAAAGTAATGACAGATTTTAATAAAAAGGCGCCTACTTGATATGAAGCATTTGCAAAAAAAGAATAAATTATTATTGAGAATTTTACTAGCATACGTCCAAACACAAGTTACCTGAACGCTCCTTTAATAAGAGATCCTCTGATAAATAAACAATATTTCGTGTTTTTTGACTTACAGATCGTAATTTTTTACGATCTTTTTAAAGCAGTGATCTGATTTGATATTAATAGCGATAAATACGAAAACATACAACTTTTTGCTTTTCTCAACCAAATAATCGATTAATTAACGTTTGGTTTAATGCTGTGAATAGCATTTTTAAAGGGGTTTCCAATGATATCACACATGGGGTAATGCAATTTAAAAAATAGGGGTGTGATAGCTGGAACCTAAGGGGTGGGTTGCAGAAGATTGCCCTGCGGGTCAGAGTGGTTTCCCCTGCATGTTCTAGAAACGGTTTCGAGATATTTTACTACCTGTTATAGTTTCGAAGTTATGAGGTCTAGCAGATTTCAAATTGACACCCGGACAATTCTAATTTACATTACGTAACCGTATTATCATGAAAAATTTAAACGTATTGTAGAGAGTTTCGTTATTCTCGTCTTACACCATTAGTAATACTGTAACTGTAGTTAAAAAAATGGCTTTACAGGTTTACCATTATAACGGACACACTTACGAAAGTCACCAAGAAAAAGCTAGGTCAAGTTGTAATGTAATTGTAAAGAATAAAAGAACACAAAGAAAAAACATAGTCGAAGAGGATTCTTATACATCAAAAAAGCATTTCAGTAGTTCTGTTACTTACTCTGGACTCTTATTTGCAGCAAAACATATTGTATGGATTCCCAAGTAAAGAACAATTCCCAAAACCAATACTTCCTTTTTATCAGTAATACTGATGTAGACAAGCACTACCACAAGGGGGTAAAATTAAATTTACAGAAAGATTGTCATTATGTTAACAAAGAAAGTGGCGTTGTTCTTCAACTACTTGCAGAAAACCACATTGATAAAACAGCAAAATGTAAAATTAGTACAACTAAACTGCAGCGTTCTCTCGTTCGCTACATCACGTACATATTGTTTTAAGATTTCTGTCCTAACATATTAGGAAGCAAATAATAAGTAACAATAAAACAATGATTGCATGAGGCATTGTAGACATAAAATAAAGATAACTAATACTTTATTTTAATCGAAAACTGGGTTGAATTTTATCTGTAAATTCAAATTAGAGCAATAATAATGATATCATGCAATAGTAAGCACACTAAATGATCCAAATGCGATTGATGAGCACGTTTCAACTAAACGGTTTTCTACCACATTGTGTCCGCAGCCAGATTAGGCAAAGGAAAATAGTAAAGTGATCAGTTGCTCTCTTGCTTAGATTGCAAATGTAATTACACTCATTATTTAGTTTCAAATTTTGCACAGACAGAAGTAGTGACTTTTCTAAAATCCTAGCAGTAGGTGTAGCTAATTTGGAAGTTTTTTCGTATATGTAGGAGTTGATGTCATCAGTTACTCTTAGTTTTGCCCCTATTTTTAGTGAAAAGTTGATCTACGTTTCATTTTCAGTATAACTATAGAGAGAAATAAGTAGAGCAATAATACTCATAAGCAAGTTATAGCTTCTTCTATTACGCACAGGTTTTATTGACATACATACGTACATTTAAGTAAGGAATGTAGATGTTGAAACTAAGATACATTAAGCAACAACAAAAATGAAATTTCTTTAAATATAACAAATGCAAATGGTATTAATGCTGCAACTTCTTACAAAGATATCATAAATTTCGATCTAATAAATTATTACAACACTAACACCAAAATATCTTCTAACATATTCATTATCTTGAATTCCCTAAAGTCTAAAGCTACTTGTTGCGATGAAATTAGTGCTAAGATACTGCAAATGCATATTCGGGCTACTCCACGGATTTAAGGCCTATCAGTAAATTATCTACCGTATCAAACATTCTTGACTGTGTGTTAGTCCCAAATTAAAACACTTTTAGAAAAATTTAAAATACTTCCCGATGTGCAATTTGGATTTAGATCAGGGCATAGTTGTTCTACTGCACTTCTTCAAATTACTGTAATTTAGTTAGATCATTAATCTTAGTGAACTTCTCAAAATCGTTTGGAGCTGTAGATCACATGACACTGCTTGCAATCCTCCATTATATTGGATTTGACTCTAACGCTAAAAATTTGATTAAAAATTACCTTTTTGAGCGATGTTTTTTGATAATGGTGAAGAATCCTTCTCTGTGATGTGAAGTACCAAAAGGTTCAACATTGGGACCGACGTACTATTCCATATATAACTTCCCCTCAGCGGTCCTAAATTGCAAAATTCATACGTACGCCGATGAATGCCAAATTAAATCATACATTTAATCCCAAAATTGATACATATGCATCCATCATTATTATCAACGAACTATTGTCACTTTCTTGGTTAGTAAAGGAGCACGTGGAACAATTCTATAAATTTTGAATGGAGGGACGGATTTCTTTGAAATATGGGATGGCTTTGACGATAACCAAATTGACCTACTTCCGATAATACCGAAAATGAATTTAAATAGAACGTTTGGTACATTTCTACCTTGAAATGTCTGCCTGTCCGTCTGTCCCCCTGACCGTCTGTCCCCCTGTCCGCTTGCCCGTCTGTGGGTCTGTCCGTCTGTCCGTCTGTCCGTCTGTACGTCTGTACGTCTGTACGTCTGTCCGTCTGTCCGTCTGTCCGTCTGTCCGTCTGTCCGTCTGTCCGTCTGTCCGTCTGCCCGTCTGTCCGTCTGTCCGTCTGTCCGTCTGTCCGTCTGTCCGTCTGTCCGTCTGTCCGTCTGTCCGTCTGTCCGTCTGTCTGTCTGTCCGTCTGCGTGTGCGTCCGTCGTGTGCGTGTGCGTGTCGTGTCGTGTCGTTGCGTGTGTGTCGTGTGCGTGTCGTGTGCGTGTGCGTGTGCGTGTGCGTGTGCGTGTGGTGTGTGTGCGTGTGTCGTCGTGTGCGTGTGCTGTGCGTGTCGTGTGCGTGTGCGTGTGTCGTGTGCGGTGCGTCGTGTCGTTGCGTGTGCGTGTGCGTGGTGTTGTGCGTGCGTGTGTGCGTGTGCGTGTGCGTGTGCTGTTGTGCGTGTGCGTGTGGCGTGTGCGTGTGCGTGCGTGTGCGTGTGCGTGTGCGTTGCGTGTGTGTTGCGTGTGCGTGTGCGTGTGCGTGCGTGCGTGTGTGCGTGTGCGTTGTGCGTGTGCGTGTGCGTGTGCGTGTGCGTGTGCGTGTGCGTGTGATGTGTGCGTATGCGTGCGGCGGCGGTGCGTGTGGCGTGCCTTGCCGTGCGCGTGTCGCTGTGCGTGTGCGTGTGCGTGTGCGTGTGCGTGTGCGTGTGTGTGCGTTGCGTGTGCGTGTGCGTGTGCGTGTGCGTTGCGTGTGCGTGTGCGTGTGCGTGCGTGTGCGTGTGCGTGTGGTCGTGTCGTGTGCTGTGCGTGTGTGCGTGTCGTGTGCGTGTGCGTGTGCGTGGTGTGCGTGTGCGTGTGCGTGTGGGCGTGCGTGTGCGTGTGCGTGTGCGTGTGTCGTGTGCGTGTGCGTGTGCGTGTGCGTGGTGTGTGTCGTGTGCGTGTGCGTGTGCGTGTGCGTGTGCGTGTGCGTGGTGCGTGTGCGTATGCGTGTGGCGGGCAGGGCGTGTGCGTGCGGGTGTGCGTGTGCGTGTGCGTGCGTGGCGTGTGCGTGTGCTAAGTTAACGTGTGCGTATGTCGCTGTGTCGCGGTGCGTGCGTGTGCGTTCCAACTACGACTGTGCGGATTGATGCTGTGCGTGTGCGTGTGCGTGTCCGTGTGGTGTGCGTGTGCGTGTGCGTGTGCGTGTGGTGTGCGTGTGCGTGTGCGTGTGCGTGTCGGCGGTGCGTGTGCGTGTGCGTGTGCGCGTGCGTGTGCGTGTGCGTGTGCGTGTGCGTGTGCGTGTGCGTGTGCGTGTGCGTGTGCGTGTGCGTGTGCGTGTGCGTGTGCGTGTGCGTGTGCGTGTCCGTACGTGTGTGCGTGCGTGAGTATGTGTATTTCTGTTTGTATATGTGTGTGTGGATGTATGCTAGTATCCACGATAACTCCAGAACGAGAATACTTACGTACTTAAAATTTAAATTTATGCTCACTTTCATTTCTCTTGGTTCTGGTTATTAGTAGCTCTATGTTTCAACAAACTATAGAACTTAGTCATATTGAATAACTATGTTCTATGCAATTTTTTATACAACGCGTAATTTAGCGACCAAAAAATTTCTAAGGTAGAGTTTAAGTGCTAGTTAAATTTTTTTTAATGTCTGAACAGCGATTAATTTATAAGAAAATGTGGAGACAGATTAAAGAAGATGTAATTTTTCGTAACTTTCCTTCATAAAGTTTCTTAATATAAACCAAATAAGTCTAAAAATTAATTAAATAGGAAAATGCTTTTAAACCGTATTATCAATATTTTTATAGAAGCGGGTGGCATTTGAATTTTTTTCAAATTAGTATCTAGATGTCTACTAACATCTATCTGACATAAAGCTTTAAACGTTGCCCTGACATAGATTATTGTTTTGGTTTTCACAATGTTGCCTATTTTCGTTATGAACGTGTTAAAAGGGACGATGCATTTTTTTCCACTTTCTAGCGTGGAAAGTCGTATGTTGTTCCACACGAATTGTTAATTGTTATCGAGATTATTTTTGTCTGTACGTAGCATTTGACGTTTCTTAAATTAGATCATGGATTAGGATTACTTATTATTACTTCGAATTACTTAATTTATGATTAGATTCTTATTGTCTCCGTATGGCTGTTGTAAAGGGGTATGCAAGTAAATGGAGATTCATTATGAACGTCTACGACCATGAGTATATAAATTGGCAATTTTTAAACAATTAGATAACTACTTAAATGATTAGTCTAAAAGTGCGATTGCAAAAGATGAAAACTTTTTATTACACCCTTAATTTAATTTACTACGATTTGGACATGTAAGTAAAAATCTTTGTATGAGTTTGTAATTAATTAAATAAATACCTACAATTACATTTTTAAATTTATTACATTGTCCACTGAAATACAATAAAGCAGGTTTAACTTTATTACACGAATTGCTTCAATTAACATTGATAGGGCATTATTTATTTTATAGGATGCAATTTTATTAAACTCATTAATTTTATAGACCCGTTCAGAACACAATATGAATTTATGCTACCGGTATAATCTATGGAAACACGTATAATTAACCCACTAAATATCTTACACACGATTAATATAGTTTGTGCTTTGAATACCCTATCCAGATTGTTAAACGTTGGTTGATATTCAAAATAAAATGTATGAGAAATTAGGTAACTTAATAAAAAAAAATTATTGTTAATGCAAGTATATTTAAAACGAAACAAAACAAATTAGTATAGCGATGTAATTAACAATTTTGATTGAAAGCTTTAATAAGACAATATGGTAAATTTGCTGATTATTTTCGATGCGATACTTTGATTTTGCTTACAATGTAATACAGGTTTTTTTTTGTCTTAATTGAAAATTTAAAAATAAATACTTAAACGCTTTTGCCGGAAAGTGATATTAGGTATTACCAAAAAAATCACTTAAAAATTGAATTTGGGTAGAATTTTAGGAAAAACACCAATGTGATAGAATACATAAACATATCGCCAGACAGGAAGCACTACGTATTTCTCTGTATTCCTACACTTTACTGAAAATAATTTTGCTAAATTTTATTGCAACCGTTTTCATTCACTATCCGTTTCATATTTCATTTGTATCGTTTGCCTTTGTTTACTGTTACGTGAACCGATAGAATTGAAATGAGTGAAAACCGACGTGTATGCTCATTGTCTTCCGACAGCAATTGCGCATGCAAGTCGGCATTCGAAAGCATTCGATACACCTTTTAGAAAAATTAGTGTTACAGTAATTAAATTGCAGATAAAATTGCAAATGTGATTTTTTCAGCTCCAATTAGAGAAACGATACTGCCTGGGAGTTGATAATCGTTTATTTACCTATACTTACCTACTTCTGATTTAGATATTGATATAGTTTTATTAGTTTTATGTTCAACCGGCCAAGTATTCCGCTCCAAATCTCAACATTTCATTTTTAATTAAAAAATTCAGCGTTTTCCTATTTTAAAAATCTGGGGTGTCTCCACTCAACATTTCCGTATATATGCATTCATACAATAAAAGTACTAGTGGATTTATATAATCTATATAAATAAAAATGAATCGCCAAATGTGTTGCTAAAGCGCAAACCTCGAGAACTGACCACATTTGAATTTTTTTTTCAGTAATGGTTGAAGTCTTAGAAGTTTTATGAAGAAAAAATTAGAAAATCTACCGAAATGATAAACCTAATTTTGTTTTAATTATTGTAACAACGAACAAACAATTATTCTTACACACCGACATTTATCTCACCGCGAATAGACATGCATTAAATTTGTGATTATTAAACCACTGGTATCTGTGCATGGTGTTGAATAATTAATTTTTATTCTTCCATTGAAATATCGCAAATATGACTGTTTTAGCTTTCGGAGAATGAATATAACCAATTATTAATTCATAAGTCTACATGAAACAAAATGTGACGTAATGGTGTATCCAGTTTAGTAACATGTACTCAACGGAAGTTGTAATGTCTAATGAACTGTGAATACACCAAATTGGTTAAATGTCAGTTAATGCAGCATTTTTGTGAAGTACCAAATAAAGAAATCAACCTAGACTCAAATCAGTTAGACAATTTAACTTTAACTTTAGATATTATTAACTTTAGGTTATTGATTAGTAATTTGTAGCAATCTTAATAGGTAATCTGTGATATAAATTCAAAGTCCTGACGGACCCAGTGACTGACTGATATCAGACAGTCTAAACGCTGTTTTACAGACTTGACATGAGGGTGTTTACTGGGGTTGATATCCTTAAGAAAATTTTCGAAATTCCATCCCTAATATTAAATGACGTTTGAGTTTTTTTAACTTTTTAATTCCATGGTCGAATTGACCGAATAATTATGAGACACATGTATCAAATTTAAATTTTACATCCTGGGTTCTCCATCAGCATCCTGTAAGCATACATACATAAGAATTAATAATTTAAAAACTCTACGTACAATGCAAAAATGAAACTGAAACTTTTTGAGTTCATGTTTTACATATACTTTAACACTTATTCTACTCTAAAACAAAAATTACAATAAGTTTTTTAAGCATTTTCACTATTTTAGGTAATGTCCAATGCCTTGAATTTAGAATAAAAAGTCAAAATACATTTATAAGTAATTTAATGTTTAACGCTTGTTCAACGTTTTGAATTAGTAGATTTTAAAATTTAATGCATGTTAAAATCAAATTTAAAAACAATGAAAAAAGTAACTTGATGAGTTAGAAATCTTGGTTAAAGGTCTTAATTCATATATTCCTACATACATTCCTATGTCCCAAAAGTTGATACGGATCTACGATTTTGCTATAATACCAAATTTCATCACTCTAGGTCAAACAGTCTGACCGCTATCGCGTTCACATACGTCTATATGTACACACAGACGGCATACCAAAAATGGCCAAAATGGATTAAGAAGCCCTCAAAACCGGAAGACCCGTCAAAATCTCGACGTCGAACATTTTCGTGATAGCAATACCTTCCCTTTACTATTATACTTAGTATAGTGTACGGGAAGTTAAAACGTGAGGATCCGTCAAAATCTCGAGGTCGAATTTTTTCATGACCGCATTACCTTCACTTTATTACACTTCGTATAGTACATGGTAATATAAAAATGGGTGCAATGAATAAAACATTCGTCTCTACGTCAGAAATCGTTTTTCTTAGTTCTAGAGGTCGCTGTAACAAGTGGCCCTTAAAGACTCGGATAGTGATGACGTCAAAAATGTGAGGGAAATTTGAAATTCTGAACAACTCAATTTTGTTGCTGAGAACTTGAGCCTTATGTACACCATACTAATGGTTCAATATTTTCACACTTAATTAGCGTCACAATTTAATCGACTGTAAAAGTGAAATAATATTTTTTACCTCTCAAGTCATCAACGCTAACCTTTTAATTTTTAAACAAGCCAAATATGTACGAAAATAACGCAGTATCAACGATTTAAAATGGTTTTAAACATTGAGAAGTTAAAGATGGTGCGTTACGTTTATTGTTTCCTAAAATGTAACCTCTACTTCATTTCATATTTTCATATGTATCCCGCATTTTTGTACATCTAACGCTAACCGTTCATTTTATTAATTGAGTGCTCTTGTAGTAATATTAAGTGATTTATTTCCACATTTTTTAAATTTTTTTTACGTATGTTTAAAACTATTTAAAATTGTTGATACTGCATTATTTAGGTACATATTTCGTTTGATTAAAAATTAAAACGTTAGCGTTTTACAGTTCATTAAATTGTGGTACATAAGGGTCAAATTCTAGACGAAAAAAGCGCTTGTCCAGATTTTCAAATTTTTCGGGACATTTTTAACGTCACACTATCCGAGTCTATCACCACCAAATGGAAATATGAGTGTGAACCACTTCCACTATACGTAGCACAAATAACAAGCAATAAATTTACCGTTTTTAATGCCAAATTATTTTCGAGTATACCGGCTATTTTTACATTTCCAAATACATAATGAATTCGTCGTTGTGTGATGGATTCAAAAGTTTTTTCCAGTTAATTAAAGTATAGTTGGCATGATAGATAAATGTTGTTTATTAAACCTATTAGTGATAACCGCGATGGTTCCTGTCTATAGACAGATGGCGGTCTCAAGATGAAATAAATGTGTTGATTGTGGGTAAATAAGATTTTAAGTAGCACGCCATGTAACACTGGTAACCCATTGAAAGTTACTAGTAATTGATGGCGTGATCCAAATGATTATATAATTAATATGGTTTAATAACGAGAATATAACTGTCTTCTTTAGCAAATGAAATCAAATTTATTTTGGGACAGTCGATTAAGTGTATTCATTACTTCGTTACCGTTACAAATTGTAACTTACAATGTGGATGTAGCTTACTCTACATTCTTAAACCTGCTTTCCAAACTTTGTGATAATAACGGACCAACTAGAACAGCAGGTAGTAATAGAAGAGTCACCTACCGGATCTCAGATACTTTTTCAATATGGTGAGTTTAAGCAAAGACAGACATAAGAAACTTTCAATTCACTCTTGACAGTGAAATGACATTTTATCTAATTTTAATACTAGTTGTAGTGGAACCGCTATAAATATAAATGTATGTATGTATGTATGTATATATATATATATATATATATATATATATATATATATATATATATATATATATATATATATAAATTAAAATTTAAATACATACAAAAGAATTCTTCGAGTGATTTGAACCACGATTTACTAGCGAACTGCGTTGCTAATAAAAGAATACATATAAATTAAGTTTAAATCGAGTGAGATTTGCTCCCTCGGTAGCGTGATTGGTAACGCAGTTCTTTAACAAAGAAGAAATCATGGGTTCAAATCCCACTCAAGGAATTCTTTTTCTGTATGTATATTTCAATTTTAATTTACACGCAATTGTGTGCGTGTGTGCGTGTGTCGTGTGTCGTGTGCTGTCGTGTGTGCGTGATGTGCGTGTGCGTGTACGTGTGTGCGTGTGTGTGCGTGTGTGCGTGTGGTGCGTGTGGTGTGTGCGTTGTGGTGTTGCGTGTGCGTGTCGTGTGGTGTGTCGTGTGTGGTGTGTGCTGTGTGCGTGTGTGCGTGTGTGTGTGTGTCGTGTGTGCGTGTGTGCGTGTGCGTGTGTGGTGTGTGTCGTGTGCTGTGTGTGTGTGCGTGTGCTGTGTGTGGTCGTGTGCGTGTGTGTCGTGTGTGCGTGTGTGCGTGTGCGTGTGTGCGTGTGTGCGTTTGTGCGTGTGTGCGTGTGCGTGTGTGCGTGTTGCGTGTGTGCGTGTGTGCATGTGTGTGAGTGTGTGTGCGTGTGTGTGCGTGTGTGTGCATGTGTGCGTGTGTGTGTGTGGGTGTGCGTGCGCGTGAGTGCGTGAGAGTGTGAGTGCGTGAGTGCGTGGGGCGTGAGTGCGTGATTGCGTGTGTGTGTGTGTGTGTGTGTGTGTGTGTCTCAACACAGTTATTATTAAGAACAGCCGAAGAAGAACACATCTGAAGGTATGCGTATTATTTTTAGTATATATTTTATTTGATATTGTTCACAAAAATGCCTATAATGATTTTTAATGTATTATTATCTGCATCCACTATTATTCTGCAGACTCGATCTTAACCCATTTGTTTAGTTATTTAGATAAAGGTTTGAGTACCCATTCAAACCTTTTGTCTTTTTATTTCTGTTATAGCAATTTGGTATTTGGAAGTGTGGCTGATTTTGAGCAAGTAAGCAAGCTGTAATTAATTACCGAATCAGTATTTTTAACTGTAAGCTGGTTTTCGCTAGCTGTAAGTTATGATCTGATTTTATTGAGATTGATTTGGTTGATTGATTAATTGATTGAGATTGATCTGATTGATTGATTTTATCTAGCATATGCTTAATTGATTTTGATTAATTTGATTTGATTTGATTAATTGATCAGTTTGTTTGAAAAGAGCCGAGAGGAGAGGGTGATGGAGAGACAGAAACGGACAAACGAGAGAGAGAGAAGAGAGCATGCGTGACCAACTTATGTTACAGAAAACACTCGCTATTTTAAAGTATACTTCTAGATGGCACCACATTTATTACAGAAAATTTTCATTTGTCCATACACCACTAGATGGCGCTACAAACAAATTCAAATTTCGCAACAAGGGGCCACCACTGGAGGTGCAGGCCTAACACAAGTTATTATACCTGCCTTATAAGTTAGCATTAGGACCACCTTATAATACTAATGCCAACCAAGGAGGCCACGACAAGAGTGCAAACCTTAAGCACGTTCTTGTAGGTGTCTTACAACTTTGCATTAGGGTTATTAGAAAATTTCAAATTTTCCGCAGTAACCAATGCAGCCTTAGGCCTCCAATCAAAGCTCAGACGCTAGGTGGGGACTAAGGACCAATCAGAAACCAATCAGGTAAAAGCGGCTGTCCTTAGGGCCACCAATCAGAACACTGTATGCACCTTCTCCTACCTTCAGGGTTGAACTGCAAAAGGCCCTTAATACAACTAAAAGGGTCTAATTAGTGAAAATTCCATCAAGCGGTTGAAAATGGCCCTTGAAAAGAAACCGTCAAATAAGGGGTGGGAAATGGGCAGGTGAAAGTGGGCTTGGCCTATGACGTCACAAAAACAAAATGGCGGTCAAACGTGCCCCTCTTACTACTTCTAAGTATGAGCCTGTATCCCTTCCAATAACATTTAAATTGAAATTTATTCATAAATGGGCTTTTGCTAACTGTACTTTCCTCATCAAATGACACAGAATGTTTCAATTTTGAATATAAATTTTATAACCAATTAATTACAATCAATCAACAACACATAAATGGCCAGATGAGATTTGATGACAAGAAAATTTAAAGATAACGCATAACCATAATTAAACAAAAAATTATAATGTATGCTCGAACAGCCCACCTTCGTTCTCCAAATATAAATAGCATCTTCTAACTGTAGAATCCAAAGCATTCCTTAACATGGTAAGTGCTACAGTGTAGAAAGCATTAAGTATCAACCTTCAGAGTTCTTGTTCTGTTCTGATATGTTTGTAAACATAATTTCTTATGTACTCCAAGAAAAAAAATCCAGCGGGGTTATATCGGAAGAACGGGCTAGCCAGGATGTTTCAGAATGGGTGCCTAAACTCTTTCGGCAAACCTATTTGAAAGGTAATCCTAAACCATGCGTGAATTGTGTGAAGGTGCACCATCCTGATGAAACCAACAATCGTCTACTTCAGCTAAGGGTAAATTAACAAGAGCGTTTCCAAAGTAGTTTGTAGTAAATTTAAGTAACGTTACTATGTTAAATTTTGGTTATAAAAAAAGGTCCTATTATCCTCCTTCCTAAAACCCCAACCCACATATTGAAGGCAATACGTTGCTAATATCCATTTTCCATTTCCATTTTTCTATTAAATATCCTATTATTGCAAACCGTATAAGACCATAATATCTGGGAAGGAAAATTGTTGTTTTGATGGCATTTTCTTGTATACCACTCACAGAATAATCTCCATCTTTCTGCGTCACCTGGTCTAAGTCTTTGGCAAATTCTTTATTTGTACAGATGAAATTTTGCCTTATTTAGAATAAAGTGTGCTGTTGATTTGGATATGCCCACATTATTCTGAATTTGCCGAGTTGATATTTCGATATTTTCAGTAACGGATAACAATAACTTGTTTACACATTCCTCATTACTCGTTTTTTGTTCGAAAGAATCGTATTATTTAATGTTACTAACTTGCTGAATCTTCTTTGATTTGGCTGTTTCCTTTCAGGATACTTGTTCAAATTCACGCACACCGCTGTAATGCAGTTTTGATTGCTTAAGACGTAACAGGATATCATGTCAAACCTTTCACCATTTGAAAATCCTGCTTCCAAATTTTATTAATAAACTAACTACTATCGAGAATTAGTACGGAATAAATAAATTAAATGTCAAGTGGAGACAAAAATTTAATGCAATTCAACAAATTATAGTATTGTTTTCCTAAGCCTACTATTCTAATGATAGACAGAAGCTAATAGACATCTGGATGCTAACTTAAAACTAACTTAAAAGAAATAATTTGAATTATAATTTTTTGGGGTAATACGTAACCTCTTTCATACGTCCCTAACGAAAACATTGTAAAAACAAAAACAATAGTCTATGACTGAAGACTTTTAAAATTTCATGTCAGATAGAGATACATGTTAACTTAAACAAAAATTCCAAAGCCGCCCGCTTCTATAAGATATCAATAATGCAGTTTAACCATTTTCGTTCATCCTATATATTAAAATAATCGGGTTATTTAGTTCATGCAGATTAAGAGGCAACCAGTTGACGGATTTCGATCATTTTCTTTTTATGTGAAGGTAATTTTGCGTACAAAGAAATAACGGAGCCAGAATTTTATTTTAAGGTTTTAAATTTTTTAAAAAAGTTAATTTATTATGCGTTTTATTATCATCCTAAATTTAATTTAAACGCAAAATTTTGCGGAGGAAAGCTAGTAGTAATTAATTTTTAAACTTATTTTGCGTTATATTAAGAAACTTTATGTAAAATTAAAGTTTCTTTAAAAAGTATGTATACACTTTTTGTTATAAAGTTAATCCTTATTCAGATATTGAAAAAAAATTAACTAATATTTAAATTCTACCTTAGGAATTTTTTTGCCGCTAAATTACTGCGTCGTATCAAAAAATATCTAGGTATTTGTATACCTTTGAAATATGCAGCTGTTTATAATGAAAAAAGTCGATTGCATAACCTTTATCTACAACAATATGAAGGTTGGAAGATATAAAATCGCATTAAACCATAAATGTGATGCATTTGAATGCAGAATAAAAAGCTCTTCTATATTATGATAACAAAATTGGGACCGAACATTAAGTACCTGTAGAAGGTCAAAGTGAAAATTCTCCTTGTCGCATAAGTTCGGAATGGTTTAATTACGTCAGTTTAAAATTGTCATTTACTGCATTCTAAAATACCAACTTTTTCCTATTCAACCGTAACTCTATACTTACGTTTCAAATATAGTGGCCATCCTTATATACAGGGTGATTTTTAAGTTGATGCTTTTTTAAACTGTATAGAACTAATTAAAATAAACAACTTTTTCAAATAACATTTTTCGTTTTGCTTTAATTGTTGCTGCCTGTTCTATGCGCCCAATTAATTATTCGCGTGTTTACCGGTGTTTATAGCCTCACCACGCATATTCGGGTTGTTCTGGAACTGCAAACAATCTTTGTGATAAGACAGCTGTTAATTTTGTTTTCTTTCTGTTTACACTTTTTATGTCAAGGAGAAGTGTGTCAATTTGTTGTCAGTTAATCGCGTGTTAGATTTCAGTCAAAGAATGGCTCATGTGTATGAAAATAATGAACTCGTGGACAAGCTGTTGATTTATGGGGAGTGTCGTAAAAGTGCGGCTGCAGAACGCCTTCCATTAAGAGTGCATCCGACATCCCGTAGTTTTATAAATCTCGTCCAGAGTGCAAGGGATACTGGTTATTTAAGAGAACATCGTGGAGGGCATGTAGGAAGACCGAGACAACCTGTGAATATGCAGATTGAAGAACAAATTTTGAATATTGTTGGGAAGATCCATCGATAAGTACTAGAGAAATTGCACGTGAGGTCGGTGTAAGTCAAACAAAGGTGTGGAAAACATTGGGGAAAATCAGTTGTACCCATTTCACGTTCAACGTGTGCACGCGTTACTTCCTCAAGACCATCCCCGTAGAGTTCAGTTCTGTGCATGGCTTTTACAAAACAATGCAGAATATTTGAATTTTACAAGAAAAATTTTGTGTGTGGACGAGGAAATATTCACCAGAAATGGAATCAACAATTTCCGCAATACTCATGTTTGGTCATTTGAAAATCCCCATGTTATACGGAGATCAAGTTTTCAAGAAAGATTTATCGTAAATGTTTCGGCTGGAATTGTAAATGGAATACTCATTGGTCCGCACATCTTGCCAGACCGTTTAACGGACGAGGATTATCTGAATTTTTTGGAAAATCATCTACTTAATCTGCTGGAAGAATTGCCATTGGATATAACGCAAAACATGTGGCTTCTACAAGACGGAGCACCTCCTCATTTTAGACGAGAAGTGCGGGAGTTCTTGGATTATACTTTTCCAAACAGGTGGATTGGTCGAAATGGGCCAGTTGCGTGGCCACCTCGCTCACCAGACCTTACACCATGCGATTTTTTTCTGTGGGGTTACATAAAAGCGTTAGTTTTTGAAACGCCGGTAAACACGCGGGAAGAATTAATTGGGCGCATAGAACAGGCAGCAGCAACAATCAAAATAAAACGAATTTCGTTATTACGCGCTGTCACCGAACAGTGGTTACATCGCGCACAGCGTTGTGTAGAACAGAATGGTGACAACATTGAACATGTCATTTGAAATAGAACTTGACTGCTTATTCCTTTAAAACGAAATATCTCTTTTATTTTTGAGTTAATTAAAAAATGTTATTTGAAAAAGTTGTTTATTTTAATTAGATCTATACACAGTTTTAAAAAAACCATCAACTTAAAAATCATCCTGTATATGGTATATTATATTTTAATAACGGCAAAAAAACTCGTACAAACGGTAAAGTATAACTCGGGTGTTATATTCTATTATTCTGTGTAATTTTCAAGCAGTATTACATATAAGTACCCTGTGAATGAGACGATATTGATTATACATTTAATACTTTTCCAAATTATGGATTTTACTGTCCTAATAAGGTTAGATTATGAAAGCTGAAAAATAATATATCCCGTTAATTATAACCGTAAATTTTGTTTAAAAGTATTTAAAAGTATGTTTTAGCTTTATATCATAGGTACTTCTTAAATCATCTGATTATTGCACACGTTACTTTTCTACACTTACTGCTTTCATTTTCCGATAACACTGACACTTGTTATTCTTAATTATAGAATAAATTAGGTTTTAGAATTTATAACTTAATAACTATTTCGAGAATCCCATTGCCAAACACAATTTAGCTGTTTATAGATTTGTTGAGCGCTTTTTGCTTGGGAATTATACGTTCAATAATAATAAACAAGAATTCTGAGAAGTTGTAAACCACTGGAAATTGGATTGTCATTACTTGTATATAATATATATATAAAATATATATATATATATATATATATATATATATATATATATATATATATATATATATATAATGCGATGTTAAGGGGCCATATTTAAACTCTTCTAAGTCATGGCTAATGTTTTTGAGAATGTAAAAAAAATAGTATTATATAATTTTCTCGAAATTATCTATAATGTTGAAGTGATGAGTGAAGTAAAATGCTTACAACGAAAAATTCCTTTGTTATTCCACTGAAATGGTTTAAATGTAGTATAAAATGTTAGTACAAGTTAATTCAAGTGTAACACTTGTTTAATTTTATAATTTGCTGAAGCTTATAAAATTAAACATACTGACATAATATTTATGGGATAAGTTTAACAGTTTTAAATTCTTAACAAAGAGGAAAATTTTAACATACGCAATATTGAAGTTTAAAACTTTCCAGATGGCATTCCTTAAACTTCACTATACATTAAAATATTTACCAAATTGTTACTAGAAGATTAGCTGAGCGAATTCGTCTTGTTTATAATTAAAAGTAATACCAAATGATGGTCACCGTTCAGGTTATCTACCATTTTTTTTTCAAATTTAAACGTAATAATTCTTAAACGCTGTATGTAAGATAGCTAACGCTTTTTTCAAAGCTTTGGACACATTTTGTATGTACGTTGACAGTAACATTTCCCTTGCGACCGATGAATGTATTTTACATTCAAGCAGAACGATCAGCGTACAAAAAACCCTCTTGTTTTATATTAATGCAAATTGGATTCCTGTCAGTTCTACCTGTATGTATAGAAAATATTCATTTTCAGGCAATTCAATCAAATACGCTTATTTGTTATTACACTTTCCGTAAAAATAGGTAATGTTTTATAATTCAATCAAATAAATGCTACAGTAAGCGTTGAAACGTGTTTCATTAAGGTTTAGAAGAGTATCCATTTAGTTTATGACTACTTTTATTACTGCCGAAATTGGAGGAAAGTAGCAATATGCAACTTTTCACGTTTTAATTCAGCAAACACTTTTAATTTTTAACTATAAACGGTGCGAAATTTCTAATCTGGAAATAAAAATGTCATTTACTTTGTATTCAATCTCATTCAATTGTTAAAAAGGAAACCGGTAAAAACTTAATTTTACATTATCAGTTACATGATCTACGTGCTCAACACATATATGATGCAATATACATGCCGAGAACACACTCAGTAAACCTTTCAAAGAGCAATGTTTACATTAGAGGCCGTGTCGCTGTAATTATAATTTGGTTGTAGAATACAAAACATAAATAGCTTTTGAAACAAGAGTTGAGCAACAGGGTTGATATGGATACAAGATGTGGAAGCGGTATCAAAGCTTTCTTTGTTCTACTATATAATAATATTTGTGATTGTGGAACATAATGATATCAATGTAATAAAACTTTATAAAAGCTAATATTTTAAATAAGCAGTTATATCGAAAAATATTGCGGCAACATAAAATAAAAGAAATCCATAAACATAAAATTTACTGCATAGTGTACTATAAATTCCCCCATATTCAGCATTTTTCGGAAAATAATAACTATTTAAAAATTGCTAAAATTATTATTGGATGTGTGTATGTCAGAATCACCAAACAATTTTAGGTACATTCTAGAAACTTCATACTTTCAACGGCACTATGTTAAAATTTACATTAAGTGACTATAAGGTAAAAGAATTACCCTATGCAAGGCAACAACAAAAAAGATTCAATACAACTAACAATTTAGTTAGATCTGTTTGATTGTTGTTAGGGGAATGTAAGAAACAAAATGAAACTGTTATTAGAATCGTACGTTAGGTAATTATAATTTATTCTTACAGTTTTTACCTTCAACCTACATATACATATGTAGGTATACAAGGTTATGCAATCGAGTTTCTTTCACTATCGCTAAATCGATTTATTAGCTCATTTTACAACTTTTGGCCAAGTTTAGCCAAGATCGGCCATCATATCTGGATGTCTGTGTGTATGAGTGTATGTTAGTATCCACGATAACTCCAGAACGAAAATACATACGTATTTAAAATTTGGTATTTAAGTTTGTTTTCATTTGTCTTAGAGCTGATTAGATTTTGGGAGAAATCCAGCCACGGAGAGAGGAGGTTTATTAGTGGCAGTTTTTGGTTTTTATAAAATATTTCTATAACAGCTGCATATTTCAAAGATATAAAAATACCTTGATATAGACCCTAAACATATCGATTAATTATGGTACATGCAATTTTTTGATATGACGCCTAATTTAGCGGCAAAACAATTCCTAAGGTATAATTTAAGTGTTAGTTCAAATTTTTTCATTATCTGAGTAACGATTAATTTTATCAGAAAAGGTGTAGACGTATTTTTTAAAGAAAATTTAATTTTACGTAACCTTTCTTTATAAAGTTAAGTCAAAACATTAATTAAATATTAATGAAAATGGTTATACTGCATAACTCCGATCTTATAGAAGCGAGCGGGTTTGGAACTTTTTTTAAGTTAACATGTATACCGGGTGTAAATCAAAAGGGGCCACTTGCGAACGGGTCGTTAAATTTTGTTCAATTTTTGATGGGTTACATTAGAGCCAGTTTTGGGTTTTAAAAACAATATGACCGACTTCCGGTTGCACCGAAAATAACACAAAAGCTGAAAATTTAAATGGAACAACCTGGATATTTTTACATGTTTGGATTCTACGGTTTCAAACGCATACAGTTCATCTGCCAAATGTCAACTCAAACGCTATTTTACTTTGACAGAGTCAGCTTCAGGAGCATGTTATTAAAAATTAGGAAATTAAAAATTCCTGCTTTATTTAGAAACTAAGGAAATTACTATGCATATCGTTTTACTAGTACTTGAAAGAGCTATTTGATATACAGGGTGCCTCATGTATGTTTCTATTGGGAACAGTGAGTTTTAGTTAAAAAACAGTAATTTTTAAATTTGTGCGTTAACAAACACACAAAAATTAATTATTAGGAAAAATAATATTGTCAATTATTTATAATTTAGATGACGTCATAATTATCAAAAATTAAAATAATATTAAAAAAAATAAAATTAAAATTGCGCCTGAGTTGACTTGACAGATGAAGTGTACGTATTTGAAGCCCTAGAATCCAGATATGTAAAAATATACAGGGTGTTCCATTTAAATTGTCAGCTTTTGCGCCATTTTCGGTGACACCGAAAGTCGGCCACATTGTTTTTTTTATGTGAAAAGTTCCAAACTGGCACTAATATAACCCACCAAAATTTGAACAACATCTAACGACCCGTTCAAAAGTTACAGGGGTGGTCGCTATTTGATTTACACCCGGTACATTAATATCTATCTCACATGAAGTTTTAAACGTCATTCTGACAGATTAATTTTTTGTTTTAACAATGTTGCCCGTTTTAGTTATGAACGTACAAAAAAAAAGGTTGCATGGTTACCCTAAAAAAATTACAATTCAAATCATTTCATTTCTTTAATTTTTTAAGTTAGCATCTAGATGTACAGGGTGGTTCATTTTCTATGTTTTCTTCGCGATTTTGGTGTTAATTAAGATCCAATAGTCATAATCAAGATGTCTCTGACAGTTATTGCGCAATTAGCCAAAACTGAAAAATGGCAATTTTGAAAAACAACTTTTTTATTTCTAAATGTATCTATAAACTGTAAAAACATTCCTAAGGCACTTTTTTAAGTAGAATTCTTTAGTGCACTCACATTTAATACCTCCTTAATTTAAAAAGATATAACATAAAGTTATATTTTTTTATATGGAAACCATAGTTGGCTATGACATTTTTTTTTGTGCTTTTTAAAAATATATAAGACCTCTATGCTATTTTAATAATTAATTGATTTCTTTAAGTTTTTCTTAATTGGTATACCTATTTATTAAGGATAACAGTTGGCTTAGAAAACCAGATATTGAAATTGAAATTTAATGCAGATATTCTACTCAAAAAAGAAATTTCACTTTCAGTAAAATATTTTAGAGGCATTTTATGATTCAAATAAGTTTAATTGTAATGTTATTCTTATGGAATGATAACAAATTATAAAATCTAAAGATTGAATACAAAATTATCAAAAAACCTCAAATGCAAATTGAAATGAAATGAAAATAAACAATATAACATCATCAGAAATTATGAAAGGCTAACAGAAAATCAATTCTTTGGCGTACGTAAACATTTAATTCTATAAACGAACAAAAATATGGACACAAAATATCAATATAAAAAACACACTAAACTACAAATATTTTTCAAACTGTGCGCCCTCTGTTTGAATGCAGACTTCTAATTGAATTTATGGAGTTATAATATACATAATGGTGTTAATTGTGTAAAAGCACACAAACACTTTCTTTTAACTCATTCACAGTATTATTAGTTCTTTTGTATATAATATTTTTCAAAAAACCCCATAAAAAGAAATCTACAGGCGAAAGGTCGGATGAACGACCAGGTCACAAAATTGGTGCTGTCGTTCCCATCCAGCTATTAGGAAAACATAAATTTAAGTAGTCATTAACTATACGGGAATTATGTGCGGGAGCTCCGTCTTGCTGAAATATGA
This sequence comes from Vesta saturnalis, assembly GCA_036346205.1. NCBI lineage: Eukaryota > Metazoa > Arthropoda > Insecta > Coleoptera > Lampyridae > Vesta > Vesta saturnalis. The sequence continues at coordinate 2,099,534 of JARFJB010001142.1, read as the reverse complement.
CATTGCAATATTCTGATAAAGGAAGGTTCTCTGGAAATCCCTCCAATTGAATTCGTGGAATATCGAGATATTTTATTGAGTTTAATGTTCCTTCGTACAAGTGATAATAAAAGCGTCCGTTTTTAATGCAGCACCACACATTTATTCCAAATTTCCCTTGTCTCCTGCGGACAACACTGACATGAGCGTTAGTATCTGCCCAGTAAGGTAAATTGTGATTATTAAAAATACCATCACTACTGATATGCGCTGCGTCTGACCATGAAATAGAGTTTGAAAAATTAGGTTCATTTTGACACTGACTTATGTACCAGTTACAAAACTCAGTACGCCGCCTTCTGTTGTCTATAGTCAAAAAGTGTTTTCCGAAATCTATAGCAATGGTATTTGTGTTTCTTTAAAATTCGAAGGGCATTGCTTCGAGACACGTCTAGATTAACCATTTGTCTAGATGAAGTTGTTGGCTCTGCTTTGAATTGTCCTAACACGACCAATGAATTTTTTTCAGAATTTCGTTTAAAGTAAGTTTTTGGCCTGGGATTTTTAAAAGAACCGAATTCAATTAAATTTTTCTATAACCTAAAATTAATTAAGATATTGTTTTGAGCTAGCAGAAATTTTAATTTCTATTAACTATACCGTTCAAAAATATTTGTATTTAGCTGCTACCTTTCAGGAAAATTTTGTAAATTTAATTCCGATGCCACATTCTGATCACGTTCGGATAATATGAAACACTTTAACATGCAACATTTTTCTGAATTTGTATAATTAGGCATGTTAGCCTTCTATGCCTACTGTGTATTCTTATATAAAAAAAAATATAAAACGTAAATAAGAAAAACTTAAAAAACCAATTGATTATTAAAATAGCATAGAAGTGATATATTTTTGAAAAGCACAAAAAAAATGTCATTAAAAATGTCATAGCCAAATATGGTTTCCATATAAAAAAATACAACTTTATGTTATACCTTTTTAAATTAGGGAGGTATTAAAAATGTGAATGCACTAACCGATTCTACTAAAAAAAGTGCCTTAAGAATGTTTTTACAGTTTGTCGATACATTTAGAAATAAAAAAGTTACCCCGTTTTTCAAAATCGCCATTTTTTTAATTTTGGCTATTTGCGCTATAACGGTCAGAGATAACTTGATTATGCCTATTGGATCTTAATTAATATTAAAAAATATTAAAATCGAGCGTAAGCACCCGATATTCCTTTTTTTCTATCTGTAATAGAAAGGGTACTTCCCATAAGGAAACATCGAAAATGAACCACCCTGTACATTAACATCTGTCAGTCATGAAGTTTTAAAAGTCTGTTTGTAATAGATTGTTGTTCCTGTTTTTATAATGTTGCATATTTTCGTAATTAACTTAAGAGGTTGCATAATTATCAAAAAAATAATAAATTTATTTCATTTCTTTTAATTTCCAGTTTGTAGGTTGGAAGGTCGTGTGGTGTTCCACACCAGATATTTATCTTCCAACCTACACACACAAATGTAGGTATAGAAGGTTATGCAATCGATTTTTATTTCACTATCGCTAAATCGACTTATTAGCTCATTTTACAACTTTTGACCAAGTTTCGCCAAGATCGGCCATCATGTCTGGACGTCTCTGTGTGTATGGATGTATGTGAGTATCCATGATAACTCCAAAACGAAAACACCTACGAACTTAAAATTTTGTATTTAGCGTGTTTTCATTAGGCTTAGAGCTGGTTAAATTTTGGGAGAAATCCAGCGGTGAAGTGGGGAGATTTATTACGGTCAGTTATTGGTTTTTATCAAATATTTCTAAAATAGCTGCATATTTCAAAGATATCAAAATACCTAGATATAGAGATTGAACATATCGATTAATTATATTCTGTGCAATTTTTTGATATGAAGCGTAATTTAGTACCAAAAAATTCCTAAGGTATAATTCAAGTGTTAGTTTAAATTTTTTCATTATCTGAATAACGATTGATTTTATAAGAAAAAGTGTAGACATATTTTTTAAAGAAAGTTTAATTATACATACCTTTTCTTTATTAAGTTTTTTAATATAACGTAAGGTAAGTAAAAGAATTAATTAAATATGAATGAAAATGGTTATATTGCATTATTGATATCTTATAGAGCGGGAGGCTTTGGAATTTTTTTTAAGTTAACGTGTATATATTTCATTTCTTTTAATTTTTTAAGTTAGCGTCTAGACGTATATTAACTTCTATCAGACATGAAGTTTTAAACATCCGTTTGACATAGATTATTGTTTCTGTTTTTACAATGTTGCATATCTTCGTAATTAACTAATTATAAAAGGGGTTGCATGATTATGATTATCGAAAGAAAATATTATTAAAATTATTTATTTCTTTTAATTTCCATTTTGCAGGCTGGAAGGTATTTATACAATGTATATGTAATACTGCTTTATTCTCTAAGGGTCCGTTTTCACCCTCATACAATTGGCGCAAATTGGCTTGTGCATGTCCGATTGCACAATACATTATTGCATGAAAACCAAAATCGTTCACTTGCCCAAGCCAGAAAGTTTGACTTGAGTAAGTCTGGAGCGGTCAGATAATTTGCATGTTTGGTGCAAATGCATGAACGTATAAACAACACTCCAACTTTATAAAGGATACCGCCAGGTCGTCCGCATGCATGTAGTAGCGAATTTCTCGTCTTGACCTGCACTTGGATTTTGTATTTTCATTGATTCGGTGTATTTGGTCTGTTTGGTTGGTGAATAATGCCAAAAACAGAAAAGGAATTCATAGGAAGTTCACTGAACTATATGAATCCTTGTCTTTGGAAAGTCAAATCAAAAGAGTACAGTCATAGAAACGCAAAATCCCAAGCGTATGATATTCTTATTGCGAAAATTCATATGGTGGGAAAAAGTGCAAACAGGGAAACTGTGGTGACGAAAATAAATTCTATGAGAACCACGTACAGAAAGGACTTAAAAAATTTTCTTGATTCCAAGATATCCGGTGGCGGGGAAGATGAAGTATACGCCCCACATTTATGGTATTATGAATTATTGAGCTTCCTACAGGACCAGGAAACTCCAAGAAGCACACTCACACAAATATGGACGAAGAAAATGAATCGCAGGTAAAATTATATCTTAATTATATAGACATTATTTGTTTATTGACTTTAGTACAATCTACTAATACATACAATATCGTTAAACTTAGTAAATACTGTGATAGGCTTGATGTATTTAGATGGTTAATTTACATTTTTTCGTTAATATTATCATTATTTGAAATCATTTTGTTTCCACGGTACACTACCTGAATTATTGAAATAGTTTTCAAAACTGTTCCTCACATCCTTTGCTTCGGCACTGTGATGGCGATTGTGACTTCCTGCGAGAGTTATTAAATTTGAGGCTGTGTCCGTAGTCCCGGGGCTGTGACACCAGTTAAAACATCTTCAAAGTCACATACGTCATTAGGTGTATATGAATTAGGCAAATTTCTCCTTAAAAAATTGTAAAGAGCACTACTTTGCCAATATTATCAACTTTTATAGAATATTCTAAAACGGTTAGGCAAAATTCTAAAGGTATTTTCTATTATGCGTCTAGCTCTGTACAAACGGTAGTTGAGGATTATTTCTTCATAGTTTCTTTCTTTGATTATATGGCTTTAAAAAGTCGGCCCTCATTGCAAACGCTTTGTCCCCCACATATACATAATTTATAGGAGGCTGACCTGGCACAACTACTTTTGGAGCTGGTAAATTTAGTTTATGTGCTACTAAACTCCTCATAAATTTGGTATTATCAATGACTCCTGCATCAGATACTCAAACGCTAGTTCCTGCATCGCAGTATATGAACTCATAGTTAGAATTCGCAATGCCCAGCAAGACGATACTAAACGTTTTTTTTATAATTAAAGTAATATGAGCCACTTACAGGGGGGGCTATGATTTGTACGTGCTTTCCGTCTACAGCCCCTAAACAATGTGGTAAATTCCATCTCTTTTGAAAATCCAACGCAATAGTCTCCCACTCGGTTGCACTTATGGAATACTGGTCAACCGTTTTAAAAAATGTTGCGACGCTAAATCGTTTGCGTTAAAAAAAAGAGGGTTCTATTACAAAAAAAGGTTACCATCCATGCTTACTACGAGTAGGATTTTTTTTTTAGATTTCTGGGATGCAGGAACTTCGATTCGACGCTGATGACAGTTCATCTCAACTAGCCATACCACTTTCTGAACCACCTACACCTCTCCCAGCATCACAAGCGTTATCTGGAGCATCAAAAGCATCATCGAGAGGAGCAGCAAAAAGGTGCAATGAAAAATGTGACTACATTCTAGATATAATTAATTCAACAACGTTTTTCAAGGCCTTTAAATGTCGACGATGATAAGTTTTCACTTAAAATTAAAGGAACTTTCTCAAGAACAAATAATTTACGCTGAGAAATTAATAAATGATGTGTTTTACGAGGCACAGTTAGGAAGTGTACATCGGCACTTTACCATAAATACAGCTTACCCACACCAAACACAGTCGCAGCAACAATTACCAGTTTATAAGCAACGAATGCCTCAACCATCCTCTAATAACCATCAAATTCAACCATCACACACAGGATCTTATTATCAGCAACCTAGACAAACATTTTCATAGCACACGCAACCTGAACAAGATGAATTTAAAAACAGCCTCTCCGTACGTCACTAATTTTACTTCTGCAGTCTAGAATTGTAACCGTACAGTTAACAGATAATATACATTTGACTTACCTTTAAATATTCTAGTGTCAGTACTTTGTAGATAGTATCGAACATTTCAGGAATGATATTGCTGAGGGCAGATTTGGAAATACACGTAGAGAACTTGAGATCTTCATAGGTCCTAGCCGTTGCCAAAAATCTTAACGTTGCGGTTAATGGTTCATATGGAGTAATAGAGCGTTTTATACCAGTATCATTTCTTTGTATTAATGGTGTAACTAAATCTAATAAAAGTCGTCTCTTCGATGCGCAGGTAGTTATGAAAATCGTCTGGTTCATTAACTAAGTCTTTAATTAAATTAATATGAGAGTAAATGGCTCTCTTTTCAATACAAGATTTCTGTGGCTTTTTGTCACTTTTAACTTTTTAATTATTAAAACAACAGCTATTGCAAGTAATTCGTCTTCCTGGTCCATGCCTTTGCTCGCACACTACACAATCGCATCACAACTGTAAGGGTCTTAATTAAAGATGAACAATTCAGTTTCATTTGTGCAAATTTGCATGCACAAATCAATTTGCGCAAATTGCATGAGCGTGAAACAGAACTTTATATTGGTACTCAGGTAGTAAAGGAAAAGAAGCTTCTAGCTCAACTCGCAAATACTGAGTTACTGAATTCATTGTTATTACTAGCGTATTGCAATTATGTACTTAACAGTGGCGTAGCTACATATTCGCCACCCTGGAACAAGTAGACCCCTTGATGTAACCACGCCTAATAAGTAATAACTTCACTTTTGTGCAGTAGATTTAAAAAAAATTGCCTGGATTTTCTATATTAATGCAGAACAGAATATAACTCGGTGGATTATTTAAATCAACTTTTATTTAAAAAATTGGCGACGCTTTGGTAAATTTTTCCTATTCAATAAGCAGCTGACATAACCGAGGAATTCATTAAATGTAAATTTTTGCACTATACGAAATTAATTACACTGCGAAAAAAGTTAAATGAAGTTAGAGAATAGATTCGGTGGTACTGTGTATCGATAGCGTTAATTGACCTTTATGAAGGCTCTATTGTGGTGTTACAGATAGTAATTACAAACCATTCTGGCCATAAACATAATATCGTTTGCGTTCTATTAAAATATCTGGTCTGGAACAACACACGACCTTCGAACCTACAAAATGGGAATTGAGAGAAGTGAAATACTTTTAATAACAATTTTTTTTAGAACAATTATGCAACTTCCTTTATAATAATTTCATTACGAGAATAGGCAACATTGTAAAAACAAAACAATCATTTGTGTCAAACAGACGTTTAAAACTTCATGTCAGATAGAGGTTAATATTGTACACTGTGGGCGGAAAGTAACTCCCTATTGTAAAATGCTTATAACTTTTAGATGTATTAAAATATTTTTACGAAATTTGACATACGTTTTCTTTACATTTGTAGGACTTCATCAATAATGGCACATCGCATCACAGTGCAGGACAGAGCTCAGGTGGCCTCCCGTTATGAAGTCTGGCATGCTGTTGTGAGAGTGCAGAGATGGCGGCGGACAGTCCATGGACCTCGCGCTGCACTGGATGCAAAGACTATCAAAAATTTCCATACCAAATTGATGAACACAGGATCTGTGGAGGGTATGCGCAGAAGTGGCCGCCCCTCGACATCCAGGACAGAGGAAAACGTGCAAATGGTGCTGGATATGTTCACAAAAGTCAACACGAGAAGCCAGTCGTGAAAGTGGTCTTACCCGCCACACAACCAGAACTGTTCTGAAAAAGGAATTAAGTTGCCGTCCTTGGAAACCACAGTATTGCCAAGAGCTATCGATGGAAGACAGTGACCATCGCATGGAGTTTGGTGAGATCATGCTTGGATGGTATGAAGACTGGCCCGAGTTGTTCAAAAACATCATTTGGAGCGACGAAGTAGTTTTTCATGTTGGGGGGTTTGTTAACCGGCACAACCGCCATTACTGGGCACAGCATGATCCGAAGGCCACGATAGAAAAGTCGTCCTAAGGTCACAGTGTGGTGTGGTATAACGTACAACAAAGTTTTGGGCCCATTCATTATTAGAGACGCCATGAATGCAGAACGCTACCTAACAATGTTAAGAAATGACGTTTCGCCTATCAACTCCAACTGACATAACTTCAATAACCTAATTTTCATGCAAGATAAATGTAGATTAAAAATTGTGACCAGCAATTCGATAAGCTGGTGTAACCTTTTTTAAAGTGGGCCACAGTCTTGCAATAATTATTTAACTATCACAAGATATTCGAATAGCACAGAATTATCTCTTGGTAACATAGGAAAGTAACTTGGTAGTAATTTAATTGTCTATATACTCTCAAGTACGTTTATAACGTTGAAACGTTTTCGTCTGCGTAGAGGACTTTATGCGTGGCAAAAATGGTACGATAAACCTCAGGTTAATAGTTATTATTAATAATATGCGGTTTAACAGAAACGTGACCAGACTTCATTGAAAAAAGCCTCGGTTACAGATTTAGGTTGACTTCTCAATCAACTTACGACTTTAGATGTTCAAACTATATTGATGTATTGATGAATGTGTAAGCTACGAAAAATATGCCGTAGGCCCTAGCACAGGCATTTAAGCTTTCACGTCATAGCTTGCAGGTATGCTATCGGTCCATCTAAGTTCAATTTATTATATTAACGGTTTTATTTTCAGCTTACTTTTGCAAGGCTTTGTTTTAATGATTTTTAATATATAATTTATTGTAATTGTACCAATGTGGTGAATGCTTATATATAAGATACAATTGTGTATGAGTGAGTCTTTATGGTTTTTTTTTTGTTGTTTTTGGCTATGTGTATTTTAAACTGCATTTTATTATGACGGTTTCCTTAAATTCCTTAATGTTACTGTTTGTTTAATTTGATGTGTAACTTAACCTACATTATTATTTTTCTTTTTACCTTATTGTTAAATTAACTGCCAGCAAGTTTGGTAATACGATTTTAATGTTGATTTATTTATTTATGTAGTGTGTTTATGTATAGTTAAAATGATTTTACTCAATTTTATAATTTTGTACGCACTTTAACCTGATTTATTGGGGGTTACATACAAAACCTTTTGTTTTTTTTCTTTCTTCTTTTCCAAAATTTCTGATTGATGAATAAACTAGGGTTTCTTGATGATTATTTCCCAGTTTTTAGTTAACGAGTTAAACATCATTACGCAAAGCTCATTACTACTAATTTAATTAATTTTATTGCTTACCTGTCTCACTACGAAGCATTACTTAACTTCATGCATTCCTATTTCATTCAATTAACACAGCGTAGCCTACCACTTGACAGTCCAATTACTTTTTATCGAATTTGAGTTTTTCGAGCAAATAAATTCTAAAAATTTAATTATTCCAAGCAAATAGTTTAAGCAACATTAGCATTATTGTCAGCAAGATCAAGGTAAGTCGATTACCTATTTTTTCTACCTGTTGCATAATTGCGAATAAGTTCAATAGCATGCTGTTTTGTGGTCTTGTAGTTATTGAAACTAACTTTAAATTACACTTTAAGAATAAGGTACCTTGGGGCACTACATTGTTTTCGGTTTAATTGTTATAAATTTCGGATTATTGTTTAGAGGGCCACCTAGGGGCTCTCTGAACTGTGGCATAATCAATGTTTGAGTTATTTGTCTCTTTTAAACTATAAAATTGTGCCCGACTTACCAACAACCTTTGGGGCGGTACTCAAATGTATATTTATTTCCAATTTTGCATTATGTTTAACCGAATACAAGTTTTTATGAGAACCACGTGTACTACAATGGCAAATGAATGTTGAGGCATGCAGCCGCTGCAGCGAGTTGCTAACTTTCCTATTTTTCTAAAATACAAAACCAATCAAATTAACAAATGCATGTAATTTTTTTGGCGTATTGCAAATATATTAACAGAAGAATAACAAAGCATTAAGCTGTCTTTTAAATGGAGCAAACTGTATTAAGTCTACTATGACTGAAAAAAATGACATGTTTCAATATTTTTCCAGATAAAGCCGTCTATGATTTTGGCCATGAGATCAAGCGTAAGCTCGCAACAATGAAAGCACGAAAATGTGTCGATAACCGCATCTTACTCTGGGAACTCTTTGTTATTGTTTGAGTTATTTACTTTGTTAGTTTACTGTGTTAGTTTTTGTTTTCTATTTATTGATCGTTGTTATTTATAGTTATAGTTGATTACTTTGTTACTACATAATATGTCTTTATTATTTATGTTGCTTATTTTTTTATTAAACTTCCACACTTACTCGCTATAACCCTACAAACGATAGCGTTCAATAATAAATATTGAAATTGAGCTAATTATTTTTCCGCTGTGCGTAGTATACGAGGGTGTTCTGGTTCACTTTTTATAAACTAAGCAGTTTCCCTCCCAAATTTATGTATTCGTTTGGATTTAAATATAAATTTCGCTTGGTAGCCTAACTGATTTAACGGAAACTGTAGGGTTTCTTAATAAATTTGTTCATTCAGGTGTTGAACACTGGGAAATGTTTAAAAGACTCTAGTGGTACAGGAAGTTAGAAGGTATATAGTATAGTTAATGATGTTTATAAATTCAGTTTTATAGTTATCTTTTATACAAATGTATTGTAAATTGACGGCAAAAGCAAAGGCGGAGAGGGTTAATTAACTTATGCCTATAATATCAAGTAAATGTTGTTTAATGATAATTGAATTTTAGATAAGCTCCGTTAACGAAAGTGTTTTGTAGGATTCTAAAAAGTGTTAAACAATCAAGAAAATTCATAAAATATATATTTGAAGAAAATTAATAACGCAAGTGTGCAGTTCCCTTTGTAGAGCTGACCTAAATACCTTCATACCTTTAGCGCCATGCTCTTTGTATTTTGCAAAAGAAAGAGAAACACTTTTAATAATATATAATCACAATTTAAATAGGATTGGGTAATTTTTTTTCTCATTTTACGATTAAATGTGTTATAGAACAGGGTATAATAACCTAAGTTGGTTGTCTTGATTTAAGTTTTGTACAACAACCTTTTGTCCTGTGAATTCTTTGCTAATTCCACCTGACACAAGCATAAGAAAGTCATGTGGTGGCCATGTCAGAGTTTTGTTAGTCTCAAGATAGATCGTACTTTGGTTTAAAGTACTTTAAGTATAGAATAGCAATCATTGCTTCTGAATTCCTATTTTTACAGTAATATTATACTAGAAAGTAAAAAGTTGCATTTCTTAACACGATTGTAAATGAAAGGTTTTTTTTCCATTTTGTATGCAATGCATAAGCTATATGAGATGAAATCCTATCTAGTGTTCAGTAAGAAGTAACTAAGATCAACATGTAACGCATAGAAAGTTATTATACAACTTAAGGATATTTGGACTATCAAGCAAGCTTAGACCGCAGAGATGCGCCAGAAGCATTATTTTACAAATTTTATTCTCCCCACGCGTTGAGTACAACTTCCACAGCTTTTCCCTACAATTTCTATTATGGTTATCACATTAACGAGATGAGAGTATTTTGTGCACCTACACACATTCCGTTTCTCGTTATAGGAATTTCAACACCATTATGCATTACTAACTAATCATAAACATCAGGAAAACGAAACAGCAAGTACTTAAGAACTCAAGTACCTTTAGATAATTATTAACTAAAGGTTTCTTTTGTCACATTGTTTACTAAAAATAAAGCTTTGCAGACAACCAACATTGTATAAAAGTAAAATATCTTGTGTGGAATACCACACGACGAATGCAAATTAAAAGAAACGTAGTAATTCTTTTGCATGATTGAGCTTTTTCGTTTATTTAGAATATCTGTTTTCAAGACAGTAGGATATGTTTACTGGTTACGATGCCCAACTCGTCGGTAAGTATTTTACTTACCGACGTCTTTTACTTACCAATGTAAAGTTAGATATACTACCTATATTTCACAACAATAAGGACAAAAAATTTCTATTTAAAACGTCACTTTTGACTTTTCGTTTATTTAGTAGAAATTAAATAATTTCAATTGTGGTAAATTTAATACAATCGTGCAAAAAACAGTATGATCATCACCAACATTAAGGGTTGTACCGGTCTCCGCCCGTCGACCGGTAAACAAGACGATGATACTGAATATACTATTAAACGTCTTGCAGCACGTTCTTAAAAGAAAGATTTTTTATAGCTAGCTTAATTCAAGAAATCCGATAGAAGGACGAGCTATAATTTATCAATACAAGGATGTTATGTGTGAATAAATAAATTGTGTTAGTGTAGATGGGGAGATGGCGTATCAAGAAAAGAAAATATGTTACAAATCCGTCAAATCGTGTCAGTAAACGACTGTCGTGGATTAAATCCGTTTTATTTTTAAAGGGCGTTGTATTTTAACAAATTAATGTATACATTTAGCAAACAAAGTTGTGTTAGACTTGTTTGTAATGCATGGCATGTGTCAAAAAATAGTCAACGCACTGTTGATGAGTTTAATTTAAAATACCAAGCATGACACGGGGAAACTTCTCACGATTGAGAAATCATTTTATAAATTTTGGGAACGTCGCTAGACTCATTACGAGAGTGAAACCACTAACTGGCATAAGAGTGAAAAACCTACACCCTGGTGATTACTCCCATATGATAAACATCTGCGAGGGTTAATTACTTAAAATGCAACAGCATACCGGATTCTTAGGAAACAAATTTGGACTGTGAGGCAAAGTTTTGTCAGTATGGAGTTTGCAATAGGATAAATCGGCATTTTTGGGCTTCTGAAAATCCACATATGGTGCTAGAAGTTAAAAATCAGGTACAATTTCGAATAAGTGTGTTTTGTCTGGTAATGAACCAAGAAGTATGCTATGTTATGTACATAGAAAATTTGAATAGTGAAAGGTACATTCTTCAGAATGTGATATAAATATTTCTTGAAAATTTACTACTTGCTGCACAATATAAGAACCATGGATACTAAACTGACGTCCTTGTTCGAGGACTGTTTGTAAATAACCTGTAAAATCGTGTACAAATCCTAAAATTCTATATGCATACTTCTACACCCATGGCTACAAATTTTAGCTACTTAACAGTTTGGGTAATAAATAGAAGATTTGATGCCTTCTTCTCAGTCGTAGATTAAATTGGGCCAGGTTTTTAAAATTATCGATTTGCCTTATTAACCAAAAAATATTTACATGTACCTAGGTATGTTCGCTTTAAAATCGGGGTTGCTTCCTCCTAAAAATAATTATTAAATACTCGGACGCCAACTTGTTTTTAAATATGGTATAAACAAGTAATCCATTATACAATAAATTTAAAAGAAAATTTCTACAATAACAAAGTTTATTACACAACCTATAATTAATTATAAACAGAAACACCTTAAAACTAATGTTAGTAACGTTAAAAACTATGAATAATTATTAATGTTGTCAGTAAGTAATGGACACACTGTAGGTAACGAAATGCTGCATGCTGGGTCAGCGTTTGAAAAATTGATGCGTAATATTACTTCAGGTTGAAATAAATCTGGATTTGTATACTTAATAATTCCCAAATAAACAAAATTCTTGATTAAGGGGTTTTAAAATTCCACTTCCCATTAACATAGGTGATTACCTCACTCTTGATTAACCGTACAAATACCGTAAATTGGTTTAACAGTAAAATAATTAATTGCGTAGATATACATATATATATATATATATATATATATATATATATATATATATATATATATATATATAACGTGTGAAAAGTATCAGTAAAGGTTAAATTAAAGTGAATATTAAAAAATAAAAAGTGCCTGCAAGAAAGAAAACGTCTCAAACTTTAATATAATAGTTTTTTTATAACTCACCATAAAATTTATAGCACTTTTAATAAAAATTATTTAATAGCAAAGATGGATGCTACATCCACCTTCTTAACTCAAACATAAACGACGTTTGGGTTTTTGCGCATGAACTGTGAATCTAATGTGCAAACACAATGCGCACGAGTTCTAACTAAAAAAACTAAATGTAAATAGATATGCCACACACGCTGCACTAAATGCATGTTAAGTTGCCTAAATAAACGTAAATTTTATTTCAAACGTAAAAAGTTTGTTAAATGTTGGTGGGGAAATCTCTATGACTTGTAAGATCTCCGGATCTCACACCTTTAGACTTTTATATTTTGGGCAGGGCAAAAGATTTGATCTATTCTTCACCAGTTCGCAACATATATGATTTGAGACTTAGAATAATATGAACTTTTGACAGTCTAGACCCCAACCATATCAGAAGTGCTACCTATTGAAGGTAGAATAATAGAGTGTTTAAACATTGGTAGTCATATTGAACATTTACGTTAGAGTTGCGTCAACACTGTTATGGTTCGTTGTTAATAATTTGCCTTGTATAATTAATAAGAATCTACATTTTTTATTAAATTATTACCGTTGTCTTTTATTTCCATGGAATTCGACAAAGTACAGAACCTCTTGGTAATGTAAGGCATTTGTTGATTTTTATTAAATAACACCATAGCGGTTTGAAGTTATGTATAGGGAATATTTAAGTAACTCGCCCTAATACTCAGTTTTCTTTTTGCATTGGCGGCTGGTACTAAAGGGCACGAGGGCACGTGCCCACCTAACCACCAAGGTAAACATAGAAAGAAATTCGCATATAATTATTTTTATTTTATTATTCCTACGTTTTTCTATAACGATGGTATCAAAGTTTCCTTCTGGAAATCAGGCGCATGCAATGCTAACGGTCAAAACTATGTTTCGGGGAACAATTTAAAGTGTGTCTATTTCGAGTAAAATTCGGGTGACTACGGTTATCTTCGCCATACGCGCTTATACGAGCGATTTGGGGCACCGAGCAGCACGTCTCCTTCTTCACTCTTCAGTAATCGCTTTGCTTTCATCTAGTATACTGTACATTGACTTTGGCGCGTATATATATATATATATATATATATATATATATATATATATATATATATATATATACATACATTTCAAAACTTAAAGCAAATAATCTAAAAAGAAATGGTAGTGTGAATTAACATTAAGAAAGTCAAATTAGCTTAAAACATGTATTATTTCGGAATAAATAGCGACTAAATGAATTTTTTTTAAAACCTTTTGAAAGTGCACCGAAATACCTTACAGAAAAAAATTATAAACTCAAATTTGTGCACTCATTGCTTTTTAATTGTTGAAACAATAATAGTATATGTTATTAGCAGTAAAAGTGATAGTTTATCTGGCGAAGCTGAATGTTTATTTTGCCGAACGAAGTGAGGCAAATAATTATTCAGCTGAGCCACATAAACTCACTTTTACTCCGAATAACAAATACTATTTTATCCGCAAACGTAATCAGATAAATTAAAAATAATAGTTAAACACTGAAAGAAAAGGGAATAACTAATTAGCAGGTAAAAGAATAAAATAATCACTTTCGCGACGTTTGCCGATAAACACCGTTTTTTTAAGGTAAATTTGAAATATCTCAACGATTTTTAAAGCAATTTTGCTCAAATTAATAATTTAGAGGTTTTTGACGTCGCTGAACAAGAATATGATGTTAAAAAATAAACATTAAAATTGTCTAATCTGATATAGTCGCTTTTGTAAACAATTTATTAAAAAATGACGATTTTACAATTAATTTTACTAAAATTGATACGTTTTCAACTTTTTCTGATGTCCATTTTTTACTCTGAAATAACTACTACATATTATTTAGATTTTAAATTTTATTCATTAAAACAAATATACAAAACCGTACCTTAAAGAGTGTTTTGAAAATAAGATCACTGGTAACTCTTTGGCACATTTATTATTTAAAAGAATACCTTTATAGCCTCTTTTTATGTAAAATTGGCTGTCCTTTCGAATGGCGAAGTTAGCTTTTCAAAAAAAAAAAAAAATTGTTTGAGATATCTCATAGAAAATGGAATTTTGCAACTAACTTGTTTAATAAACAATTTAGCGTACACTCGATTTTTGATAACTTTTTATATGTTATTCCTAATATATTCACAAATGCGAAAATGCAAAAGAGCATGGATTTTATGTACAAAAAATAGGTAAGTTTTTTGTTGTACCCACCCTCTTTCATAACTCACGAGCCGCCACTGCTTTTTTGTCATGTAGGTTTTTTTTGTAAATCTTATATTAACGCCATAATTCTTAAAGTAGCTCCAATTCCATAAGAATTTTGTTAAATACTATGATGATCCTTCTTTCCCTTGAAAATTACGAAACATTTTAGCTAAAGCATGACAAGGTGTGTTTTCAACTCTCGTTGAATTAAACATTGAACTCGAGTTAAAGACACCACTTCCTTTCTATTTGTACAAATAACTATTATCACAACTTTTTCAAGTAATCGTCTTTTGAATTGCTGTTTGAACGCTTCTTATAAATTGTAGAAGCTTATTTTTTATATGAAACATTAAAAGGGATTAAACTATAAACATAGGCGGAACAATGTAATACATTACACCCAAAAAAAATTGCTTTCGCATTTAGTAATGTAAATATTAATCTTTGGGATATTATCGTGAAATATCTTTGAGAGTAAAGCCCAAAGGTTTCAACTTTTGCCTTTGATTTTGGAATACAATGATACTATTTAGTGTTTAATATTATTTCTCTATCAGTGATAGCGCAATCGTGCTAAAGTTCGGCAGCTATTAAACTTAATTTTTGTGCCGTACCACATAAGTGAATATTCTAATGATTCCTAGAATTCAACGGAAAATAGTAACTAGATATCATGTTTGTAATTTATTGTTTTATAATTTTAGACTCATTTTTATAAATCTCAATGATTTTTTCGTCACACATTTCTTTTATTTATTATTTACTTATTAACTTTTGTTAAAAATACTGTAGTGTACTGTGGTTATTACTTTATGCCTTGTAAGGAAAGAAAGTATGAAACCAAATGATAAAATATGGATTGGCCGATTTTATACTTCATTGATATAATGAAATTGGTCGAGTTATATTAGGATGCATCCATCCCTAAACTAAGAAATTGTTATACTTTAACAGAGTGAATTTACAAAATATTATATTTTACTTGACATGACAACCTTATTTAACTTATGTGCAATATTACTACATTTGTAGGTATTTATTTAAACCAAGGGGAATATATTCGTATTTCTGCTCTTATAAAAGAGAGATGAACTAAAATACATTTTGCTGTCAAATATTTGTCAAATGAAATATAATCTATTAACAATAGGTTGTTTTAACTGTTCTCATAAAATCACGAAATAAAATCAAGAAATTTTAGCAATTTGTATGATTTGATTAAAAAGTGACCACTGTAATTAAATTGTGGTTTCACTTTCTAAAATTTGTATTGCATAATACATATATAAATTAATAAAACTGGGTACTTCTAGCTTGCCTCTATTCGTACGTAAACAATTTTATTAGCCTTATTAAAGCGGAGTACTTACTAATGATAATAGCACACAGATTTCATGTCATCTACATTCTTTAACCACATCTATATCAAAATCTTAAATTTTATATAGCTGCAATTACTATCATGAAATGTCTATTCTTAAGGTGTAATTAATAAACATACATCTGCTCTGTTGATGATACGCTTATAGAAATCGGACAAGTGAATTTGTTAAAAAAAATAATTCTCAATTACCCTTTGGACAGAAAAAGAATCGATTTAGGGATGTCGATTCGATAAAATGCGTCTACCGGGTAAGCTGACAAGAAGTATGGCCAATTGCCTTAGGACGTGACTCCGTGTAGCTCTAAGCCAACCATAGCATAATATAATAGTCAGAACTCAAATGGATATAATGACCCAGTTTCATCGATCTTGAAAGAACAAATACTTTCAAATTTCATTTCTTTTATATTCATTGCACGCAAGAATGAAAACCGCACCAAGAGTTCCTTTAATTTTTAAAACGATTTTGTTTTAGGGTTATTTAAGCATTTTAGTTAGTCAAATGTTATAAATTTATATAATTTATACTTGTAACACAAAAGCAAAAGTTTCTGTTAATTTGTTAATGGGATACTAAGTTCTTGACAACTACAGAACGAAGTTATAATTTTAGCCAACACAATTTCTCTTTTAGAGTGCCATTAAGCTTCTTCATTGTGATACAAATCGCAATTTATAATTTCTAAGATACATAGATTATTTGTTAAAGAAGGACTTGGATGCAAGCAGTGTAGAATATGAAATTTTAAGGTACGAACGTGACTGTCATAAAGGATTTCTATTATTATTCATAATGCTAGATAGAGCACTTAAATTTAATTATGACTCCTTTAAAATGCTACTATATAACGTTCGGAATGTATACTTATCGATATCATACAAAAGAAATAAGTTTGAGACCTGTCTTTACATATATTTTTAGAAAACAGATACCTACTTTAGAAATTTTACATAACATCAATTTTATTTCTTAAAAAATTCTTAAACCGACTTAATATCATGCAGTGGAACAGGTGTATTAATATATCCCAATCTATAATATGCACAGAGATGATTCAATAATACCTCTTGCTACTGCTACTGTTTATAAAGGAAAAGTCTTAGTTTCTAGTTTCACACGCACATTCGCAGGCACACGCATCCGCACCCGCCCGTGCACACGCAAACGCAGAGACAACAAGGGCAATCTTGACGAAACTTTGTAAAATGAGCTGATAAGGCGTTAGTGGCAGAAAAGCCGATGCATACATATGTATATGTAGCTTAGAAGGAAAAAAAAGCGACAGCCAAATCAACCAAACGTTACGGAACTAGGCGCGTGATTTTTGAAGAAGGATAATTATACCGAATATTATCGTATTTGAACTGTACCTTTATTAACTCAGGAAATATTAGTTTCTAAATTAGGAGGAGAGAATTATGTTTGTAATCCTGCCAACGATTATAGATTATTACATCTATATCAAATAATGAAAAAAAAATATTTAAATCAAGACCATACGTTACTTCAATGTGGTGCTATTAAAATTACTGCTCTCGTAGCACAATATTCATAACACGATAATATCATTTGTCAGCGAAGTAGTACAATAGATAAGTTTAACACCCTACACCTCATTAATAGTAAACAGCTGAATTTTTAGAACAATTAAGACCAAACCTGTGAATTCGTAATCAACTATCATCAACCTGCATTACCACTGCAAGATATAAACAAAAAATATATACACATTTGTAAGGCTTAATCAAATTTACAACCAAAATACATTATAGCAAGAGTTAGGAAGACTTAATTAAAGCTTATATAATTTATATAAATTATACAAACCAAATTTTGAATTAGTGTTACTTGGTGACTGCTTTATGTATTCAAAAAATCTGGCCTATGGACTTCGCCATAACACTTTCTCGTATAAGAAAACTAACTGTTGCCGGCAGCAATTCATAATTCCGTATAACTTGCAACATAGATATACTACCTACAAAGTTATTTTTTTCATATTCACCCTCAATTTTGTGCAAATCACTGTATGTTTTTACATATTTTCGGCAAAACCTGAAGCGATAAAAATAATACAATATAGAAGTTTAGTAGCTATGTATGTCTACTATATAATCCCTTCATTTCAAGATTTAGTTTTTATTAGAAACATACTTAAAAGGGATTAAAATTTTTAAATTTTAAAATTCCTAACTCCGGTCCTGGATAAGATAGAAATCTCATGAAGCTCATTATATTTTCGTTATATGTAACTATAAAATAAGAAAATTTAAAAGCTATACGTTGATAGGCCGGTCACTATAACCTGCAGTATAACAAGATATACCCATAAAAATTATTTTTTTCTTATTCAATCACTGTATATTTTTACGTATTTGGATAGCATGAGAAATTAGCTTTAAATTACTTTAGATTTGTTTTTGAAGCTTTGATATGAAATATTAAAAATATTTTTTTATTTTCGGCAAAACCGGAAGCGCTAAAAATATTTTAATATAGCAATTTAGCAGCTATAAATGTATATTAAATAATCCCTTAATTCCAAGATTTCATTTTTATCAGAAGCATATAGTTATGACTGAGGGATTCAAATGTTCAAATTTGAAAATTTATAACTCCGGTCCTAGATAAGTTAGAGAAATCTAATAAAGCTCATTATATTTTGGTTATAATTAAATTTAAAAAAAATTACCAGAGCCGTTTTTTTTTAAATCAAGTCTTTGAAAGAAAGGGCAATATTTACCCCGTAATTAAGGGCAATATTTTCTTTTTTTTTTAAATATTTACAAACCTTTGGAAAGCATGTACTTTTATTCACAAGTTGCGGTTTACAAATTACAAGTAGCTTTTATGGTTTCTTAGTGACAGCGCAAACAACGCCGAAATGTGCTGAAATCGCCATATTGGCCGCCATTTTGTATTTAAAATGTTTAAAAAAATTTTGTTCGATCGGAGTTTAGGGTTACTAACTTTTCACCAAAGATAGACTTTCTGGCTCTGGTTTTCGAAATGCACCCCCTAAAAAACCACCCGCATTTCGCTCCCCATTGATTGATTTTAGGAAAAGCCAGTTTTATACATAACTTTCAGATATACGGCCTCATGTCAAATTTCATTAAAATCGATCAAATAGTCTCGGAGCCGCACACAGACACACAGACAGACACAAGAATTTTTTTTTGCAAAATCGATGTTTTTCGACTTAGGGAACACGAAAACGTTGAAATCTGCGAAAAAAAAATTTCAAAATTTTTTTTCGATTGCAATACTTTCTCTTAGTATACGTAGTATACGAAAAAGTGAAACGTTTTAAAAACTATACCAATTTATTTCAATCATGGCAAAACAGTTCAATTCTTATTACTGTATTATGTTGTAGATGTGACAGTGAAAAATGTCATAATCAAAGAACCAATTTAACAAGATTTAACCAAATTATATAATGTAAGTATAAAGTTGCGAAAATCTTTAATTAACAAAAGCATTCATCAATAGAAGATTGATATACCAATTAAAGATCTATTAAAATTTATCAAAGAAATAGTTTTTGGTTAGTAATTGTAATTGTTATTATTATTGATAAATAAAATGTTTGCAATTTATCCCGTAAGGACGGGAGACCACTACAGGAAGTCTTAAAAACCTCAAACTCATGATTATTGATTATTTAGGCTAAGCTACGCATCCTCATTCTGCATTACAACCATTAAAATCTTATATTAAAAGCTAAATGTTTTTAATAAATTACTAACGTAGTGTATTCTGAACATTATTATGTGATGTTATCTAAGTCTTAGCTATACCGTTAATACAAATTTCAGTAGGTAGATAGAGCGTTGATTTTCAAATAGTTTCGTAATTTTTATTAAACTTAGGTAAACGCTTTTATATAACGGCATTTTTAAAGATTTAATTTGTGTACTTGTCAACTCTGCAAAGAAATTATGAAAAACAAATAAGTTTTCTCTTTAAAACGCCGTGTTACGTTAAACTTAATTGGCCGGTGTTTGTTTACTTTGTACCCTATAAGATTTGTAAAAGCGGGCATTTTTGTTTTGTATTCTTTAAAATTAGACCATTTTCGTACAAGCACTAATCTAAAAAATACTTCATAAAAAATTCACGTAGTTATTGTTGAATTCTGGATTAAACTTTTATATAATTTATAAAATCATAAAATTGCAAAAACGAGAGAAAGGTTGTGATGAGAAGTCCTAAGTTAACAAAAATCGAGCCTTTCAAATATCTACACATCATTTCCCTATTTTGATTTTTATACAACACTAGCAATCAAATTTGAATCAATCAGAAAGGATATTCTCGTAGTTATGATAGAGGCCGCGATCAAGTTATTGCGACGTCACTATAGTGGTCCCAGTACTTTATTTGACTGTACATGTTGTATAAAGAAAAGTGTAATATATTAAAAAGGGCTTTCTACATCACCCTAGAAGTACATTGCATCAACTCTTCGTTTTTTCATTAAACCATCTTTTGGAAAAAAAATATTCGCTGCTATCATTATAGTTACTTGAACGCATATTTAGTGCCGGTTGTTCAATACTGGTTTAAGCGATCGTTTAAGTAATCGGCAGATTATGTTAATCCGTAGTTTAATTTCATTTAAACTGTAGTTTAGTTATTTATTCCATGTTTAAATGTAGGTTGGTAGTGACAAAATCACTGCAGCTGTCAAACATCAACAGATTACACTAAAATGTAACTAGTATAGGATTCCCTGGTTACATACTTTCACGTGCTTTCCATTGTAGTAAAATAAGAGAAGATACGTTCAATTAAACTATTTAATTTATCTTATTACAATTAAATTTCCGTAGGTAGCAGCATTGTCATAGCATTTATTGCATGATTTCTAAAAAGAACTTGATCATACATAACTATTATGGCTTTAAAATAAATTGGTTATACCTTTCAGTCTTTGATAAAATTTCTTCAACAATACGATCATGAATAATTGTTATGGCCTCTTTAGAAAGTCTAAATCTTACTATAAATTCACTGCCAGTGCACTTTTCAAGATGATTGGGCCTACCTCGAATTGTTTTCGTTGTTCCCGATTGATTAACAATATCAACTATTTCTAAAAAAATCCTCGTCTTCGCTGAAAGGTTCCTCTAAATAATTATAATAGTCCATTTTTATTAAGCACGTGTAATCGCTATTCGAAGTACGTCGACAAATAAACACACTTTTTGAGGTTAAGTTTTCTCGTTTAACGCGCTTAAACGGTCGCAACCAATGATTTAAGTAAAACCACGAGTTATGCACTAAGCGACCATTGAACAACAAACAAGTGCAGTTTAAACTACGGATTAAGTTAAACGATGTTTAAAGGGACTTAAACCACCATTGAACAACCGGCCCTTAACAGTAATAGTTTAACGCTACTACCAATATTAAACTCCTGCACCAGTAAAATATTAGTCTGCTAACTTACAGTAACGTTCCTCAAATGTACCTACCAGTTTTAGAAATTACCGATTTTACTGGAATAAAGAACAAAATTGAAATACAAATGCAAAAGCATAACCTACAAATAATCTCGCATATCACAGTACTAATTATTATTAGAATGAAACAAAATTACTCAAACAAACAATTTTTAAAGATTGTTTAATATTACGATCATAGTTATTTTAGCATGTCTGTCAGTTTTATATAATAATTATACTTGTACAAATACGAAACAATGGTCTCTCTAAAGTGAGCATTGGCTAAGTCATCAATAAAATATTTTCTTCTAAACCGTCATTAAAATACATAAAATTTGCCCCTGATACAATTAAATTAGTAGCATAGTATCCTAGGAATTCCGTTTTTCACTAACTAAACTCCCCATTCGTCCTAAAAAATTCGCTTTATTGCTTCGATACATAAATGACTATAGGTTGATTTTTGTTTTAAGGGGGACATATTTTCACGTAAGCGTCATTCTCACGTCATTAATCAGGTGTGGTTCACTTAGGAATCTTAAATAGCAATACCCCACTTGGACCTGTCATTGGAAAGTGGTTGTCATGGAGAATACGCTATACTTTTTTTTTTAAATCCGATGACATCTGCCTCTTCTATGACCATCCAAAGCTTTTTACTAATACATTTTTAACGAAATATTACTTTCTTATAATAATCGGCATCGTTAAGCGTGCTTTGGAAAAATCTTGTCAAACTTTGACAGCGATTAGGTAAATAGTGCCACTTAATTCTAAATGTATGAACTACACTTTACAAGGAATGATAGAAATTACTTCTCTTTATTATGAGAACAATCCTTCTGCTATTACTGAAATAATTCTCATACGTCCACAACAACCTGCCAGGAATGCAGACATTCAAATTGCTGTATTGGGTCATGTGGCACTAAATCCCAGAGAAGTACTCGTGAATTATCTCGTGATATGGAAGGGTCCCAGTTATCGGTGTGTCAAATACTAAAATCACAAAAATTTCATCCATACAAAATCTATCTTGTGCATAAACTCAATGAAGATGACGATGATCGCCGATTGGAATTTTGTAACATTACGACGTTTGATGGATAGTGCAACCTTACTATACAACGTTTGGCCTTCCGATGAGAGTGCTTTCTTCTTAAATGGAAATATTAATCGACATAATTGTAGATACTGGAGCGATAGTAATCCTAGAATAACAAGACAGTCACAAACATAATATCCTGAAAAGTTAAACGTTTGGGCAGGAATCTTAATAATTATTTCATATTTATTAATGATTGTAACATTTCTGGTAATAAAATCATTGGTCGACTTTTTTGACAATAACCTAAATGTAGATAATTATCTAAATTTGTTGGAGGAGCATATTAAACCCACGATGACGGAGGCAATTATTCCGAAGTTGATATTCACTTTCAACAAGATGGGACTCGACCACAGTACGCTGTTGCAGTTAGAGAGTTACTAATCGCAACGCTTTCAGGTCAATAGGTTAGTAGGAGGGCCCTATCCAGTGGCCCGCAGATTTACAGACTAGACACCACTGGATTTCTTCTTATGGGGTTAGTTGAACAATAAGTTTACTCGACAGTTCCCAATTCTTTACAGAAAAGAATAGTGAATGAATGACAATTAATAACTCCAGAGGTCTTGACTAATGTGCCAAGGAATTTGAAAGTAGCCTTTACTTCTGTATGAAGATTGGTGGTGGACGTTTTGAACATTTGATAAACTGATTAATTGTACATTCAATACTTAATTTACTTAAATGGCTCAGATTTCGTTAAAATTTATTAGTTTTGGATGGTCATAGAAGGTGAAAATGAAAAAGTGACACTCCATTCCTGACTAAAAACAAACGACAATGCTTGCATAAAACGTGCTTAAAACAAAAATCGACCTGTCCCGACTTTTATCGGTAAAATCAATTATGTGGCAAATAATCGAATCTGAAACTTTTCAATGACCTAGCATAACTATATTGATGTACATGGATACAAGTTTTGTGAGTTATGTATAAAATTCTACCATCGTGGTACTTAATTTTAAAATTTATAGAAAATAAATGTTTTCTGAATATTTAATAAAATATCTGGCTGGAACACCAACATGCAAAATGGAAATTAAAAGAAATCAAATAATTTTAATAACATTTTTTAGGATGATTATGCAACCTCTGTTATAAGTTAATTACGATAATACAATTTAACCATTTTCTCTCATATTTAATTAATTTTTAGACTTACCTTGCGTCATATCTTTATGAAGGAAAGTTAAGTTTCTTTAAAAAATATGTTTACACTCTTTCTTAAAAAATTAATCGTTATTCAGATATTGAAAGATTTGAACTAATACTTAAATTCTACCGTAGGATTTTTTTTTTTAATTTTTTAAATTACGCGTCGTACCAAAAATTACCAAAAAATTTCATAAAATATAATTAAACGATATGTTTAAGATCTATATCTTGGTATTTCTGTACCTTTGAAATAGGCAGCTGTTTTAGAAATATTTGATAAAACCAAAAACTGACCCTAATAAATCTTCCCTCTCCGCCGCTGGATTTCTTCCAAAATCTAATCAGCTCCAAGCCAAATGAAAAACACGCACACACACACACGCACACGCACACACGACACGCACATGCGCACACACGCACACTCGCACACGCACACACGCACACACGCACGCGAACACATGCACGTACGCACGCACGACACGCACTCACTCAGTCACTCAAGCAGGCACGCACGCAAGCGCCCACCCTCACGCCCCCACCTCACACGGACACAGACACACGCTCATGCAGCCACGCACGCAAGCACGCACGCAGACACGCACGCATGAACGCACCCATCTGACACACACGACACGCGCACGCTGCCACACCACACACACACACACCACACACGACACACACACACGCACACACGCACACACGACACATGCACACAGGCACCACGCACACACGCACACAGCACACACGCACACAGCACACGCACACACACAGCACACCACACACACACACGTAGGCACACACGCCCACACGACACACACACACACACGCACGCACGCACCCACTCCGCGCGCCCGCCACCACACACACCCACGCACGCACGCACGAAAGGTAGTCGTATCAGACAGTTATTTTTTAATAATTATAGGTGTGGTATGGAATATTTTGATGTTGCAAGACTGACCGCTAAATGTACAGAAATGATGCTTCATGATGCATACTGTGAAAAGTATTATACGATATTTGTTGGTTATAATTACTTAATATTGTTTGGTAATACGTATAATGTATATATTTAAAACTACGAGTACTTGATTAAATTGAATTGCAATCATTCCATATACGCTGTGTCGACTGGTGACTATAAAAGCAAATTCTAATGTGCAGAGTATCCTATTTTTTTATGTTTTCTACTGTATCTCTTAGAAGAATGAGGATAGTGCATTGACACGTACACAATAGTGTATCACTTCTTTGATGTGAAAAACAAGATGTAACCGGTGTTTCTCTACCAATAATATATAATAATGCTTCGTATTTAAGGGTTTATTATTCGATGTTGCAAGGAGCACTTCCGTTAATAAAAGTATCAATTTAAAATCATTTCAAATGCTACAACAACGTGGACAAGAAAGTGAAGAAGCAACTTCCTAAAAAGTCTTTGGTAGAGGCAAAGCCCAATTCTGAGCAAAAAATCATTTTGAGGTTGTGACAATTTTTCGATTATTGCTGATATGCAGAATTATACAACTTGGCCATAAATGATATCAAAGAGTAATGATCGTTGTGGATTTCACCGATCGCATCGTATTGTACCCAGGTCAGTCTAGCGACTGCGTAACTTCAATACAAAAACAAAGTTAATACGCCTACTTACATAAGCCAAATGATCGTCTAATTTTCATAAGAAACCAGGTAGGACCACCCACGTTGTGTGAAATAGTTGTTACGGAATATATGTGTTGCGAGTATCTAGGGAAGGATAAAATAAAGGTAACAACATAATAAAACACAGTATATAAATTTATAAGAAAGTGCAATGTGATTCCGCTGTCTTTATTGCGGATAAGGAAAAGAACTGCCAAAGAAAAACGTTTCCGCTTACTACAAGAATAATAACACAAATAAAATACAAGTATTAGTTATAAATATATAGTGTCACGTGGCCATGATTTTATCACATATTTGCCGTTAAGATCGAAATTATAAATTATTTGTACCAACCATAAATCTGAAATGTAGTATAAATTCATGCAATTGAATTTGATAACGCATAAATTCGTTAGGAATTTTCCTGATTGCAACGTTTGTTGTTTTTTCTTTACATATTTGGAAGGTTTTCTGATGTTTCCACAAACAGTTTCAATTGTTTATCAAATTTAGGGGGAAGTTTAAATTAAGATTATTAATGAAACTCTTTTACTAATTTGAGAGGATGAATTAATCAGTTTCTTTGTAAATAATAGTATTTTCCTTATTTTAAGTTTTAGAAATTTTCGTTTGTTGAAAGGGAAATTACGTTTTATAAAATTAAATTGAGTATAAATTATTACTTTGTATGGAGCATCGTAATTTAGTTTGTAGCCGTCAAACTGTCGCCTTTTACGATAAGATTTTTTGGTTTTAAACAAAGACTTTGGATTTTATATACGTTGTTTTAAAGATCAACATAGTAGAGTTTAGTTATCATAGGGATATAATATTACAGCGATACCTTTTGAGAATGCAATTTCGATGGATGGTGCAATTATTTTTCAGTTCGGCTCATAAATTTAATTTTCTTTTGGTGTTATTCAAAATTTTAAGTAGTAAAATGTTGTGATTGGTTAATTATCATAGTAAGGAGAGGTAAATGAAGATGGCTGCGACTAAAATAGGTTGAAGGCGCTGCCGCACACACGAAGATTCGTTGGTTTGGTGGTAGTGAACTATTTACGCCCATTTCAGGAGGCTTAGTGAAGTATATCGTTGGAAGTCTTCCCGTTACCCTTAATTTGGGAGATAATATAATGACTTCGTTCCTCCCGAAATAGTTTACTGTCATCGTTGTCGCGCAGCGACAGTTTCTCGCCCAGGAAATTGGTCTGGGTGTTGAAGAAGTGCGGTCACTCATTCCTTCTAGAGTTCCATCGCATCGTGTGTGCGGATCAATACTAAAATAGTTCGAGTTTTAGTGTTTTTTAGTGCTTCGTGTGTACAGCTAAACCGTTAACAAATAATTCGCTGCAAATAAATAAGTTTTTTAATATTTTAAATGAATGAGTGTCATGCAGAACTTGTATATAGTAGAGTAAAGTAAAGTTATCAAAGTTTTCGGAAGTATAAATATTAGTGTAACATACAACCAATTGTAATGTCAATGAAAACGCAATTTGGAAGCGTAACATTCACAAGTTTGGCCATATTTTGAGTTTCGAGCGCAATTACAACTTCGATTCTATTGCTGATGCAGCCACAGAGATCATCCTCTGGCATTTCCACCAGGTGTCTGTACAACAAAAAGGCTAAACCAAATTAAGGTAAACATTTCTGTGCATTTATTTGTTCTGCTGTGATTGACAAATTTTAATAAATTTTTCTTGTTGTATATACAAACGGATGGATACGCTGTCTTTTGAGATTAACCTCTAGTATTTTATCGCTTAAATTTTAATGCAAGCGTACTCATCCGTATTATAATCCAAATTTATCTGAGTTTTTTTTTCATTTATTATACTGCCGAATTGTATCGAAATTATATGTGTCAAACGCATAGGACAATATTTGCAGAATTTTAGTAAAGGCCAACACTGAAACTAGCTAGCATCACTGCCTATTAAGTGAACTAGAGGATTTAACTGGATAGAATGATTTGAGTAATGTAACAATTGTGTTGAACCCTCGATGGTGTTTTTTTATTATTATAATACATATCTTTAGGTTAATGGCCATATTGTGCTTATTGCGTTTTGTTTTAATGTGAACCCATTTATTATACAGCATATTTACACACATTTTAAGTGTTTTTTATGAGATTGAGTCATTGAAATTAAAGTCAATATTTTCGCTTTATCTATTGATTGTTGAATTTTAACGTAACTTTTAAAGGTTGAAGATGCACTGTGCATTATATTATTTTCTTGAATATGAGCGTTTTTTTATGGTGGAATGCTGATTTAATTTCAAGTGGTTGACATAATTGAAGTTGAAGATCAGCTTTAATAGACATACCGTAACGTAATTGTAAAGCAAATAGGTCGTTGACCGGTCAGCTGTTTGCTTTTGCATACGACATTTTGCGAGTAGTCGCAATTTTAACTTTCTTGCTAAACAAGTATTGCGGTCAAAAAAAAAACGAAAAAAATAAGTTGCGTTATTTTGGCGTTTTACGACTCCCTGAACCCGAAAAAATGTTTAGAAAATTTTTCAAAATGTCTGACCGTGTGTGTGTGTGTGTGTGTGTGTGTGTGGTTACTCGCGAGCTGAAACTATACCGACGATTTTGATAAAATTTGGAATGAAGGCCTACGAGACAACTATGTCGACGAAACAAGCTTTTAAACCCAATTGGTATACAGGGGGTGAAAATAAGGGTGTTATTTTGGGGGCTAATTTTCAAATTTTAACATAAAAGATTGAAATTCAGGTCATCAATAACTCGCATGAAATGAAATTTTTTGCAATTCTTTAAAACCTTCAAAATTGAGTGTGGCCGCAGTTATAGTCACATACAATTATTTTGTAGCAATATATATTTCCGATACCGTTCAAGATATAAAAGAATTGGAAATAGATATGCGTAGTTAAATAAAAGTTCTTTAAAGAGATTTCTTTACGTAATAAATTATGGTATAAACTTGCCTACAAGTAAGGGGTCAAACTTAAGCATTTATTCGAAATTGATTTATTCAAAATTCTCTTAAAGCATTTTTTTAATATATTTTCTAGGCAACCAGCCACTCTTATGACTTCAACTAACCTGCTTCTTCTAAAGCTACTAGTATAGGAGATATGAATTTTCAAGTATTTAATATTATTATTTTTATAACTTTCTAACTATTTTGGTTACCAACTTGGGATTTTGGAAATAAACTTTGTTAATTTGCGCTAATGAAATGATATTATCCTAATGAAAACACTACTTCCGGTTTTTCCTGAAATTGAAAACATTCCTCGTATTGCTGGTATAACATACACATATTCTTACTTTATTTGCTTTAAAATGATATGAAGCAGTCTATAATTATATTGAAAGGTAAGCGTGATATCTATTTTTAACTTTCAACCTACATATACATATTTAGGTATAGAAAGTTATGCAATCGATTTTTTTGTCACTATCGCTAAATCGACTTATTAGCTCATTTTACAACTTTTGGCCAAGTTTCGTCAATATCGCCCATGATGCCTGGCAGTCTCGGAAAGGAGGGTTTTTTTAGGGTCAGTTTTTGTTTTTTATTAAATATGTCTAAAACATCTGAATATTACAAAAATATAAAAATACCCCATATATTTTTTAGTATTTTGAAGAAAGTCCTGTAATGCACTAGCATTCACCTAGTTTTTAAAGTTATTTTCATAGGAATTAACATACCGGTAGTAGACATCATTGTTTCGCCTTATTTTGATGAACAGGTACGCGAATTTGGTTATTTCTTATGGCAAATTTTCCCGAATTTAGATACGACATCCCGATATGGACGTCCAAAAATTTTTTATCGTGTTGGTTTAGTTTTGTCGCGACGTATTATCCGTTTTAAATTATATAAATAATTACTGTTTTGATCAGTTTTTTTTGGATATTTGAGTCAATGATTTGAGCGCTAAGTTTATCGAAACATTTAATGAGTTTCATATTTCACTGAAGTTTAGGTGAACTTGGCATGAATAGTTTTGGAGATGAATTTTTAGTAGAGGTGAGGGTTTGTTTTTAAGTGAACATTATGGTTTCCTATTAGATCTTGTTCATGACGTTTTCCCGGTATAACAGGTGGCGCCGTTTTGCCATTTTTGCCCGATGTTGACGTTTTTGGAGTCGTAACGAGTTACCTCTTACAGTATTAAGTAAGAACCCAGCCTAGATCACTGAGCTCTGCCGTGCGCGAAATTGCCTTTACGGTATTAATGCTCTAATGAGTATTTGGCCTGTAACAATAGAACAGTCTTTAGATTCTGTTGATTATTAAAAGATGAAAATGTTATCATCCTATTCTAACCTTAATTAATGAATGTGGTAATATTATTATATTTAATATAGGCCTTCACATCAAAAATGGTAATCACCATGTTAAAAAGTTAGTTAACTGTAGTATAAGAAAAGCATCAAAACATGTTAAAGCTCTGCATTTACAATTAATGAACCAAAAGGCAACATATATCAAACAGGTGTACCTGGTTTGATATATGTTACCTTTTGGTAACATATATCAGTAACATATAACATACACGGTATTCCAACGATTAACATACTTTAATGTTACTGCGGTTATATTCCAAAGGTGGCCGTGTGCTCTTTTACGCGGAAACCGTCTTATGTCTCCACTACATTTTCATGTGGACATCCATCTTAGAATATGATACATTATAGGTATGAAATGCCAAAATAAAATACATCAAAATTAAATCAAGCGACCTCTCTACACTAAATAACAATGTGTTGTAATATTAACTTTCAAATTATCATTGACATTAATTTACATTAGATGAAGTAATCACTCTTACCATGGTACTGTAATACAAGTTTTATACTAATTTCAATTCTTATTTAGATCAACTTATAAAAGAACGTTTTGTCTTCAAATCAAGTTATACTAATGTTATATTAATTTACCATTTCATTGAGATCATAATAGTATACGCATTTACTGAAAGAACATACAATTAGCGATTATATAATATTACCTGTGAATTCTATTTTATGATAAAAAAAACATTCTTAATTCTATAATATACGAATCAACTTCGTCAATTATTTTACAAAAACAACTATCCAAGCACATCCTATTTTTACTATAAAATATGCAACAGTCGCCCATATTAACTAGATGGTTTCAATTTAACCCGCCTTCTAATTTATAAATTAAAAAATATAAATCTGCACCAGTTGTGCAGATACCTGTTAAAAACTATAAAACTTATATTTACCTTCCAATCTACATACACATATGTAGGTATAGAGGGTTATGCAATTATTTTTTTCACCAAGCAACGCTAAATCGACTTATTACCTGATTTTACAACATTTGTGTGTACTGTGATGTATATTAGTATCTACGATAACTCCAGAACGTACGTACTTAAAATATCGTATTTAAGTTTGTTTTTATTTGATTAGATTTTGGCAGAAATTTAGCGGCTGAGAGGGAGGGCTTATGAGGGACTGTTTTTGGTTTTTATACTTCTGAAACACCTTTATATTTCAAAGATATAAAAATACCAACATATAGACCTTAAACATATCGATTACGTGCTATGCAATTTTGTGATACGACGCGTAACTTAGCGGCAAAAGTATTCCTAATGTAGATTTTGAGTGTTAGTTGAAATTTGTTCAATATCTGAATAACTACAAACTTTACAGGAAAATGTGTAAATATATTTTTTAAAGAAAATTTAGTTTTGCACAAGTTTTCTTTATAAAGGTTCTTAATAAAATCCCAAATCAGTCTAAAAATTAATTAAATAGGATAGAAAATACTTAAGCTGAATTATCGATATTTTCATAATAGCGGGTGGCTTTAGATTTTTTTAAATTAGCATGAAGTTTTAAACATCCATCTAACATTGATTATTGTTTTTCTTTTGACAAAGTTACCTATTTCGGTGATGAACGTATTAAAAAGGATATTGCATTGTTATTCTGAAATAATTATTTCATTTCCTTTTGCTTTCCACCTTGTAGGTTGGAAGGTCGTGTGCTATTTCACACCCGATATTTAAAATTGCAATTTGAAATACAGTTATGTAACCAAACATACGAGGGCGTCAGTAATTATCAAAAAAACAATCAATATTGCACTTCTGCCATAGAAAACATTCTACTTTAGTGTGATTTTCAAACTTCATGTCCAATTTCAGACAATAAGTAAATATTTTATGTAACTCTCCTGAAAAATATTAGTTACAAAAGATCTCAGTCAGCTAAAGGTTTCTCTGTAATATAGACCATCCGTTTGTTATTCAAGAATAAATCATTTTAATAGTTAAAAATCAAGAATCAACAGATTTAAAAATTTACGCGTTCCAGTCCATTTAATATAGAATTTAAGTCTCCAAACACCATTACATAAGAGTAATGTTTGACATATATTACGTTCATATTCTATGCATGCCTGAAAACAAACGGACAACGTTTACCACAATATCCACATTTATGTTTAACGCAATTCTGATTCGAATAATATTTACATAATTTATTGGAAATTGTAACTCCATCCTTGTATCTGGTTAATCCGTATAAAAAAGTTAAAAATTAACGCTATTAGACTAATGTATAAAAGTTCTATTTCACTTGTTACCAAGGACTTATCAGTACGTACAGAAAATTGAGAAAAATATAATAATGGAGATTGGCTTTATTACATTTTATTTGAAATTCAAATTCTTATTGTCAAAACAAAACGCATTTTAGTTTAATAACAAGTGGTTTCCGTCATTTGAAATGCGAATTTAAGAAGTGCCTTCTACAACTGATGTATATTGAAAAGCCCAACATTCAATAGAAAGCATTAGGACGACAATAATAGAATTCGCATTCTACTTTAGCATAAAATAAACTCAAAGAAAAACCAAAGGACAGGTTTTTTAAATTGTTTTACTAGGATCGACACAATGGCGTATTAGTTACTTTAATTCAGTTAGAGGCAACTACAAACTCATCGTCAAATGTATGCTTCTGTTAAATTTCATACACTAAAATTCGATTAGCAAATCATTATAATATTCTACGTTCAAGATTGCTATAGTTGATATAAATAGAACGTTCTCACCCGGTTGTCAATTTTATTGTTATAGCTGTAAGTTAGACTTTAACCACCTGATGTTGTACAAAAAGTTAAAAACACGTTTAGCTTTTGGAAACGTTGCAAATGTTCTTAAAAAATATAATGAACTAATAAGGTACTCAAGTAAACATCTAGGTCCATAATCTTATATTAATTAATTTGATAATTACAAGTACTTATTCCTGTATTTAAAAGCAATGTGACAAGCTTTAAAAAGCGAGTAAATGAAAAGTAAAGTGCAAAATACATTCCGAGATTTATAACATTTTAATTAAAAGTGTAGTTTTCATAAATACAAGTGTATTCATTGAATTAAAAAAAAGTTTATCTCTTGCCAGATTCGAACCGGTTTCTATGTTCCCCTAAAAACCATAACATTTAGACACAAAGCTGTATACTAACTGAGCTAGTATAAGTATGACCAACCGTTATATATGTTTAATGACTGTTATTTAAGGGAAGGGAGATAATAATTTGTTTTAATTTATGTACAATATGGGATATCTTCTAAAAATTAATTAAAATACTATTTTCTTGTGTATTCCAAATTAACAAATTGTATAATTTTGCGGGGACTGATGTGGTTTATGAATTTTATTTTCGTTCACCAAGATTTACGTAATTCTCTTGATGTTAGTTGTAACGCCTAAACCTATTGACCGCTGTGGGGTTCCATTCGGAGTCCATCAAATGACTATTCTAGTGTTTCCAATAAAATTAATCCCGATCTTGAAGCCGTAGTAAATTTTAGTGATAAACACCAGTTAACTTTAAATAATAAAACAGTAATGTTATTGTTTTGTGCCAAAACTAAATATTCATTACTAACTGAAAACAAGAAAATTTTAGTGACCATGTAAGTTATGCGATCAAAAGCGCCTATATGAATCTTCGATTATTATTCACAAACGTAACTTAACTTAACTTAACCTTCACGCCATTCCCTTGTGGGGTAGGCAAAACAATCCCTGCCTCTTATTCATTATTCTTTCTTTCCTTTATCAAACACTCTACTACATTCAGCCAAGATTTACACGGCCTTACCTCTAACCTCACCCACATATATTTACTTGGTTAATCTTGCGCTGATAATTCTCTCATTGTGACCAAACCCAACGTAATGTACTGCTTTTATATCTATCTATCACTTTCTTTTCCTTGCCACGCTTCGTCATTATGTACTCATTCTCTATCTTGTCCCTTTCGTTTTACCACATGCGCCTCTCAGGAATCTCATACCCATGGCATTTATTTTTCTTTCGTGCTTTTTGACATACCCATGTCTCACTTCCATGCAGTACTGACGGGACAAACACATCATTATAGACTGCTCGTTTCTCAGCTAGGCTCATGCTTTCGTTTCTCATTATCGTCACATACTTCCAATCACTTTCCTTCCAGTATTGACCCTTCGTCCAATCTCGCCATCCATTATACCATCTGCAGTAAACATTCTACCCAGATAACCAATTCGTTCACTTGTTCAACAATTTCATCTTGCAGAGTAAATACTCTACTCTCCTTTCCACC
Organism: Vesta saturnalis; assembly: GCA_036346205.1. Lineage (NCBI taxonomy): Eukaryota > Metazoa > Arthropoda > Insecta > Coleoptera > Lampyridae > Vesta > Vesta saturnalis. Next base: position 2,065,289 of record JARFJB010001142.1, on the reverse strand, counting down.
TTCCCGATTGAACACCACAATCTTACTTTTGTTCACGTTTAACTTTAGGTCCATGCTCTTACAGACTGTATCAAACTTCCTCAGATCAGTTTGTAAGTCATCCGCACTGTCACTTAATAAGACTGTGTTATCTGCATACACCAGAACTCATACATTTACGTCACCAACCATTACACCATTTGTATCGGTACATGCTTGCCTAACACATTTATCCATGTATTCATTGTAAAACCACGGTGATGTCACAAAGCCTTGTCGCACTCCTTGCTCAATTTAAAGTATTCACTCACACCTCCTCTAACCCTAACCATGGCCGGCAACCGTTGTATACTGTCCTTATTCCGTTTATTAGACCTTTATTTACGCCATATTCATTTAATATTTCCCACAGCTTCTCCCTATTCACTCTGTCGTATTATTTACAAATAAGTCAACAATTAATTTTAAGTGAAAAAAAATTATGCAAAATATTACTTTTTCCCATTTATGTATATTGTTCAACTCTTTATTACCCATTTTAAACTCCATAAACAGAAATAGAATAAGGCTTCAACATTTACAAATACATAGCACACACCCATTTTACTTCTCTACGTGCAAATCCATCACTAAATCAGTCTAGCTATTGAATTGAATATAACTGCTTTGTAGCTTTTTGAGCTATTGTGACCAAAAGGAAATCTCATTTGCGTCTTACTCTTCACTCCGCATCCCAAAACAACTACAAAAGTCTAAAATATATACGTGTGACACTTGGATGTAATCAGGTTTTAAGGTATGGCGTCCGAAAGATTCATCACAGATACACCTACATACGCACGCACACACACGCACGCACGAACACACACAGACACACACACACGCACACACGCGCACACGCACAGACGCACTCGACACACACACATATATATATATATATATATATATATATATGTATATAATATTTATTTTGTAAGTAATATTTGGGTGAGGGTTTAAAAACATGTTTTGAGGTTTGACTAGCAGGTGTACGCTTAAAAAGCTGCTTTACTGAAGAGTCGTAACGAATTATTGGAAACTCTTATGTGCACATTCTTGATGTAAAATGTCACTAGTTAGTAATTAATTACGTCGGTACACACTGCAAACAAAGACGTCTTTGTTTGGTACTTGGAAACTCGAGACCTAAATGTAGGGTTTGTTACGGACGAATGCATACTTTTAAAATTAAGATGTCGTGCAGTCATTAATATGAAACTGTTCCAATGTAAACTAATGTTTCTGGTTTTTATCACTTTTCAAAGATGGGGGTTGTTTTTCGGGAGTAGACATGATAAGTGAAAACCAAAGGGGAAGGCAGTTGTTGAAATTTTGATTGAGCCGGACGCTTTGATTTGTTTTAATTAGAAACTCCCATTGTAAATAGTTTGTCTTTAAAATATTTCGTGTGTGTACATTTTCTTGCAGTTAGCCAACACTAATTTTTCTTTTCTTTCGGGCGTTAGTTGTAATGTGTTTTTCAAATATTAACCTATAAATAACAGTCACTCTTTTTGAAGTTAAACCGCGTATGTTAATGATTTGTGTCTGATCAACTTATATATATATATATATATATATATATATATATATATATATATATATATATATACAATTTTTGGACTTAGAGGACTTTAAGACGGAGATTTCCGCCCTCAGTTCAATTTCTAATTTTGATCAATTACAATAACTTTAGCTTAAGATATTTATTAAGATTGTTATGCCTGTCCTCCCGTCTGTCCTCCGTACGTTCGTGTGGATGTACCAGCAAATAAATTTCTGAAATGTGTTGAGGGTTTTGTCAAAGTGTTATATACTGGCACTTGATATATTTTAGTGATCATTAATGAATATACTTCCAAACTGCCCCAAGTAAAGGTTATGTGTCAAAATTCGGGCATAACAAAATGTGAACATTTCTTAGTAAATTCGGGTTTTAATTCAACCTGTTCATAAACTTATGGCGGTGTAGTAGCTTATTAGCTATAGATTAGTTAAACAAAACCACGATCTAACTTTACTATGACAAAATTTAAGAAAATGGAAACCCGGTCGTTTTAAATGGTAGAAACTAGATTGTTGGGGTATATTTTATTGAGATTTAGGCATATAATATTGGAGAAACTATCATTCGCTTTGAATTTATGAGTTTACGATGTTTGTAAACATTTGAGGTTTAAAGGTACAACCAATTTCGCTGGGAAAACGATCAAAGGCATTGGTTTGACGGAAGCTTTGATGAAAAGAACAAAATAATGGGCTAAAGATGCCCAAAATCATATTTATACGCCAATTTCGTTGGGAACTCGGCTAAAAACGTCGATGAGAAGGAGCTAACTTTTATGGTTTTAGGACGTTGATCATCATTTGGGGCTGAGAATGGCCAAACACTTTATTGACATACTAATTTCGTTGAGAAAACCACCAAACGCATTGAATCTATAAACGTACGTTAATGGTTTTAGGGCGTTGGTCAGTAATTGATCCCAAAGATGCTCAAAAACTTTAAAGACAAATTGCGTGAAAGGATAAGAGCTAAATGGATTGTTGTTTATGATACTGCCATCATTTGGACCCAATGATGTCCAATCACTTTATTTATTCACCGATTTCGTTGGAGAAACGACCAAATGCATTGATTCGATGCAACCATGAAAGACCAGCTAACGTTTATGGTAGATGATAATCATCCTTCAAGTGCAAGCTTCCCAGATGTAATAACTCTTTGCTTTCTTTTCTTAACAATTCCTGTAACAGTAACGTCCGTTGAACGATCGTTCTCCAAACTAAACTTAATTAGAACATATCTAAGGAATACAATGTGCCAAAGTAGACTTTCTTCTTTAGCACTGCTTTCCAATGAAAATAAAACATTCCGGTCCATAGATCTAAACAGTACCATACCAAAATGCGCATCACTTGAATCTAGGAAAGTAGCCTTTAGATTTCTGTGCACCAATTTAAATATTTTGTGGTTTCATTTTACTAATTACACTGTATTGTATGTTTATACATAAATCGTTATAAGTAGTTAATAACTTACAGTAATGTCTACACCGTTCAGGAAACTGCGGTTTAAAATTAAACTAATTTTTATTTATGAAACCAAATTATTGCAGGATGGGGCTCAAGTCTATGTTGCAGAACCCAAGCCCGACCGAGTGTTGCTATGGCACTGGTTGGAAGAAGGCGTGTAGCAATATTATCCAGGTGGCATCTGCGTAGAAACAGTGTACGTATTTTCAACTAATCAATCCTGTTGGTGTAGACTACAAGAGTGCCCTCAATTGTATGGTTTTCATGGAAAAAGTTTATTGAAGTACCTTTCGATTGGACTCAGACCATAATATGGTGTGTTCTAACGACCACTACACCTGCATGGTAGCAAAAGCGGTAGCTCTGTGCTGAACAATTTAGTGCTGCTTGCTTCAGTGATGAGTTCAGATTTTGCACGTAAAAAGTCCGGTATCAAACATATTCACTGATATCGAGGAGAAACGCAGTTTGCCTTGACACACGGATTTAACAACTATAGTTACGTTTTCATAGATAATCTCAGAACGTCATAAACACTGTTGCAACATATGGCAAGACAAGTTTAAGTTGTTATCTGTGTTGATGTTGCAATTTGTGAAGATTAGTTTTTTCCTTTTTACTCCGCCAACAAAAACCGTAATTACGTCCGTAAATTAATTAAATACTCACCGTTGAATATTGTTAAGAGTAAAATTAAGTAATTTATTGACTCGTAATGAAAGTCAAATAATTATAGTACAAAAGTTAGTTATTCAAAATAAATTAAATTAGATTTTCTTTATTTCAAAATTAAAACTTATCAAGTACTATAAATAATTACACCGTTAATATAAATGCAAGTTTTCTTCTTTGTTGTTCCGAAATTAAAACTTGATAAGTAATAATTCAGTTTATATTCAAACGCACACGTTAAATGGAAAATTACATTCAAAACCTTTTATATTAATGTTCGAGATAAGAAACCAAAGCATTAAAATATCGATCAATCTAATTAAGAGGTAAGAAACCAAAGCATTCAAATAGACTTTGATCAATCTATTCAAGAGATTTTAAATTAACATGAACAAGTAATAATTAACACCGTCCTTATAAATTAGTTAATTTAGTTGGTGAAAATTGCATTGTTAAATAACAGTCTCGATATAAATAATTAAAGTTAAATCTGAAATACTTTCTATGAATTCCAACTACAACGAAAAGAATGCATCTAATCTTTTGACTATTGTATAAAATGTATATTTAAATAATGGGAACACCGACAGATGTGTCAAACAGTAACTAGCTTCTGGAATTGTGTAATTTTGAGTTGTTATAAGTGTTATTAATTACTAATTAAACCGTTAGATAGAATAAGTATTTTTGATAATGGAAACGGCCGAATTTCATATCAATCGTTCTGTTATTTCACAAAGAATAATTTTAGCACAAGGAAAGACATATTCATTTAGGAATTGATTTAATATCAATTAAAACAAATTGTTACGCTGTCGCCTCATCGTTAAAATTATGTAATTTCCAGCCGTTCCCCCTTTTAAATGTCGTACTCTTATATGTAAGTGCTTTTACCAAAATGATTCTCTTTCGTTCTCACTGCGTACGTACATGCGAAAATTGAAATTGTGAATTGATATGAGGTAAAAGTAGTCAGCAAAGATTAATTAATAGAATTCAACTTAGTAAATACTTGCTCTGTAAACGAGTATAAAATTTTGTTAAATTTATTTTGACAGGTGGTAAAAACTTGCTTTGCTACGGAGCACCGTTTGGCTTGAACCGAAATCACTGAAATTTTAATAATTAGTAGAGTTCATATTTATTAAGGATCATTCATTTTCATTCATCATTGGTGAAGGAATTTTGTTTGTCTAGGGAACCTGTGACCTTGTCTACCGTATCCGCCGCCCGTCCGTATTAATTTAGTTTTAGGCATCTTCTATCATAAGGATTAGACCCTGAATTTTATCCTCCACTGGGAATCCCGATGCAGCCGTTTGGAACCATAGACTTTCAGAAGTGGACCCAAACACCACACCGCCTGAACGATAGCTTATCTTTGGATGGCACCTGAATCCGTTTTCTCGCCCTAGATTGAACTACCGCTGTCCGCAACCGTCCAGGAGCATTACATAGTAGCAACTACCGTAACTTTCATTAAAATTTATTTTTTCCAAACAAGTCTTAATTTTTGGGTTGGACTGTGTTGAGGACAAGCTTCACTTGCCACCATCGAAAATCCATTACAAATGGTTAATGTTTCATGCTTAATTTTGTTTGCAAAACTTTCATTTTATACATATTAACACAGCATTATTTTACTAAATATTCATATGAGCCCTTCATATGAAATCAACGTACATTTGTAGATATTCGAGAATCACAGATAAGTATTTGTTATTATGGGGTTTTACGAATTGCATTGTGTCGTCGCCACCTGATCATTTTTCATCCATCGCTATAATCACATTTAACTTTTCCATATTTGCCTTTAAAACTTAGTACGGTAGATATACATTAACTCGTCACAAAACACACGCATTTCTGGAAATAATTATGCGCGCGAATAAATTGTGCATTTTATAATAAGCGTAACAGTTCTAAAAAGTAAGCAAGTTCAAATAAAAACTTGTGTAGCTCAAAACAAACGTTAAATGATGGCACAATATACAATAAGTATATATTAATGCAAATAAAAAGCAAAAAAACAGCGCCAGAGTGAATTCTACTTAAGAATATGCTATTTCTAACTGTAGTTTGAGGGTTCCCAAAGAAAGTCCAAACTCCGCTTTAGTTTGTGAAATAGATCCCTGGGAATCAGAAGATAGTATATTAAAAACAAGTTTCCTGGGACACATTCTTATCGCACGAGTGTAGAAAACAAAACCGCATAGCGGTGAGTTTTTAAAGGACGATTACGACAAAGGTTATGTGATACGAGTCTTTTATATTTTCTATTTTGCATATTTTAATTCAAAATATTGAAAATTTAGTATATTTTTGTTTAGACGGTTGGAAACGTTGCCATTGTCACTAGTAAAAGTAAGTTTCACCAATCTCAACAAACATGAATATATCGATACTCCAGTTCAACACTGTAACAACTAACAAAAACTTTGGGAATCTTCATTTGAATATTTTAATCAGTTTTGAGTTTATGATATCTTTGTATCATTTCGATAGATCTAACTAAATTTCGAGATATACCGCATTCATAACTCACTTACTCGAAATCCCAAATTACATAAAGGATAGTTCTGAACATTTTTGAAATTTGATGAAGTTGTTACGTTGTTGAATTTATAATTTGTGTTAAGATTATGGTTTATACTAAATCCTTAAAGCATAAAATAAAATAAATGCATTTATGAAATACAAAAGTTTATTTCATTGATAAGAATAACAAACATAAAAGATTTTAAGTAAAAAACAATAAAATAAAATTATACTACTTTTAAAAATAAACTGAAAATATATTATTATTAGGTACTATTGTAACTTCTTTTATTAATCGCAATATTTCGTCACTCATCGTTTTCACTACCAGATGGGTTATGGTCCTTTTCTGCCTGAATATTCTTATAAAATGGCCAATAGGAAGAAGTTATCGAATTGTCATTACAAAGGTCGAGCAAATGCTTCTTCTTCTTTGCATTAATAGGTGGTGGGTTTCTTATAAGCTGGTTGTAATGCTACGCCAGTTTTTGGTGTTCTCAAGCTATTTTTCAATTTTGTTTGTACTATGATTTCATTGAAATCATCGTATAGAAAAGTGAGTTCAGGTTACTTTTTGTACTCTTTAAGATTCGTTTTTTTCCACTCAACTTGTTCTTTATCCTTATTCAGAACATATTTTTCCCTAGATAACCGTTTTAAATAACAAATTTCACATGTGTTAATTTGTGTAACTTTACAGGATGTTCCACTTTTTTGCACTTCTTATTACCATCACCAATTATGAAGGCACGTAAACACGCTTTTCTCCTTTTCAATAGTTTCCTGCATTGAATCGTCTTCATTCTTAGTGTGGCCGACTATTAAAAACTTATGGGTAATCAATCCCAAATTTTCATGATTTTTTATACAATAAAGATACATGGCACAGATGAACTTATTTTTGTTTTGCCGACACAATTGTCGGAATACCAAATGACGTCTTTGGTTTGCTTTACAAAGAAGTTGTATAAAACCTTCAATTTCATTTGCCCCCGCCGCTTTCCAACCGTTTCGTTCCATTTCGTATGTCAAAAACTATAAAGTTATAAGCAGTAAGTTCCATTTTGTAATAGGAAGCAGGCGTTCCGCAAGGCGTTGCCTTAGCCCCTATCCTTTACACCATCTTTGCGTCCGACATTCCCGAAGTTACCTAACCCGGACTAGTCGTTGCGCAGCTCGCGGATGAGACCGCCTTTTGGGCGGTTAATCGGAACAGCGAAACGGCCTCCCGCCTCATATCCAAAACCCTACGGAACTCTTCTAACTGGGCGAACCAGTAGAGAGTCTCCGTCAATCCCACCAAAACCCAAACAATCCTTTTCCGACATCCTCATTACGCAGAGGATAAGTTCCCCAATCTCGCCTCCAGAAACGTCTCCCTCACCCTTAACCAAGAAAGGCTCACACTCCAAGATGAAATCACCTACCTAGGAATCCTCTTCACTAGAACCCTCAATTGGCTCCCAGATGTAAAAAGAACACTAAACAGGATTAGAAACCGCGCAAACCTACTGGGCGCCCTTCGGGGTAGAATCAGAGATTGTCACCCCAAAACACTTCTACACACATATAAAACATACATCCGCCCTGTTATGGATTTCCGATCTCCTATATACACAAACATTAATCCCAATCACCTTTCCTCAATCGCCTCCTGTGAACGCCGAATTTTTAGACGGGTACACAGATTACCCCTCAGGTACCCTAATGACCTCACCCTACACTACGTCAATATACCCCCAATCACAAATCGTATCCAAAAACTCCAGGAAAACTTCGCATATAAAAGAATTTTCGGCAACACTATCCCAACCAAAGAAATCCTTACCACTCCCTACAATTACCGCTTTCCCAAATTCCCTCGAAAAAAAAAACCAAATTAAAATTCAAACATCCTCCTGCAATCCTCACACAACTCCTCGACGACCTCCCCGAGGAGGTAGAAGAATCCCTCGATAATACCACATATGCTCTCCGCATCCCCCCGTCTATTCGATGACGACCCAGCATGACACCGGCCAACGATCTAATTAATCACACTGCACGCCACACCACACTAACCCACATGCACACTTAAACCCAACCACACACTATTCAAAATTCAAATTCAAATAAATTTAAACACTTTTTTTTTCTTTTTTTTATTACCAAAAATTACCACACCTCATGATTGTTGATTGACAGAATACAATAACACAAAGCAGGGCAATACCAACAACAAGGGGATGATAAGGGCTGAAGAGGAGAAGGACTCCTAAACAGTCTACAATAAGATATATATATATATATATATATATATATATATATATATATATATATATATATATATATATATATAAGCTAAAATAAGTAATTACTAACCATGACTAAGCATGAGCATACTAACAAAAAAAAAGTAATAGGAAGTACTTATGTCTACACAGGGACAGGGAAGGACTGCTTATAAATCAAAGAAGTATACAGATGCACTTGCATTGTTTAGATCTTTTTGCTTTTCTTTCCTGCTTAAGTCTTTTTCTTTTATATGTTCTTCATATTTATGAAATATTTTTTCCTACTCTTCTTCAGTGCAATTCTTATAGTTACATCAAGTACAAACTTCCATCCAAATACCCTTTATTAGTTCTTGCTCGACAATAATGTGAACTTATGAAGAAGGAAAATATGCACGTGGTTCCTAATGTTAGCACAGTTGCGTCCACTCTCTTTTGCTTTCCATGTTTTCTCCGCTCATGTCATGTTCTAGGAACCCACTACCAGTTCTCTTATGCATGGTTGTAAATATTGTTCTATTGTCGATGTTGAAAGTGTTTCTAAAAAAAGCTTTGCATACTTGAATTTGGAATGCATCTATATAAAACATATATTTAAGGTTTTTAGAACGACAACTGTCTTGCTTAGGATTACGATAAGCAGGATCTATAAAGGATATACAGCTATTCAAAGAAGTTTTCTTGTAGATATACGTCTCCCAGTTTCCAGTATAAGAGAAATAATTTGTTTCTGTTCCTTAGAACTAAATTTCGAATAACATTTTAGTCTACTGTCTTTACATGTCTTTACATTTTTTACCCCTTGATGAAAGGTACTCAAATACAGAATTTCGTTTAATTTTTTGTAATTTTTTGTCCAGGTTTCTGGTGCCCTAATCCGCTTTCTTGTAAGTTTTTCCTTTTTCTTACCACTCACATCCTTTTCATGATCAACTTCGGATATATGCTGCACAATATGTTCATCATTCGATGAACTACTGCTACTTGGAACATAGTTCCGATCAGCCACTGAATCATCTCTATCGAAATCCTCTTGATTAATATCTAATTCAAATGTCGAAGTTTCACTTTCATAATCCTAAAGGCATGTATGCATTTCAAGAAGAAACCTAGAAATTTTGTTGTATATCTTACTGTAATCATTTTCTCTGTAGATGCAACCTCGTAATCTATTGGCGGAAATAAAGAGAATCATGGCAGAAGTAGGTAAATTAGCGGCAAAATCGCTGTGTGAACACGAAGGTACATTAGTGTCACTACTTGAAGTTCGATTTCTAGAAATATTTAGCTAGCAAAAATAAAAGATTAGATAAATTTAGGTTATGTTTATCAAAGGAACAAATAAACTAAAGTAAACATGAAAAAACACACCACAGTTTCATTCTGTTGTATATTAAAGTCAAGTATGCCTAGATTTGCTAATAATTTTCATCTTTCTCCCATTCTTTATCCACTAAAATATTTAAAGAACTTTCAACAGCCAACACAACAAATAGGTTAGGTGCGAAATTATTCAGTTTAACACACTAACAATTTAGTTGTTACACACTTGAAAAGTTAAATCTTCAAAAATAGTTATAAATGCATGTTCAACAAAGTAACAACTCAGTTGTTACACTTTAGAATTTTACAAACGAGCAGAAAATGATATCGCAAACACAGTTTGTGCCATCTATAAATTTCACTGTAAATTAACAGTTGTTAGTTTTTGGAGTTGTTATAGTGGTGAGCTGGAGTATTGATATGTTGCCAACATAAAAAAAAGTTTAGTTTAAGTGAACCCTTATAACCACCATTTGGGTTTCATAATAGTATACTGCTTACTGGGTTTAGAAGTGTCACTTTTTGTAGTGAATATGTTCGTTTGAGCGCATAACGAAGTAAAACACAAAAAAAGAAGAAGGCCACGTATCTCATTCACTCACTAACGAGGAGGGCGGGCTGCTTGAGCATTCCAAGCTCCTACAGCCACAATCATGGATTTCCAGCATATATACATTACGTATATATGCATGGTGGGGTTAAGGATGGGTATGGTCAGGACAGGATCAGAAGGAACGGAGTTAGGGTTCTGAGGGGGAAAATACTACCCCAGTATTCGCCTAAATAGCCGCACGTGGTATGCGGATACACAGTGACCATGCCGCTACATGTGTATGAGGAAAACCCCCTGAAGAAATCATCTCAAGCAGGTTAGACGGTAAAGGGAATCGAACTCATTACCTTCCGAATGCTAAGTACAAGAACAGATGAACTACAAAAAGTTACTTCTGAGCCGTATAAAATACACAATTTTTCCTCCAAACGCCTGTAATAATTTTAAAATTCTGATTGCGCTGGTTCAATCTTATAGTTTTTTTAATTGTGTATAACAGCCTTAATTCGTTCAGCTGCACTAAAAGTACTTTACTGCCGGTTGTAGCGGCAGTAAAAGTACTCAAAATAAAAACATACGACGACTGGAAAATGACAATGCATGTGTACTTGTCTTGACACATAATCTCAAATTTCTAAGACATTAGGGAAAGAAGTAAATAATTAAGTTAAATGTATGTAGTTAACAAGTGACCATACAAAAAACAAAAGAATACTTACTTTCTGTTTGGACTAAGTTTCGGACGCAAACAGTGTATAAAGAATAAACTACGGCGCTGAAGATGTTATAGTGTAGAAGCATATACGTAAAAGACCTTCATATTTAACGCTGAAAGTATTACACTATAGGTATTTCATCATAAAGGTTGGTAAAAAACACAATGTTAAAATGTAACGGGTGTCTGAGAAATTTTAATTTCGCACTATATTAAATGATATTTTATAGTTATATGGTATTTCGTAGAATGAGAAATGATTGTTTGTTGTGTGTATATAAGTTTATTTAACATTAATACGAGAAGATTGAATTTCATAAGTTATGTACACATTTAATTAGAAAATATTTAAAGTAAACGCGAAAATCTGCAAATGCATAAATGAATTGTAGAAGGGGGGCGGGAATGAACTGATAACGTGACTTACAGTAATTAGTTAGAGTTGGTTGAAAGTAACCAAAGGGTGTGATCGTTTCCGAGCCACGAGTGACAATAGCATATAGTCACGCTACCCTCTACATTAAGAAATAAAGTAAGATAAAATTTAGTGTGTAATAGGAAAGAAGTAAAAATACCTTCCTTATTAAAATAATAAAAGGGGAGAGAGAATAAAGGTGCATATAACGTCAGATAAGTAATAAAAAGAAAAGCGACGCTGTAAAGAAATAAATTACGTATTTTGTGTATATTGGAGGTCCTATATGACTACATTTAAATGGTAAACGAACGATATGAAATACGATAATCGGCCTAAATAGCTAAATCAGTAAATAAAGAAGAATAACTCGAAAGTATGAACGATTAGTTCGTACGATTCAGCAATACCGTTTGTGTATGTCTGCGATTCGTAGTGAAACTTGAACAATTAGTGCGATATTAAAAAAACTATAAGTATATCCACCAAATATTCACAGAACCAATAAATTGTTGGAAAGACAAATTCGGATTGTGCAAGTCAGCGACAAGCTTCCACAGAAGATATTGGGGGAACAAAGGAATACTGCTCCAGAGCGGTGGCATAGTAACGAATCATCGAACCTTTGGCCTTCAAAAAGTGACAAGTAAGATTGCAACCTGCACAATGAAAGAAACTTGTATGCGTTTTAATTTCCTTTAAAATTATGTTTGAATATCAACAAAAGAATGAAATACAGTTCATTCACTGTTGACACCGCAATCATTTGTACATGTTAGATGATACGAATACTAAATATAATAATAGAATTGTTTCTTATATGTTAATGTAAGCAAAACATTTCTGCATTTTGAGGATTTAGTAATTATTAAATAAGTATAACGTTTTGATTTAATTTAATTATTAACCATTACGAATACTAAAAGCTTTAATACTGAAAGAAGTAATTTCAATAAAGTTACAAATTACATATATCTTAAGAAAAACAAATTGAATGTGCTTTGGGTAATTGATAACAATAATCATTTCTTTTAATAAACAAGTTAGCCGGTGCAAACAAATAAGAGAGGAATTTGGTGAAGCAAACATCGAGTTCTTTTACTCAAACCGAAACCCGATAGAAATTAAAGTATCTTTTAGTTAAAGGATTGATGTCTACAAATTGAAACTACCTAAATTAAATTAACTGTAAAAGAACCTATAATTTATTCTTTAGTAGCGACTGTAAACAAACAAAATAAAGGAAGGTTTACGCCCGTTGCAAAAAGTAGTACAGTAATAAAAAAATTATACGTGAAAGAGTTCAGTACTTAACACTCAAGGCGTTATACTATAAGCACTTCTAAACAAATAGAAATAGGGGTTTAGAAAATAAGTAGTAATAATTATTAACTTTTTGTTATGAACGAATAAGTTGAAAAGTAAATCTTTAATTAAAAATTGTTTGTATTCCTTGTGCTTGACCTATTAAAGAATTCAACAAATAATACCATGTAAGTAATTTACCAATCACTTTTTTTTTAATGTACTTTATAATATTACATTATGGTTGCTAGTTTTAGGAAAACCTTCTGGTTTATTTCTATAGATAAGATAAGGTAATTATTTGATTATGGTTGACAGATTTAATAAGACACTGTTTATTTAGTTAAAAACTAATTATAATAATGTAATTATTATAAATTAAATAGAAACGTGGTACATAAATTTTTGACATACAACCTTTTGCACCAGGCAATCCTAAACACCGGTATTGACATACGACCGAATTGCATCTGTTACAGATTATTTTAAAAAGTTATAAAAATGATTGGAAGTCGTTGGCGGTACTTGGTATATTCAGCAATGAGCAACATTACTTCACCAAAGACTAATGGTAAAAATAAATAAGATTATGTCGCCACAAAACAATAAGATGTGGAGTGGAGATGATATTTTGCTGAGGAGCACTAACAATTATCGAATTTAAAAAATCATTATTTTCTTCAGGACCTGAAGTAAATTGGAGTTGAAGGAACCACTGACGATATTATTATGGCGTTACAAGTTGAACCTGGGGCTGAGCGAAACTTAAACTCTTAGAGCATCCATTTGAACTCAATTTTCAAAATATTGGTTCAGAAATAGAATACGATATTGCTGAGGTTAATACTACTTTGACTATTGAAACAACAATTTTAGAACATGCAGAATTATTGCTGAGGCAACCTTCGGACATAGAGATAGCAGAAAAGGACATCGTGCCAATACAATTAGCCCCGAGACAAAATGTAGATTGTGATAATAATATGCCGATGGCTGAACATCTAAGTAACCCCGAACATTCAGTATCTGACATCAGTAGCCACTCTGAAGATCTGTATCAACCTGAATCTAATCAATCAAGCTCAACATAATACTTAGAGGAGTTTGCTATGCAGTATGGCAACCATAGTGATGAACATACTGAGAAAATCGATCAAAGAAAACGAAAAGGGCAAAGCAATTGTAAAGAGTGGAAGAGGCAAAACTCTCCCTACTGCGATTGATAGCCAAGTCTTATGTGGGTTTTGAGAAGAGTGAAGAGTCCGGCAAGTATAGAGAGACGTCTAAAAACGAATCTAAGACCATAGGTCCACGCTGTGGTGGGCATAGTGTGCATACTCAAAAGGGTGGGTCAAAAACAGTCTTTAAGTGCGATACAATCATTGAAAAACAATGCAGCTTGTTATTCACAATTTTTTGGAAGAAAACAAGTTGGGATTAAAAAAAAAACATTTGTAACCGAAAAAGTTTTACCAACTTCCCCAAAATATAGACGAATTTATAGTGAAAACTCAAGAACATCCGCAGTCATTTGAAACGAATTTAAATAACCAGAAAGATGCAACTATGTCAAAAGAGTTAGAGACTCAAGTAAGTTATACCTGGAGCCAGTTTTTTACAACTTTCGAGACATGCATCACTTATGTCTAGAAAAATGTGCTTCTGAAAATAAAAGAAAGGTATCGTGGAGTACATTTCAAAGTACTTATAAAAAATGTAATCTAGAGATTTACACACCAAAAAAGATCAGTGCACAAAAACGGATCACTTAATGAAGAAAGGTTTACGAAACATATTAAAACAAACAACGATACAAACGCGGAAAATTCTTAGCTCTGGAAAATGAAAACTTCAGATGCGACCACTCGATATACAAGCTGCACTACTTTTGTACACAGCCAAGTCTATTATAACCAAGCCACACAGGATGTCTCGTATTATGTTTGGTATGAGGGTGGTGGTGTTGGGGGGCTTGAAAGCGACGATTTTTGCACCATAGCTTCTAAATTTATCTTGAATTAAATCAGCCAGATGGTATCTCAAAAGGTTACAATACGGAGCGATGGTTGTGCGCATCAAACTAGGAATATAACATTTTGAAACGCACTACTCGACATCAGTATGTAGAATAATAATCTCTGGAAGTACGGCATACACGCTTGGAGGTTGACTATCCATTCAACTATACGAGAAGCAACGTCGAGAAATCGCAAACAAGTTTTCGTCCCTGCCGATTACATACCTATCATTGAAAGTGCAAGGGTCAAGAAACCATACAAAACATTCTCAGCCATGACGATTTTCAACGATTCAGCACAGACTACTATAGTAGTGTTCAGCCAGGCAAGAAAACTGGAGACCCATGTGTAAACTATGTCGTTGCATACCAGTATACTCCAGAAGAAGGAATAATTAATTTTAAACTGGACATTTGTCATGCATGGCAACCACTTCCAACTCGAGGGCGAGTTTCAATCGCAATCAATGAGCGATCAAAATTATACAATGAGCCTTGCCCTATCTGGAGATACTTAAACTATTAATTCCAGAGGACTACAGAGATTTTTACACCAGACTACAGTTTAAATAAATAGTTTACGTTTTAAAAATTATTTTAAGTATTCTTTTTAAGCTTTTCTTTTAAGCAGATAATTTACCTACTCTGTTTTTATGCAAATGTGTAGGTATTTAATTAAACTAATTAAAAAATATTTTGTTTTGTATTTTAAATTTAAACTTTTCTTTTAATTGTTTCTATAAGTGTCTAATTAAACAGAGATTTTTAAACAGATCTCCAATTTATAAAAAAAATTACTTTTTCATTAGTCTAAGCTTAGTTTTTAAACGTTTATGTAAAAGTGTATAATAATATAATATAATTTGGATAATTTGTTTTATTCTAAATACCTATTAGTGTTTTAAACTTAGGTATGCAAACAGTCGTATGTCAACCTGGCTTGCCGTAATATTCATCTTACGTCAAATTGATACCTTTGTCGTTCCTGAAAAGTTTGGTATTTGTAACATACAACCTTTTGCACTTGCCACGACGATATTATATTTTTCATTTGTAAGAAACCCGGAAAAATTGCCAAATGAACTTGCAATTAACATCGACAGAATGTAATTACAAAAAAAAGCGAGATTATTTCACAGCCTATTTCAGAGTAAGCGCCTTATTATTTTTTAGCCACACTATGGGTACTACTTTCAAAATATTTGGTAGTAATATGTTTCACGACATTCTCTACACGATGGTAATATCAGATTTTCAATTGGACGAATTATTTCAAAATGGCGACACTCAACTTCTTTTTTCTTAAATGGAATGCAATAAATTTTATTATTGAAATCCTAAAAACATTCTTTTTGCGATAGTATTTCATTTTTCTTAAAAAATCATTTCTTTCCCTATCAAAAGGCAAACTGACATTTTTTCTAGTAGCACATGAATGTTTTACACTCGATGTTATTTTTGTCCAAATATCAAGTAGCAGTAGACACAAAAGAAACAATTAAAGTTTAATCCAGTAATCAAACGTCAATCAATGACGACAACGAAAAAGGTAATGCTACACATCATTGAGAATCCCCAAGTCAGTACTAGGGAGATTGCAAATTTGGTTGGAATATCGCACAGTTCGGTCTGGAGGATAACAAAAAAAAATAAATTTCGCCCATTCAAAATGATTCTTCACCAAAAATTAACCGAAAATGAGTTTCTGTTAAGAATTAATTTTGCACAATGGGGTTTGCAACGGATAGGACAAAATAGAAACTTTTTTAACAACGTTTTATTTTCGGACGAAGCAAGTTTTCGAAATGGTGCTGTTGTTCTCAGACATGACATGCATTATTACCATAATGTAAATCCACACTGGACCCGTGAGCGACGTTGTCAACATCGATGAAGTTTAAACGTGTGGTGTGGAATAACAGGACAGCGCATTCTAATGAAAAGTAATAATTAAGTGTAGCAGGTTGTTGTTAATAATTCCACCTCTAATATACCCTATAAATAGAGAATTTTGTGCCCACAGCTCAGTCAGCGATTAAACGGGCCATGTTCTTAAAATTTGGTTTGCTTTAATTAGAATATGTGTGTGGGGTTAGATGTTAGATATGTTCGCTTTACAAAAAAAGGTGTAACTTCAATCTGTAAATAAATGTTAAACTACCTCGGATGCCAACTTTTTTTGTTTATTATAAAAATCTTTAACTCAAGTTATAAAGTAGAAAATAGAAATACTAATGTCAGTAAATCTGAATTAATTTAAAAATACCTTATAAACTAATGATTAGAAATGAAATACCTGTGGTACTTTTAAATTTTGGTTGTCACTGGTATACTGTTACTGGTAACAACATGCTGACGTATACACACCTTCAAATTTGATTTAAACGGGTTAATGTACCATTTATTTTTAATTTTTAGCAACAAACTTCTACTGTGTCATCCTCGTTAAATTGAAACGTAATAGTACAATGAAATTACGTAAAAGGAAAATTTAACGTTATAATGAATAAAAATGAAAGTAAAATAAAAGTGCCTAAAAAGGGCAAATTTATCAACAATGAAAAATAGGTTTAATTAGCTCTTGCGGTAAAAACATGCAACACTTTTGATAAAAATATTCAAGAGCAAATATCGACGCTTTTTGCTTTCGTTATTGTAACAACTGACCTCAAAAAGGTGTTTGCGCACGAATTCAATGTGCAAACGAAAATACGCGTTCAAGCTCCACTTCAAAATATCTAAACGCATGCTTCAGCCACTAAGGTATGCAATTCACATGACAAAAATGAACGAAGTTGCCTAAATTATCGCAAATTTCAACACAACTTAAAAGGTTTGTTACAACATTGTTGGGCCAATATTTATTAATGGACTAACTGAAGAGAATTGCCTTATTAGAAAATGAAATTCAGAATCATCTAAATGATCTCCCACAATATATCAGAAATAATTTGTGGCGGCAACAAGATGGCGCTCCTGCACAATTTGCCCTTCCAGTTAAGGAGTTTTTAAATAATCGATACGAGAACCGTTGGATTGGTCGTGGAGTACCAGTTGATTGGCCACCTGATATGTCACCACTGGACTTTTTTCTTTGGGGGTATGTGAAATCCCAAGTGTACATAGTTGAAGCAGCAACTATTGAAAATATGCGAGAGAGAATTCGTACTTGCATAAACGAAATTTCTCCGGAAATTATCCTTCGATCTATTGGCTCCATTGGACGACGTTTCAATTTATGTATTGAAAAAATAGGAAACAGTTCGAGCTATTTTTGTAAATATCTAATTTTTAATTTGGAGTTTCAAAAAGTAGATATTTTTTTCAAAATAAAGTTTAATTGGTGCTTTTGTGTCTACCGCTAAATGATATTTGGACAAAAATAACATTGAGTGTAACACATTCATGCGCTACTAGATTAAAATGTGAGTGTGCGTTTTGATACGGAAAGAAATTAATTTTTAAGAAAAACGAAATACTATCGCAAAAAGAAAGTTTTTATGATCCCAATAATAAATAGTAGATTACGTTATTAGGAGTAAAAGTGATACTTTATGTGGCGAAGCTGAATGTTTATTTTGCAAACGAAGTAAGGCAAATAATTCAGCTGATCTACATAAAGTCACTTTTACTCCGAATAACATATATTTTTTTATCCGCAAACGTAAAAATAATTGGTAAATATCAAAAGGAGACATCAAACATAATTAGCAGGTAAAAGAATAAGATAATCAGGACGCTTTGCAAGTAAACGCTTCGCAAGTAATGATACCATAACAACGCACATTTAATAAGCATATTTGGTAAAATGAAAATGCCTAGGCTCAAAAGTACAACTTTTACCCCATGTCTGAAAATTAAAACATTGAGGCATAAAAGTGTCACTTTTGTGACGTTTGCGGATAAAGAAAATTATTGCATTCTATTTAAAAAAAAAGAAGTTGAAAGTCGCCATTTTGAAATAATTCGTTCAATCTGATATCACCATCGTGTGGAGAATATCCTGAAACATATTACTGCCAAATATTTTGAAAGTAGTACCCATAGTGTGGCTAACAAAAAATAAAGCGCTTACTCTGAAACAGGCTGTATAAACTGCGAAAGGAACAAACAGTCACTCTCCAAAATTTAAGCAGTCAGCAAATTTCTATAACAAATCCAAATTATGTATATTAATGAATAAAACATTATTGACTAAATTTTGTGCGTTACCAACGGTTAAGTTACATTATTCTTTAGTGGTTTTGAATTTATAGCTCATAAAGAGAAAATAGCATTGTATTAGTTTACAATTTAAAACAAGAAAAAGTGTATTTTGTATTTAAGTACTAAAAACTACTTTTTTTCTGGATTTTTATTATCTGTAGTTTTATATTTACCACAAACAACACAATAACACCCACTCTTGTGTCAAAGTAATGATGTTTCGGTTGACTAAATACGTCACATCTCTCCCAATATATTATTTTCACGCATAATGGTTGTATTTTCTTACACTCTAAAATTGATATACAGAGACTGGTGACTAGTAGAACTGAAAAAAATGAGGGTAAACTGAAGTTGACGGAAAAGTGAGAGGACGATATTTTAGCGCTAATACTAACTTTTCGTATTTTACAGCTTTTTAAATTTTAAATAGATCAACAATTAACGTTTTGGTTTTAAGACAAAATCCCCCTTCTTTAGTAATTAGAAAAGTCCAGTAAAACTAAAAAGGTGAAGGACTATTAAAAATCAATCCAATGCCGCATATCTTTGAAAGCCGGGATGTAAACAGGTTTATTGTTTGGTTAATTAAAAATTTATAAAATTTAATTTGTAGACTAAATCATGTCAAGTTTGTTTAATGTTAAACTTTTTGTTTGCAACTACTAATGTACTGACAGAAAGCGATAAATTGCAGTCTACACTGAAATACGTACTGCATACTAAGATTTCTCGAGTGTGTTATGTATGGACGGACTTAAAACGTTGATTCTTGGAGAATTTATTACGTCCAATATTTTAGAAGACAATAAACATATGTTAATTGATTAAAGATTATACAAAATCCCTAAATTAATAGATGAAACGCTATGCTGTACCTGTCATTCTAATTTTTAAGTAATTTATCTCAATTTTATTAAATTAAACACATTTTCATAGACTTAGCTTTATTATTTTTATATGTTCATTGATTTTTGCTTTTTCTTTTGTACAATTCATAAATGAAAATCATAGACAAGCTTTAGTAGAAAAATCTAGCTTTGTGGGAACGTGCTTATTAGTCAACCTAATCATAATGTTTACTTTGTCGGATGATTTTTATACAATATTAACGTTCAATTTAATTAAGTTACCTTGTATAATTCTGGTAATAATATTATAAACAGGAAGCATTGCACAGTATTTAACATTAATAATGTTCTAATGTTCTAATAGAATGATAAACCTTTTGCTGTTGTCGAGTGCAGGTGTATTAAAATCAGCTCTTGCTAAACATTGTAAATACTGCCATAGAATGTATAAAATGTAGCGGTCTTAATCATTCATGCAGTTTATAATGAAAGAAAGAATTAATAAAAAATTAAATGAATTAAGGCAAAGGTACAAGTAATCAACATAGTGCCTATTCTTATCACCCCAAATTTAATCTTATAAAACAAGAATTACCGGCAACATTTCCGCAAACTGCATATAATAGCAACACTGTTCAACTCCCGCCATTATCCCGGCGCAGCCGTACGTTGATAGACGCGTGCACTTCCGGAACTTTCTATTGTGAAGAGAACACGTGCTATTTCGTGGTTTTTGTGATTTGTACTTACTCACTTTGTCAAGATATAGGTTTATAAAATATTATATATTTCTATTTTATCCGTGCAAGTTTCTCTTTAATTTAGACGTAGGATAGTAGGTGCTTCTTTAATACGTTCGTGTTTTTATGTCCGTCGCACTTCTGAGCTCAAACGTTGTTTTTGCATGGGATGTCGAGTACTGAAACCGTAATAGTATAGTATTCAACGTGTATATAATGATGGCAATTAACAGTACAAAAAAAAAGTTATTTATTACAATGAAAATGAATATCACGACAATTAGTCAACGTTATATTTGGTACATTAAGTAAATTAATGTTGTCCTGCCGGTTACTTAAGGGCATGCCTGAAACATTGGAGACATTAACGTTTTGGTTCAAACTTGTATGTTGAATAGAATTATATTTTTTATTTGAATTATTGAATTAACATATTATGGTCATATCGCCACCAGCATCAAGTAATATTGCTGCTGACGATCGACGAAAACTGTGGCCGGAATGTTTTTTGGAAAAGTTTCAAAATGTGGCAGAGTCTTTGCCCATTTTTGTAAATGACAAGTGCGATAAAACGTGTTAACGTGTTTTTCATACTATTTCTATTTTGCATGCAAATTTGAGAATTATTGCATTTTAATTATCAAATATCAACATTGTAAATTTTTTTACTTTTACGTTTATGATGGTGGAACTGGTAGCTTGAAATTCGTATTTAATTGCTAAAGAAAATCGGGAGGATTTAAATCAAAAAAGGCAAATACTTTTAATCCTGAAGAAATCCAAGAATTTATAAACAAAACTCCTAATCAGTTATATTTCTCGACAAAGGTAAGAAATTATTTGAATAATTTCAGTTTTAATCAGTTAATTTTCTTTAGGTTGCTCTAATAAGGGGAGTTATGGATGCATGTCGGTCGGTAGATTTATGCAGTATGAAGTTCAACGATGTTAAAGTCCTAGGGAAAGCCTTTATGGTTAAAGTAGCAAATACC
This sequence comes from Vesta saturnalis, assembly GCA_036346205.1. Classification (NCBI taxonomy): domain Eukaryota; kingdom Metazoa; phylum Arthropoda; class Insecta; order Coleoptera; family Lampyridae; genus Vesta; species Vesta saturnalis. The sequence goes on along the minus strand of JARFJB010001142.1, from coordinate 2,043,635 downwards.
AAAACAAAAATAACACGAACATTTACAATTACTGATCAATTTTATGATATATGCAAAAAATATCTTGTTAATAGAACTACAAATCAAGATCCGGTTTTTTACAATACCGTAATGGTAAATGTATTAACCAAAACTCAGTGGATCAGCGGTAAAGGTGTCAGACTTGTAAATGAAAGGTTCCAATCTGAGCGTACACAAGTGCTTGGGAAAAAATCATAACATATGAATTCGACCCAAGTGCGAAAACAGTCCTTCTCAGGAGTAAGCCTGATGGAAGAGTCCGGTTCCGAAACGTCGCGCTAAAAAAGTAAAAACTGTGGAAATAGGCCAATCAACTCAACTAATGTGAAACCACAGTTACAAAACACTTATAATACAGAAATACTATTTTTTAATTCGGTGTGTGTAAGAACTCTTAAACGCATCGTTTGTAGTGCGTTTAGAAGCTTCTTAGAAGCGTTTCTGGTAACTTTTCTGGTGTCTTTTCTGGTGTAATCATATTTTGATATGTCGGTGGGTTAGATGTAGGTTAGTTATCACAAACAAAAATTATAACATGCGTAAACTTCGACAGAAAGTTAAAAAGTTAATGTTATGAGCGTTATGATTTTAAAAAAATCTATTAAATTTAAGAAAAATGCATATCTATAAATATTGAATTACCTCAGAAACAACATTTTCACGAATAAAGTTACTATTTACACATAGGTATAGTTTTATAATTGCTTTCTCATATACGTAAAATATAAAGAAAAAGCTATGTAATCGGTTTAAATTTTCAAACACTTTTTGTTTTGTGGCCTAAACATTACGAAAAACACATTTTTAGAAAAGAAAATCTCGTGTCTGATTGTGTATCTGTTTGTGTGTGTGCGGAATATCTTTTGTACCATTAAAGTTATCGATATCAAATGAGGTACAAAAATTCCGTACCATAAAATCTAGGTCAAGTTCGTTAATGAGCAAAATCCAAGCAGTGGAGGGAGTTTTTTAGGGTATTAGAAAATTAAAAAAATTAATTGCTTGAAATTTTAAAAAGTTACATGATTAAAAAAACAGACTAATACTTTTTTATATAATTTCAAAATAAAAAAATATATAATAAGCAGTGGCGCGCCGTTTTCAGGATACAAAATTGTGCATTTTTTAATTTATCAACCAATTTCTTTGAAAGGGTTTTAAGATCGCTAAGTATCAATAATTTGTCAAAATCAAAAAATTCAAAATGCCCGATCGAAAATGGGGGATTATCGTGTTTAAAATCCGATAAGACTAAAATTCATGTATTGTGGGCTAATGATCAGTTTTGCAACTTTGTTAATTTATAAAACATTATCTAAATAAAAAAAAATTTAAAAACTGCCAGTGGCGCGTTTCTAGGGTGCAAAATTTTTTTGCAAGCCGGGTATTGGGAGTTTTTAAGATCGCTAAGAATAAATCATTTGTCAAAATTAAAATTCAAAATGGCGGATCAAAAATGGGGAATTATCGTGTTTAAAAACCGATATCATTCAAATTCAGGTATTGTGTGCTTTGAAGTTATTACTTTACATATATGAGAAAGGATTATGGCAGATAATTTGGCAGCTATTTTTTTCAAGTATGTGTTTAATACAAACGCATTACTTTTCAGATAATATTTTAGGAGAATACACAGGGTTTTCCACGGTAGGCGTTCGTTAGAAGTGTATGTGGTTAGAAACAATTTAGAAATCTGAATTTTTGGACTTAAGGGTTATTTAAGATTCTCTTTCATTCTAAAATATTTTCAAGGTCATGTTAGTTCCGGTTATACCGGAAGTCCCCACTAACATCCTTATTTTAAATGGAACACCCTGTATATTATTTTATTTTTGGATTGTTGACAAAATTATAGGATAAGTCTTATAAGGGTTTCCTATACCTTTTTTTCAACTGTTTCTTAGATATCTTGATTTTTTTCAAAAATTTTGAAAGATGTAACCCTATTGTCAACACTGCTTGTCTTACTTATTTTTGACTGATGGAAAGTGCTTCTGGAGTAGACAGAAGCATAAGAACTATACTTTTGAAATACTCATTGACAATTGATTTATTGCATACATGGTGTTCAAAATTTGATGAACTATTAAACAATTTTCAAAGTTGAAAAACTTTGTTAATTCAAATATGACACCCTGTATATTATTGGATGAATAGATGCAGCATTTAGTTATGCATCGTTTGGCTATAACATTACCTATACCTATTATCGACAATTTTCTTGTTAATTAATATTTTCTACTTTAATGTGATTTTTGACAGAAACTGAAATGTTTTTCAAAAATAAAATGAACTTAATTCAAACTACTCAAATTCTATTTTATTAATACAATGAAATAAAACAAGAAGATAACAAAATTGAGAGCATAATAACAAATGAAAAACATAAAACAATTATTTGAACATAACTAGAAGAAAAGTGATAAAAAAGATAAAATGAATCATTACAAATGTTCCACATGACCGCCAATTTGATTTAAGGATTTTATAACTCTATCATATACTCCTTGCGAAATAGATCGCCGAATTTCGTGTGGACACATACTATTGAATGCATTGTGAACATGATTTAGCAATTCCTCTCTAGTTTGAACTGGCCTAGAGTACACTATTCTTTTATACGACCCCAGAGGTAAAAGTCCAGGGGCGTCAAATCGGGTGATCTCGGTGGCCAGTTCCAAGGTCCTTGTGGGCCAATCCACTGATCTTCAAACATCAATGTCAACTGTTGGTGTATAGCTATAGTGGAATGTGCGGGAGCACCATCCAGCTGATACCAACTGTTTGCCCTGTCACATGCAGGTAGAGTATTTAGAAAATCAATAACAAATCCACGGAGAATTTCAAGATATCTCGCCCCATTCAAATTTTCATCGTACACTTGATATATTATCCATAACTAAACAAAAAACGTTCAAACTAAATTGGAACTGGTGATTACGTTCTCTTATTACATGAAGATTCTTGTGCCCGGTACTGATTATTTCGGCGATTGAAAATTCCTTCTCTACTGAATTTTCATTTATCGGTCCAAATAATGTTGTGAAGAAATCTCGGATATTCGGTCATTTGCACAAGAATAAATTCACAACAGTTAACTCGTCGTGCCTGATCACCAAGGTGTAATCCCTGCACAGTTATTACAGAAAAAGGATGAATTTTATACTTCTTTAATATTCTGTGGATTGATGTTTGTGAAATATCCAAATCCAGTGCAGCTGCTGTAATTGAAGTTCGTGGATAAGCGTGAAAATAAGCTAACACGTTCACCTCGTTAATTTCATTATCTATTACTGACTTTAAATGCGTTCGAGTGGCCCTTATACTTCCAGTTGCAATAAATCGAGCTTCAATTCTTGCAAATTTTCCAGGTGTCATTAATGGTAAGTGTGGATACCGTTCGTTAAACAACCTGCATGTTCGCCTAACAATTCGTCTACATTCACCATGCGTGTAAAACAAATTTAATAAATCATTGTTAGAATATTCTTGAATACATTCCATTATAAACAGTACTTAAAAAAAATACTTAAAAAATTACAAAATCACTTAAATTGTACTGATTCGACATTAAATCAACAACAATGTTTTAATGCGTGTCAAAATCAAGGCTCGCTAGATTGCAGTTTTGGAATTTTATCGGCTTTTATAAAAAATACGGAGTTATACGAGTTATAAAATGCTTAAATCAAATTGGCGGTCATGTGGAAATGATTCATTTTATCTTTTTTATCACTTTTCTTCTAGTTATGTTCAAATAATTGTTTTATGTTTTTAATTTGTTATTATGCTCTCAATTTTGTTATTTTCTTGTTTTATTCCATTGTTTTAATAAAATAGAATTTGTGTAGTTTGAATTAAGTTCATTTTATTTTTGAAAAACACAAGTTTTTCAACTTTGAAAATTGTTTAATAGTTCATCAAATTTTGAACACCATGTATGCAATAAATCAATTGTCAATGAGTATTTCAAAAGTATAGTTCTTATGCTTCTGTCTACTCCAGAAGCACTTTCCATCAATCAAAAATAATTAAGACAAGCAGTGTTGAAAATAGGGTTACATCTTTCAAAATTTTGGAAAAAATCAAGATATCTAAGAAACAGTTGAAAAAAGGTATAGAAAACCCTTATAAGACATCCTAAAATTTTGTCAAGAATCCAAAAATAAAATAATATACAGGGTGTTTCATTTAAAATAAGGAAGTTAGTGACGACTTCCGATATAACCGGAAGTAACATGACCTTGAAAATATTTTAGAATGAAAGAGAATCTTAAATAACCCTTACGTCCAAAAATTCAGATTTCTGAATTGTTTCTAACCACATAAACTTCGAACGAACGCCTACCGTGGAAAACCCTGTATAATTGTCATGTTTTGCAAAAGTATACAATATTTGCATTTTTAATAAGATACATGAGATAATGAGAAAAAACTACATTATTATCTGATGGACATTTTTGATAATTGAATGACTTGAATCATGAATCTAATTTAATGAGAAACTGTGAATGTATTGATTAGTTTTATTCGATTAAATGATCCACTTTAGAATAGAATAGTAAAATATTTATATGACATTTTACCAGTAAAATAAAATGATTGTATTATACCAACATACCTTATTATTATTTAGCTTATGCTATTAGAATGACTTGAATCATGAATCTAATTTAATAAGAAACTGTTAATGAGTAGAAGTGTATTGACCAGTTTTCTTCTGTTCCACCAACTCTGATTAGTACCTTTAACAACTAGTCAATGATTTGTGTTCCACCAATACGTTAATCCTGTTTAAAACGAGTTAACCGGAATTTCATTTTGGACGGTTTAGTTTAACTAAACACGATCAAAGCAAGTTGGTCTTGCGCGTTGGAGAATTTCGTCGATTTGTTTTTGTTTGGTTTCAAGATAACCTAGCAACCTCTCGTGTATTCGATTAATTTTTGTTGATGCTGGAATATTGTTATAATTTTTTTTACTCTTTACATCTTAAAATTATTAGAGTTATTGTTATTATTTATTGTTATTCCTTATATTTGTGACAAAAGAAGTGAACATGTTTGAAAACGTACTTTCATCATCCAACAACAACAATAAAATAACAAACAATATATAACAAATAAATAACAGTACAACGCAATTGAAAATGTTTTTGAGCACTTTAAAAACAACGATATTCGCACGATAATTTTTGATTAAATTTCTAATCACGGTTAGTTAAACGTCGCATTGGTAAGAGTTGGTGGAACCGGCCCTAAATTCAATTTACACTATGAACACTGTGTTCATTGCGCTGTAACAGAATGAACACACATAACATAATACTTACTACTGTAACGTTTTGACTGTTAGTGAAGTATCGTAACAAGCGAAAAATAGAAAACAAATTTAACAACATAACTCATCGACATTGTTTACATTCATGCTGCGACTTTTCTAATTTATATACATTTACGTAGTATTTTGTACATTACACTTGACTGGTAAATGCAGTGTGAGAAGCGCATTCATATGAACCTTTGTAGAACCATTGCTCCAAAGGTGTGGTTTAAAATGTCTTTGGCACATTTTTTTCACACTATACAAGTAAAGTGAATCCAATACCAAAAGACTCTTATTGCTGATTACATTTAACACAGTCGAAATCTTTTCATGACATGGGGTGAGGAAACCAGTTTCGGTAAAATTTGGTACACTACATTTTAGATAACCCATTGCCATCTAACACTTGAGAGATGCACCACATGACCAATCTAAGTTGCTTGTATTTATGTAAGTGTTAGATGTCTATGAGAATGAATAAAGGAATACTACATTATCTAACATTCTTAAGTTGTGAGATTAAACCTATACTGACATTACTATATGACATTTGAGTATCACGCCCAAACATCTAAAAAATTCTATTCAATAAATTTAGTCAGTTCTGATGCAAATTTTGTTGATGTTTTTAAATTATTTTCCTCAATATAAAAAATACCGAAACCGAAACCTGGATGCGTGCGCCAATAGAGTGACATGAATATAAACAAACAACATGCGTATCTGCATTATTTGTCTTTGTTGCTTGACGTCGACTGATTTTTATATGAAGTTCTGTTTCGGCTAAAACGTATCCGATGCAAAAAAAAAAGAAATGGTAAGCTAATAATGGGTTTTAAGAGAATAAAATGCTGCGTCGGCAGGTACTATAGTTATAATTTTCCGGAACCAGAATAATCAAAGAAATTGAATTGAAGGAAAGTTTAATATGTATAACACTATAACAAAACATAGATACAGACATAACATAAATTCAGAAAAATTAACAAATTATAACAAAGATAAAGCACCATTCACTGCTAAACAATAACCCGATCTGTCGTAAAATTGCCGTCTAACATTGGCTAACTGAAAAGGCCATATTTTCTCATACTCGACTCGAATGCAAGCTTTTATATCTTCTATATTTTCAAATCTTCATCCCGAGCAAATCAAACCAGTCAACTGTATAATTAGGACCAATGACGTTATTGGAAAAACTGGAATTTAAAAATTAGTGCACATCACGGCTGTTATGTGCGGGGAATCCATCCATCTGGAACCAAATCCCCTTATTGTCTCTAGCAACTTGAGCCACAGCGGGACGGACGTATGTCCTCTTCCAATAACTGTAAGAAACGCTCTCCTGCCAGGTTTTCATGTAAGAAAAATGGCCCAATAATGTGATGACCCAGCATTCCCGCCGAAACCTTTTGGGGATATTGGGTCCTGGTTTGTAAAATATTATGTGGACTCGCAGTAGCCCATTCTCTGCAATTTTGCACGTTCGGTTCATTATGAAGTGCAAACGTGCACTCTTATGTAAAAAAAATATTATTCAAAAACTCCCTATCTTAGTTACATTTATCCATCATTTGCAAGCAAAATACACTCCTTTTGTCCAAATCGCGCTCACGCAACTCTTGATGACATTGGTATTTATAGGAGCGAAGGTTTTGCTTTTTTAAAACTCGCAGCACCCGAGTGTGATGCAAGCCCAAGTTTCTTGCTTGTGTCCTTCAACCTATGTGGGGATTTTCCGATACTGCAGCCAAAACATTGAACGTATTGCCATTTTCCTGGCGTCGGCGTACATATTGAACTTCATTATTGCACTTGCACTTATTTACTACTGTGTCTGTTCTCTGAAATTTTCGTATGATTTTGTTAACCGTTTTACTACTTGGAATTGGCCGATCTTGATATTTTACGCTAAATAGAGCACTCACTTGGCGGGTACTATTTCCAGCGTAAAACAATTTCAGCATTTCTATTTTCTAGAATAGATTCCATCATAATTTATTTATCAAATGGCTGATAAGGTGCTGTGGCTTTTTATTATAAATTTTGATATAATTTTTCTTTATTTTTCATGCTCATTAATACTTAATTTAGATATAATATTCGTAGTAGTAGTAGAATTAATTATATTTTCTATTATATAATATTTATCTATCATATTGATAATGTACATATAGCTAACATACAGAATAAACAATCTGAGCGTATTTAAAAACTTGTAATGGCAGCCCACGATCATCAACAAGCGTCAAGCGAATGAGTGCATGTTTCACTAATCATTTTAGGTCAACAACAATAATGGCAATACCAGTATAACTAAAGAGATTCAACTCTTACATCTCAACATCCGCTAACGGTAAATAATACAAACAATCTACTTGGATGAAAATTACACGCACTCATCAGTTCGAATTTTTTTTAGGTAAAACGTGTGTGACTTCCGTGAAAACTGACTTTAATTCATCTTCATATATATATATATATATATATATATATATAATAAGCCGAGATTTAACAAGTTGTGTCTACCCATAAATATCCATTACGCAAATTTCCGAAGTTTCGATGTCAACTTATACATATTCGTAACTGCATATTACACATCTATGACCTTATATAACAGCAATAATATCTTCTACGTACCATTCACTCATTCATTCATTCTTAAGCACCAAAATGGCATATTGGAATGGTCACATCAGATTTTTCTTATTGTGTGGACGATGATGACAGTAATCTAGTACTATACTTAACTATTTTGCTAGATTCCTTTAAAAAACCCAGATACCTAAACTACAAGTGATTTACTAAAATCCTGAAAAAAGTAAAGTGAAGTCTTCTTTTTATACTTCGTGGCATAGAAGGATGAAACAGGTGGTTAAGTTTGTAATAGTGATTTTAATCCTTCAAACGAAGATATCTGTTCGAAATCTGAAAACTAAAATATTCCCAGCCGAAAATGTGGTTCATAATTATATATGGATAGGCAAAGCTAGCCAGTTGAGTCAATGGAGCAAATTAATTTGTCTGTTCTTAATGACCAAATATTTAGAAACACTTTAGAAAAGGTTACCTTCAAACTCAATGACGTGCAGATGGGAATTTCTAAATGAATAAGATGGCTCGGAAATTTCACTGCATTTTTTCAAATTATGGAGCACTGGAACTAGTAAGTTATATAAAAATATTGAGTCCTGATTATTTTGACAGACTATGGTTTATTTTCGACGGCTTGCATATGAATTAGCATTAAATTATGAATGCGACAATAGATTTAATGTTACGTCCGCGATGAGTGGATCGAATTGGATAACAAGATTTTTAATGCGATATCTAACTTTAAAAAATCCCGAATCTACATCAGGAGCCGGAGCCATATGTTTCAACCGTGTTGCTGTAAGATAATTCTTTTTTCCTTTTAATAAAAACTATATTCGAATACAGGCTAACTAGTGACCGTATTTATAATTGCGATGAAATAAGTCTCACTCTAATCTACCTATCTAAATTGCCGCACGAAGATTTTATTGCACAAAGGAAAGCATAAGGTAGGGTTCCTGACGTCTTCGGAAGATCGACAAACCTTAATGGCTGAAATACTCTTTTCTGGTGCTGGGGCGTATATCCAACTAATGTTGATATTTATCCGCCAAGAGAAGCCACAATCATTGGAAAAGGGTTTACCTGCAGGATCATTAGTGGAAGTAGGTCATTTAGGGTAGAATAGTTAAATAGTTAAAATCATTTATTCTGTTTGCCCAAGCAACTGGAGAGCGTCTAGTGTCTCTCCTTTTAACTAGCCATGCAACCTATCAAAGGTCTGGAACTTATAAACAAAAGTTTATTCAGTTATGCTTCTCGCAGCACACTAGCCACAAACACAAAACATGATATTTTTTTTTGGGTAAGTCATTATTGCGAAAATAAAGCAAGAATTTGGCTTTATTGTAATACAGGAATCGTTGTTGCAACATTTTAGCAACAATAAAAACTACTGTAAATGTTTTCTGAAAAACTGACATTTCCTGTCAATGAAAATATTTTTCCGAAGCTGACTACTTACCAATTATCACTACTGATATTCCCAGTAATCTGAGTAACATAGAAAGGACACTTACATTTTTTTTTGTAATAGCAAGTTTTATGGGCTGAAGGTAATTCACATTCAATAACAAAATCTAGACGTCAATATCAGTTAAATTTTGGATAGGAATTATCCATGAACATTTAATTGGGTCACACTTTTTACGTTTAAGATTAACTGATGAGTCATATTTTTATTTTCCATAAGAAGAATTGTCTCCTCTTCTAAAACATTTATCCCCGAAAACTAGGAGATACATGTATTACATGCATGATGATGTCCCAGCACATTTCAGTTTAAACGTGCGAAGGTATATAAATCTTACTTATGAAAACCGCTGGATAATGTTATTGGAAGATGTAGATGCCTTCACAAGAAGAGACATATGGCTACAGCAAGACGGTGCTCCGGTACAGTATCACAGAGTAATTCGCTAATATCTGGATAGAACTTTCCTTAATGGATGGATAGGGAGAGGAGGTTCCATTGCTTGGTCACCTCGGTCGCCCGACCTGTCGCCAAAAGAATCTGTCATTTGGGGATATGTCGGAGAGAAAGTTTATGTAGTAAAACCAACAACATCAGAAGACGTGAAAGCTCGTATTCGCGAAATACTTGGGACAATCTAAGTCGAACTACTAGACAAGGTCAACCTGTCATGCAAACGGCTATTGGGGACGTGTATCGATTAAAATGGTGGTCTATTATAAAAATTTGCTGTATTGTATCCATTAATTTCATAAAGTGTTCATTTTTTAACAATTTTGCCGTTATACTGAATAAAAATTAACCATGGTACTAGCTTACTTGATATTACCAAAATTATTACATCTCTGAACCCGGCCTTAATGCAGACGTTTATTGTTAAAACCTTCAGAAATATCAAGAATTTGCGAGACCGGAGAGCTATTGAAAATACCTTCGAATGGTGAAAAATATACAGGGCGTTCCATTTGAAAAAATGAAGCAATTAAACCTTTTGTCTTTTAGCTCACCCTGTATACTGTGTGCGTATTAGAAAAAAAAGTTGCATATTATCGGAAACTAGAAGTTATCGTGAAACTTTTAGTGGAAAGCTTTTTTAGAAATATTACTTGCTTTCTTCACAGTGATTTCACGAATGTGAGCTATTTGCCTAATAGAAACGTGAATAACTCTGGAATGGAAGAAGATAGACCAATAATGACTCATGCAAGCTCGCATTATTTTTGTACAAGGAAACTAAAAAATAAAAATATACCGGGTATTCCATTTAAAAAAACATAAGTTTGGTGCAGGACTCTTAGTAGGATACCCTGTATATATTGAAAATATTTTTAAATTGTGCATCAAAAGCATATCTACTAGTCGGCGAAACCCGCAAATCGATATATTGAATAGTAAACAAGCTATGAACCGATTACAGAAGACTGGGTCACCTGTACTCTCTCTCTGTACTATCATAATATATTGATGTACCTACTACATCCTGCCGAAACAAATTCCAGAAAGGCCTAACACGAATTAACAAACCAGTTCATCTTAGTACTGTAAGGTTAAACGCGAACAAAAATAAAAATATCTAGCATGGAACACACCACTTTACAACCTGCAAAGTGGAAATTAAAAGATATGAAATAATTTTAATAATTATTATTGGTTTTTAGTGTAATTACGCAATATCTTTTGGAATAGGTTCATAACAAAAATAGACAACATTGTAAAAACAAAAACAATAATATATCAGATGGACGTTTAACACTTCATATCAAATAGAGGTTAATAGATATGTATATGCTAACTTCAAAAATTCCAATGCAGCCCTCTTCCATAAAAAATCTGTAAAACAGTTTAATCATCTTCAATCCTATTTAATTTATTAATTTTAATTTGACCTGACCGTGGTATCCGCCATGTTGATAGCAGATTTGGTCCCACCTACCACCGACGTTTTTGTATCGGATGAAGTGTTAATAATTAGTATATTTGGCAATTAATAAACACGATTTTTGTATAAAACAGATACTATACCTATGTTCATACAGCTGGTCCATTAAAAAAAATTAGGAATTCTTAATTGGCGTGTATTAATCGCAGTAAGTCATTTTTAAATTCATGCAACGTATTATTTAGAGAGAACGTTGTCAGTGACTAAACAAAAAATTGTCACCATGTAAGTGATGTTGCGACCTAAAGAAAAACGTTGCTACTGCGTAAATAAAAATGTTTTTTCTTCAGACGTCAATAAAAGATGACGTTTTAAACTTCACCTAACACCTTAAAGTTTGACATTTTCACCGGCGGCTGCAAAAGTATTTTGCATCCCCTCGCAGCGGATCCAAAAGTAATGTAAGTTAATAATGCAAACACCCAATTGGGAAAACAACGAAAACAAATTTATTGTTTAGAGTTATAAAGATTAAAAGTACAATGATTAAAATTAAAATTTTCTCCAAAATAAAATCCGCCAGAGGTAACAGTGGAGGTCTCGCTGCGTTCTAAGGAAATGGTCTTTAATTCTTTCTCTTCTACATGAACTTCTGTACTCGTAGCGCTTGCACTAGATGCAAACATTTTTAAGGCTGCCTCTTTTTTTGTTGCTAGAGAGTCTTCAATATGATGCTCAGATACTGTGCTGGATTTCCAGCCACCATGCCGCTTCAAGCACATTAAATCTGCGCGGCCGTCCAGCAACACTGTAGCTGAGGTTCTTCTTAGACAATGCCCTGTGTATTCTGTGTAGTTCGCTAATTTTAAGAAAAAACCTACCTCCCTAGGAACACTACTTATTTTATGGATTCCCATCACCGCTCTTGAGCATGTTCCATTTCCATATTTAATAAAAAAAAAATCGGCGATCATTCATATCTCGTGGGCGCAAAACAACATATTTGTTGTATAAATTTAGGAAAGATTCCCCTAGAACTGTAAATGATTTAATTTTTTTTCGTTTTGCTATCTGGAATTTTAATATGTACCAGAGTTTTCAGGTTCTCAATATCGTCTACCTCCATCTTCACCAATTCATCGCAACGACATGCCCCTGAGATACCAATAATCAAAACTATCTAAAAAAAAATACAAAATATAAAGACTTGTTTTCATTCTATTTATAAAACTTACCTTCATCGCCAAGTATTTTTCGTCCGATGCTTCCGATAAACATTTGTTAAATTGGTCTTTTGTAAATACTTTGGCCTACTTTGGGGTGTATCCTTCATTCTGCTTCGTTAGATATACACGAAGTTTCAAGTATTTGCTTATATCTACGCCATGTTGAATGCGTAATAATGATTTTATCATCGAATATTGAGACCACATTGTCGAGCTTTTCATTTTCATTTTTGTTGCTAATCTGGCAAAATAAGCTAACATTACGGTTTCAGAGCAGCTTTTAATATTTTTTTCATCGCACCATTTTATAAATTGCTGTAAAGCGCGTTTATAGATTTTGGTCGATCTTGTAGGTAATATAGATCATTTATTGCTGTATTAGCCGCTCCAGTAATTTCTTACGGCGTGTAGTTCTCCAACTCCATTTTCATTTAAATTGTCAATTCCTGTAGAATGTTGGACAAGACAACATTTTATTCCATTATTTATCTATACAGTAATAAAACATAACTATAAAATAAATTACTATGTAATAGAGGTATAAAAAATAATATTATAAATAAATATCGTACTTCACTTAAATTCACTTAAATAGGTACATAAAGAATCATTCTTCTTCACTAAAACTTTCGCTCCTGTCACTGCAGCCACTTTCACAAAATAATCATTTTCAGTTGCAATTTCTGGATTGAAACAGTTTTTCCATGTTTCTTGAGTGACTTTCGTAAATGATTGTTCCGCTAAAATTTTGGCATCGTCGAGTTTAAATGTATTATGATGCTTTGCCACATCACCTTTCACTATTCCCCAAGTTTTTTCAATTGGTGTTAAATCCGGGTGATATGGGGGTAGGCGTAAAATTGTACGACTGTGTTCTTCTACCGATTGATCGAATTTGTAGGTTATATGTTGCTTTTCATGAAGCTTAACCTACTCACAAAGGTGGGGTTGGTACATAGTTGGCGAATAAGCTGGAATAGCTTTCTTATCAGAAAGCTATTCCATCATTTTGCCTTTAAGGAATTGCACATAGGGGCTTTAAGACGCGTTAACGGTGACCACTACTGATATGGGAAATATATTAGGTAGTAATTTTTTACGTATTCATTTTACGCGTTCACGATATCGTGGTAATAACTGCTCTTCGATCCTGATTCAGGATGAATCGATATCTCCATCAGCGTAAACTATGATTAGGTTTTTTGCTTTAGAAATTGGTGTGAATAATCCGAACGATGTTCCACCACTCCAACACTTGGACTTGATTGTACAGCGTGAACGTAAGTTTCATTCAAGTACACGATTGGTCTGGCCCAACTTTTTGTAAATTTTACCCGTAATGTTCTTATATCATTCCTTTCTACAAGAATTTTCCTGTTGTCCTGCGTCTGTTTTCACTTGAATTCAATTTTATTTAGTCCTTTTGCTGTATTCCGGCACCTTTCGGTATGATGAGAATTGTAGTCAACATTCTGTGTGTAGTTTATTTCATAATTTGGTAATTGAGAATAATTGAAATAAAACTGATGGTAATTAGATCTTATATACTGTATTCTACGTACGTTAGTGACTTTGTTAATGACACATTCTTTTGTAAAGATCGATACATAAATAAATTTGTTAAAAGTGCATTAAATACCGCTTTAAGCATATAAAACATATTTACTTGCTTCATAATCAAATATTAATTACTTACTATTATTATTAACATTATTGATATTAATAAATAATTAAAATACCTGCATCTTTTTCGTACGTAATTGCAGCTATAAAAATTGTTATTCACGGTGATCAAATATATATAAATTGAAATAGTGAAAATCATTACCTACGCCTCTGAATTTCTGTAAAACAAAATCGTAATCAGGTTATGCCAGCCTAAATGCTTTAAGACGGCCCCCTGAGATTCTCGCACAACCAATCTTTTCGCTAGGCAGAATGAAGGTAAAATTGTTTTCGTGTTAACAACTAAACAAAACATTGTTACAGCAAAACATTGTGGTATTAGCATTTAGACAATAAAATATTCCTTTCACACAGTAAGTCATTTTCAAAATAATTTCCAATAACAGTAATTTAAAGAACTTAAAGGACGTGGTTGCACGACGGATGGAGTTGTAATCGTTGGAAAAAAGGGACTCGCAGGGTAGCTCTACATAATATCATCTGTTGGGAACTTTTACAGGCCAAATGCGAAAACCTGATTTTCCATCAACAATATATAAAACTTTTTTACCGACAAGTGTAGGTTGGATCAGAATTTTTAATCAAGATTACTGTAAACAAGGTGCTGGGCCAAAATGATGAACCAAGATGCTGAGGTAAGTTGCAAACTAGTCCATAAAGGAATTGGTGGATGGAAATGAGGTCCAAAAAGAAGATGGGAAAAACTTGGGACGGTTGCGAAAGAGTAATGGTTGAAAAAACCTCCGCAATAGAATCCCATAAAAACAGTCATTAAGGCACAATTAAGTAAAAATTCCAATATGTCGTTAAAAATCAACTAAAGCGTTCATAAACAAGATGGAGAATTCCCAGATGTCATTATGAAGCAACTCATTAATAAAAAACAACGTTTCGTATTTGTTAAATCCACTTTGTAAAACTACACGTTAGTCAGCAAATCAAACCGAATTGTTCTAAATTCAAAGATTTTCTTAACCCATCGCAGCTGAATTATCGTAATACGAGCGCATCCTCTGTGCTGAATTATTCTGAGTAAATATGTATGTTTACGTGTAAAGAATCTACTTATTTTTCCAGCATGTTCATATACGTGAATAGCTCTGTCTCCACAAATATGATATATAATATATATATATATATATATATATATATATATATATATATATATATATATATATATATATATATATATATGTACAGTATTGAGATCATATTTTGTGTGTCGTACATACACATTCCTAGCATAGCCATATATTTTGTCATATACATGTTGCAATTTATGAATATACTTACTAATTATATATTGTATATGGTATGTGAACGTGTCTTATTGGAGATGTGTTTGAATGAAAGTTAAAAAAAGAATCAATCCAAACGATTTATAGTGATAAGAAATAAACTACATGACAAGCATATGAATAAGTTCAAAAGAAAATACAATGCATTCAATTAGAGAACTATCTTTGTATGATATATCTCAAAACAAGGCATCAGACATAGTGCTTTATCACATTCTTCACACTGATAAGAAGTGTCACGCCTACGCCTGGTGGCCCTTTCAGTGTGTTTAAAGACGAAGCTAAACCTTTGGCAGGTTTTCTTACCACCAGGTACAGGCGGTATTTTCTTTGGGTCTTGCTGTAAGCCTCACTGGCTCGTCTCCTGAAGATGGTCTGCCCTTCTGTGCAGGTTTGCCATTTGGTCTGAATTTCTCTATTATCTCTCGAAACACTTCAAGCTGAAAATCTGCTAACGAGGGATTTTTACCTGTTCTCACTTTGCACATTGCATGAGCATTCACTACGCAAATATTCGATAAATGAAGAAATATCTTCTTGCACCACCTCACAGTTTTCCTTAGACATTCGAGCATATCAACTTTGTCGACGGTACCCATATTATTGTTATAGTCTACGACAATTATGGTTTTTTTTATCGCCTCATTCGTCTCTCGGTTCTTTTTCCCGGTTGAAGTGAATCCATCCGGATTCAGAGATGCGATCATTGTGACTACTCTTTAGAGCCATCATTTCAATGTTGTGACGACTGTCAACTTCACCTTTTCCTTTGGTTCCGGGAATTTGCGCATATTGCGCTTATTTACAGTGCTACACACATTGGTTTTATTTTTGTGGAGATTTAGAGCTAGATCCGGACTTGAATACAAATTATCAGTAAACAGATTATGTGCTTTGCCAAGATAACCTTGTAGTAATGTCAAGGCAACCGATCCAGATACTGCTAAGTCTGAATCGACGTTCCAGTGTACACAATAATTTTCAAAATATAATCTGTTTTGACATCACACAGTGCAAACAATTTGACTCCAAATTGATGACGTTTGCTCCGAATAAATTGTTTGAAGGAGAGTCTTCCTTTCCAAAGTACCAATGATTCGTCGATTTATACATTTTCGAATGGACTGAATAGGTCAGCAAATCTACGTTCCAGAAACGATAAAATGGGCTATCACTTGAAAAGCCGTGCTGCCTTCTGCTGTTTATTGTTCCATAAGTGGAGCATTGTCAACAATAACAAGTATCTATCTCTGCGCATCATCTTTGAGAATATTGTGGTATGCAGCAGAGGATCATTAGATCAAAAGTCACTGATTTTCAATTTTTGTTCCTTGAAATTAGCATCGTCATGCCTATAAAGAGGTATACCTTATTGGTATCAGTATCAGACCATTTTCGTAATCTTGAATGAGGAGGAACATTTTGTGTTTTAGTAACGTATGTATAGTATCTATTCGTTCCACTAATTCAGGACAAAAGAAACATTGAAAATAGTCGAGTTCAGAAGCGTCAACTGGAAAATTATTCAGTTCGTGAAAACCGGAATTTCTGTTGTCAAAAGAGTGTACAGTTGGAGTGAATTTGCCCGAAGACCATACCAAAGGTGAGTGGAGAGTTTTACTTGTGACTCTTAATCATCGCCACTCCGTCGTCGCTATTGTTCACGCCGGCCATTGGAACTGGTTGCACGGTCTCGGATTCACCAGAATTGTCGCCGTTTGTAGAGTCTCCGCTTTTATCATCTAGGTCGGCTGGGTCGTCATATTCTTTCTCCAAATCACCACTTTCGTCATCGGACTCAACCGTTGTGTGTCTATACTTAAATAATAATAATAAAAAAGGTTATAAAATGCGCTATCTGTTTGTGTACATTAGAACCTAGCACGTATAAATACGTGAGCAGTCTGCATTTTCAAAGTCCGGCACGTATATGTACATGAATAGCGCTGATTTTCCGCTTTATCAGAACGTATATTTACGTGTATAGCAGTGAGAAGATTAATATTAATATGTAAAAACTCACCCAGTAAAATAAAATTTCTTTTAATTTATTTTCTGTAACTAATTCAATGTGTATTTGCTTTATTTTTGTACGTAGAAGACACGGTAAGAACTACAAATTATAACATCATGTATCTTGCATGCCAAATTGTCGACATTGAATTAAATGGAAATGTATATAATTTTTGCTTTACCTTGGCTTACTTTGTATTATTATTATTACTCGAAATATTTTCTGCAACATTATTCCAAAATGAAACTGTCACAATGAAAACATTCGGTTTATACAAATGCTCTAAAAAATACCAGTTCCAATCACTCTTTACATTTGCTTGTGTTTGAGAAATTAGAAGGTTTCTGAATAAAACATACAAAAATGTGTTCATTAAATATATAAGGCAGATTACCGAAACTGACTTCAAACAAACTGAACAAAGAAATAAAAAATGTATACATAAAAGAAATCTTGGTTAAAAGGTACATTTATTTACTTCTTTCAAGAATAAGAAGTAAATAAATAACAAAAATAAATACAAACATAAATTTTTGTTTCCTTTAATGTCAAAGTAATACACAACTACCTTTATAATCATAATTTGCATTTAAAATTTGATAAAAAAAACAGTGATGGGGAAATCTCAAACAACAAAATTACTAGGTGATTCTTCAATACAGAAATAACTTCTATCCATTTTATACAATTTTTACCCTGAACTTATAACCAGGAAACCAAAGAATAATATAATTCAATGTGTGTCGTTATACTACGTAATAATAAATCAATTTATACGTAACTATTCCCAAATCTCAAATTATGGAAACCCTCAAACAGAAATTTAAACTCACTTTATAGTTTTCCTAACCATTACAATGTTGGTTAAGTAACACTATTTTACGTTTAAGGATACACAAATTTCTACAAATATAAAACATGTGGATAAAGCGGATCTCAATAGGAATGTTTAAAAGTACATAAATACTGACTACAAAACCAATTATCTTAAAAGCAACTGAAATTTTTAATAAAACGGTTGTCACAAATCTTGGCAAGATAAACGGATAACAGGCATTAAGAATAAAATGGTTCTGTCAGAAAATCGTTTATCATTTCTTTGGTTCGTTCATCTGAGGTTTGTATTTGACGACCTGAATTATTTTTTTACGTTTAATTATGTAATTTCAAGTTTGTGTTACAATAGATTTTTAAGGGTATAAAACCGCAAAATTAACTAAAATATTATTTCAGGATTTATTGCATAATCAGCAGAAGGTCCGCAAGATACACATAGCTATTGTTTATCTTGGAGATTATATGTAATATTCCGATGCAAATTAATTTAATTGTTCGTGCAAAGACCCAGATATTAACGTTTATATAATTACCGTTGATGCATGTCTTATGTGAATTAATTATTAGTGTGTCATGAGGTGATTTAAGAATTAGTATTATTAATCGATGAATATACATTATTTCCACCTTAAACAAAAGTAGAATACCGACAAATTACACTTCCATAGTACTATTCAATTAGTTCATGGGGGGACCTAGAATCGTAAGGTTTTAAAACTTGTTAATGGCAAAAGCTGTATGAATATGGCGAAGTCTCTTAAAATCCATATGATTCACTTTATAATGCAAATTTGAACAAGATTATTTGTTGAATCAGCATTTCTAATTAAAATTTCCGTGTTTAGTGAATCAAGCATCTGATAGTGAATTAAAGGGTATATGAACTCAGTTTAAAAACTGCAAAGTTTCTAATAATTTCCTACTGCCCATTGTTCAGTTGAAAAATTTATCAATAGCACATATTATTCATAACACAAAGAAGAACGATTGGATAAACAGAAACATTTTGAATTAATTACTTTAATTAATCAAACTTTCGTAGTAAATTGTTGCTATAGTATACAGAACACAGAGAAAATTTTTTACCGCACACGTTCATTTAATACTATGCTTGGCCAGAAGATATTTTTTCACATAAGACGGTGAACTGATAGTTTAATATAAACGATTCGGCCAAATTGAAAAAGTTGATTAATTGAAGTAGGATCTAGGCAACGCACATCACGCAAGATTCTTTCCGCTGAAAGGTTTACTACCTGATAGGGATTATGGTTGTTTACAAAAGGAGTATTTGTATTATCATTTTGGTTTCATAATGCCTAATGTGTACAAAATAAATATAACTTCGTTTCTGTACAAACTATACTTGGTTGTCTATCGATGACTAATAAAGATAATTAATAAATAAATATACTAAACAAAGTTTTAAATTACGACATATAAATCTGTCCCAGTTATTGATTGCGGCACTTTCTGGGATCAACTAATTCAGGTAACAAAATAAAAAATCAAATAACGGTCCAACATCTTCTCTTTCCAAAACATAATCTTTGTAAAGTATATCCCAGCTTAAAAGTCTGTTAAAGGATTAAACGTCCCTAACAATAGCTCAAAAACGGGGATTTTCTATCTCCTTACTCACAACGAAAATGTAAGTGTAGGAGAGGCGTAAGACGAAGCGGTGCAGTTTCACGGTGAAGATAAAGAGAGTAAATTTGGGACATGTCATTGCCACTTCTACTTGCGGCTATGGAAATACCTATAAACAGTTAACAGACGTTATCAAATATTTTTGTAAAAATTTTGTTGAAAATAACAACTATAATTAAATTACGTATTAATTGCAATAGTGTTACACTCTTGAATTTCATCTATTTTCCTCATATTACAATAAAATTATATATAATAAAATTAATTCTTTCATTTGGCAAACGACTAATTACAAAATTTTCTTAAACCACTTTTAAATTATGGAACTATACAAAACAACTCGTTCATTTCATTACGCCGCCGGTTCTTTTTTTATTATCTCACATTACTAATTATTATACATTACATTCCCTACGTGCAATTGATTTAAAAAAAATTCAATGCATTGATGATAACATTTTGTCAAAATCAAACAACTAAATAAATAATTTATTCTGGAAAACGTTAACCACGTTTCATTTATTGTTTGTAACAAAGTAAATCTTATTTCAACAATTAATTAACACAAGAATAAACTCAACAGTTGTATAACTTAATGACCTAACAAGTTTTCAAAGTACACTTCTTCTGTTTCTAGGTAATAAGCTAACCGATCTTGAAAGTATTGCAGAGTATTTCTTATAAATTGTGGGGTTTATTTCATTACATGCAGTACGAATTCTATTTTTTAGTAGGCATGTATTATAATAGTGTTATGTGGTTTATCAATATTTACAAACGATAATTTGTTTGTAATATGTTAATTTTAATATTAATCCTTAGAAAAGATAATTTTATTAAAGTTCATTCGTTTAACTTATCCCGATGACGTCATGTATGCATTAAATAACGAAATGACCGTCGTCTGTAATTTAAAACAAAAATATGAGCACTGATACCAACCTTTCCACAGAACAACTTTCCTTTATTTGCTTATACGATGATTGAGGTTACGTACGCTCGCCGGTTGGTTTGTTTCTTCGTTTATTCATTCCTTCTTGAGTTAATATTGTAAAAGATCGGTTCTTTTCAGAACCACATTACTTTCTAGTGTTCATTTAAGGTAAAGATTAATTCGTTTTACAGAAAGAGATAACATTTATATTTTCATTTGTAGCACAACATGCCTCGTAGGTCAATTACCGTAGACGAATTGATCCATAACTTAGTCGAATACTTTAATAAAGAAAAACAGAACAACGGGCCCTTATCACCATTAACAGCAGTGCATGCAAGGGTTAGCGATGCTTTGAAAATTGACACGAAAACTATTTCTAATGCTTTACGACGACATCAAAATCAAGAAGAAAACAAGGAAAATGAACCTCTACGAAAAAGTCTAAAAACAAAAGACACGGATCAACGACAAAAAAAGTGAAATCCGTACTACAATTTACAACATGTATATTAACCATGAACATGTTACATTAGATACACCCTTAACAAAAATTAAAGAAAGAGGTATCGTTAAGTGTAAAAGGACTAGCCTCTATCACGTTTTGTTGGACATTGGATTTCATTTCAAGCAAACTAACAATAGAAAAGCTCTTTGCGAAAAAACTTCAATAGCATCGATGAGGTTAAAATTTTTGACAAGTTACATCACTTATATGAAACAAGATATCTGCAAGCAGTTCGTTTATCTCGACGAAACATGGATATTTGCAAAAGGAAGCAACAAAATAATATGGCAAGATTCCAGTTCAAAATGCTTTAAGAATCTTGGTGGGGAAGACAAACGTTATATAGTTCTACATGCTGGAAGGAGCAGAACTTATATTCTCTACCACAAATAAAAGCAGCGATTATCACGATTGTATGAATTCGGAAAACTTTGTTAAATGATTAACAAATCAACTTTTGCCAAACTTAACAAAGCCATCTATAATCATTATGGATAACGCTCCGTACCATTCACAAATTGTCAATCGCCAACCAACTACAAATTGGAAAAAAGAAGAAATTACAGAGTGGCTTAGGGGAAAAAAAGTACTCATGAAAAAGAAGCATTTAAAACGGAATTACTACATATAGCAAAGCTACATAAGGAAGAGAAACAATATTTGGTCGATAATATTATTAGAGAACATGGAGACGAAAGTTTACGCTTGCCTCCTTACCACTGTCAATTTAACCCAATAGAAATGGTATGGGGAATAAGCAAAACTTATTATGATAAACACATTGGAAGGGATGGTTATGGGGATGATAATGTCAAACAGATGTGGAAAGAAGCGTTAGAAACACTTTCACCTTCAGTTTGGTTAAAAACGATTAAACATGCAAAAGCTGAAATTCTAAAGTCTTGGGAACAAGAAAAAGTTTATGATGTCCAAGTAAATCCAATTATTATAAATCCAAACGATAACACAGATACAGAAGATGAAGTGTAGTGAACATTTAATTTCTTGTTTTTAATTGAATTCTTAACGCAAACAGTTTTCTCCAAAAACTTAATAATAATCTATAATAATTATAATAATAACATATAATGTATGTTATTGTACACTAAAACATTATAATTTATAACAATAAATTATTTTCAACACAGTCATGCTTAAATGTGAATGAACAAATTTACGTTTTATTACATTATGGTGTATTGTTTTATGTACTCAATAAGTAAGAAACACATGGTTATAATGTATTTGACACGATACTTTGAATAACGTTTAAAAAAGTACTATAATTCAATTACATTAAGTACACCAATAATTTTGAATTGCAGTATAATAATCTTCTACACAAACAAGTGTATAAACACCGATGATTGAAATATCATTCCGTATTTTGCTATTCGAATATTTTCTCAAAGCATAATGATTAGTAGCATTCCTAAAAATTCAATCTTTATGAATAAATCAAATAAATAACCATTAACTCACAAATTTGCAAATAGAATATATTGCAGAAGCTGAAATTCTAAAGTCTTGGGAACAAGAAAAAGTTTATGGTGTCCAAGTCAATCCAATTATACATCCAAACGATAACACAGATACAGAAAATGAAGTGTAGTGAACATTTAATTTCTTGTTTTTAATTAAATTCTTAACGCAAACAGTTTTCTCCAAAAACTTAATAATAATCTATAATAATTATAATAATAACATAGAATGTATGTTATTGTACATTTACATTATAATTTATAACAGTAAATTATTGTCAACACAGTCATGTTTAAATGTGAATGGACAAGTTTACGTTTTATTACATTATTGGTTATATTGTGTTTGAGACGATACTTTGAATAAGTTTAAAAAAGTACTATAATTCAATTACATTAAATACACCAATAATTTTGAATTGCAGTATAATAATCTTCTACACAAACAAGTGTATAAATAAACACCGATGACTGAAATTATCATTACGTATTTTGCAATTCGAATGTTTTCTCAAAGCATAATGATTAGTAGCATTCCTAAAAAATTCAATCTTTATGAATAAATCAAATAAATAACCATTCACTCACAAATGAATTGCCGTCAAAGATATATAATCGCCACTTTTATGTGTATTATGTGTATTGGAACAATTACTTCCTTTCTTTGGAAGAGTTCATTGGTCTTAACCTACAAATACCTATTTACAAAATTTTTGCAACATTTTAGAATATATAATAACTTACCAAAATTCATCCGCTACGTTTTAAGTTTTATTGAAAATAATATGCTTTTATGTGCGTACATCTATGATACGTAAATAAAACTTTTGTCTTTTATTTGCAAACATTATGACATTTATATTTATGTGAAGTTAAAGTTGATAATGTTGGTATCAAAACTGTTCGTATAAAGAAAACTTAATTTGTTGTTAACGTTATCCTTGTTAGTTACTTGAGTTAATAAGAGCCATACAAAACGACACTCTTGG
Organism: Vesta saturnalis; assembly: GCA_036346205.1. Taxonomy (NCBI): domain Eukaryota; kingdom Metazoa; phylum Arthropoda; class Insecta; order Coleoptera; family Lampyridae; genus Vesta; species Vesta saturnalis. Next base: position 2,019,715 of record JARFJB010001142.1, on the reverse strand, counting down.
AATAATAGTCATGCACAAGTGCGCGTTTGATTCATCGATCAATCGGGATAAGTTAAACGAATGTCCTATACGTTGAAATGTTAACTTCTTTAGATTTATCACATTTACTGGTAATAGAGAATAAATAAATGTATATTTGAGTACAAAATTCACTGATATAAAAAATTATATATTCTTGTAGAAAATAGATCACTACTAAGATTTAAGATCGATTTCAATAAATGTTAATACAACTCATGTAAAATTATATGCTTACAAATAAAATTAGTGTTATAATCTTCTAAGCAATTCAAGTTAAAGGTACCTAACAAAAATTGGTGTCAGAAGTGGAAACTTCTCAACATTAAGAAGAAACGAATAGGTGAAGCTTTTATTAACCTAATTCAAATTATTCTGGTGGTCCATTTTTATGGTTTAAGAATTTAAGATTGTTTTCGGCTTATCAAGGAAGGAAAACCCTGTGTTTCAAATTACTTGTACGAATACAACTCCAGGTACGCTGCTAAAATTGAAGAATTCACGGAAGATCATCATCATGTTCGTCATGAAGCTAATTTGTTTGTAAGTACTATTGTTAATATATTTTGCACATTTAAATTTGCAAATCATACAATTTTGTAATTCTTACATATTTCTTTTTTTATTATTCATAATGGCTAACCAAGCTGATTTAATTGAGGAATATAAAGTCACTACTTTGTTTCAATGGATTGACAAATACGACGGTTCTATTAATGAATTAAATGAATTCATAATTAATACTGACTCAGCTTTTGATTTAGCTTCTGAAAATCAAGAACCTCTCTTATTGGCTTACGCTAGAAAACAATTAACGGATAGGGCAAAAATGATTATATCCATAAAAATTATTGGTTCGTGGTCACAATTAAAGAATTTCCTCTTAGAAAGTGTTTCTCCAAGACAAACAATTGATGAGTTAATTTCAGAATCGCAGACCTTAAAACAATTTTCAACAGAAAGTATTATTGACTTTACGATTAGATATATTAGACTCAAAGTTTATAAAAGCAATTCATTTAAAAAAAAAACAGATTCCGCTGCATTACCAGGACTTTTACAAATGAAACATAATATTTGTTTAAGATCATTTTTATCTGGTGTAATACCAACCTATAAACAATTGTTATCAATAAAGGAATTTAAGAATTATCAAGAAGCGTCACATTTTTGCTTAAAAATCGAAAATGAAAATAAACTAAATAATTCTCACTATCAACTTTTGAAAAAATCAAGTTTTTGTAATTTTTTTAAAAAATCTAACCATTCAACAACTAATTGTTACAAAAAGTTAAACCAATCAATTAATCCTAAACATAATGAAAATCAGTTTTTTAATAATGAATCTAAACATTTTAATATTAACAGAATTTCTAAACCACCTAATACACCTTCACAATTATTTTGACGTTATTGCAAAAAACTTAATCATGATATAAAAGACTGTAGAAAATTAATATGGAAAAAAGAACAAGAAAATAAATCATCTACAACTCCAAATACCCAATTAACCTCTCCATTAATCGATAACCAAGCCTCAGTTTCTTTAAACTCCCAAACTCCCCTAGAAGTAACTGCCAATCCGAGGGAAGTCGATCTTATAAGGGCAGAATTTTCTCTATAAATGATACAACAACAGCACATATATCGATAACTAGTTCTAATTCTTCAAATAAAAATAATTCTTTGAATCTTCTGCTAGATACTGGTGCAGATATTTCATTAATAAAAATCGTATCAATTCAAGGCAACGCATTAATTTATTCAGATCAATCGATCAAATTAAAAGATTTAGATATAACAGAAAATCCAATGTCGACATTCCTCCAAACACAAACGTTCCTTTTGATGGATTATTAGGAAATGATTTTTTAAAAATTGTCTGCGCAAAAGTAGATTTTGAATCAAACTTCTTAAAATATTCAAACATTTGTTTGCCACTATATTTTAAACTAAAAAACGAGAATACTCACCTCGTAATTCCTCCAAGATCAGAAATCTTTATAGAAATTGATGTACAAAATTCTGAAGTTAAACAAGGTCTTATCCCAGATGTTCATATACTTGATGGAGTATTTCTTTACAAGTCATTAGTCAAAGTGGAAAATAACAAAGCAATAACTTCTATACTCAATACTAATGAAAAATCCGTAAAAATTGAACAATTAGCGTTAACTTTATTACCTATTTCTAATTATGACGTTATCATTGATAACAATTCTCAGATTTTACTGGATTCCTCCAGGAATAAAAAATTGAGAGAAAATATCCGTTCGGAACATTTAAACTCTGAAGAAAAATCTTCTCTTCTAGATCTCTGTTATAAATTTAATCATATTTTTCATTTAGAAGGTGACAATTTAACAATAACTAATTCAATCAGATATTAAATTCCAGTTACATCTCAAACTCCTATCTTTACAAAAAGCTATCGTTATCCCGAAGTTCATAAAGAAGAAGTAAATTTACAAATAAAAAAAAATGCTTGACCAAAAAATCATTAAACCATCATGTAGTCCTTGGTCTTCTCCAGTGTGGGTTGTACCGAAAAAAGCTGATACATCGGGCAAAAAGAAATGGCGAATAGTTATTGACAATCGCAAATTGAATGATGTTACAGTGGGCGATGCTTATCCTCTCCCTAATATCACTGATATTTTAGATCAGTTAGGTCACTCAATATATTTCACAACTTTAGACCTTGCATCGGGTTTTCACCAAATTCCCATATCATCCAAAGATGAAGATAAAACTGCTTTTTCAACTCCATTAGGATACTACCAATTCAAAATAATGCCTTTTGGTTTAAAAACGCACCCGCTGCATTTCAAAGGCTAATGAATAATGTATTAGTAGGTCTACAAAGTGTTAAATGTTTCGTTTATCTAGACGATATCGTAATTTATGCTAGTTCTATTGAAGATCATTCCAGAAAATTAAAACAAATATTTGAAAGATTAAACGAACATAATCTCAAGCTACAACCAGACAAATGCAAATTTATGCGCAAAGAAGTTGTTTACCTTGATCATATAATTTCTAGTCAAGATGTCAAACCAAATCAAGAAAAAGTAAATTCAATCGTCAATTCCAAAAAATCCAAAAGATATCAAATCATTTCTTGGTTTGGTTGGGTATTATAGGAAGTTCATTGAAAATTTTTCTAAAATCTCACAACCCCTTACCAAATTATTAAAAAAAGATATTGCTTTTTATTGGTCTCACGATCAACAAGAATCATTCGAAATACTGAAACAAAAATTAGTTACAAAACCAATGTTACAATATCCTAATTTTGAAATTCCGTTTAACATAACTACAGATTCTTCTAATTTTGCAATAGGCGCTGTACTCTCTCAAGGTCCTATTGGTAAAGATTTACCTATAGCATATGCATCACGTACGCTTAATAAGGCTGAACAAAATTATGCTACTATTGATAAAGAATTACTTGCTATTGTTTGGGCGGTCAATCATTTCAGACCATACATTTATGGAAGAGAATTTAAATTAATAACCGATCACAAACCTTTAGTTTGGCTTGTTAATGCAAGAGATCCTCTACGTGCTAGAAGGAGATTGAAATTGGAAGAATACAATTACGAAATTCTACATAAACAAGGACAATTAAATTGCAATGCAGGCGCATTATCTCGTATTATACCTGAAGTTCAATCATTACCTATTTCTTCAAATCCTAATCCACTTACGTACGATGGTTTTATTGAACGACATTACTTAAATAATATCAAACCTTCGGAAAATATAAAAGAAGTTGGGCATAATATTTTAAAAATAATAGATAATATTGCTCATTGCATTAGTAATGATAAAGAAATGTCTGCAGAATTAACTTTAGAAATACGTAATGTAATAGATAATTATTCTGAGTTATTAAATACCGATACACACCTATTCGACATATTAGAATCAAAGCACAAGAATTTAAAAATATTTCACTTAATTACAAAACTTTTGGGATAAATCTCAGTATCCTGATTTATTTCAATGTTTAGTTAATTTAAAACATAAACTTTTATACCGGAACATATCTTCCTTGCCAATTCCTAAATTAGGATGTGGTCTCGACCAATTAAATTGGAACAAGGTAAAATTAATGACACAATATGTATTTTATGATTCTTTTATTAATTGAACTATTTGTCATAATCAAATATTAATTCCAAATTTAGATGGTATACCAAGCATTCTGAAAGAATTTCATGATAATCTAATTGATGGTCATTCAGGTTTCCATAGAACCTATAATCGTATTAAAATTATTATAATTGGCCTAATATGAAATAAGGTATTAGAAATTATTTATCCAAATGTAAAAATTGTCTAATTAATAAAATCAGTCGTCAAAAATTTACACAACCGTTAGAAATAACCACAACTTCTTCAAAACCATTTGAAAAAAAATCATTAGACATTGTTGATCCACTGCCATTAACTGAGGATAACAACTCTTACATACTTACTTTGCAAGACGATTTGACCAAATATTCGCAAGCATATCCAATTCCTGATCACAAAGCCGAAACTATCTCAAAGATATTAGTCAACAATTTTATAGTTATTTTCGGCATTCCAAACCAGATTCTTACCGATCAAGATGCCGATTTCACCTCTAAGGTTATAAATGAAGTTTGTAAACTTTTCAAAATCGACAAAATATTTACCACTGCTTATCATCCCCAAGGCAACAGTGCTTTAGAAAGAAGTCATGCCACATTAACAGATTATCTTAAACACTACATTTCACCTTCACAAACTGATTGGGATCAATGGATTCCATTTACTATGTTTTCTTATAATACTACTCCACATTCTTCTACTAAATTTACTCCCTTTGAATTAGTCTTTGGGAATAAACCTAATTTACCTTCATCCATAATTAGAAATCCGGAATTTAAATATACGTATGATAATTATTTAGATCATTAAAATTAAAGTTACAACAAACTCATAAAATTGCAAAAGATAATTTATTAAAAAAGAAATTAAATGCTAGTTATTCATGATAAATCAATTCAAAGTATTCATCAATATAAAGAAGGCGACGAAGTCCTGTTACGTACCGAAGCTACTAAACTAAATAAATCTAAAAAATTGACTCCAAATTACTCAGGTCCTTATGTAATTTCTAAATTAAGATCCAACGTGAATGTAGTTGTAAAAGTTAAGAAAAAGTTAAGAATAGGAAAGAAATTGCAGCAATATATTAATGGTATACGCGATGAACAAGCTCAAGAAAAACAAAATAATGAAGTTTCAGATTATATAATGTTTTTGGCTCAATTAATCGAAAACTGTCATAATAAACTAAATATATTAACTAACGCCGTCTTATTTGCTCAACAAAACATAATTCATCCCTCAATTATTTCAACATCTATTCTTATTGAAAAATTTAAGGAATCATTACCTCATTTACCAGTTGCGTTAACGTACCCATTTAGTTTAGAAATAAAAAATGTGCATAATTTGTTAACATTGGTAGAATTAAGAGTTTTGTATGTAAATAATAAGTGTGTATATAAATTACAAAATCCCTTGGTTAACGAATATCATATTAATCTATATCACCTTTTATCTTATCCAATTATTAATAATCAAAATACCCTATTCTAACGACCATCTGCAAAATATTTGTTTCTGACTTTAATGAGAGACCAATATATAAGTGTTGATAATATTTCAAATTGTAAATTCTTCAATCCACAATTTTATGTTTGTAAAAATATGAATTCTTTATATTTAACTAATTCTAAACTAATATGTGAAACAAAATTAATTGACCCAATATATAATAAGATACCATCTGTTTGTAATATAAGAAGATCTAGCAATAAATATGAAATATTTCACAGGTTAGAAAGATCAAATTCATGGCTTTATGTATTAACAAAAATAGATTTAGGAACATTATTTTGTAATAATAGTCTTATTGAAAAAGGTATTATCCTCCAAGGAACGGGAATAATTACATTAAATGGATATTGTAAATTATTTACTTCTTTTTCGAGATTAACTTCCAGCATTGAGTATTACTCAATGCTTCCAGTAAAACTTTTAGCAGTAGTTATATATCTCATATTATTCCATCTATTGATATACTACATGACGACTGCTGTGAAAAACTAAACGCTGAAAGGAAAACATTAGATATTTATTTACCGCCACTAAAATTAACTAATATTAATCTAGGTGAATTGCATCATTCTTCAGATAGGTTGGGAGTTATAGAAGATAACATTAATAATGTAATAAACCATCCTAACGTTGTTAAAAAATATGATACGTTTCATTACTTAGGTTTATTATAGGCTATAATAATTAGTTTATATGTTATTTGGAGAATCATTTTATGTATTAGATTAATAATTTTAAGGAAAATACATGCAGCTATAAAGTTCGACCGAGATGGAACAACAAATATAACTGTATCACCTGTGATCAAAGCGATAACTAGCTGTTGTCATAATCCGCAAAAGGCATATGAAGAAGCTTCACCCAGAATGTCAGAAATACGAGATGAAACTGAAAATAAAAACAATGAACGTCAATCTGCTAATACACCCCTGCGTAGAAGTATTGAACATATAATTATGCAATTCTATGTTCAAGCTAAGAAGGGAGGTGTTATGTGCTTTATCAATATTTACAAACGATAGTTTGTTTGTAATATGTTAATTTTAATATTAATCCTTAGAAAAGATAATTTTATTACGTTTATCATATTTACTGGTAACAGAGAATAAATAGATGTACATTTGAGTGCAAAAATTATATATTCTTGTAGAAAATAGATCGATTTAAGATCGATTTCAATAAATGTTAATACAACTCATGTAAAATTATATACTTACAAATAAAATTAGTGTTAAAATAATCTTCTAAGTAATTCATGTTAAAGGTACCTAATAATAGTATATTACATACCGAGGCGGAAAGTGTTCCATTTCTGTCGGGAGAAGTATAGTTCACCGAGAGGGGAAGCTTCGAGGTGAACTAGTTCTCGAAATAGGGGAGTGGTACTTTTGCTGAGGTTTGTATACGATTTTATTCACAATTAAAGAACAAGCAACATTATACAGTTCAAATCAAAATTTTTTTCTTCTCGTTTAATATTGAAGTTCGTGACAATGCGACTTTTACTTTTTATTTTAATGAGATGAAATATTATGCTTACTATTTTTCTATTGGTTTTGTCGTTACTTCTTATCGATAATTCACTTATTAAATACGCTTATTAAAGAAAACGTGTTGTTTGTTTCCACCTATTGCTTGCGTTCACTAACCATCTACGCACGTGAGAAAAACTGGTTGCATACTCTTGACCTTTTATTAAAATTGGCAAGTTGTCAATTTGACATTGATAGTTTAAATCGATAGCAGCTCCCCCATAGGTTGGAAAGTAGTCCATTACTGACCGTTTCATCTCATTACTGTCTCCTTTTTTTGTTATTACTGACCGCCTAAAGTAAACCCGTAGAATCATTCACTTTTCAACCTTTAAATGGTTAAAAAACGGTATGTTACAAACTAACTGTGAATAAATGACCATTACAACAGGCTGGAGCGTGCGTAAATCAACAATTATAGCTCGAAGTGCTTTTGATTTATAGTTTGTTTACTAGGAAATAGTAATATTAATCTGACATTAAGAAACTTCAAAATTTATAATATACTAAATTTTACCATTTCAATCATGTATGCTAGCATCAAAAGTTCAGTTACAGTCGTAGAGTCTTTTGCACTCATCCAAGCTTTCAACTTTTCGTACTCCTTAATGTACGTGTCTCTTAATTTATAAAAAATCTACGTGCTAACGAAACATGTGACTACCTGATAAAAAAATGAAGGAATAAAATCGAAATGTTAATCATACTCAGAAATAACCCTTAAATGCGTACTAAAAAATATTGTATAAAACTCGTGCATAAAAAAAGGCCACGTATTTCATTCCCTCCCCGTTTTACTCGTTTTCTTCAAACTTGTTGTGCGTGCTTAAAAGGTTTGCTTATACACTCGTATTATAATATGCTATTTTAGTTCGTCTAAACTCTGAATTCGCACATTAGTGTAAATTTTACTTTTCAAGTAACCCCACAAAAAATATCATTGGGAGCCAAATCTACCAATCCAGCGATCTTGAAAAGTAGTACTCAAAGAGTTAGTAACGGCATTAGTTGACCGCATTTGGAAATAAGGTTCAATAGCCCTCAGAGTCTCAATTGCTGGTACGATATGGTCTCACAAGAGATCTATAGCGTGTCCAAACCTCCAAATTCAGTATGGGGCTTATGGAAAAACAGTGCAGGATTGCTAAACTTATTATGCCAATAGATTACTGCACCTATAATACCGTACTACGGTTATAATAACACTATATCTACGGTACGAGAGACACAATATCTTACCTCAAAATTAATAAAGATATTTGCGATGCAATACAAATTTAGATAAATCTGCAATGTACTTATGAATACACCAAAAAAGACTACCCTTAATCTATACAACTGTATTGTAGTGTATTTTTTAGAAAAGCGAAGTAGGGTTACATTCACTGAACTGGACTTATACTGGAACGCGCGCTCCGTCCGCCAGCCCGATTCAGGCGAGAGGGCCGCAAAGGACATCTATGTCCTACTCTCGAGCGTACGCGTATCCGTAGAGCAGTCGATTGTCACGTTACAACGTTTGAAAAGGATTTGATAGAATACTTAATAATCAATTTTTCAATGATAATTTTATAACATGGGCATTTACAAATATCCATTCAAACTAATTCTTCCTGCTATTATACAAAATTAATGAAGTATAAAAATAATGTCAAAGTATAATCAATGGTATGCCTTAAACTTCGGATTTTTATTAACCATAAAAGATGTAAAGTACATTTTATAAATTAAACGTAGTTACACGTGTTCGCACAATGCATTCTGCATTATCGGTATGTATAAAAATTGTAACCAATTTGTAAAGATGTAAAAAAATATAACCGTAAAAAACAAACGTAATGACAAAAATTATATATAAGTGCACCAAACAATAAGCTGTATAGTTAAAATCTATAATTAATAAGAAAACGATAATTGCCGATTTGAAATAAAATTTTGGTTAGTTCGTTTTGAAGTGACGTACTTGACGCTGTCTGATCACTCGCGCAGAGCCTTACGGAAAGGACAGGAGTGTGACCCTTGCGCGCTATCACTCTCGCCTCGCGGCTTTTCTATGGCAGACACCACCAATGCGCGTTCCAATATAAGTACAGTTCAGTGGGTACATTACATCGCAATATGATGGGTTAGATTACCCTGTACATGAGATTGTGAAAGAAGCTCTATAAGAAACAACATGAGCAAATTCCTACGGAAGGAATTTGCAGTGTACAAACCAAAATACAATTTTATTAAAGTTTGATTATTATTTCCATTGTAACGTAATATAGGAAGTGTGGCTATTAAATAACGAGATGATGATTCTGTAACGTTGATTATAAACTATACAATATCATCTTGGAGGTTATCAGCTACCCACATCTTACCTTCAACGATCTTTACATGACTTATATAATGTTGCCAATTTTCAATCGTCACTTTTTCGTAACCAAATTTTATTAATTCCTCTATGTCTTAATCATTTTAATATTATGTTTGACTTGTACCCACACCATTTCTATTAGGTTTAGTTCGCAGTAGTAAGAAGGCAAGCGAATTACCTCATTACCTGTTTCTTGTACCATGACATCAAGTTTATTCTTGTCATATAGATTCCTCACTTGTGCTACAGTAGCCAATAGGTCTCGCTTCAACATGTTACTTTCAATGGGTATTTCTTTCTTACTAAGCCAATCTACAATTTGTTCTTTTCACAACGCCATGGTTGGAACCTTCTTTACCTTCCTGTTGTGATAAGAAGCATTGTCAATAACGATAATTGAATTTGGTGGTATGTTTGGAATGAGATGATTGATGAACCACTTCTCGTAAGTGCCATTGTGCACATCGGCTGTGTTCTTTTTACAGAGGAAAGCAAGTTCCACACCAGGAATAAAACCATTATCGCCATCAGCATGAACTAATGCAAATCGGGGTCCTAGACCACTTGGTGATTTTAAACCTGTACTGAACTCTTGAACTAATGCCTGCCGACCACTTTCAATAGTGGTGTCACACCATGCCTTATTATCTGTGTGCCCCACGTTAACCCACGATTCATCGGTGTATATACTATATTTATCTAAACAGTGAACATTGTTAATTATGCGAAATACACCATTATTTTATAAAAATATAATTAGAAATCGAATAAAGAGACTTTTCGGAACTTTCTGATGCATCTTAAGTATTTATGCCTCCATCTTATAATGCCATCACGTTCAACAAGGATATTCTTGCGTCGCATTTTTTGAAACTCAGAACCCATACCTTTGAAGAGGTTGAATAGTGTACTACGTTTAAAATATGGTAGGGCATCATTACGATTAATGGAAGAAAGGATACTATTAATCGTTGGTGGAATGTTTTCAATGAAAAGATTGTGCACTTTACGTCGAATAATTGACTGTGTATTCTGGTCATATACATGAAGACGACCATTGAGTTGTGAACCTTTTGGTGTCATGCGTTTCGGACTAGATACTGCTCCGATTTGGTATTCCTTTTTGATAGCATAGCTACTACGCTCTCTGCAACATAAAGCTTTACTGGTTTCTGTAACAGCTGCGCTAACGTTCATTGTGGCCAAGAAATAATTAAGTACATTCATAATGAGGCATTCTCCGTGCGGCTGAAGTATTTTACACTATGTCGTTTTATGTTTGCAGGACCACACTCAGCTTCCATCTCCATACGATACAAAATTGTACAAAATTGCACTGAAATCAGAAAAGAAAGACTTTTCAAATTACGCATCACTTGCCCCATCATCCCTATTTAAATTTTGGGGGTTGTTCTCACAGCGCTAAGAGATGAAATCATTTCAGGTTGAAAATCATGGCAAAAGTTGTACCCCTTAATATAAAAATTGACGTGTTTTTGCGTTTCTAAAAAAAAATTGTTCTAGCCAGAAACCCGTCTGTTACCTTTTCGTTGACCCACCCTGTATATGTATATATATGTATATATGTATATATATATATATATATATATATATATATATATATATATATATATATATATATATATATATATATATGTATATATTGTATATATTTACATATGTATCTTAAATGCTCTATTAAGGGTATGTATCACATTATTACAATTGATATTTAACTTACTTTTACCTAATTAAGTATAATATTTCTGACATCTGTCTAATTACGCACTCCAAATTTACAAATGAATTGTGTTGTACAATTTTTTCCTACACGTGACAAATTTGAATGTATTTTCTACAAAAATATTTGAGAACCTCTGTTAACTGTGTATGCATATTTTTATAGCCGCAAGTAGAAGTGACCCAAATGTATTCACTTTATTTTGACCATGAAAGCCCCGCGCTTTCTAACTTACTCTTACGCCGCGCCTACACTTACATTTTTGTAGTGAGTAATTAGGGAATAAAAAACCTCCGTTTTTGAGGTGCTGTTAGGAGCGTCTGATCCTTTAACAGACTTTTAAGCTGAGATATACTTTAAGTATGTCGCTTAGGTAATCATGTTTGAAAAGGAAATTATGCTAATTACCTTTTAATTCCTTCTACATGTCGATGCCCTAGTGGAAATGCATACCACGTATCATCAATTATAGCGAAATTGAGTTAGAGGCACCATTCTGATTGTGTCGAATAGCTGCATGTAGTGAGTGCAATAGCAACATCATAACCAATCGGAACCGATATTTCAAAGTTTTTAAATCTCGTATCATCGCGGCACTACTTTAGAGGGCAAATGCCACGTAATATGAATTATTAGGTAATGCTCTTGTACTCTATGTTTAAGGCAGTGTTTCTAATGGTTAATCAGGTAACTTTTGTAAATACAATGCATACTAAGAATAATAGATAGTTTGCTTAATTAAAGACACTTAGTGATATATGAAATGAACATCTTAAGTGACAAAAAACAGTGTTATTTTAGTGATGTATTGATACGTGCTATTTCAAATTCAATGTTTTAGGTGATACCTGCTATTACTGCGATTTCCGTACTAGTTCAGAGCACAAAAATTCTAATGGTTACAATATTGACCTTCAAAAGCAGCTCATTATTACCTACTGCAAACGGAACGATAAAAGATGATAGCGTAGGAACGTCAAGAGAAAATCTTCAAGTTTCTTCTTACCATGTGGTAGATAATGTTGAAACAACTATCCAAGACTATTTTGAAACAACAGCTAAAGAAATTCTTGGAGAAGGGTTATCGCGTTTTCAAAGTGAAATTACTAAAAGAATAGACAACGAAGAAATACCAATAATTGAGAACGCTGAAAACTGGAGGATGATCCAGACCTTCGCTTAACATAATCCGACTTAAATTCAGATTGCGATTCAATTCATAATGGTGATGATGAAGAAGGTGAGATAGACAAGGCTGGTGGTGAAAACGATAAACTAGAAAAGGCTGATAATGAAGTGGATAAGATAAAAAAGGTTGAAAATATACGGAAACTGCAGCTAAAAGAATGAAAAGCCAAGATTATGTAGGATACGCACGAAACAGAGAAGGTGAAGTTGCCCATAATAAGGAACGAAGTGCCAGAGAAATGGGTCGTACCTGTATTTCAAGGAAGTGCTTGAAATATAAGAATTGCTTCTGTAACGGGTATTTTAAAAAGCTTTGGGAAGAAATGAGCTGGTATCAGAAGAAAACGTATGTGACGGGTCTAATGGAGGTGAAGCCTACTGGAAGAAAATATGTTGAAAATTGTAGGCGCACCATAACCTATAATTACTTTTTCAAGATTCGTAATGAAAGAAAACACGTTTGTAAAGCAATATTTTTGGCTACTCTGGTCTTAAAGAATGCATGGTCGCAAATTGGTGTGAAAAAACGGTGAGTTGCATTCTTCCTGCTACTAAAGTTGAAAGTAGCATCAGAAAATCCAGTAGGCCAGATTCTTATAGAAAGATTAAAGTTCAAGAACAGGACCAATATTTAAAGCAATTTTTGGAAGGTCTTCCTAAAATGTCATCCCATTATTGTAGAAAGTACTGGAACAAGCAATATCTTGAATTCAACTTTGAATCAAAGGTCAATTTGTACAAATTATACACGGAAAAATATATATCCGAACAGAAGACTCCTTTGAGCTCTTGGTATTTTTCAGAAGCTTTTGAAAAATTGAACCTAGCCATTTTCGTTCCGAAAAAAGACCAGTGGAACAACTGCGTTGCATTTAAAGCAAGCAATGTCGAGGATGTTGCTTACAACCTTCATAATACTTTGAAGGATTTGGCAAGAAAACACAAGATGTAGACACAATCAAATCTAAAGAACGTTTTGTTATGGATGTTGGAACCGTTAAAATATGTCCTGTAAATAATGCAAACTATTTCAAAACAAGGCTCAAAGTACATAACTTCACAATTTACAATTTTAAGAATCACGAAGGTTGCAACTATTGGTAGAGTGAAATTAAGGAAGGTTTATGTTCTTCAGTGTTTGCAAAAATTAGGGATTTTCAAGTCAAGTCACAACGTGTGACCTTACCTGATGTTGGACAACGTTAACACACGTTCTTATGGGATGTGATTGTTTTCTGACAATTTTGTCGAAAATCGTAGGCGGTGAAAATGTTTGTGCACTAATACTTATAGATGAGGATTGTATTGATACAATTCACCAAAAATACGTGAGTAGAAAGAAATAATATTGAAAAGTTCGTGCGATTTTTAAGTTAGTTATAATCAAACTTGCCAAATTAAGGAATTATATTCAAGATAAGGCTCTTTTGGCTATGATATGTTAAAATGTGTATGTTATAAATTCGTTACTACACTGGAATACCAAGCTACAAGGCTTTAAATATAATATTTACAAAATTAATTGAACCTTATATCAAAATAGCACCACAAGCAGTTATTACAAATAAATTCAATCATTTTCTGATAGTTTTAATAAAACTCAGGTTAAATTTAGATTTTATTTTGTTTTTATTATACATTTCATGTTAGTGTCCCAAATATTTCTAGAATTTTCTATTGGAAACTAAATAGAATCACCATAATATTAGATTGCTTTGAAATTAAATTGCAAAAGACAAAAAAATTGGAAATACAGTGCACAACTTGGTCTATCCATAGACATAATAACACTATCAAAGTTCCCATAAGGATTGCACCAGCAGGCGCGATATTTTATATTTTACAAGCATATGGTAGAATCACTTAAAGCCCTTTTTCTGGAATTTACCAAACTTCACATGGGCTTTACTTTATTAAAGCAAGTAACAAAATACTTACAAATTTCTAATTGCAATGTCGCAAAGGCACGAATGCGTGTTCATAAAATCTAACCCAACTATGCTATACACTAATAATGTTCACTAATTAACTATGAAATATCTTAACATTATATACTTACACTACAATAAGTCAATTATCACGATCTGGAGAAGATACTCAAAAATCACATCAAAACCCGTAGGTTCCTATGGAAAGGCTAACACAAGTTGTCCAAGATCAGCCGTTAGAGGCGGAGCTTGTGACGTCGTGTGACGTACTTGAAAATACCTAATAATAATTAACCATTTGCATAAATATTGTCATGATGACTGGCCAATAATAATATGGAGCGATGGATATTCATACCAAAACAGGAACGCTGTCCTGTCTAATGCTCTCCTACAGTATGCGGTACAACAGAAAAAAAACTGTAACACAAAAATATTTAGAGCCGGGACATACATAAATGTAATGTGATGCTGTACATAGTTTAATCGAGCGAAAGTTGAAAAATAAAGAATTCGCAATGCCTTATGATTATATTAGGTTGACAAGGGAAGGAAGATAAAAACCTTCATCTCTTCCCGCCAAGTACATGACACATGATAAATTTAGGAATTATGAAGACAATAATTTAATGCGTTACAAAAGGATCAGACGAGGACGATCCAAAAATGATCCAACAGTTACCAACATGAGGGAGATTCACTATTTTCCCAATGGAAAAGTTGGACTCAAAATCCATGTTGATGACGAAATAAAAGACCTGCCCCAAAGAATCAAAGAAATTGATCCTGATAGAGAACCCTCAACATTATTTTAGTCTCAACTAAAAATAACGAAACAAAAGTTTGACCACTGCAAGAAGTAAAGACAACACTTCAACCTCAATACCACGCATTTTATGACAACTTGCAACATGAATAAGGCGTTAACTGTCGTTAAACTAATAATTGAAGATTTTTAAAGAGATTTTAATGTGAGTTCTTTGATTTTATTTTAACAAACATCAAGTTCCTAAAAGAGTCCCTTGATTTATTTTTTGTATTTTTCAATGAGATTTTTTTTCTAATGTGGTCTTTTATTCACAATAATCACGCAGTTTATTACGTTTGTTACATGTAATAGCACGCAAGAATCGTATTTAATCACTGGAATAACACGTAACAAACTGTATAAACAGCGTGAGTTTTTCTTTATTTAGGCACCTGTAAAGTTAGCTAAAAGTATGTGTCAACATTTTTTGGATACATTCTAAGTGTTGAGCGTGATATTTGAAGTATTTTCTCTTTCCTGTAAAGTTGCAATTTTGTTAATACGTGGTATTGCCACTAGGCCATCGATGTACTCCACCTTTAGCATACACCACAAAACAACAAACATCCCTGTTACAAGTACAACAGTAGACCTTGAACTACAAAATAATAATTATGATTCTCTTTTAGATGCCAGTTTCCATCCTTTCAATTGTAATAATCTATTTTACCATTCTCAAACGCATGGCCACTCTTGTGTGAATTTCTAGCATTGCACTATCACCTACCAATACGTCGGGTGAACAGGCTAAAAAAGGATAGTCTGTAACATTTATTAACCCACCTTCTTCAATCTTCACATTCAATATCTGTTCAAACAAGGAATGTGCGTTGAAGATAGGCAATTTGAAAAACCAGTAATGTAGACGGATGGGGCAACATTTACGCGTACAGAAACGTTTAATTCACGTAACTCGTATCACGAAAATCCAATTGCAATCCATCGTGTACATCACCAACATCAATTCTCAGTTGTTTGGTTAGGACTAATAGGAAACTGCTAATCTTAGCCTTACTTCATTCAAAATACATTAAAAGCGGATAGTTTTCTAATTTGCTTAGAAAATGAGCTTAACCTTCGCCTGGAAAATGTCCCATTATTAGTACGACAAGTCATAGCGGTAGACAGGTGACCATGTGGCTGAATGAACATTATCCGAGAAGACGTTACGTTCCCATTATATGGCCACCGCGCAGCTCAGACTTAAAACCTCTCGATTTTTACGTTTGGGGTTACTTAAAAACCAAAGTCTAAGGAAGGAATTGATATGGAAAATTCAAGATTGTCAATCCTTACAAGAAAATCCTCAAGATTGCGTGTGCTATGAGGGCAGTGTCTCGACGAAGTAGGCTATTTATTAGAGAAGAAGGTGGACACCCACACCACACCCACACTTACACACACACTCACACCCACATCCACACCTACACACCTACACACACACACACACACACACACACACACACACACACACACTCACACACTCACACACTCACACACTCACACACTCACACACACTACACACCACACACTCACACACTCACACACTCACACACTCACACTCACACACTCACACACTCACACACACACACTCACACACTCACACACTCACACACTCACACACTCACACACTCACACACTCACACACTCACACACTCACACACTCACACACTCACACACTCACAACTCACCACACTCACACTCACACACTCACACACTCACACACTCACACACTCACACACTCACACACTCACATACTCACACACTCACACACTCACACACCCACACACTCACACACTCACACACTCACACACTCACACTCACACATTCACACACTCACACATTTACACACTCACACACTCACACACTCACACACTCACACTCACACACTCACACACTCACACCTCACTCACTGCACACTCACAACTCACACACTCACACCACACTCACACTCACACTCACACACTCACACACTCACACACTTACACACTCACACACTCACACACTACACACTCACACACTCACACACCACACTCACACACTCACACACTCACACACTCACACACTCACACACTCACACACTCACACACTCACACACTCACTCACTCACACACTCACACACGCACACACTTACACACTCACACACTGACACACTGACACACTCACACACTCACACACTCACACACTCACTCACTCACACACTCACAAACTAACACACTCACACACTCACTCACTCGCAAATATGTACCCCCTCCCCCACACGCCTGCACGCACGCACACACACACACACACACACATATATATATATATATATATATATATATATATATATATATATATATATATACACAGTGTGTCAATTTAAAAACTTACAATAGACTATATCTCATGAATAAATGAGGATATCAAAAAATTATCTAAACCGTTTCTAGGGTAGAAAGGGAGAACCAAAATGACATAGGAGACAACTCATCCAAATCAACCCCCTACCTACCTATCCTAACTAAAAAAATTTAAATAGCGAACCCCTACTTGTAACACATCATTGGAAAGCCTATAAAAAATTCTATCCAGTGCTATAAATAAAAATTATACTTGAATGGCCACCAAGGTCACCAGATTTTCCGCCACCAGATTTTTTTCTTTGGGGTTACGTCAAGTCAGTTGTTTACAAAATCTAACCTGCGTCACTTGAGGAGTTGCGGGAAGGAATTACTCAAGTATGTCGGGCTATTACCAGAACAACATTTATCAAAGTTCGTGAAGAATTTGAAAACAGGCTGTATTATTGTTTACAAAACAACGGAACCCACTTTGAACGTTTACTTCATTAATTAATATTTTTACCAAATTTGTAGTTCAACAAAACCTTTTAGTGAATATTGATGTACTTTTTTGAAATAAAATAGTATAGTGTTATTTCTGAAAAGAGATTTGTGTTCATTTATAAAAATGACTGAAATAATATAATACACCCTGTATAATTTTTATTTATACCACTGGATAGCATTTTTACAGGATTTCCAATGATGTATTACAAGTAGGGGTTCGCTATTTAATTTTTTTAGTTGGGGTAGGGCGTAGGGGTTGATCGGTGAGTTGTCTCCTATATCATTTTGGTTCCCCTTTCTACCCTAGAAACGGTTTAAAGAATTTTTGATATCATCATTTATTCATGAGATATAGTCTATTGTAAGTTTTAAATTGACACACTATATATATATATATATATATATATATATATATATATATATATATAGTTTCTATTTAGATTTCCAAGTATTAGTTTAAATAGAATTTTTAAATTGTAAATAAGTAATAACGTTTAATTTTTGTTCCTTTGTCAAGAATATAAATTGTTACAGAACATATTCAACGTTGAATTTTTGTTTAAAATTTCAAAGAAAATTATATTATATATATATATATATATATATATATAATATATATATATATATATATATTTATATATGTATATGATTCAACCAACGAATAATCCGTTGTAAAGAAATGTCAGACGAGGTACATAACGTATGTATAGGTCGCCACTAATAGGGATGACGAAATTATTTACAAAACTTACTTTGCTATAATTAATAAATGTGTCTGTAACTTGTACAAAGGAATAAATTTTTACTGAGTGTATTCAATTTCTACCCTACTATACATTATACTGAATTTAGTGCAATAGTTGGATGTACAGTATCTGCTGAAATTAGCTAACTTAATCTATGCCAAACCTGAAAAGTTTGAAACTCTCACAATCCATCACATTCATGTGTGGTAATAGGAGGCATCCCTTCTTATATAATTCAGTAGAGAAGGGTAAAACACTCATTTCCACTATAAGTAAAGCAATCGAGCTTTCAGAACAGTAATAATTGTTGTACTCATGATTTATTTTATTTGATTGTCTAAACTTAATGGTAATCAAGGACGTAATGTAACAGAAGTGTACTCAAATTTTGTAAAAAAAAACATAAATTCACTCAAACTTAGTATAGTAACAGAAAACGCATTATTTTATATTTTTTCATACAATCATTAATTAGAAACAATTATTTATTCCATAATAATAATTATTTAGTAATAATTATGATTGTACTAATTTATTAACATAGATGCTAGATTAAAGAAAAATTAATGGTTATAGCTTATTTCAATTCAGATTCAAGTTGTTTGAAATTGTTCTGGAACTGAAAAATTATGAACTACTAACTTTGTTTTTTATTTTCTGGGTCACATGCGATAAAGCTTCTAAAAAATCTCATAATCGCATATTTTTACCGGAATATTTTCGCACAGGCCGCCCTTTCATGGCGTAATATTGAGTTGAAATTTGTTAATATGCAATAACACTGTCCGAATAGAGATAAATTTTCACATTTCTCTATCGCTTCCTATGTCTGCTGTCTCAATTCAATCACGATTTTATTCTTGCAATAATTTGATATTTGGGTAGCTAGTTGTGATATTTCTTAAAAGTCTGTTAGTCCAAATGGTCTGGGTTTCATGGGCGTAGCTGATCAATTTTTTTTTATTGATATTTTTTCTGTAACGTACTTTACACAGTAATCATTTCCATATACTATTCAAATATAATAACAAATAGACTAGTTCTGAAAGCCAAGCTTTCGTCATCATCGGGTGATTAGGACAAAGTAAATGAAATCTTTCTGATTTTACACTATCGACGGATAACGATTCGTTTGGTATCTAAAAGTAAACGTTTAATGAATTCTGATTGTCAGTATTCGTTAAATATATTTTTTTTGGATCTGTAAACTTTCATACAGGTTAAGTTCGTATTTAATCATAATCCAGGCTATAATTACAAAACTGCTGAAATGTTGTCATTAAAAATCGGCAAATCTATGTTAAAAATTATATTAGTGGTTCTGGTGGGGTACCGGCCCATTTTCCTCAAACCATATGTTTCGAAACTAGCTCTCATTCTAACTTTCATTTCACTTTAACAAAAAAAGTATCGTACCAGGCTGATTAGAAGTTGTTAGGATTTTACGGTCTTAGATCACTTTATTTAAGCGGTTATGGTCTTCGTTGACTTTTACTCGAAGCCCGTTATAAAATTCTAGTCTCCTCAAGTCGTCTCGACGCAACTGCTAGCTTGCGTGTATTTTATAAGGTTTGAATTTTTCTTTTGTTTGTGGCAAATATAAATTATCGAAAACTTCGCGGGTGGATGTAGGTCTGTTATTATTGACCTATTTCTTTTAATTTGTATTAATTTTAATATGTATGAGTCTTCTAGAACTACCTTTATTAGACTGTATGTACTTCCAAAATGATTTAGATTCAGAAGAAATTGAGTCCTCTACATGTCGTACGTAAACTTTATGCGCTGCAGATATTTGAGACTTGATTAAGAGGCGTAATCGCTTACGTTCCGCATGGTAGGATTCGCAAGATTTTTTAATTTGTGGTGGTATCTCACCGTGAGTCTGATGTTATAAATAATTTCTTTAGAAAATTATTTATGATGTTGATGTTTAGATGATTTAATGCGAAGCACATGCTAATTAAAAATTAAAGTCAGTTTTATAGAATTCGAATATAGGCTGCGAATAGTGGTTAAATAATGGCCAGTTACTATTCGTGAGACTACCATACAAAAGATAAAAATTTACGTTGTTGAAGTTATAACGTTTGTTGAGTGCATTGTTAGTGAAATTAATATTTTAACTCTTTAATTGACAGATCAATGACAAGTACAGGATGGTGGATGTCTTCACATATAAATAAATAAGTTTAATAATCTACCATTAAAATTAAGAATTTTGTTAAGTTGCATGAGTTGCTAAAAGCTCATAAAATTGTTTATCTGCAAAGATTTTAGATCAGTGCCACTATCATTAACATAACGAGAAATATTAAAATCACCTATTATCATTAACCTATTGCCATAGAGATTTAATTGATCAAAAATATAAAAAAAGATCTAAGCTCATTCATATGTAAATCGGGGGAATAAATACAACATTTACAAATAACGAATATTTTGCAAAATCTAATTTACGTCCTACTATGCCAATCAATGCAACGGGTGCCAAGGAGGATAGATTAAGTTGAATAGCAGTAAAGTAATTTTTAATTCTTAATAACACCCCACCACCACGTCTATTAACTTCACTAAATTTGCGATCACCTCTGTAAACATTATACTTGTTCGGGAAGAATTTACTACTGGCAATATCCACTAAGCGTAAAAGTCATATTCTTGACCACTAACTACAGAAACACCTTCGTTTGCTTTGGATCTCAAGCTCCGTACGTTTGGAGGATAGTAGCACTCTTAAGTTAAAATTAAAAAGGAGTATCTTTTAATAATACTCTCAGTGTGACTCACAGGTTGCAAACAAAATAAAAATTATTGAACCGCACACCTTTCGGCTAAAGTTCTGGCGTTTTGTGGTTAAGAAATTCATCACTTAAGACACACACTCTGAAAGAGCTGTATTTCTCAGGCCGTTTGGCTTTAAATTATTCACATTTGACTTCATTGAAATTGCTTTAATTAAGTGATCAACTACACCTTTCGTGGTTACATTTGGGACCAAGTTATAGACGTATAGATGTGAATAGCGTTTAGCAGCTTTAATATTTAAGGCCTTGCCAGAGCCTTCAAGTGTAAGCTTTATTTGAGGACTCTTCGTGAAACTGTAATAAATCCTTAAGACATATTAACAGCACATTTGAGTACCAATATTAACGGAAGTAGATGATCGTAAAGTAAATGATACTCATTCAATTTCAAAAAGGATTGAACTGCATTGTTAAGAGACAAATGTCTAGATTTAACACTAACCGGTACTTTTATATTTGGGATAACCCCTTTGTTGATATCAATATTTACATTAGACATAGCTGCAGCATTAGCATACGTTGTGGGTTTTTGATTTGTAAGAGTATTAGTTTCTAGAGTATAAGTATGTGTCCATCTAAAAAATTAATTTTAGATGCAAAATAATAAGAATAATTAGCTGCTTTGTGAAAGAGTGAGGACACTATTGGGTGACGTATTAAGCTCTAGCGAAGTTTGCATTCACGAGAAAATAGGGAATAAGTTGTATGAGCTTTTGTACATTACATTTATTTGCAAGTAATTGCAAAATTCAATAAAAATATATTAAGGTCATTGATGTTGAAATCTCAAAGATTTGATTTGACTGCCCTTTCGTGAAAACGTTAAACAGAAATTAGTTGGCGTTCAAATAGTACATTTTGCAATGATATATAGCATTTTAAGTGAGTAGTTTAGAGGAATTTTTAATGATAAGGTGTCATGGAAAATTCTATAAAAATATATTAAGGACATTGATGTTGAAATCTCAAAGATTTTATTTGACTGCCCTTTCGTGAAAACGTTAAATAGAATTCAGTTTGGCGTTCAGTGCTATATTTTGCAATGATATATAGCATTTTGTGTGAATGGTTTAGGAATTTTTAATGATAAGGTGTCATGGCGTCGACCCATACTTAAAACGTAATTAGTAATGCTTTCATAATTTTAAGACCTTAAGTAAACTATATTGTTTAAAATTAGCATGAAATTTATCGTCATAGAGTAAGCAGAGTTTTGACACTTATAGCAAAATGATATGAGCTTTATTGCATTGAGTAAATTAATGTATTTACCAAAAATTTGTAATATAATAGTTGGATTTGTACATCATAAATCCTGTTGGAAAGTGAATCTGTGGCGTTTTACGCAAGACGTGTTCCCTGGAGCAATGTTTAATTAGTCAGTTTTAAATTTACCGAGATAGTAAGTCATAACGGAGGTAGAAGTATAAAAGAAAATTAAGCGCGGAGGAAAGATCGTTCGTCGTTTACAGGCGAGCGAAAATAGTGTGAACCTAAATTACATATCGAACAGAGTGAATGTTGCTCAAGTCAAAATTTTTTCAATAATGTCATAGACACAAGTAGCTATAACTATAACACTATATTGAATAAATACAAAATGATTTTTGTTTGATAAGGTTCAGTTAAAATAACAACGCTTTATTAAAGCGTATTGTAAAATGAAACCATTTATGGGAAATTAGTTCTAGCAGACCATACGTGTTTGTGCCCTAAACTAATTTGGATACCTTTTGAATATAAAACTACAAGAGTAAAGATTTTTTAATTTTAGTTAATGTCAAATGTCATAGTTTGACAACCGCACCCACTTATTTTCTTTTGAAGATCTCTTTATTAATGACGTGTTAAACGAGTTTGGCATCCAATTGCCTAAGAACTACATTTTAGATATATACAATTAGATCAAGTGGTAATAATGTAGTAATAAGATAATAAGAATCAATTGTGTTGCTCAATACATGCCTAAAGTGTCGAAGACTTTTTCATTATTACAACAAATACTTATTTTCAGTAATTTCGTTCAAGATAATCAATTTGAATGGCTGTGGAAATATTTGCAATTACATTTTTTGGTAATAACAGAGTAATTGTGAAAAGGGTTATTTTTGGTAATTTTGTTTTAGTTATTTACACTGACGTGATTTTACATTTCCTTGACCTTTTAGTTAGGCTTTCAACTTAGTTTTGAAATTTGAATAGAATTTCAAGAGTTATGGAAATTAAATTAGTATTTTAATTTTGGGAACTCCATTGAATTAGTAAGCCTTTCAGTATTCGCATACGACCTCCAAAATTTTTGAATATTTCGTGATTCGCTTTATATTTCCCCGCAGTAGATCTACATATGGGCATTTCATTCGCTATTCCGTAGTGTGAATGGTTAAATATCATTTATCGTAATTCTAAATGATCTGTGGTTAGATCTCGTGTTGTAAAGTACCTTATTTCATCCATAGATGTGTTTCGCTTGTGAGCGCTTTTAAACATAATTTTGGGGATACTTACTCAAATGAATCCACATAACCGAATCCGGATTACAAGTTAAGTACAAGAAAAACGGGGTTATTGTGTTAGTTGGTAACTCGGATGTCCACTTAATTCTAAGGTACAAATTTAAATCATTTTTAGCGCGTAAACTGATCCGGGTAATAGAACCTTCGTCCGGATAAGTGGAGTAGGAGTAGGTTGAATAACCCTTCGACTTATATTGCGGGTAATAAACGTTACCACATTTAGATCATGTAACCGAAAGATAAGCTACTTGAGAAATACTTGAACTGCTTTATTTGGCAATTTGGAAATTTGCAATTTAACTGAATATTTAATTAAAATATCCGTTTGTGGTGTATTTATATTTGGGACGTATTCCTTGAGCGATACTAAAGAGTAACTGGCATATTTTAAAGACTTGTGTCACCACGGTCATTCTGTTGTGGAGTCCTGGAATTCTATATTAGATTGCTTACGGTGCTATTTTGATTGCTACGACGATTTTATTTAATATAAGCCAAAAGAATGTTATTCTTGTAGCGTCAAACAAATGTTTTCTTTAATTTTATTTCTCTATCGCTTTGCAAAGATCTTACGTATTTTACCATGCTAGTACAGTTGTGGTAACTCGACGCGCTTAGCATTCGGGAGGTAATGGGTTCGACTTCCGTTACCGCCTACCACGATTAGTTTTTTTCGGGGGGTTTTCCTCATACACATATAGCGGCATGGTCGCTTCGTATATGCACCTCGTGTGCGGCTATTTAGCCAAATACTGGGGTAGTATTTTCCCCCTCAGAACCCTTTCGTTCCTTCCGATCCTATCATTAATCCCACCATGCACACATACTTAATGTATGTATGTTGGAAACCCATGCTTGTGGCTGAAGGAGCTTGGAAAGCTCAAGCAGCCCGCCCTCCCTATTGGGAAGAGAATGAAACACGTGGCATTTTCGTTTTTTTTTGCGTACTTTAGTTTAATAATACACCTGTTTATTATTAAATTATGATGTTGTTTAATTATTGTGAATCCATTCCAACTCCTAAAATTGTAATCGAAGAATAACATTTACGATTAATGCTTTTGTTGGTATTTACATCATAATTAGTATTATAAACCATGGCAGCAATTTTAGATTGTCCTATTTGGGCCTCCTATGTTGTTTTCTTATTGTATTTCAGGTCAAAATAGGTTTCCTCTTAATGGTGGAAAATTAACGTTAACTTTTTAATTTATTTTGGTGTTCTGATTTATTAATTTACCGCTTGATTGAACGATATGTAAACAAGTTGTACTTTATTTTGAGGTAAAGCGTGTATTGAATAGTTTCAGTTAGAGTAAAGAAGCTTGAAACTTAGTGTCGTTTTTATTTTAGAGACGTATAGGCTCGTATATGGTTTGTTTACATGTGTAAATGTTTCCTTATCTTTGACTTGCCCACAATTGCGATCGAGATGTATATGTTATGTACAGGTACATAGTCAATTATCGATGCAAATAGTGACGTTCTGCCATGTATAATTTTAAGTACAAATTTTTGTCGTTTTATGACAACCCTAACCTCAATTTTAACTTTTACTCCTACGTTCGAATCCACTGTAATTTGAATCCGAAACAGACTTTTATTTAATTACTGAAATACTGTCTATGTCGCACGCCATTTTGCTATTTAATGTCATAAAAAGAATTAAGTCGAGTGTAAATAGTTATTACTAAAATTAAATAAATTTATGTCATAATATAATAAAAATTAACAAAATAATTATCCAGGCTAGTCATAATTTTAGTTCTGCATTTATTATTATGTGATAACATAATAGTAATTACACTAATTAAAGTTATGTTTAAAGAAAATAATTCATTCTACTAAATAATATTCGAATTATTCTTCAGAAATGATTGTGATGTACAGGGTGGTTCATATTCGATGTTTTTTTATGAGAAGTACCCGTTCTATTACGGATAGACAAGAAGTAATATGGGGTCCTTGTGCTCGATTTTGGTGTTAATTAAGATCCAACAGTCATAATCAAGATATCTCTGACCGTTATTGCGCAATTAGCCAAAATTGAGAAAATGGCGATTTTAAAAAACTTGAATAACTTTTTTATTTCTAAATGTATCCACAAACTGTAAAAACATTCCTAAGGCACTTTTTTAAGTAGAATCCGTTAGTGCATTCACATTTTTAATACGTCCTTCATTTAAAAAGATATGACATAAAGTTGTCTATTTTTATATGGAAACCATAGTTGGCTGACATTTTTTTGTGCTTTTTAAAAATATATAACACTCCTATGCTATTTTAATAATTAATTGATTTTTTTAAGTTATTCTTAATTGGTATATTTATTAAGGCTTAGAAAACCAGATATGAAATCGAATGAAGATATTCTACTCAAAAAAGAAGTTTCACTCCCAGTAAAATAGAGACATTTTGTAATTCAAATAAGTTTAATTGTAATGTTGTTCTTATGGAATGGTAACAAATTATAAAATCTAAAGATTGAATATAAAATTATCAAAAAACCTCAAATGCAAATTGCAATGAAATGAAAATAAACAATATAACATCATCAGAAATTATGAAAAGCTAACTGCAAATCAATTTTTATACGTATGTAAACATCTAATTCTATAAACGAACAAAAATATGAACACAAAATATCAATATAAAGAACACACTAAAACTACAAATATTTTTCAAACTGTCGCCGTCTTTTTGGATGCAGACTTCGAGTCGTCTTCTAATTAAATTTATAGAGTTATATATACATAATGGTGTTAATTGTGTAAAACCCACACAAACACTTTCTTTTAGCTCATTCACAGAATTATTAGTTCTTTTACATACAATACTTTTCAAAAAACCCCATAAAAATAAATCTAGAGGCGAAAGATCGGGTGAACGAGCAGGCCACAAAATTGGTGCTGTCATTCCCATCCAGCTATTAGAAAAACCTAAATTTAAGTAGTCACTAACTACGGGAATTATGTGCGGGAGCTCCGTCTTGCTGAAATATGTCGTTGCAATATTGTGTTAAAGGAAGACTCTCTAGAAGTCCCTCCAAATGAATTCGTAGGATATCGATATATTTCATTGAGCTTAATGTTCCTTCATACATGTGATAATAAAAACGTCCGTTTTTAATGCAGCACCACATATTTATTCCAAATTTCCCTTGCCTACTGCGGACAATACTGACATGAGCGTTAGTATCTGCCCAGTAAGGAAAATTGTGATTATTAAAAATACCATCACTACTGATTTGCGCCTCGTCTGACCATGCAATAGAGTTTGAAAAATTAGGTATATTTTGACTTACAAAACTCAGTACGCCGCCTTCTGTCGTCTATAGTCAAAAAATGTTCTTTCCGAAATTTATAGCAATTGTGTTTGTATTTCTTTAAAATTCGAAGGGCTTTGCTTCGTGACACTCCTAGATTAACCATTTGTCTAGATGAAGTTGTTGGCTCTGCTTTACCACTGAATTTTCTTCAGAATTTCGTTTAAAGTAAGTTAAAGTAAAGAATCGAATTCAATTAAATTTTTGTGTAACCTAAAATTAATTGAGATATTGTTTTGAGCTAGCAAAAATTTTAATCTCTATTAACTATACCGTTCAAAAATATTTGTATTTGGCTGCTGCCTTTCAGGAATATTTTGTAAATATAATTCTGATTCTTATCACCTTCGGATAATATAAAATACTTTAACATGCCAATTTTTTTCTGAATTTGTATAATTAGGTATGTTAATAACTAAATTCCAAGATCACTTTGTTGCACCCTTCTAACTTATAATGTATTATTTGAGATATAGGTATCATTTGTTTTTACTTAAATAAATCTCAGCATTGTATTCATTTCATTCAATTAATTATTAAAATAGCATAGAAGTGTTATACATCTTTGAAAAGCACAAAAAAATGTCATAGCCAACTATGGTTTCCATTAAAAAAAAATACAACTTTGTCATATCTTTTTTAATTAAGAAGGTATTAAAAATGTGAATGCACTAACGGATTCTACTTAAAAAAGTCCCTTAAGAATGTTTTTACAGTTTGTCGATACATTTAGAAATAAAAAAGTTATTCAAGTTTTTCAAAATCGCCAGAGATATCTTGATTATGACTATTGGATCTTAATTAACACCACAATCGAGCACAAGGACCCCATATTACTTTTTGTCTATCTGTAATAGAAAGGGTACTTCCCATAAGAAAACATCGAAAATGAATCACCCTGTACATAGTAATAATTCAGAATTAAAATTATGCACATAATAATAATTTCAAAATTAAAGTTATGTACATAATAATAATAATTGATGAATTAAAATTATGTACATAATAATTCATAATGGCACATAATAATTCAAACCTTAAAATGTCACATTTAATAAAAATTTGGGAATTAGGATTATGTACATAATATTAATTCTCAAATTAACTTTATGTACATAATAATAATTTAAAATAAGAAGTATGTTATTATTACACTTACACTTCATCGTGTTACTATTATGTCATAACATAATTGCAAATGGCGTATTCAATATAACTTTTTAATAAAATAATAATTCAAAATTTCATTTATGTCCAGACATAATAATAATTTACTAGGACGTATTAAAATTATTTAGTGTCATAATAATAATTCAGTAAATAAACTAATTATAAACTATTCCAGTTATAAATTTTTCTTACACTACAACATGTAATAGTTATAACATTCCGTTTAGTTCAGCAAAACAGAGTTTTGAATTATTATTATTATTTCGAGTAATAACAAAAATGAATTAAATTTATGTATAGACATAATTATAATACAGTATTTTTTCTATCCTCGCATGTGTATTTCAAATTAATTTTTTGTGTAGACATAAGAGTAATGTTTTTAATATATTTACATTTTTATTTTAAGCAAGGCCTGTATTATTATTTTTATATTTAAAAAAATTGTTATTAAATAGTAAAATGGCGTGCCACAGTCTATGAACATACCACAAGTGTATAATGTAATTAATATAATTATTTTAATGGACATTTTTATAAATTAGTTCTATTCATAAATTATAACATTCCTATGGAATTGGTTGGTTAAGGTTGCTACATAATTTTTAGCTTTGACTTACAATTTAATTTAAAAACAGTAACATTTGCGTTGAAATCTCCAAACCTTTGACATTCCACATCACAATTACATATCATTCGAGTTAACTTGATCTACATTTACACTGACAGTAAATTATTATTGCTATTTAATTATTAACACCTAATTTTTAAAAATCGCTCTGAAAAAGGACTAAGACAGTCCTGTATTTAAAAAACAAATCACGTCATTATTGATAATAAACTTAGAATTATTTTAATTTAAGTTAGAATACTGCAAGATCGGCTATTTTTATTACTTACTTTTGAATAATGTTACTAAAGATTTTATAATTGGAAAAATTAATAAAGTACGTATATATCAGAAGTAAGGGAAATGCATACAGAGCAGTTTTAAATCCAATTTCTTATTTAAAGAGCGATTTAGAAAATCTTCTAGTGGTAGAATTGTTTCTCAAGGTACATTCATCCGTGACCGAAATAACACAAATCTGCATATTGCAAAGATCGATCCTTAGCATTTATGTACCAAGCATATTACTTTATTCATTTATATGGATTATCAGTGTAACTCAAGAAAAGTATCGAACAAATGAAGGAAAAAATTTATGAAATTAAGATACATTTTTAAAAATGGTTTATTATAAACAATGCGTATATTCAAGCAAATTGAATCGTGCTAATGGTTTTTAATGAGCGTTTAAAATATGTGAATACTTCTATTTACATAATTTAAGAAATTATCAGCAGCGTGACAATTCTTTTTCTATTTTAGACTTATTGTTTGTAAATCAATGGCCGTCTGCAGCACCAATCGACATTAATCACAATGATTAACAAAATTAATTGGGTTCACTTCTTGTACGGCGAGCGAGCAACCGCGGTAAAATAAAAGATATAATTACCGAACGACAAATTTATTTACATGTTAAATACATAAAATGTTTTGCTATGAACCACACTGGTTAATTACAAAAACTCTACTACTCATTAAAAAAAATAATCCCGTTAACGTCCAAAGCGGGAATATCTTCCCTTACTAGAGGGGTGCACCAATGAGATGCCATTAACTTAGTAAACATTAAAATTTCTGAATAAATTTAAAATGATTGCTTTTCTAAAAATTCTAAATATTTGCACAGCAGGTATTAAAAATGTTATGCTTGCATTTTTACATATTAAATAGATTCTAACTTAAGCTGGCTTTTGGTAATTACACAGACGCCTATCAATAAAGTCAATATTTCGATACCTACTCATACTTGTAATTCATTTTACCTAATTACTTAACATATTCAAAGAAACACAACCACTTATAATACGTACTTTACGACACTCAAACGCGTTTTTTAATGTCTGACTTAATGAAACTGAAATTTTTTTTTTTTTTATGTTGGTATGTACACTAGCAAAGTTCTTTATTGATCATAAATTTAATATAACCTATTCATATCTGAAATATGTAAGTAGAAGAGAGCCGCCTTGCGCCATCTTGGAATTTAACGTCACAAGGATGCCCCACGTGGGGGCCCGTATTTTCCACCCTTATTTTTTATGGTTTCTTTTCGGAGGCCTTTTTCAACCCCTTGATTTTCACCCCTATGGTTTCCTTTCGGGGGCCTTTTTTTCAACCCCTTGGTTTTTACCCAGCTATGGTTTCTTTTCGGGGGCCTTTTTCAACCCCTTGACTTTCACCCCTATGGTTTCTTTTCGCAGGCCTTTTTCAACCCCTTGATGGAATTTTCATCCCTAATTAAGGCCTTTTTTGTTTTTACTCGCTTACTTGAGGGGAGCGTATTTTTCACCCTTATTTTGTGATTTCTTTTCAGTGGTCATTTTCAACCCTTGATGGAAATTTCAACCCTGATTGAGACCTTTTTGATTTTTTCATCCCTACGTGTAGGAGTCGTTTTTGTTGATCATTTTTTATTAATTAATTAATTATTTTTTAACCCGGGGGAAATTCTCGATCCTAATCTGTTGCCCTATAAGATGATCTTAAATCTGTATTCTGATAAGCGTGCGCAAATAATCATTAGATGTAAAAGATAGTTTATCTAATCTCTGTCTACTATTAACATTTATTAGAGCTTGTTTATCAGATATTTCAATGATATCAAACTCATTTAAAGGATTGATTAGGTAATAATAAAGTGCGTGACAAAATTGACTGTATTTCCCCATATTACTATATTAGCGAATTTTTATCAAGCGAGATTGTTATTAAAATGATTACATTTATTTTAATTGCTAGCTACAGATTGTTTAATATACGAAATTTATTTATACATTGATTAGTTGTTAACTTGTAAGACACATTTCACTGAAGGGTACAATTGTACGCGAGTCCTAACCTAATCTGATAGCTTATAAGATGATCTTGTCTTAAAATCTGTATTTTGATAAATAGATTACAAGTTTTCATAATAAAATATTATTAGACTCGGTTTGTCGGTTATTTCATGTAATTGTTTCAATATATATAATATGCATGAGAGTGGACCTTGTATCACTTGTTGTAATATGTGTTATTACACTTTCTTTTTAATTGCCGATTGTAACCTTCTACCTACACAACCTTCAAGTTATACACGAATTAATAACGACCTACAATATTTATTAACACTATTGAATGTATTTAATGGCTAGAACATATAAAATTATTCACACTTCGTTTTAATAGGGTTATCAAGTGCTCCTAATTGCAAGGTTGTTAAAACACGTCCTTGTCACGTAAATGCATCATGCAATTAAAAGAAGAACAATAAGGTCATTTGATATTAAAAAGATGATTAAAATATACATACCATTGTATTTCAATTTAAAAAATCAAGCGCTGTATTATGAGGGTCAATCGGCCCAGACATGTAAAATAGGCTTTTTTAATTATGTCCATATAAATTGTTACAATAATATAAGAATAAAAAATGTCGATGTATTTAAAGATTACTACCGAAGACTGTTCTGTAATAAAATGATAAAAGGGTTCTTTTAAAGCAAAGGTCTTAGATTTTAAGTTGACGCGTATTTTTACATTTAGTTAATTAAAATTATTTTTCAATGAGTGTTTATGTCGTGATGAATATGTTATAAAAGCGCTTAGCTAAATAAAAACGTTATTATAATCATTACATTTCTTTTAATGCCCATTTTGGCTTCGTATGTACAAATTATGTTATTATCACCTAACGTCACCTTCAACAATAAGGTCATTTGGTATTAAAAGATAAACATCATACTTATTTTACTTTGAGAAAGTCATTGGTCTTGAAGTTAGCCATAGACGAAGACGACCTTGAAGTTAGCTTTGAATTTTTCAATTCAGCCTTGGAATTGTTTAGGTTGACATGTATTTGTACCTATTAATTAATCATGCTAAGAAAAATTAAAATTATTACACTACCATTTGTAGGTTTTAGACGAAATCGGCCTTGAAGTTAGCCTTGTGAATTTCAAAACAACTTAATTTGACCTTGTAAAATACTATAAAAGCGTGCGCTTAGTTTAGCTAATTTAGTTCTGTTCCGAGCATTACGTTATCTTAGCTATGGAGTCTTTAAACGTTAACCAAATTCTTAAGTTGTTCAGTGCTGGCTCTTTAACCAACGAGGGGTTGAAAAATGCTTACAATATTGTTACTTATAAGATGTTGTGTGAAAATGATACTATCGATTCGATATAGGTTTATAATGATTTTGTGGAGGCTGCACAATGGGTTGGTGGAGTGTAAGTATGTGCTTGTTTTTTTATTTTTAAGTTTAATTATATTTTTTTAAAGCCCTGTCCCGGTAAACATGGAGGATGTGTTTGACGATGATGAGATGATGGAAACTACAGCTACGGAGGATTTGATAATGGTATGTCCAAAAACGGGATTCAATCATATTAATATAATAGGAGAGTCAGACAATAAATTCATAAAAAAATTTAGCACCACATGTAAAACATTAAGATTTAGTTTTAATGACGATACGTGCAAGTATAATCCCTTAATAGGGATACAGCTAAAATATACCATTTACTAAAGATCTTATTTGCCTATTACATATCTATTTGTAGAGTGCATTCGAGGAGTTGTATGTATACACTATCAAGGATGCAGCTCCGTCAGACCGTGTAGGGATTACGTTCAGAAATCCGAATTTCCCGGACAAACCAATTGGTCTATCATTTAGAAGAGTTGACCAGCTGTCGGTGAAAGTGATAATGTCTCTACTTGAAAAGGTAATGCAGAGCAATGCTAGTTTTTTTTTCAAGTGACTTGTTAGTTTTAAATGTGGATATAGTGTCGGTACCTGTAGGCTATGGACGCAAAAATCTGACGGGTTTAAAATTTGAAGATTTCTGTAAGGTCAAAAAGCAGGGTATTGTCTTTGTACCAGCAGGAATCAACGAAAGCAATTGTCTATCACGAGCCATAGTCCTAGCAATAGCGTTTAAAAATGATGATACAATGCGGAGTAGCATGGCATTGGTTTATCCTTTACTTCAAGCACGAGCTGTACAACTCTGCCTAAACAACGCTGTAGATCTTAGTCAGGGTGGTAGTTACGAACACACTAAAGCATTTCAAAATCATTTAGCTTCCTATACCATTGTAGTTTATAATTCCCGCGTAGGTGATTCAGTTTATTTTGAAGGCCCTAGGGAACCGGGTAGGGTAGTTTTAAATTTAATACTCGAGGATGAGCACTATAACGTAATTACCAGTCTCACTTCATCATTTACTTGTAGTTATTACTGCGAACAGTGCAAGAAGCGTTGTAATAACAAAAACGGCATGCGAAATGTATGTATCAGTGTCCTAGCTGTCATCAAAAACCTCCGTGTTCCGTTCAAAATCCTAAAATTGCGTGCAATGATTGCAAAAGAGATTTTTAGAAACCATAAGGATGCTAAACTATGTCAAAAATTGCGTAGATGTTTAAAGTGTCTGAAAACCATTGAAGTAAAGGGTAAACATAGGTGCGGATACAGCTACTGCTCCACGTGCATGAACGAAAAGCCTATTGGTCATCTTTGTTACATGCCCGTTAACAAGGTGCGACGCAACGGTAGTAATGGTAAACCATCTATGTTTATCTTTTACGATTTGGAGTGCATGCAAGAGAAGGTATGTGAGGGGGCGGATGATCGATTTCTACATGAGCCCAATATATGCGTGGCCGCGAATGTTTGTTCCACTTGTATTCAGAGCATCGAGAATTTGGATGAGCGATGCTCGACGTGTAGTAAAAGGGAAAATCCCGTTGAATCGTTTCTGTCGTATGTTGCCGAAAAAGTGCGAAAATTTAAAGTTACATGCATTGCGCATAACATTAAGGGGTACGATGGGTTTCTCTTCAACACATCCGAGAATCAGACTTACGAGGGTCCTTTGCCACCGCTTCAATATTATTGTGCAGATCAGATATCGGCTAATAATCGGCAAAAACTTTTAGTTTGGCACGTGACTCAAAGTAATCATGTTTAAGATGAGTGAAGAGATTGTGAAATATTGCCTAATGTATGTTAAGATTCTCGTTAAAGGTTGTATTAGTTTCTGGTCCACCTTCACGACCCAAAATAAAGTCGATCCGTTTGAGGAGGCTACTACAATTACTAGCGCTTTGCAATAAAGTGTTTCGTAGGCCTTTCCTCAAACAAAACACAATCGGACTCATTCCAAAAGGCGGGTATAGACGCGCCGACAACCAATCAAAGGTCGCAATACAGTGGTTACGCTGGGTTGAACATTCACAGCAAGTGAGCATACAGCACGTAGGGAAAGTTCGTGAATTTATAACACCTGAAGGCATTAAGGTCGACGGTTATTGCGCAGGATCAAATACTGTTTACGAATTTCAGGGGTGTTATTGGCACGGTTGCGAGGAATATTTTCCCAACTAGGCATATATTGATCCTAAGCTTGGTGCAAATACTTCCATGCTCGCCCGAAACGCGAACACGACGGCGAGGTACCGGTTTCTACGCGAGCGCGGGTATAACCTAGTGAAAATGCGTGAATGCGAATTTAAAAAACAAATACTTGCAAACGATGAGTTAAGAGCGTTTATACAGAATCTAGGTGACCAAGATGACGAACCTTTAAATCCACGAAACGCATTTTACGGTGGTCGCACTAATGCCAGTAAACTGTATCGTGAATGTGACGGTATTAGCGAGAAAATCATGTATTATGACGTGTGCTCATTATACCCCTATGTAAATAAATATTGTAAGTATCCTGTAGGTCATCCGAGAATTCATGTAGGTTTAGATTGTAAGAACATTTCATTGGACACGGTGGAGGGTTTAGTTAAATGTCGAGTACTACCGCCCTCTAATCTCTACCACCTGTTTTACCCCTAAAAATGCATGGCAAGTGGATGTTTTTGTTATGTAGAACTTGTAGTTCTGAGTTAAATCAAGGGGAGTGTGGGCATAGTGAAACCGAACGCAGTTTCGTTGGGACGTCTGTAGCTGACGAGCTGCGTAAGGCTATCAGTAAAAACTATAAAGTTTTGGACGTTTTCGAGATTTGGGAGTATGAGGTAACCACTTATAATAAAGCGACGAAATAGGAAGGATTGTTTAGTGGTTACATCGATAATTTCCTGAAACTCAAGCAGGAATGCTCAGGGTGGCCTAGCTATTGCACGAGAAGGCTCAGTACATAACAGAATATTATGAGAAGGAGGGAATTCGCCTAGACGCTAATAATATTAAGAAAAACCTCGATTTAAGGTACTTGGCCAAACTGATGCTGAATTATTTTTGGGGTAAGTTTGGTCAACGCGAAAATTTAACTCAGTGCAGTGTTGTATCTGAGCCAAAGGATTTCTTTAAACTGTTATCCCTATTAATGATAATGTAGTAATGGTAAATTGGGATAGACCGGAAGGTGAAGGTGAATCACAAAAAACTATTAATGTGTCCATAGCCGCTTACACGACAGCTCATGCGCGTTTAGAATTATAAAGTTACTTGGAGAAACTAGGACGCCGCGTTCTGTATTATGATACAAACAGTGTCATATTTGTCGCAAAACCCGATGACTGTAATCCAACTTGCGGAGATTTCCTTGGTCAGATGACCGACGAGCTGGAAGCGTACGGCGAAGGAAGCTATATAGCTGAGTCTGTTAGTGTAGGACCGAAAAACTACAACTGTAATGTGTTTTCAACCGATGATCAAACAATTAAATCCGTGTGTAAAATGAAGGGTATAACTTTAAACTGTAAGAACTCTCGTGTTATAAACTTTGAAGCGATGAAAGATATGGTGCTTAGTAATAGTAAAGACTCCCTTTTTGTATATAATGATCGAAAAATAGTTAGAGATAGGTGCTACAATGTATTAAGTAGACCTGAATCTAAACAATATAGAATAAGTTATTCTAAGCGACGGAGAATTGAAAACTTTACTACTCTTCCGTTTGGGTATAATGAATGAATAAAAGCATATAAAGGAAGAATTATTTTATTTATAGACTAGATTCTGCAGCTTTGCGTGTCTGCGTGTTTTCGTTTTGTGCGTTTTCGTATTTGCGTGTTTGCCATTTTCGTTTTCGTTTTTCGTGTTTGCGAATTTTTGTTTTTCGTTTTTTCATGTTTGCGAATTTTCGTTTGCGTCTTTCGATTTCGTTTTTTCGTGTTTACTAATTTTCGTTTTTCGTGATTGCGAATTTTCGTTTGCGTTTTTCGATTTCGTTTTTTCGTGTTTACGAATTTTCATTTTCGTTTTTCGTGTTTGCGATTTTTGATGTTTGCGAATTTTTGGTTTTCATTTTTTCGTGTTTGCGATTTTTCGTTTTCGTTGTTCGTGTTTTCGAATTTTCGTTTTTTCGTGTTTGCGAGTTTGTGTGTTTGCGGATTTTCGTTTTCGTTTTTCGTGTTTGCGAGTTTGTGTGTTTGTGAATTTTCGTGTTTGTTTTTCGTATTTACGAATTTTCGTGTTTTGCGATTTTCGATTGCATAATTATGAGCATATTGAAACAGGGTGACCAAGGTTTCTTGATTTGTTTGGATCGATCTACTTAATTAATTAATTAATTAATTAATTTGCGTGTGTGCGTGCGTGCGTGTGTGTATATGTGGGAGAGAGAGAGAGAGAGAGAGAGAGAGAGAGAGAAAGAACCAAAAGAGAGAGAGAGGGAGAGAGAGAGATAGGTGTGCATAGTCAACTTAGTCAGACCCTAACACAAGTGCTGGATTACATGTTAACAATAGGGCCTCCTTATTAGAATACAAATTCAAATTTTACATCAAGGGGTCACCGGGCCAAGTCCCAACAGTAAGTTGCGAAGCCCTGTATCTGTCTTACAAGATAGCATTAGGCCTCCTTGTTAGAATACAACTTCAAATTACCAGTCATAACCTACAAAATAAATACCATCTCCAACCAGGGGTAACGACAGGGGCGAAGGCCTACACTTGTCTTATAAGGATAGACCACTATACCATTTCCAATCAGGGGTAACGACAGGGGCGAAGGCCTACACTTGTCTTATATAATTAGGTTAGGGCTCACATACAATTACACCAAGGGGACACGACAAGGGGCGAAGGCCTACACTTGTCTTATAAAATTAGCTCACATACACTAAGGAGCCACGGCAATGGGGCGAAGGTCTACACCCATTCTTACAAGTTAGCATTAGGCTCCCTTATTAGAATA
This sequence comes from Vesta saturnalis, assembly GCA_036346205.1. Taxonomy (NCBI): domain Eukaryota; kingdom Metazoa; phylum Arthropoda; class Insecta; order Coleoptera; family Lampyridae; genus Vesta; species Vesta saturnalis. Next base: position 1,981,830 of record JARFJB010001142.1, on the reverse strand, counting down.
CAACCCCAATGTATAAATAAAATTTTGTAAGGTTACAATCTGTAGATAGGAATTAAAATAATACGCACAATTGCCTAACCTCCAGGGGCTGAACAGCTCTTAATGCAACCAAAAAGGCCCTAATTAGGATTGAAAATTTATTAAGGATTGAAAAAGGTCCCCGAAAAGAAACCAACATCCTGCCTCAGCACCCCACGTGAGCACGTACAAAAAAATTGCTGTCAAAAAGGCTCTTAGTACAACATTGAAATTCCCATTAAGGGTTGGAAAAGGCCTCCGAAAAGAAATCATAAAAAAGGGTAAAAAATACGGTCTCCCACGTGGGTGAGTAAAAAACAAAGAGGCCGTAATTAGGGATGAAAATTCCATCAAGGGTTGAAAAAGGCCTCCGAAAAGAAACCATAAAAATAAGGGTGGACAAACGCGTCCCACACGTGAGCATATAAAAAATGGTGGGTTTTCCCCAAAAAATCCAAGATGGCGCATGGTGTCTCTCTTCTACTTATATATATAATTAAAAGTAACAATTTTCTTTACATGCATTTATAATGTGCAGGTATTCCATTTGGAAAATAGGTACGAGTATCAGAGAATTTTGTTGTAGACGATGTCACTTGCTAATTTAATTTATATTTAAGTTAATCTGTGTCCCCCAGCGTTCAATGTGTGCTCAATATGTCAATAGTTTATTACATTTATAGCAACCATCTGCGTTTTTATCAGCTGATTTTAGTTAGAATCAACCGGAGAAGTCATATGGACGATTTTTCCTTTTACCATGTATTTTAAAATAAGGTGCTCTCAGATTTCACATTAGTTTGTGTAAAATACAACCTTCATCAAAGTTGAGGAATTCATTTTTGAGTTTTTCTTGACTTAACTTGAGTGTAAATTATTGAGGTTATATACAGAGTGAGTTAGAAAGAATGGGTCAACACTAAGCTGGAGATATTAGACACCAAAATGTTATGTTTGAACTCAACGTGCCCTATACGAATGTCGCAGGTTTAAGGGATACGGGGTGTTAAAGGATTAAATTACACGCTTTTATTTAAATCACACAGTTTGTGTGTTGTTGTAGGCGTCAAAATGTATAATCGATTTTTCGACCACTTCTGCATGTCCAATCGACTTGAAACTCTCCAAAATTATCTACTCCGGTGACAATACAATCTTTTGAGAATTTACGGTTTATAAAAATGCTTAATTAAACTGTAACTAACAAAAATATCTTTCATATGTGAAAATAATCCAATGTCAATCATTACTATTATATCCTTATACATAAGAATTTCATAATTTGTTCAGTTAAAAATACTCTGAATACGTGAGGCGCTCATATTATAAACATGTGACGGAGAGAAATTAATCATGATGAGCTCCCCACGCTTTTATTTTTAGTCGTAAAGATTATTGATCACATTTTTGTGCAGAGAAGAAAACTATGTTCTCCTTATTAGTGCACTTTTTACGCGTAAATAAAATCGTGCTTTTTAAAAAAGTTTCTTTTTTCATAGTACTATTTTATTCTGAAGTTTCTCAATAGTTGAGAAAGTTTTGATACTTCAATCTTACATAAAAAGGTACTCTGGTTTAGGTCGCCTAACTTTATCTGTTTCTGAGTTATTTGCATTTAAAAGTTTGTTGATTTTCTTTCAGGTGCTGATATTGTTATTTCGTTTCTAAGTAGGCTTGTGTCTAATTTTTATGCCAATAAATATTAGCGTATTTTGTCTGCCTGTGATTTATTATTGTATAAAATTATAGCTAGTCATAAAAAAATAATTTTTCCAACCTTACATGATTTGTGTTTTTGCTCAGGCTAATTGTACCCAAGTAGATTGCAACCTAATTATAAGCTGTTCAGAAATCTTTACAACCCCTTAGGCGAATCGGCATCTTTTCGACCAAAAAGTTACCATAGTACTCAAAAATCTATCACAGTCGGTGAAGAGGAAACCTTTAAATACAAATAACTCAGAAACCGATAAAGTTACACGACCTAAACAAGAGTATCTTTTTTATGTAAAATTGAACGTTCTTCTAGATTTTTTAACTTTTTTAAGCATCGCTCAACAGATAAAAAAAAATGTTTTGATGTACCTGAATAATACAGTGAAACCAGCGCCCTCTAGGAGTAACGCCAAAATAAGCTTCTCACACCAAAAAACCCAACACTACCACTTTTCAGATGCATGCTATCCAAACTTTCTCAATTATTAAGAAATTTCAAAATAAAATTTAAACCTTCAATGCCCTGTATCTCTTAAACCAGCGACATTCGTATAAAGGCATGATGAGCTTGAACATAATGTTTTCGTATCTAATATCTACAGCTTAGTGTTGACCCATTCTTTCTGACTCACCCTGTATAGTGTTGTTTTATTCAAACTATAGAGGACTACAACTTATTTCAGTTTTTATTTATTTAATATATTTAAAGTCATTCGTAATGCTTCAGTAGCAAATAAAAGTTTTAATAACCTACATTTGATTCTAACTCAAACAGGCAAACATCATTGTTGCCAGCATATATTCAAAATAATAAAAATTCGCATAAAATGTGACAAATGGAATTTACTTTTTTTCAATATCTCAACATAAATACGCAAAAAATACGTTCGTTTTCTAAACTTGAACTCGAACGATAGAAACGTATCTTATAAACTAGTTTCTTAATATACTATTATATTCCTATTTATGGTACGTTATTCGGGCACGATTAAATGCTTGTGATAATACACAAATTAGTTAAGTCATCTTATATTATGCGTTAAAGTGAAATAATCGTATTGAGCAACGTAAATTTAAAATTTAGAAACTAATTTGAAGTCTTCATTGACTATGGGTTCAGGTACAATGTTCTTTAAGTCATCTATGCCATCTGTGTTATGAAATCTGCTTTTTACATGTCTTCACCAGGACAAATATATACTTTTTAGTCAATAATAATGTGTAGATTTGATTTGGTGTGGAAACTCAACACAAATACATTTAGAAAAGAGACACTGACAATAAAAAAATTCCGCTTGAAAATCTAATAACGATAATTCAAACAATTTATTTTTGAATTTCTTTTTGCGTTTTGCATATGTAAGATACAATTTTTGTCAGAAGACTGATCCAACATATCTAATACGAACCAATAAAAAAACACATGGTGCGTAATATTTCCGAAGTGTGAAATAAAGGATGTTTCGAGAATGTTAAGCTTCAATAAGTGTTCAATGTGGAAAATAAAATTTAGAAACTTAGTTATGTATTTTTGTAACATTGTCTCCACTTTTATTATCTTTATTGGCTTAAATTGCATGTACTTTGAATATTTCAACGTGTGTACTTAATTTGATTCCCGTACGCATCAGTTAGTGACTTACTATTAATTACTCGAGTACGATGCAGCTAAGTACGATTTAGTCTGTATGTGGTTAGCAAACATATCCATCTGATTTCGAACTTAAGCTCGGCTTATAAACTTGTTGTTTATATGTGTAGATGTTTATGTAATCCTCAATCGAAAACATAATTTCAGTTAATTAACCGTTATTGGCTACGCAGTAATCGGTAAACCCAATGATATTGCCGTTTAAAATCAATCTGAAATTAAAAAAATTGTTGGGTATGAATGACCGCATATTGACATATTAAGCAAATTAAAATTAACTAATATATATACAAAGACTGGAATATGTTCTCAAGTCACTTTCTTCCATTAGAACCAAAGTATTAGAGAAAAATACATATTTAGAAATACCAGTTCATATACCTTATCTTCGCAAAATGTTCTTATATACAGGCTGTTTCAAGTGGGCTGGCTAGACAAAGCCGTGTTCCTTTCAAATAAACCGAAGAGTCCCGAAACTCTAAGATTTGTAAATGGATGATAGAGAGATACTGTCCTAATGCCGGGCACGCCGGTGGGCGGGCGGACGGGCAAGCGGACGGGTAGGTGGCCGGTGTGTGAGCGAAAAGGCAGGGGGTGGGCGGTAGGTCAAGCGGGCGTGCGTGTGTGGGTAGGCGCGCGCGCGCGCGCGTGATTGTGTGCGAGAATGCGCGTGTCATTGTTAAAATTATTTCATTTATTTTTTAATTTCCATCATTGCTTGATAACACTCTATTTTATCAATGCACTTTGGTGAAATCATTATAAACATTATAGAATAGAATAGAGTAGAGAAGGGTAGAGTAGAGTAGAGTAGAGTAGAGTAGAGTAGAGTCGAGTGGAGTAGTGGAATTGGGTCGAGTGAAGTGGAGTCGAGTGGCGTGGAGTAGAGTAGAGAGGAGTAGAGTGGAGTGGAGTGGAGTGGTGTGGAGTGGAGTGAAGTGGCATAGGGTGGAGTGGACTGGTGTGGTGTGAAGTGGAGGGGAGTGGAGTGGAGTGGGGTGGAGTGGAGTGGACTGGAGTGGAGTAGAGTGGAGTGGAATATGGTTACGTGGAGTATAGTGGAGTGGAGTAAGTGTAGTGGAGTAGAGTGGAGTGGAGTAGGGTGGAGTGGAGTAGAGTGGAAGGGAGTAGAGTGGAGCGTAGTAGAATGGAGTGGAGTAGAGTGTAGTGGTGTAGAGTGGAGTGGAGTGAGTAGAGTAGAGTGGAGTGGAGAGAGTAGAGTAGAATAGACTAAATTAGAGTAGAATAGAGTAGATTAGAGTAGAGTAGAGTAGAGTAGAGTAGAGTAGAGTAGAGTAGAGTAGAGTGGGGTAGGAGTGAGGAGAGAGTAGAGTAGAGTGGAGTGAGGGAGTGGTGTGGGTAGAGGTAGAGTAGAGTAGAGTGGAGTAGGGTGGGTAGAGGGTGGGGTAGGAGTGAGCAGAGTGAGTAGGTGAGTGAGAAGAGCAGAGCAGACCAGAGCGGGGCGGAGCCGAGCGGGACGGAGCGGAGTCGAGCCAAGCCGAGTCGGGTCGAGTCGGATCAGATCGGGTCGGGTCGAGTTGAGCCGGGTCGAGTCGAGTCGAGTCGAGCTGAGTCGAGTCGAGTTGAGCCGAGTCCAACCGAACCTAGCCGAGGGGAGTGGAGTGGAGTGGAGTGGCGTGTCGTGGGGTGGAGTGGAGAGGAGTGGAGTGGAGTGGAGCGGAGTGGAATGGAGTGGACTGCAGTGGAGTGGAGTATAGTGGAGTGGAGTGGAGTAGAATAGATTAGAGTAGAGTAGAGTAGAGTAGAGTAGAGTAGAGTAGAGTAGAGCAGAGTAGAGTAGAGAAGTGGAATGGAGTCGAGTGGAGTGGAGTGAAGTGGAATGGAGTCGAGTAGAGTGGAGTGGAGTGGAGTGGTGTGGAGTGAAGTGGCGTGGGGTGGCGTGGGGTGGAGTAGATTGGAGTGGTGTGAAGTGGAGTGGAGTGGAGGGGAGGGGAGGAGTGGAGTGGAGTGGAGTGGAGTACAGTGACGTGGAGCACAGTGGAGTGGAGTAAGTGTAGTGTAGTAGAGTAGAGTGGAGCAGAGTGGAGTGGTGTAGAGTGAAGTGTAGTAGAATGGAGTGGAGTAGAGTGGAGGGTAGTAGAGTAGCGTGTAGTAGAGTGGAGTGGATTAGAGTGTAGTGGTTTAGAGTGGAGTGGAGTAGAGTGAAGTGGAGTAGAGTGGAGTGGAGTGGAGAGAGTGAGAGTGGCGTGAGGGTAGGGGGAGAATAGAGTAGAGTAGGAGTGGAGTAGAGTGGAGGAGTAGAGTGAGGAGTGGAGGGAGTAGGATTGAGAGTGAGTGGAGTAGGGTGAGGAGTGAGGGAGAGATGGAGTGAGTGGGGTGGAGTGGAGTAGAATGGGTGGAGGTGGAGTGGTGAGTGGAGTAGAGTGGAGTGGTGAGGGGGTTGAGGGGGTAGAGTGAGTGTGGGTAGAGTGGTGAGTGGAGTGGAGAGGTGGGTCGTGGAATGGAGTCGAGTGGAGTGGGGTGAAGTGGAGTTGAGTGGAGTAGAGTGGAGGGGAGGGGAGGGGAGTGAAATGGAGTGGACTGCAGTGTAGTGGAGTATAGTGGAGTGGAGTGGAGTAGAATAGATTAGAGTAGAGTAGAGTAGAGTAGAGTAGACTAGAGTAGAGTAGAGTAGAGCAGAGTAGAGTAGAGATGTGGAATGGAGTCGAGTGGGGTGGAGTGAAGTGGAATGGAGTCGAGTAGAGTGGAGTGGAGTGGAGTGGTGTGGAGTGAAGTGGCGTGGGGTGGCAGAGGGGGAGTAGAGTGGAGTGGATGTGAGTGGAGGTGGAGTGAGTGGAGGAGGAAAGGGAGTGGAGTGGAGTCAGTGACGTGGAGCGATGGTGGAGGTGGGAGTGTGAGTGTGAGTGAGTAGAGGGTGGAGCGAGGTGGAGTGGTGTAGAGTGAAGTGGTAGTAGAATGGAGTGGAGTAGGTGAGTGGAGTGGTGAGAGAGTGGGTGTGAGATAGAGTGGAGTGGATTAGAGTGTAGTGGTTTAGAGTGGAGTGGAGTAGAGTGAAGTGGAGTAGAGTGTAGTAGAGTGGAGAAGAGTAGAGTAGCGTAGGGTAGAGGAGAATAGAGTAGAGTAGAGTAGAGTAGAGTAGAGTGAGTGGGAGTAGAGTGAGTGAGGCAGGTTGATTAGAGTAGAGTAGAGTGAGAGTAGAGTAGAGTGAGGGGAGAGTAGAGTGAGAGGGAGTAGAGTGAGTAGAGTGGAATGGAGAGGGTGTAGTGGAGTGAGTGGGTAGTAGGTGGTAGTAGTAGTGGTAGAGTAGTGTAGAGTAGAGTAGAGTAGAGTAGAGCAGAGTGGAGACGTGGAATGGAGTCGAGTGGAGTGGGGTGAAGTGGAGTTGAGTGGAGTAGAGTGGGGTGGAGTGGAGTGGTGTGGAGTGGAGTAGAGTGGAGTGGAGTGGAGTGGAATAGAGTAGATTAAAGTAGAGTAGAGTAGAGTAGAGTAGAATAGAGTAGAGTAGAGTAGAGTAAAGAAGAGTAGAGTAGAGTAGAGTAAAGAAGAGTAGAGAAGAGTAGAGTAGGGCAGAGTAGAGTAGAGGAGAGCAGAGCAGACCAGGGCGGGGCGGAGCCGGGTGGGGTCGGGTCGGATCGGATCGGGTCGGGTCGGGTCGAGTCGGGTTGAGTCGAGTCGGGTTGAGCCGAGTCCAATCGAACCTAGCCGACGGGATGGGAGTGGAGTGGAGTGGTGTGACGCGGGGTAGAGTGGAGAGGAGTGGAGTGGAGTGGACTGCTGTGGAGGGTAGTATAGTGGAGTGGAGTGGAGTAGAGTAGAGTAGAATAGATTAGATTAAAGTAGAGTGGAGTAGAGTAGAGTAGAGTAGAGCAGAGTGGAGTAGTGGAATGGATTCGAGTAGAGTGGAGTGGAGTGGAGTGGAGTGGAGGGGAGGGGAGGAAAGCGGAGTGGAGTGGAGTGGAGTACAGTGACGCGGAGCATAGTGGAGTGGAGCAAGTGTAGTGTAGTAGAGTAGAGTGGAGTAGAGTGGAGTGGAGTGGAGTGAAGTGTAGTAGAATGGAGTGGAGTAGAGTGGAGGGTAGTAGAGTAGCGTGTAGTAGAGTGGAGTGGATTAGAATGAAGTGGCGTGGGGTGGAGTAGAGTGGAGTGGTGTGAAGTGGAGTGGAGTGGAGGGGGGGGAGTGGAGTGGAGTATAGTGACGTGGAGTATAGTGGAGTGGAGTAAGTGTAGTGTAGTAGAGTGGAGTGGAGTAGAGTGGAGTGGAGTAGAGTGAAGTGTAGTAGAATGGGGTGGAGTAGAGTGGAGGGTAGTAGAGTGGAGTGTAGTAGAGTGGAGTGGATTAGTGTGTAGTGGTGTAGAGTGGAGTGGAGTAGAGTGGAGTGGAGTAGAGTGGAGTGGAGTGGAGCAGAGTAGAGTAGCGTAGCTTAGAGTAGAATAGAGTAGAGTAGAGTAGAGTAGATTAGAGTAGAGTAGAGTAGTGGTAGAGTGAGGTGAGGTAGAGTGGAGTAGAGTGAGTAGCAGTGGAGGTAGAATAGAGTAGAGTAGAGTAGAGTAGAGTAGAGTAGAGTAGAGTAGAGTAGAGTAGAGTAGTTGAGTAGTAGAGTAGAGTAGAGTATTGTAGAGTAGAGTAGAGTAGACTAGTGTAGAGTAGTGTAGAGTTGAGTGGAGTGGAGTGGAGTGAAGTGGAGTGGAGTGGAGTGGAGTGGAGTGGGGTGGAGTGAAGTGTAGTGGAGTGGAGTGGAGTGGAGTGGAGTCGAGTCAAGTCGAGTCGAGTCGAGTCGAGTCTAGTCGAGTCTGGTCTAGTCGAGTCGAGTTAAATTACGAAGCGCATAGATATTTTGCCTCAATCTTGAAATTAAATCATTGATATGGTAATGCCATCCTACCTTAGAGCCAACATACACTCCTAAGAATTTTATATTATCAGTTTCATTGTAAGTATTTACATTAACATGTTTTAGTGTTGTTAACATTTTTTGCGTTTTATTTGTATTCATGTATAGTTTATTTGAGGATAACCAATTTAAAGTCTCGCACTTTTTTCAGATGATATTAAGTTGACATCACTAAGAGTAATCAACCCATCATCAGCGTAAAATATACTTTGAAACAAGAATAGAAAAGCCATTTATATAACTTAGAAAAAGCAAAGGGCCTAAAATAGGTCCCTGAGGTACTCCTAAATTCACTTGCTTCATTTTCGATTCCCTACCATTCAGAAAGGTCACTTGGAATCTGTTTGACAGACATGAAGTAATTAAGTTGATACTGAGTATACCATATGTTTGAAATAATCGTCGTTGGGGATGTTATTGTTATTGTTTTTTGTTAATTCTTTTGCATAACCCTGTATCAACGAATTTCGTTTAACCGTTTAATTTGGGTTGATATGGCAACTAACCTTGATTTTTTAACTGACGCCCTATGTACTTTCGATGACAACATTTTTTGCACACGACGGCGTAAAAATTGTAATTTGAGAAAAATGAATTTATTGTGTTTAAGGTGAATTTTTCGAGCATTTCTGTATCAAGACGTTTTGTTTTTGCAAGCTAGTGGAAATAAGGTGTTTGGCGTGAAGATTATGTTTTCTACTTTCCTCCTTTGACAAATAGACAAATAGAGTGAAAATTCCAATTATTGTTTCAATAAATTGACACAATGCTCCATCTTACGGTAAAGGAAACATAAAAATTCGGTCAATACAAAAACGGAGTCCTTTTATTTTGTACAGAGAAGTTCAACAATAAATAAATACAGGTTTGGACGAGAATGATTGATCACACACAATTGGATACTTTATCGTCTAGGGCAATTTAACAGTGGATAGATATTTGAATTTAATAACCGAAAATAACAAAACCCATCTTTGGTTTCAACAGTATACCACCTCATTTTAGATTATAAGTAAGAAATCATTTAAATACTCTCCAAATAAATGGATATAACATTGATGAGGAATAGAATAACCAACACGATGGCATGTCAAACTCTTGTGACTTCCTTTTATGGGGCCGCATTAATAACTAAGCTTATGAAGAGAGACCAAACAATTTATAAGAATTGGGAGCGCAAATTGTAGGGGCTGTTCCTTTATGAACAGATTTAAGCAGTATGTACTTGGTATGTAATTGGTTATTTGGAGCATCCGTTATAATGTTTCTAATTAAGTACTACTATTATGTAACACATAATAAAATAGTTAAATAAATGGTTGCATTTTCAACGTTTCTCAAAATTTCCATTACACAACTAGATGGTAACTTGATGCCACTGTATCCAAAAAATGTACTAACTTTAGCAGTCCTTAGAAAAATATAGGCTGTCATTTGAAAACAGGATCGGTTACTACACCAACCCAAATTTAACTTTTACAAATTACAAAAATACTTCTACTCGAACAATTTTGCACACTCTGTATAATAGAAATCTATGTATTTGCGTAAATTTAGGCACGTCTGTTTAAATTTAAAAACGATTAGTAAACAAATAGCAATTTTGCAAAATAAATTCGTAAGCGGTTCACCTCAAAGCGTTGTCGATGGAGTAAGGAAAGTTATAACCAGTATAATACCTAAAAAATCGGAACTGAGTACTAGAAATCTTACAAACAACTGAAAAATGTCAAATTCAAAGTAATGTTACAATGATAGACCGTTATGTTGGCATGTTTTAATGAGCTAGTCAGCGTTCTTGGTATTTTATTCGTTTTAGCGTTTGTCTATAAAGTCGAAACACCATATGCCATTGTTGTTCTGAACACACTATTATTCTGCGGAATATGATGACACAATAAAAATATTGACATAGAATGAAGGAAAAAATTGTAAGTGGTTTGGTTGAAGGCGAATTATTTTTAGTTAATTTTAGCTTCTTGCTATTTTTGGATTCTTTGGAGCTTGCCGACGTGGCAAGTTATACAGGGTTTAAATAAATCACGTCAAAGATGAGGGTAGAGTTCTGATTGTTACCATGTCTCCGTAATTTCTGAAAGTGCAGCTAACCATGAAGAAAGAAAAATATTCTTAAATCATTTATTCTGAAATTGATCACCACTCCCCATTTTTCTTCCCGCCCCCTCCATCTCCCACCCCTCTCCCTCACCCTCCTAATCTTTCTCTGTCTCGTGCAAATTTCCTAACGGAATTAAGTTCAAGGTAGGTATAATAATTTAATCTGTTTATTGGTCTGAGCAATGGTTCATTTCCATCAAAATTTTACATCATTGGGTTAAAAAGTAAGTATCGTATAGGTATCATCAACGTACCTCAACTTTTCAAGTTTTCAATTAAGTGGTAACTAAAAGAGTTTATCATAGGCCCTAACGGTCAAACTAATACCCTACAATTTCAAACAATTAGATAATTTTTTCCATGAAGAAAGAAATATTCTGTAAACTGAGTTTCTTCTGTTAATTGCTCACCACTCTCTATTTTAATTCTAGCCCCTCCATCTCCCACTTCCCTCACCCTCCTAATCGTTCTCTGGATCTCGTGCAAATGTGCTAACGGTATTAAATAATAGGTTTTAGTTTGTAACAGTTAAATGTCATTTTATATGGTTAGACTAACTCCAAAACAAATAAGCGTAAATCTCGCAGTGTAAAATTTTACGATGATCTGGGTGAATTAGTAAGTATCGATATAGGTATCATCAACGTACGCTCAACTTTTCAGATGTTTTCTAATTAAACATGTAAACTACTTATAGTTTATCATAGGCCCTATTTTACTGTTGTCAAACTGAATACCTCTGACAATTATATATAACATCATTAGATAATTTTTTCCATCGAGGCAGGCTGTTATGTGAACATGAAGTTTCTTTTTAATGGACCGCTCTTTATTTTACATTACTAGCAATTATTTTTATAAACCAGTTCCTGGATTGGAATGTGAACGGTATAAAATAGAATAGGTTTTAGTTTGTAACAGTTAAATGTCATTTTATATGGTTAGACTAACTCCAAAACAAATAAGCGTAAATCTCGCAGTGTAAAATGCGATGATCTAGTGAATTAGTGATCGATCTTGGAAAAGTCGCGCCTAGATGTTTTTTTTTAATAAAACATGTAAATACTTATATTTTTTCTGCACTTTTTTTTATTGTTTATGAAACTCTTGACAATTATATATAACATCATGTTGAAGATGGCACCAGAGGCAGGCTGTGTCTATTTATATCAAAATTTTGGACCGCTACATACAATTACTGCAATCAGTTTGTCTATAGTGCTTCCATACGAATGTCGTTTTTCAGCTCTACAATTGTTGCTGGCTCATCCACATAAACTTTACTTTTCAAAAAACCCCAACGAAAGTAGGGGTTAAATCGTATTATCTAGGTGGATAGTTAATGTTACCATTACGTGAAATTAATCTTCCTGAACACTATTATGTGATACGTAGCTCCATCTTGTTGAAGATACAGATCGTCTGTGTCTATTTATTCAATTTGAGGCTACAAAAAATTTCAATCATTTGTCTATAGTGCTCTCCATTGATCGTAACTGCTCTTTCATTTGCATCTTCGGAAAAAATGATTCTGCAGCGACACTGTAGCTAACCAAACAGTACATTGTTTGTGGATGTAAGAGCGTTTTGTGAAAGTATTTAGGACCTTTTCGATTCTCCAGATGCAATCCTTATTTAAAATATTCCAAACTGTTGATGGATGAATGTATAATACCTGAGAATATGTTGATATCAGTCTTGAAGGTTCTGCAGCGACACTGTGTGCTACAGCAACATTGTTTTCAGTAGAGCGTTTTTGGTGTACCAGACCTTTTCGAATAACTTCGAGATGAACCAGTTGTCTTAGGGTGTAACTATTCATGGTTAACCTAATGAATTGTTGACTCACAAATGTCAGACGATTGACATTTAACCAAAAAAGCGCTCAACAATTATTTATTATTGATATATCTACGGTCAATAGCCTGAATAACTTCAATGCGTTGTTTTAGGGTGTAAAATGGAAATGTGTCAGTCACAAATGTCAAAGATGACATTTAACAGAAAGAGAAGAAATGAGTGACAATTATGGGATGTATTGATATATCTACGGTCAATAGCCTAAAAACTTCAAATTAGAAAATAAACAGACAATATAAAGAGACAATACACAGAAAGAGAAGAAATGAGTGAAATATGGGATGTTTAATATCGGTGTAACTGAAAATTAGTTAGACGATTATGCTAGATTAGGCAAGTACAAGTATGGATAAACGAAGGTTTTTCGAAAGAAGTACAGGAAGATCGCAAGAAATTAATACCAATAATGGAGGAGGCGCGACAAAGAGGATAAAGAGCGGTGATGAAACACAATAAACTGATAACAAATAACAAAGTACAGGGACTCGAAGAAATAAAAATGAAAATACAACAGCAAAAGGAAAGGGAGAGGGAAAAGAAGGCAAGTTTTAGAAATAAAAGAATAGCAAGTGAGAGATCACTTACAGGAGGGAGATTCGCTACAAGAACAGATGAGAAAAATTAAGGACCGCGAGATCAAAAAACTAATTAATTTAGATACGGATAGGAAAAAATGAAACGTCAAAGGCAATGGAAATGGAAATGAATAGGGGCACCAAAAGGAAAAATTAAGTAGCAGAAATAGAATAAAGAAACAACCAGTAAAGGGACGGGATATGTAGAGATAATGAAAACAGTAAGAAACAAAGGGGAAATGATAAAGAAGCATTATGGAAAATATGGTATCATGGTGACAATAAAAGGAATAACAACGGTAAAAGATTGATAGATTTTTGCATAATAAAGAATTTGATAATAACGAACGGATTCTACAAATATAAAGGTATACATAAGTATACAAGGGAGATGGTGAGCAGGGGTGAGAAATCAATAATTGATTATTATCAATAGAAATTATATAAACGAAGTAAAAGACACACGAGTTAAAAGAATCCCGGAGATGTAATACTCAGACCACTAACTAGTGCTTACAAAAATAAAGATAAAGCTAGGAAGTAGATGGAAAAAAGGAAACAAGGGAGTAACAAAAATAGATCTAAAAAAAAAACAGAAAAGGGAAGGTAAAGACGGCCGGAGATGAACAAAATGAACAACATAATCGACAGTTTATCATTGGAAGATACTTGAATAGTGTTTAAAGACGCACTGATTACAACAACCAGTAAGATATGTGGAAAAACAAAAAGTAAAGAGTTAAAAAAACAAACGAGATGGTGGAACCATGACTTAAAGAAGGAAATCAAGGACAAAAAACATACATAGAAACAAAGCAAAACAGATGGTAAAGCAAGCGTAACAAAAATCATGGCAAGTGTTCGAAAGGAAGTTAGAATAGGACAGATATGGAAATCCATAATTCTTTAATAAGATATTGAGTTCACTACGAAAAGAAAATTCACCACAAGCCAGGAAAATAAGAACAAAAGATGGAAGATTGTTGGGGGATGAAGAGGAAATCATAGATAGCTGGATATAATATCAACACAACGAAAACAAGAACCAGTAATTTAAGTATTAAATAAAAAAATTATTATAGGTAATATGGAGGATGATGTAAGCCAAGTACGAATAGAGCTAGAGGAAATGCAAAAAAATAGAAGATAGGAAAAGCAGCGGGGAACGATGGAATAGCAATAGAAATGGTCATAAATATAGGAATGGAAGGACTAGAAGTGATCACTAAAATGTTTAATAAAGCGTTGGAAGAATAATTCCTAAGGAATGGGAGTTAAGTGCAATTCTTCCCATATGAAAAAAAGGAGACAGAAGAGAATGCTCTAATTATAGAGGAATTACCCTATTATTGATAGTAGCAAAATTGCATGAAAGAGTTCTGGAAATGAAATTAAATGCAGAAATTGAAACCCAATTGCATGATTCACAATGTGCGTTCAGGAAAGGAAGAGGAATACAGAACAGTATAATCTTGCTAAAACAGCTAATAGAAAAGTTTAATGAGCACAAAATATATGCAGTCTTCGTAAACATTGTGAAGGGATTTGACAGCGTACCAAGAGTAACAGTGTAGAATAGCCGTCGAGGAAGATAAATGTAAAGCTGATAAATTGCATTAAAAGTACATATGCAAACTCAAGAAACGCAGTCAGAAGGGGAAACCTACAATCCAAAGAATTTATAACGAAAGAAGGGCTGAGGCAAGGTGGGGTGCTAAGTTCTACACTGTTTAATGTCGTAATTGATGATTTAGAGGTAAAAGGAAAAGTTAGAAAGCTGAATGTGGGATATCGAAACATGGAAATGGTAGCAATTGCAGAAGGCATATACTCTGACAACCTAGTAATATATGCAAAGAACAAACAGGATCTGCAACATAATTTAGAGACTTGGAACAATGCCCGAAATAAAATAAATTTCAAAATGAACGTGAAGGAGACAAAAGTAATGGTTATTGGGAAAAGACAAACAGACACTACAATAAACATAAAATTACATGCGAAAGTAATAGAGCAAGTGCGGGTTTTTAAATACGTGCGAGTGACAATTCAGGATAACGGGATCTTCCATGACGAAAGAAATGGAAGAATTGAAAGTGCGAATAAAGTATTACACGTCTTAAAAGCTTATGGAAGCGAAAGCGGCAGAAATGAGATTTTTACGTGGAGTCAAGGGAGCAGAACAAGAAATGAGGTAATCAGGGAAGAACTAGGTATAGAATCAGCTATGAAAAGTGTTAAACGGCAGCAACTGAGATGGTTTGGGCACTTAATAAGGATGAGCGAGGAAAGAATCACAGGAAGACTATGGGAGGCGAGAAAAGAGTGCAGAAAAGAAGTCGAGGTCTACCAAACAAATCGTGGGACAAGGAAGCAGCCGAAGGACTAAGACAAATAAATTTAATGTGGAACGAAGGAAAGAGAGAGGCGAAAAACATAAAAGAGTGGGCCAAGAAATTTATAGTTAAATCAAGAAATATAGAAGCAAATAACTTAGAGCAATGAAAATTAATATAGGGAGAATAGATACAAAAAAGAATGAATTGTAATTATTGAGTTGATAAACTAAGGAATATAAATGTAATTAAGTTAGTTATAGAAATTGTGAATAAAGAATTGTTAATTTTGAGTTGTAGCACCTTAACACCTAAGAGTGAATAAGGTTTTGATAATAATAATAATAATGTTTCTTTTACAAGGATATGTTTTGACATTGCTATAGTTAAAGCCAAACAAAGTGGCGCGCACGTCATCAATGACGCATTTCCATGTCTTACGTGGCTACGTTTCCGTCGCAAATTGTATAATAAAATTTGTAAAAAAAAACAACTCTAAACGTAATACAATTAATATAATACTTTTGAGATAAAATAATGTATGTGCACAAGCCTGTTTTTGTTGGATTACACGCGTCTCAATGTAAAATTTTATGATAAAATTTTAATCAACAGACCAGCAAGTAACGACGTAAAGCTGGTCACTGTCAGAGATGGTGCTGTGCTGCCGTCTTTTATTCATCGATTCATCGATATTTTGAGGTTACGAATGACATTATTCTGACAGTCATATTTGATTGATTTTTATCGTCAACCATTTGCAATAGTAAGATTTCCTTCTTCGGTTGCCAAAATGCCAAGCAAATAGATAAATCGATGCAAAGAAGTGGCATTATTAATTAGTTGTTTCGAGCAAGAAAGAGATACTAGTGGGCCTATCTTGACCTTAAATGCTGTTCGAGAGGTAAAATTTGGATAATACATACAAAATAATTGTGCTGTAAGAGTATTTCACTGTAGCGTGTAGCTGCTGCGCTAAACGTCAGTTTAACGATAGTAAGCAGAATCTCGCAAGCAGAAAAAAACAATGAGAAGTTAAAGTCGCCAAAGAAAAATCGTTGCTATTCTAAGTGAGTTACACACACAGCAACATTAAATACAAGCGGTATTCGTAATTCTATTTATATGTACCAAAGAAGTAGCTAATCCTGTATGGTTTCAGAACAACACATAACCACTCAATCCCTATGGTCCCTACTAAAAGATAGGGAATTATTCAATGGCAGTACCACCTCTTTGAGAAGATGTATCAAAGAACTTGGATTTAAATGGATAAAGGATAATCCACGACGTGTACTCATGGAACTATCGAATGTGGTTTTGAAAAGAGTGGAATTTCTGAGATCATATAAATAAACTAAGGATACAGCTCTCTACCAGTGTGTATTCCTTGATGAAACCTGGATATTTCAAAATGGAACTGTCGGTCGTTCTTGGCAAAATGAAAATTTAAAGAGTATTAAAACTACTAAAACAGATGGCAGAAGGTTGAACTACAATACAAATAGGTTATGAACTAAAATTTAGACAAAATCCCCTTTCAGACATATTATACTTCATGCAGGGACGGAAAATGGATTTATTAAGGGTTTTGAAGCAATATTTTGCTCAATAAGTAAAATTGGCGATTATCATGTGGAAATGAACTAGGAAAACTTGAAATGGTTCGATTGTCAGTTGTTGCAAAACCTACATAATCCTCTGATTATGCTGGATAATGCATCTCATCACAAAACGTTATTGGAGAAAACGCCTACCACTGCATGGAAAAAAAGTGCTATTAAGGAGTGGTTGACAAATAAAAACATCCTCTATACAAACATGATGTTTAAAACCGAACTTTTGCATATTGTCTCCACAAATAAACAGTGTTTACATTAATTATTAGACACAACTTTTTTTTAAAAACAAACCACACTAAAAGTATGTAGTGGACGAGCTTGCAGAACAATATGGACACGTCTTCCTCCTTACGATTGCATATTCAACCTTATTGAATTAATTTGGGACAGAGCAAAAAATTATTACAATAGGCATATTGGTAGGGATGGTAACGATGAGAATCACTGAGTGAATATGTGGCACAAGGCATTACTGGTTACTCCTGATATGTGGAAAGATTCTGTAAAACGTACCGAAAAAGAAATTTTTAGGTGGTCGGTATGAGAGGGAAAGAATATTTGCGTCCAGAAGTCCGTCGTCTGATTATAAATTTTGAAAGTGATAACACCAATAACGAATCATGTTTAGAAAATGAACCAGGTGTTGACGCTTTTTAGTGAAAACTTTGAACTAGCTTACCTATTTGTTAATAAATCATTTAATTATTTACTTGTTTATTTATTTATTTACTTACTTATCGAAAAAATGTGAGAACAGTTACAAATATATTTATGCAACCAACAATTCAGTAATCAATATTTATTTGTAATTGGATAAAAAAAAATTATTTGCTGGGAAATGAAATATTTCCTGAACAAGCTGGCAATACTGTAAATGTAAACGTCATCAAACGCTGATGACGTGCGCGCCGCTTTGTTTGGCTTTAACTATAGCGATACTGTTTAAAAAATTAATACTTTGATTCTAAATACGTACATTACACTTAGATAACCAGGATAGTAAAAGCGTAACAAAAAATGCCACCATTTAACGTACAAATTCCATTTCGTTTATAACGAAAAAAAATTTAGTCTTATTTATAGGTGTTTGTTAATAAATGTAGGTAACATAACGAAATAAAGTCATTTACATTATATAACCTAACTTTCATTTAATATGAATAAGTAAATAGTTTAGTTACATCAAACATTGTTCTAAAAAATTTACCAAGATTAAGTGTAAAATTAATTTTTTTCCAGTTAATCAATCTCCAATATAATGAAGTGGAAAAAATTTACATACGCAAACTGATTTTTAAATTTTGGCGGTGATTGATCGTAGTAACTCAACAATAAAAGATTTATCATAAAAGTTATATCACATTTTCTTGAAATTTTCAATGGTATAATAAATAAATAAATCGCATATATCCTTCAACGGAAACTGTTTAAAGTTTATGATTCCAAATGTTTTGTAGTACTCAAAATGCGATTTTTAAGGTGTTATAGTTTCTGTTCACGCACAAAAATGTTATTATGAACTATAAAATAGCTGTATTACGTTCTAAAACATTTTTATAGGTCATTTTGGTAAAATTGATTTATGTAAAGTAAAAAAAAGGCATACATAAAAAAACATTGATTACATAAATAGATTACGACAGGAATTTTGTACCGGACCGAAAAATATTACTTTCGTAAGTTTACTATGAAATAGGTTGACTCATGGATTCCTTGGAAAAAAGTAGTACTTTGTATTTATTTATTAACTACTTTATATTCTCACAGAAAATTGACAAGTGCATGTTGCGGCCATAAAACCACTTTGTGTATAGTTATCCAGAATTTAATTCAGGTTCTTTTGAATCTTACACAGAAAAATCAAATTTATAGTTATGGCTAAAGTGTTTATTTGCATTACAATTCTCTTTTATAAGAATTTTTGTTGTAATTTGCTTCCATTTTGACTCTTTAATAGAAATAATAATAATAATATTAAATAAAAAATAAGTTGTCACATAACACATGTCATTATATTTCCTGCTTAAATAATTTTTTTAGTGATTTTTATATTTTAATTCAAAAATCAGTATTTCTGAAAAAATTTCAGTCTCGTATTGTTTAAAATATATGAAGAGTTTAATTAATATTGGTGAAAAATAAGATATTTTATATTTGAAAATTGGAATCAAGATTTTGATATACGAAAAACAATAAGCGTTTTAGAATTTCTTTGGTGTGACATTATATCAAGAAATTAATAAATAATTTGAATACGTGAAATTTTAAAATATTTTGAAAGTGACATTCCACTATACGTCATATTGAATTATGAAATACGAGTAGGATTATGCAATTGATTATGAAATTTATACAACAAAATGGAAATAATAGAAGAGGATTAAGTCGGGTCGTCAAAGCGACAGGACGTGTTTAAGGTAGCTCCAGCTTCTTTCTTAGGTTAGTGAAAAAATTGTTAAAATGACTAAATTAATAAAGTACTTTACTGTAAGAGTAAGCTTTAGAATTATATTAATAATAAACAACGACAATAATAGTCTAACCAGTAGAAGTTTTGTGAAAATAACATTTAGGATTGCTGTAGTACAATAGTATTGAATTTCTACGAAAAATACGACTCTTTTGCGGGGTAAAAAAGTCATAAATACGTATCTGTAACTGTAGAAAAAATACCAGATGTGATTCATCTTTGTAATGAACCCTTTTCCATAACAAATCCAAACGTAAACATTGTCTTAAGAACTGTTTTATTAGCTTAAATTATAAAAACAAATAACTAGATCGAATCCGTAATCCAAAGTATAAAAAAACAAATAAGTAGATAATAAACAAATAAATAGCTCTAATTTGTAGTGCTAAATTACTGAATAGATTTGTATCGGTTTGAATATTACTAATAAACAAAAACAATAATATGAAAATGTAAACTTTCACCATTAACACTCAATAAAATACTTATCTTTTTGGGATTTTTAATGGTGTATTTAAATTATACAATCTAAACGTTTCGATAACACTTACAGTTATCTTCGTCAGTAGTAATATTTGCAAGAATTGTTAAAGATGTTGTAAACAATTTTGTCAAAGTTGAAAAATTTAAACATAAACATCAGCCTGCTATTAATACAACAGTTTGAGAAACGTAAAAAGCCAACTCTAAAAATTAAATTTAAAATTTTAGTAAAGAATAACTAGAGGTCATTAAAATTAAATATTGTTAAACTGCCTTAAAGATGACAAACCAGAACACTCTCTACGACGAAAGCTAACAATGGAATTTGTCGCCAAAACACATTTAACAAAATTTAATCGAGTTATGATGTAAGTGTAAAGTTGTGAAAAACTTCAATTTGAAAATGATAAAAGCATTCACAAATCCAAACATCACATCAAATAAAATAACCTAGTTAAATCTAACAAAGAGATATCTTTATCAATAATTGAAAGTTATCAACAATGAAAACACAATGTAAAAACGTTTTTTGTAATTTTTAATCTTAATTTAATTTCAACTACGTATGTTAAATTATAGTGCTGTGATAATTTAACATATAATTGGTAAAGGTTTATCAAGTCTAGGAAAACACAGCAAAAAACCTAGACATACCAAAAGCCAAAATTAAAATCAAAATTAAGACGTATCATTATGCTTTTTTGTAATTATAAGATGCCAAAAACAATAAGCAATATTTTCCACAATATTAAAGTTTTAGAATTTCTTTGATGTACATTATATCAACAAATTAATAAATAATTTGAATACGTGAAGTTTTAAAATATTTTGAAAGTGACATTCCAAATAGGTCATATTGAATTATGAAATACGAGTAGGATTATGCAATTGATTATCAAATTTATACAACAAAATGGAAATAATAGAAGAGGATTAAGTCGGGTCGTCAAAGCGACAGGACTTTAAGGTAGCTCAGCTTCTATCTTAGGTTAGTGAAAAATTAAGTGTTAAAATGACTAAATTAATAAAGTACTTTACTGTAAGAGTAAGCTTTAGAATATTAATATAAACAACGACAATAATAGTCTAACCAGTAGAAGTTTTGTGAAAATAACATTTAGGATTGCATAGTACTATAGTATTGAATTTTTCCAAAATACGACTTTTGCGGGGTAAAAAATCATAATAAGTATCTGTAACTGTAGAAAAAATACCAGATGTGATTCATCTTTGTAATGAACCCTTTTCCATAACAGATCCAAACGTAAACATTGTCTTAAGAACTGTTTTATTAGCTTAAATGATAAAACAAATAACTAGATCGAATCCGTAATCCAAAGTATAAAAAGCAAATAAATAGATAATAAACAAATAAATAGCTCTAATTTGTAATCGAAACTCTAAATTAAAGTAAATAGAAGTGCTAAATTACTGAATATATTTGTATCGGTTTGAATATTACTAATAAACAAAACAATAATAAGAAAATGTAAACTTTCACCATTAACACTCATAATAAAATACTTATCTTTTTGGGATTTTTAATGGTGTATTTAAATTATACAATCTAAACGTTTCGATAACACTTACAGTTATCTTCGTCAGTAGTAATATTTGTAAGAATTGTTAAAGATGTTGTAAAATTTTGTCAAAGTTGAAAAATTAAAACATAAACATCAGCCTGCTATTAATACAACAGTTTGAGAAACGTAAAAGCCAACTCTAAAATGAAATTTAAAATTTTAGTAAAGAATAACTAGGTCATTAAAATTAAATATTGTTAAACTGCCTTAAAGATGACAAATCAGAACACTCTCTACGACGAAAGCTAACAATGGAATTTGTCCGCCAAAAACACATTTAACAAAATTTAATCGAGTTATGATGTAAGTGTAAAGTTGTGAAAAACTTCAATTTGAAAATGATAAAAGCATTCACAAATCCAAACATCACATCAAATAAAATAACCTAGTTAAATCTAACAAAGAGATATCTTTATCAATAATTGGAAGTGTTATTAACAATGAAAAGCACAATGTAAAACGTTTTTTTTTTGTAATTTTTAATCTTAATTTAATTTCAACTACGTATGGTAAATTATAGTGCTGTGGTAATTTAACATATAATTGGTAAAGCATTTACTTCGAAGTCTAGGAAAAACACAGCGAAAAACCTAGACATACCAAAAGCCAAAATTAAAATCAAAATTAAGACGTATCATTATGCTTTTTTTTAATTATAAGATGCCAAAAACCTATTTAAACGGAGATTTTCTTCTTGTCTATTAAAATTATTAGGGTGTATATTTCAATAGCTTCACGTTACAAACGAACATAATAATGAGTTTGTCTTGACAATATTTCCATATTGTCAAATTGAATGTCATGATTTAGATTTTTCAGGGCATGGTCAGCCACAGCAGACCTCTCTGGTTGACCTAACCTACAAAATCTCATATGTTCTTTGCGTCTTGTATCAAAGCTACGTTTTGTGGTTCCGATGTAGACTTTTCCACATGAACAAGATAACTTATACACTCCAGAAGATGATAAAGGGTTTGACACATCTTTAGGTGATCTTAAATGTTTTTAATTTTTCTTGTAGGTTTAAAATAGTCCTAATGCCATATTTAATTAGGATTTTTCAATTCTATTTGTAACATTAGCTATAAAAGGAAGAAAAGCAGTACCAACATTAAGAACTGGTTTTCTTTAAGGTTACGCCTAGAAGGTGTAATAACATTATTAATATCTGTAAGTGAATATCCATTATCTTGTAAGATTTTCTTAAATATTTATATTCATCCTTCAAAAATTCAGGGTCACAAATTCGTTTTGCTCGATCTACTAAAGATTTAATTACACTAATTTTTTGACGTGGATGGTGGTTGGATAATTTATGAAGGTATCTATCAGTGTGTGTCGGCTTTCTGTTAACCTTAAAAGATAGTGAATTATTATTTTTAGATATTAATATGTCAAGAAATGGTAAACTTCCATTAGTTTCTTTTTCCATGGTAAATTGAATACTAGGATGTATACCATTTATAAAAACCAAAAACTCATGCAGTGCTTCTTCTCCATGTTTCCAAATAACAAATGTGTCATCTACATATCTATACCAAACTGAAGGTTTTTTAGGTGTATTTTGTAACGCTAATGTTTCACATTTTTCCATATAAAAATTAGCAATAACAGGACTAAGGGGACTACCTACTGCTACACCTTCAATCTGTTCATAAAATTTACTATTCCACTGAAAATAAATTGTAGTAAGACAGTGCTGAAAAAGAATGGTTATGTCCTTTGGAAAAAGATGATCAATGTATTCAATAGTTTCTTTTAGAGGCACTTTTGTAAAAAGTGAAACAACATCAAAACTAACCATTATATCACCCTCTTCAATTTTGAAACTATGCATTTTTTCAACAAAGTCGGTAGAATTTTTAATGTAATGGGGTGTTTTTCCTACATGAGGTTGTAATAAAAATGTAAGATGTATTGCAAGGCTATATGTAGGAGAACCAATTGCACTAACAATAGGCCTTAAAGGAATATTAGGTTTATGAATTTTTGGTAAACCATATAGTTTTGGTGAAATAGCTTCAGAGTTAGTTAGTTTCTTTTTTATTTCTTCAGGAATAGATGATAATTTAATAAGCTCTTTAGTTTTTAAAAGAAACTTTTTTGTTGGATCCTTTGGTATTTCGCGATAAGTTTCTGGTCCCAACAATTGTTCTATCTTAATGTTTAACAATATTTAATTTTTAATGAGCTCTAGTTATTCTTTACTAAAATTTGAAATTTAGTTTTTAGAGTTGGATTTTACGTTTCTCAAACTGTTGTATTAATAGCAAGCTGTTGTTTATGTTTTAATTTTTCAACTTTGACAAAATTGTTTACAACATCTTTAACAATTCTTACAAATATTACTACTGACGAAGATAACTGTAAGTGTTATCGAAACGTTTAGATTGAATAATTTAAATACACCATTAAAAATCCCAAAAAAGATAAGTATTTAAAAACAATAATAATCTAAACAGTAGAATTTTGGCGCGAGAGCCAGGAATCGCGTAGGGAGCAATCTGGTTGAAAAGTGATGTGATTGAAGGATATGTAAGTGAAAAAAATGTATATGTATATATGTACATTTAGATATTCCTACAGTAAGTATACACTCTATTATTTATATCTCATGACTCCATGTTTATTTCCACTTCTTACTTCCTTACGTGTCGGGGTAGTAGACAAATAACTGCCCGGCAGTAAAACAATACCGTTAGTAGGGAATGCACATCGTCCGGGGCACGAAAAAAGAAAATAAACAAAAATACACCTAATTAAGTATAATTATAATACACGTGAATTTGCGAAATTGACCGATGAGGGTTAGTTTGCTTGTTATTATTATTGTTTACATTTGTGTAAAATTATTTTTTTAAATTCTTTTTTGAATAGATTGGTTGTGCATTTCTTGATGTGTTTAGGTTGTTCATTGAAGTTAACAGCTGATGCATAGGAGAACGATTTCTTAAAAATGTGGTATGATGTGCTTCCATATGAATTTATAACAGATCTCTGGTTTTGTGTGAATGGTGTTCATATCGAGAACTAAGCTTGTCCCTGAGATATTTTGTTTTGTTAAACAACATAATTTTATGAACGAAACAATTTATGTGTACAAAATATCTTTTCGGCATGTTCTCTTCTGGTTATGTTCGTGGCAAAACGCAAACATTAATTCTGGAGTTTCGAGTACAATTACTATGGTATGATCTAATACAGGGACCATATACAACGTTACAATAGTCAAAAACTGAAAGTATAAGCATCTACAAGTTTACATTTTGTTTTGACAGGTTAAAGTTATAAATAAATTTGAGTTGGGAGTAAGCAATTTGGATTAGTTTACTTACGTGGGTTATTTCACTATCAAAGATAATACCTAAATTTCGGCATTTACTTTTCGTTGTCAGATTATCTGGACCTAATACTACAGAATTTAAAAAAATAAGACTCTACTTAAGCCATTAATTTGTGGTTACCAACAAGCATCAAATGAGATTTATGGTAACTAAGAAATAACCCATTTTTCTCGGACCAATTGTGTACATTTCTCAAATCAACATTAAACTTCGTCACCGCAGCTCCTTCAGTACTAAAAGAAAGGTATAATTGATTATTATCCGCAAATGAATACAATGAGCAATACTGGAGAGTATCGTGTAAATCGGCGGTATAGATGAGGAATAATAATGGACCCAGCATTGATCCCTGGGAACACGGGTAGTGACAGCAAGGGGTGCTGAAAATTTTATCATTCCCTCAACGTTATTCTTTACAGTCTGCTGCCTATTAGTCAAATAGCAAGAAAACCATTCAAGTTCAACAATAGCTACTCCATAGAAGCGTAATTTAGATATTAGCAGTAGATGACTAACGGAGCCGAAAGCTTTAGAGTGATCCAAGAGTGTGAGGCACGTGACCTCAGAAGAATCCATAGATCGTAGCAGGTCATCAACTATATTGGCAAGGGCTATAGTTGTACTATGGTATTTACGAAAACCGGACTGTGCGGATGGTAATACATTATTATTATGCAGATAGTTGCTCAGTTGCTCATGTACTGATTTTTCGAGGATTTTAGATAGGACAGGAAGTATGCTTATAGGTTGTAATTCCGAAATATCACTAATTAAGGTACTTTTAGGAATTGGAGTTATTAGGGCATTCTTCCATATATCTAGAAATGTCCCGATTTTAAGCGAATAATTGATTATATGAGTGATATGGTTTAAACAGAACGGAATAGAGATAGATATCATGATCTTAGAGAGATTGTCGGTACCCATAGCACTAGATGGTAAGATTTGTAAGTATTTAACAATCTCTTATTTACTATGTAAAGTGAAAACAAATTGGTTATCATTTTTCTTATTGGCATGTCTTTGATAATAGTTTAATGTATCATAATTCGGTGTTTTAGACATGATGCAATTTATGAAATAATTATTTAGTAGGTCAGGATCTTGAAGAGAAGTAGGAATTTCAATAGGTTTATTTGTTCTTGTGAATATCGAGTATATTGAATTGTTTCCAAAGCTCTTTTGAATTATGTTTACTCACACTATTAATATACGATTCAACATACGCTTTTTGTCACACCTCATTGATGCCGTTGCATACTTCCGCAATTTTTTATAATAATTCCATTTCGCCAAAGTAGTGTCTTGGCTATGTTGCATATTACTTCGCGAATTTTTGTAAGCACCTTAGGGCTTTGTTTCTAAGCCTTATCATAAGTTTAATGTTAGCCGTAATCCAAGGAGCTCGAGGCTTATTCACTTTAGTATGTTTAACAAGTGCAATCTCATCAAATAATTTTAAAATTAGATTATTAATTAGTTTTAACTTTTCATTAATGTTGTTACTGCGATATACACGAGACCAATTGACGCACCACGAGCTAAAAAGCAACCTTGATGTATTTTTATATTGAAGTAGGTAAGAAGCAGGTAAGATAATGATCTGATATGTCCGGGAAGGCCGCAGTTCTCTCTCTTAATAGAATTTCCTAATTCGGCACATAAATATGGTCCAAGAGTTTACTAGACGTAGCAGATAATCTAGTTGATGAGGAAATAACTTGGATTAAGCTGTACCTATGTACTCATTACCTATATCCTTAAGAAATTCAGTATCGCTTCCTCCACCGATTAATATTTTGTACAGACTTTACATATAAGAACATTACATATTATTAATCAATCAGTAATTGCACTTAATATGGTGCTAAAAGGAATAATTGATATCACAGAAATGTGAAACAGTATTGAATAGGCGACGCATGGCGTAGATAGGCGAAGAGAAAATGATATTTGTTTTTATTAGAGGAAGAGCAAATGTTTCAGTGCATCTTGAGGCTAATCTCGGAACATGGATATTAATGCCAGTCAAAAGGTCAGAGCAGTCAATTTGGTTCCTCAGAATATTAAAAAGAAATTTAATGCTTGATATCCGACGTCTGTCATAAACTGAAAGTAGTGAATTGGCCTTTAAAAGAATATCATACCCTCTAACAGGGTAAAATCCATTGACCTTCACATTTTAAGAATTTACGTTGTGCACGTTCTATTGCAGATATTTGAGATGAAGTGTGAAGATTCCGCATTATCGACGCATCTCAAGTTTAGACCGCACAAACGCAAAGTAAAAATTAGTTAACGAGACGGAATCTAAGTCCCATATTCGATCCTTGAGGTACTCCTGAAGTAGCAAGGAATTCTTGAGACACGTGACCGTTATATATTACTTTTTGCACTCGCTTACTTAAGTAGGACCACATAGGCTTGAAAAGAATATTGCTACACCCCAGTGCATCAAATTTACTCAACAGCAATTGATGATCAACTCGATCAAAGGATTTTGAGAAATCGGTGAATATCACGTCAATTTGTTCTCGATTGTCTATAATAGGCGTAACATAGTGCATAAAAGAAGCCAAATTAGTAACAGTAGAACGCTTAGATATAAATCCATGCTGGAATGGAGATATAGAGATAGGACAAATTGGTTGTAAAGCACCATTTCAAAGACTTTAGTCAAATTACACAATATGACAATAGGCCGATAATTTTTAATTTCATGCGGGTCGCCATCTTTGAATGCAGGACAGATTTTGGTCACCCTCGAGATATCTGGAAGGATGCAGGTTTTAAATATTTAATTGAATAGTATCCGTAGCGGGAAGCTAAAGATGGGAGCACAATCTTTTAATAAGAACCTGGGAAGTAGATCAACACCAGCAGTTTTAGAGTGTTTAAATTTTTTTAAGCACTGTTTAATTTCATTTTTAGAAAAGTTCGAAACTGAGATGCAGGTACTGGAGAGTAAAATGTTTTGAGCAGCACTAAAAGAATTATTTGTAGGTGGCAAATGAGAAGAACTTGTTACAGACTAAATACTCACTAGAGCATCCAGCCCGTAAAGGAAATTTGTGCCATGGCATAGCTTTAAATATAAAAGCCGCAAAATGCGAAATAAAACCTAAAACTCACTAAATATTTCAATAATTCTACGTTAAAAATTATTAGCTCAACTAATCCAAGAATAACTGAAAATACGACAATTTAATTATTCAATTAAAACTAAAATTATACGTCACTAAAAATATACGTCACCACAAACTAAACAGACGTAATCACAAATCTATGAAATTCTAAAATTTATCAAATGTCGATATCGGGATGTAATACCTAAATGCCAAAATAAGTTACCTAGCTGCCATAACAAACAATTATATTCGCTTACCTGTTCGGAAAATCAGGCACTAGAATGGCTCCAATCGATAAGTCGATACCTATAAAAATACTTCAAAGATATCTCGCAACTTTTCGAGATACCCCAGTATGCACAAAAAATTACAATCAGCTGTTCGGCCAGCAAACTCATACTACGTTATCTAAATGCATTATGTCAAACCATAATAAATCTCATTCCTCAAAAATGTACGTTTAATTAATTACTTAAAAAAACT
Source organism: Vesta saturnalis (assembly GCA_036346205.1). NCBI lineage: Eukaryota > Metazoa > Arthropoda > Insecta > Coleoptera > Lampyridae > Vesta > Vesta saturnalis. The sequence continues at coordinate 1,953,590 of JARFJB010001142.1, read as the reverse complement.
TAAATAACTTTCATTAAATGAAGTGGATTACTAGCAATCTTAAATGTGTCTTAAAGGTTTCTACTGTTTTAGCTTATTACTTTACGTTAAAATTGTAGCACATAGGACAAATTACAAGAGATTAATATCTATCAATAAAACAGTTATAAACATTAACAAGGGTCGTAAATTCAACCGGCGCTTGCAAGGCCCTTTAAGGCCAGTTATCATGTATTATAAACAAATACCTTTCATTAAATACAACAGAAATAATACAAAATATCGGTAATACAAATTCTTGATACACAGAATTTGCACAACAGAAAAAAATCAGAGATATAAACAATAAACTGTCAGGATGAATACGCCTGTTTCCAAAATTGCCTAAAGGGCCTTTACTTTAGATTACACAAGCAAGCGTTTGCACCATCTCATAAACATAAACAAAATAAATAAACACTTTATTATTGTCATCAAAAACAAAAAATAAACGTTACTTTACGTAATACCGACAACAAAAAGATGTTCTTCCTCCTCTGAACTACGACAATCGGTCGGACATCAGGTCTACCAGGTTTTCTAAATAATTCGACAGTGGGCTATTACGGTGCGTTTTCCATGTGAAATTTCACAAACGACAAATTTTATTCATATTTACTCGAACTTAATTTACGACAGTTACTTCAACCAAAACTACGTTAACTAATTCTTCATTCGATTCAAAGTAAATGCACAACTATTTACAAAGCGTTTCTTGATTAATTATTTTACTCATTCAAACTTAATATTAAAATTCGGTATATTTATTTAAACTGAGTGTTCTTGTTAACGATATGTACAAAGTTCTTGACGAATATTATGGTTACACTTAAACCAAAAGCTTTCTTTATTTACAGCGATAATTGTTTGTTATGCGCTTAGCCATTTACACGAAGTCATCAACATCAACTAACACTATAACCATCTACTTTACTTGAACTATTTAGTTTTAATCCGCACACCAGGCGCGATAGAACTCCAAAGGAGTTAGGGTCAGCACCATTCGACATTGAACCAAAATTCAATGGACGAGACTATGTCGCTATGTACAACACCGATACGATAAATACTCCAGGAGGCGAGAAGACACAAAAAAATTCTCCAATTAAGGGTAACAAAAATCAAATTTCCATGATAGTTTCACTTAACCTACAAGAAGGGCGTAAATATTTCACTACCTCCACGCACCAACCTTCGTGTATACGACGAAGCGCAAACAAACCTTGGCCCTTACGGCATCATTCCAAGACTGGGGACATACATTCAAAACTTCTTCAACCAATCATACTACTCATGCATTCAAATTATAAAACGTGGTAGAAACGATAGGCCCCTTCCCGTAAATGATCAAGAGAAATTACGTCATGATACGAACTGTAATCCTCAGTACCTCAGAATGCAAAAGCAACGTCAGCTTTCACAGCAATCGAGACAAAATGTTATCGCTAAGTTATTTTTCCTTAGTACTTATTGTAACTCAGCTAAATATTGCCTTCTCCTATAATGTTGATTTTGAATTGAAAATAAATCGGTAAACTGTACTGCAGTAGAATCTTGGCACAAGAAACTTAATATGAAAGCCGACTTGGAATTGTATCTCACAATAACAAACGGCGTTTTTAATTTTAAACCTTACTAAAATTTATATGATTTCAATCCTAATGTAAATTAATTCTAACAATGAAATTCACTTTAAACTAAACACGATAAATTCTAATCCGAAATACAAAATAAAGCAAACGATATATCAATTTATAATAAAATACTTATCTTTTTTGGGATTTTAATGTTTGAATTTTTCAATTATTTTTCAAACATAACATAAGCCTGCTATTATATAATATTAATAGCAGGCTTATGTTTATGTTTGAATTTTTCAAATTTGACAAAATTGTTTACTACATCTTTAACAATTTTTAACAAACATTACTACTGACGAAGATAACTGTAAGTGTTATCGAAACGTTTAGATTGTATAATTTAAAGTACACCATTAAAAATCCCAAAAGATAAGTATTTTATTATAAGCGTTAATGGTGAAAGTTTACATTTTCAGATATATCAATTTAATTTAACTTTATGAAGACATATAAAACAACAAACTACGTTAGCGTCAAAACGAGAACTGAGTAAACAGAAAAACAAACGAAAAGAAAAAAATACGTATATATAAAGGAAGTTCAAAGACACATTACAAACTAAAGAAAGATGCAAAACCATTAACAATTTCTGATGGTTTAACTAAAATTTAACCATTCATGCAAGTTTGAGCAGATGTTCTAGGCCTACAATTTTTAGACTGAATATATTGACAAAATGATTCTGAATCAGAAGAAATTGAGTCCTCTACGTGTCGTAGTCATGGTAGGATTCGCAACAAGACTTTTTAATTTACAGTCATATTCCGCCTTGAGCCTGAAATTATAAATAATTTCTTTAAAAAACCATTTAGTATTTTTAGGTTTAGATGGTTTAAAGAGAGGCACGTATTCATTCAAAATTGAAGTTAAGATTTTACAGAATTAGGATACAGCTGCGTTAACTTCAGAATAGTGGTTAAGAAATGACCAGTTAATATTTGTAAGAGCATCATACGTTGTTGAAGTTATAATATTTGTTGCGTGCATTATCAGTGAAATTAAGATTTTTAGCTTAATTGAAACAATGAGAAGCGCTGGATGGTGGATGTCTTCTTTAACGATAGGGATGTTTTCATTCTTGATTAGATATAACTAAATCTAATAATCTAACATTAAAATTAAGAATTTTGTTATATTGCATAAGTCTGTAAAAGCTCATAAAATTGTTTATTTGCAAAGATTTTAGATCAGTGCCGTATTAACATAACGGGAGCTATTAGATGTATGTTTGATATTAATCGTTACACATCCTGCAAAAATTTATTTATAAGTAATCAGATATTAACTATGCCTTGTTTGTGTATTCTAGAAATCTTAAAATTTGTAAACACGTATCAAAATAAATACTAGACGTGGTACCAATTTATCTTATGAGAATCATAACTTAGAATTATACAAATGTAACCCATATTACATGGGAGCTGTTTTGTATAACAAAGTCCCATTACATATAAGAAATTTGCCCTATAACTACTTTGTTAAAATTGTAAAAAATTATTTAAGTTCAAAATGTTTCTATTCTGTTCAGGAATTTGTAGAATCAATTATAATTGACATGTTTTGACCTATCCTAAATCTATACGGATCACTTGGACAAATAAAGATATTATTATTATTATTTTTATTATTATTAAAATCACCTACTACCATTAACTTATTGCCATGGAGATTTAATTGATCAAAAATATAAAAAAAAAAGATTTAAGGTCATTCACATGTAAATCAGTGGGGACGTATATACAATATATACGAATAGCCCATATTTTACAAAATTTAATATACATTCTACTATGTCAATCTATGGAATGCACGCAAAGATGGATAGATTAAGGTGAATATCAGTAATGTAACTTTTAATTGTTAATAACACCCCACCACCACGTAGTCTATTAACTTCATTAAATCTGCGATCACTTCTGTACAAATTATAGTTATTCGGGAAGAATTCACCACTGGTAACATCATATGATAGCCACGTCTCCACTAAGCATAAAATATCATATTTTTGGCAGATAACTACAGAGAAGCATTCGTTTGCTTTGGAACTCAAAACTCCGTACGTTTTGAAGAGAGCACTTTAAATTAAAATTAAAAACCGTATTTTTGTTTATAATACTCCAGTACGTATCACAGGTTGAAAACAATGATTTACAGTCAAATAGAGTTCTGGTTGTTTATTAGACGGAATAAAAAATTATTGAACCCCCCTTCTTCGTCTTCGGTACGTTTGGATTAAAGTTTGTCACATTTGACTTCATTGAAGTTGTTTTAATTAAATGTTCAGTTACATCTTTCGAGGTTACATTTGGGTCCAAGTTATAGACGTGTAAATGTGAATAGCGTTTCGCAGCTTTAATATTTAAACTTTCACCAGAGCATTCAAGGGTAGACTTACTTTGACGACGAAGTATCCGTGTGGTAAATCCCTCAGAATTAAATTGATCATCAACATCATGACAGGCTGAACTGCATTGTTAACGAGTAAATTTTTATGATTAACACTGACCGGTACCTATCTTAGGAATAGCATTAGACACAGCTGCAACATTAGCGTACGTTGTGGATTTTTGATTAGAAATAGCGTTGAGATTATTTACCTCCGGTTTTAAATTTGTATTTTCAATAATATAACTGAATATTATTTTTTTAAATTTCAATTTCAGGAATAAATAATGTACAAAATACCATTTTCATACTATTTTCAATTCTGGCACTTATATTACGATAACGTTCACTTACGAAACTTACATCATCGTCAAACAATTGCAGATTTAACAAAGGTAATTGGCTGTCCACAGTTAAACATGAATTACAACATCAACGATTAATTATGCCGCTAGATTTCAAGTTAGCTAATTGGTCAACACTTATGCCAGCACAATCTATGTGGTAATTAAACAAACACTTGTCAAAACAAACCATAAATTCGTCACTACGTGATATGACCTTATCATACTTATGGCATTTGCGCACCATGTCTATGAAAAAAATGCGTCATTATCTCCGATGTCAAACGACAAGAATCCTTTAATTATTTGCTACTGTATGCGATCTTTTTAGAAAGCTGTTTAAGATAAAAGTTTCTAGGTACACCAGTACATCTCCTAAACTGTATGAAGATTGGCAGAATTGGGCTAACAATATCAGTTCCGTTAAAGTTTGCATTGCTTAAGACATACTGTATCAAACTGTAAATGATGAGGCAACCTAGAGATTAATATTGTAAACATTTATATAATCACAAAGTTGAACAATTTTAGTCCAAAATTATTTTTGTCGCCGTAAATTGAGTAATTTGTCATATGTGCGAGGCTGACCATCAGATATACTGGGTCTCGCAAGTAGGTGGTTCGCCCCTATAATTTTTTTATTTGTTTATAAAAATAAATGAAATTTGGTAGGTAGACATGTCAGATAAATCTGGATTTTTCGACATATTCGATTGTTTTCGATTTTCCCGGAAATCACCTTGACTTTACTATTTTAAATAAGGTAACAGGTACAATTTTGCTTATTTTGATGGAAAACAATATTCTGAAAATAATAATAATACCCCACTTGCCCATTTTTGACACCTAACCTAAAAAAATACTTAACTTAAAATAACCTTCACGCCATTCCCTTGCGGGGTAGGTAAAACAATCCCTGCCTCTTATTTATTTTTCATTCACCATCTTCCTCCATGCTTTCCTATCTCCCCATACCTTTTATTTTTAAAACTGCTTATCTTTCTTTCCATTATCATACATTCTACTACATTCCCACAGTCTTACGCGGCCTACCAGACCCGGCCTTTCCTCTAACCTCACCCACATATATTTGCTTCGTTAACATTGCGTTGTTCATTCTCTCAATGTGACCAAACCAACGTAATGTACTACTTTTATATCTATCCATCATCATCTTTTCCTCGCCATACTCCATTATGCATTCATTATTTATCTTGTCCCTTCTCGTTTTACCACATCCGCTTCTTAGGAATCTCATACCCACGACATTTATTTTTCTTTCGTGCTTTTTGACATACCCATGTCTCACTTCCATACAGTACTAATGGGACAAACACGCCATTATGGATTGCTCGTTTCGCAGCTAGGCTCATGCTTTCGTTTCTCATTATCGTCACATACTTCCAATCACTTTCCTTCCAGCATTGACCATTTGTCCAATCTCGCCTTCCATTGTACCATCTGCAATAAACATACTGCCCAGATATACCATCTCGTCCATTTGTTCCACAATTTCATCTTGCAGGGTAAATACTCTACTCTTTTTCCACCTTCCTGATTGAACACCACAATCATTATTTTTCACGTTTACCTTTAGGTACATGCTGGAGACTGTATCAAACTTGCTCAGGTGTTTTAGCTCATCCGCACTGTTAGTAAATAAGACTGTGTCATCTGAATACCAGAAGTCACATTTGAGTCAGAACCATTACACATTTGTAACGTACATGCTTGTAAGGGATGTTTCCATGTATACATTAACAACTTTTCTAATTCACACTTGTCGCACTCCTTGCTCAATATTATGGTATTCACTCACGGTCCTCTACCTTAACAACATGTCCGGATACTGCCATCCATTTATTGGACCTTTATTTACGCCATATTGATTTAATGTTTCCAGGCTTCTACCATTGACTGTGAAAATGCTTTCTTCAGATCTACAAACGTACATTACAACTTCCTTTAACTTAAAACTTTTCGATTACCGCTGGGAGCAACCATCTGATCGACACATCCTCTCAATTTTGAAGCCACCCTGCACATTGGAAATTTAGTTTGTGTAGTTTCGACTTTATCAATGGATGCTCGAAATACTTTACCAGACACGCTGACAAAGTTAGTTGTGTAGTTCTTGCATTTCTTGTTCCCTACCGCTTATAGTGGTAGAATGATGGCTCTTCCAATCCTCGGCACTTTTCCACACATGAGGCATAATTGTTTAATTCACTGCGTACCCGTAACCGGTTTGCATCCATACTTTAGTAAATTAAACAAGTAATTTATTACGCCTACCTTGCCGTTTTTCAACCTTCTACCGAAAATTATAACGTCGTCATCAATTTAATATCCAGTGTCATTAACGTTTTCATTCTGTTATTCCCCTCTGTCTTATTTTCCACATAACTGTACAGCTTTCGAAATGTTATTGAACATTTCTTCGACTTCAATCGTCCCATTTATTAATCGTTATTCATGACTCCTGCAAGTTCTATTTTGGACACGTTTTAAGGTTTAGACCATTTCCAGAGGATTTTTGTTTCTCAAAATTATGTTATTGCTCCTTGCGAGCCATGATTCCTTTAACTGATTCTCAATTCTGATTCGCTTCTGTGTTTCTGCAATTTAAGGATTACAAATGGCTTTTTCAAATCTCATTTTTGCAGCAAAATTGCCATGTACGCATTTTTCTTGACACTTTTAAGAAGACATTTTTACGTTTACCTACAATCGCACATTCCTCTTTGGTTACGTCAATTTGTAATGAGTTTTTCAAGTTATTCATGCAGTTTAAGAAAAGTGTTTCTCGATTTGTTCGTTGCTGTTCATTAAAATTCAAACTTGGTTAGTGACAGCATCTGCGTATTTGATTTTCGCACCATCCAGTGGTATATTTACCCTAATTCTGGTTGTTTCTAGTTTTTTTTTCCTTTCAGACCCACTTTTGCCCTTAACACTTTTAACTAAAGTTGTTCATCTACGACTGAACAGCGCATTAACATTTCTAATTGGTGAGGTTTTTAAGACATTCATCAAACTATCTTTGCTATCATCTTTAGATTCACCTTTTGCCATTTATATACCTAAGGTTTAAACCAGGTATTGGCTTGTCCACACATTTATGTTCACGCTTCATCATTCTCATTGACGGATTGGCTCCGAAACTTTCCTAAGTTAACAAAGAGTTGGAGTTTTGAAACCTTAAATTATTTACGAATGTCATTGATTCAGAAGTGTCAAAAAAGTAAATTAAATTTAAAAGATATCTCAGTCAGAATTTTAAAATTAATTACCGATCATTGATGAAGAATATTTTATTCATTAATAAGTAGAAAATATAACTGTTGGTTACGTGAATGAATTTGAGTGATAAATTTTATTTTGGAAGTTTTGGTATACGAGGTGTATTCAAAAGTTTTAATAACCTGGGTAGTACTAAATTTATTTGAGTTTGAGTTGAATTGTTTTGGACGAGTGTTTGTTTTAGAACCTTCGTATAGGAGTTTACCGAGTAAGCACAATCCTACTTTCCACAATCAAGTAGGGTTAATTAACATCCAGCTTAAGACAATTATATTAGCAAAGTTTCGATTGTGGTGGCGCCTAGAGACATATTTTCCCGAATTGAGCTATTTGAATGTAGGTGTAAGGTGTTTGAGCATATTAATCATTCATTTTACTTATTATTTCGACCACGCCCATCTCCCTGTTAGCTGGCTTGGCAACCCGCTTACATTAGTAAGCATGCACGACGCCTAGTGCGGTTTGGACGTGTAACAACCCACGACATTTATTTTTCTTTCGTGCTTTTTTTGACATACCAATGTCTCACTTCCATACAGTACTGATGGGACAAACACGCCATTATGGATTGCTCGTTTCGCAGCTAGGCTCATGCTTTCGTTTCTCATTATCGTTCACATACTTCCAATAACTTTCCTTTTAGCATTGACCATTCGTCCAATGTCGCCTTCCATTGTACCATCTGCAATAAACATACTGCCCAGATATACCATCTCGTCCATTTGCTCCACAATTTCATCTTGCAGGGTAAATACTCTTCTACTCTCCATTCCACCTTCCCGATTGAACACCACAATCTCAGTTTTACTCACGTTTACCTTTAGGTACATGCTCTCACAGACTGTATCAAACTTCCTCAGAGCGGTTTATAGCTCATCCGCACTGTCACTTAATAAGACTGTGTCATCTGCATATACCAGAAGTCGTACATTTACGTCAGCAACCATTACACCATTTGTATCGGTACATGCTTGTCTAACACATTTATCCATGTATACATTGTACAACCACAGTGACATCACACAGCCTTGTCGCACTCCTTGCTCAATATTAAGGTATTCACTCACACCTCCTCTCACCCTAACACATGCCCGAATACTGCCCCTATTCGATTTATTAGACCTTTATTTACGCCATATTTATTTAATATTTCCCACAGCTTCTACCTATTCACTCTGTCATATGCTTTCTCCAGATCTACAAACGCACGGTACAGCTTCCTTTTTACCCTTAAACACTTTTCGATCACCTGCTGGAGAGCAACCATCTGATCGACACATCCTCTCTCTGATGAAGCCACCCTGCACATCCCAACTCTTAATTTGTGTAGTTTCTGGTACTATATCAATCAGAATTCTCCCAAATACTTTACCAGACACGCTGAACAAACTTATTCCACTGTAGTTCTTGCATTCACTCTTGTTCCCCTTACCCTTATACAGTGGTACAATGATCACGCTCTTCCAATCCCTCCGCACTTTTCCACACATACGGCATATATTGAATAATTCACACAATCTTCGTCTAAGCTTTGCACCCCCATACTTTAGCATTTCACGGGTGATTTTCATCTACGCCTGCTCCCTTGCCGTTTCTCAACCTCCCTACCGTTTTCTCTGCCTCATTTATCCCTATATCCCCAGTGTCATTCATCATTCCTTCTACATTCTCCTTATTTAACCCTGCTGTCTTATTTTCCACACTACTGTATAGCTTTCCGAAATATTCTTGCCAGCATTTTCTCACTTCACAGTCGTCCCATACTATTTCGTTGCTAGTATTCATCACTCCTGCAGCGTTCTGTTTTTGGCCACGTTTTGAATTTTTGCCCCATTTCCAGAAGTTTTTTGTTTCCCTCAAAATCATTCTGCGTTTTCTCTCCTTCCACAGCCATGACTTCCTCTTTAACTATTCTCACTGCCTCATTCGCTTCTTTGTTTCTAAATCTGTATACCTCATACGATCGCTTTTTCTCAATCTCATTTTTTGCAGCAATCATTGCCATGTACGCATCTTTTTTCTTACATACTCCTTTCACCAAACACACTTTGTCCGTCTACCTACAATCGCCCTCCCATATATCGGCACGCACAATTGACAACACAGTTTTTCAAGTTTATCCATGCACTTTCAACATCAGTGTTTTTTATTTGTCCGTTCAACACTGCTTCATTCACATTCAACTCTTTACTCACAGCATCTGCGTATTTCATTCTCGCACCATTATCCACTAATTTGTCTACCCTAATTCTGGACGTTCGCACTATGTTTGCTTTCCTTCTCCAGACCCACTTTTGCCCTAAACGCACTCTCGCTATAACCAAAAAGTGGTCCGATCTACACTCCGATCCGCGCCTTACTTGTATGTCTTTCACCAAGTTTTTAAGCAGTTCATCAAGTCTATCAAGGCTATCATTCTTTTAGATTCACCTCTTTGCCATACATATTCACATTGTTTAAACCACGTATTGGATACAAGTAGGCTTCTCTCCACACAGATGTTCACCAGGCGTTCATCATTCTCATTGACTCTTTGGTCTCCGAACTTTCCTAGAACACGTTCAGTAAGTTCTCTCTGTGTACCTTTCATATCCCCCATTATCATCACTCTTTCGTTTGGCTTACATACGTTCAACACGTTCTCTACTTCATTCCAGAAGTTCTCACGCTCCTGGCCTCTTTCTCCATTCACCGGTGCATAGCATGCAATAAGAAAAATTCTTCGAAACTCTACTTTCATTCTAACCCATATTACCTGGGCAGATACCAATTCGTACTGTGTAACACATCTTTTCGCTCTTTCACTTACGATCACCCCAACTCCTTTTGCGCCATGGACTTCAGTCTCTACTCCTGGTCATAGTGCTGGGTTGCCATCGTCTATTTCCACAACATCCTTTCCTTTGCGCTTTGTCTCCGATACATACAGAATATCAAGGTGCCTTTCGTACGTTACATTCGGAATTTCAAATTCTTTACATTGCATACCTCTAACATTTCACTCCTTGCACAGTTGCCAGCAACGGGGTCTATCTGTTTCAACCTTGACCGCTCCTTGTAGCCAGGTCGATCCGAGGCAATTGTATTCTTCTCTTGAGTAATACCATAGCGAGCAGACCGGTTGCTGGCCAAATCGTGTCCCGAACTATGTAGCAATCCTTACTAAGGGTATCGTTCTACTACCGGACAGTTATTTTCCTACTGCCTCGACACGTAAGGAAGTCAGAAGTAGAAATATAGACAGAGGCAAGAAAGATATAAATAATAGAGTGAATACTTACTGTATGGATATCTAAGTGTACATATATACATATACATTTTTCACTTACGTACCCTTCAATCAGATCACGTTTCAACCAAATTGCCCCCTACGCGATTCCTGGCTCTCGTGTCTGTCACCGGATGCCGTTATGTATTTGCAACCAAAGGATTCAATTATTTTTAATTTAGCTTTTCGAGTTACAATTATTTCTTTGTTATTTAATTTAATTTTTATGTATCAAATCTGTTTTATTATTGTCGCGAACTGTGACAACTTAAACATTTTCATCCTCTAAGTTTCTTTTGTTTTATTCAATTGAAGGGTAACAATAAATAATGATAATGGCCCTGTTAGCTTTCTCCACATTAATTGTTTGCTTTTAGGATTACTTAATTACAATTAAGATCAAACATAATGACAAAGGTAAAAGTTAGCTTAAATTTTGTATTTGCAGTCAAGGAAAAATATTCTATAAGGCAATATGCAACACACTGTTATAATTAAACTTAGAATCACATATAGTACCAAAAATAAAAATTGCATCAACCTTCAAATTTGAAAACAAAGAGAAAAAATGTTAAAAAACTTACCACTTAACACGGATCTGCCCTGTATAGTTACATCCTTTGTATTTTTATATTTGACAAAATTGTACTGTTTAGATTATTATTATTTCTGTTTATTAGTAATATTCAAACCGATAAAATCTATTCAGTACCTTTCTACTTGTATTTAGATTAGATTGTTATCATTTCTTTGAGAAAATAAATTATTTAATTACATTCATTTAGAACTTCGATTACAAATTCGAGCCAGTTATTTGTTTGTTTTATTTATTTTCTTTTTTTCACTTTGATCTAGTTATTTATTTTTATCATTTCAGCTAATTAAACAGTTCCTATGGCAATGCTTACGTTTGGTTTTGTTATAGAAAGGGGGTTCAATATAAGGATGAATCACATATGGTATTTTTCCTACAAATACGTATGATTGCTTTATTTACCCCGTGCTACTGTGGCATAAAATAAGCTATTTTTTATTAGTTCTCTATAGTTCATTGTTATTGTAAAGATTTTTACCTGTTTGAGTTCAATCCTCGGACAAAATATTCGTATTTATTTACGCTTTAAGTTTACTTACACAATTTTACCGGTTTTAACAATCACGTCTGGTATGGGTTTGAAAGAGCCATATTCAATACTACACCAATCCTAAGCGCCTATTTCAACTAAAGAGCCATTTACTCGTTACAGAACTTCTGCTGGTTAGATTATTATTATCTTTGTTTATTATTAAAATTTAAACCGCCGGGTATAAACATTTTATTGATTTAGAAGTTGTCATTTTAACATGTATTTATTTCACTTCCGAAAGCTAGAAGCGGAGTAATCTTAAACATGTCCTATCTTAAACACATCCTATCTGAAAAAATTTTTTTAATTTTTAAATTTAAATCTAGAGTGCCTTGAATCGGTTAACATAGTTAATTTGATCAGGCAGTTACCTAAAATTAAACAATATCGGTTTTTATTTTTCAGTATTTTTTTAAGTTCGCTTAAAGTTTGAAAACACTTTGGTATGACACAATCCGTGTTTAATCAGTATCAAATATGGAAAAGCGCCGATAGCTTATTTATTATTACATCCTAATGGTTCATACCCTAATCACTACAGCACTACCGTGCACGGTGACGTAACCAACAGCGATACTAGCCATAATTAAGAGGCCCTAGATTTTTTTTCAAGCCATCTTAGCTTTTTATGCACACAGCCGACCTTTTAGGCAATTGTTTTTTTTTTTTGTTTACTTTTGTTTTCCAGAGTAACTTGATCTCAGTCAGTCCTGACACATAACTGTTGGGTTTTGTCATATTTAAAACTGATTAAACACCTCATTACTATTGACAAAATTGCGAACCTAAAAAGATACTGAAAAATAAAAACCTGTATTGTTTAATGTTAGGTGATTCAAATTAACCATTTTAACCGATTCTGGGGACTCTGGATTGAAATTTAAATATTTAAACATTTTTTAGACTAGGTGTCAAAAAGTGAAAAGTGGAGTATTATTATTTTCAAAATGTAGTTTTCTATCAAAATAAGCCAAAATATACCGGTTGTTTGATTTAAAATAAGAAAGTTAAGGTCATTTCCGGACAAACCGGAAATGACAGAAAAGAATTGAATGTATCCAAAAATCTAGATTTATCAGACATATCTATCTACCAAATTTCATTTGTTTATATACACAAATAAAGAAGTTATAGGGGCGAACTACCTGCTTGTGACACCCAGTATAAGAGAACATTGATATTTAACTTATATATACTGGACCCCATAAATAGATGAAGATACAGTAAACGCTGATGTATTTTAATGAAATTTTCAGAAATCGTGTACTTTATTCCTACTAATATATGATGAAATGTTAGCAAGATAAAAATATTGTTAACACTAATAATGCGTCGACCCTCCTCTGTTTCTACATCTACATTGTTTGGGAGTAGCTGAATATCATGTATTCTCCGTCCTATCATATCGCACAAATGTTCGATTTGTGATAAGTCTGGATAACGAGAAGGCCATGGAAACATATCAACACTTGCAGTATTTAGAAACTCCATAGCAACCCTCACGGTATGCGGCCGCGCATTATCTTGCTGAAAAATTCCTTACAGATATGGCAGTAATACTGGCTCAAGAAGGTTGTTCATGTACTGATTTGCATTTAATGTTCCCTCAATAACTACTAGAGGAGATCTGCTTCCATAGCAGATAGCCCTCCACAACATCACACCTTTAGTGAGAGTAGTATGTAGATGTACAGAAAACTGAAAATTGCGTCATTCTCCGGGACGTCTTCTAATCAATCTGCCCATAAACAAAATCGAGATTCGTCACTAAAGCTGACTTGATTGCAATGCACACTCCAATACAACCTCTCGTTACACCATTACCGCCGTGCAGTACGATGGCGTGGAGCTACATGTCGAAGAGCACGACCTTCACGATCAGTGGTGCATCTAGGACGTCCGGGACGCAAACGTTGTCGACCCTCATTATTTTCTGACCATTTTCGCCAACATAAGGAAATTGTGGCGACACTGCGTCCCACGCGTGCGGCAACATTACGAATAGATTATCCGTCTTCTCGTAGACCGATTATTCTGCCACGTACAAACTCGGTTAACTGATGGAAATTTGCACGATGTCGCACAGGAAGCATTATTTCAACTGAATGTGTTTACTTATTAAGCGTACAAATATGTTTAACATTGCCACTTAAGTAACTAATATGAAATGGAAAGAAAGGGTTTTTGTTTCATAGTCAATGATTACTTGATTAATCTTTATTGTATCTTGCAATTTTCATCGTTTCTTAATAGGAATCAAATACAGGTTTTCTTAAAATTTCATTAAAATACATCAGCGTTTACTGGGTCTTCATTTATTTATGGCGGCCAGTATACATTTCGTGGCTACTAAAACGTAATATATGCAAAAATAAAATAAAAATTCCCGCATAAGAAAGTCAAAATGAAATAAAGTTGACTTTTTATATTTTCTCGAAGATAATAGCACAGGGAAAGCCATATAAAAATCGACTGCAGAAATAAGCATTAATAGAGTTAGACTTTGCTGAATTATATGTATAAGATGATTGATTTGATGTAAAAATAAAGAAAACTGTCTTTACGATTTTAGTTAACTTCTTTTACATAGTGTTATACTTTTACGTCTACATGTCAGTGCGTAACATTGTCTACCTTTATATAGCCCCAATGACGCGTGTATTTTGTTCTTGTTCTTATTTACGTTATCAATGCCCCGAGTAATTATCCAATACAGACACCTGAAGAATTGTATAATATACATGGAACCTATAATTTGATCTTTCGGTTTATAATCATACATTCCGAAATTGGCTTTTCAGCTTTGTTCTGTGAACGTGATCGCACGAAACCCAAAGGAGTACTTAATCATTTGGGTTAGGTGTAACTGTATCATCGTTAACGGAATGTGAAAATTGTTTAATAGTGTTTATTACTTTAGAGATATAGCAGTAACTCATCTTCGTTTCTTTTCATAATCAAACAACCCAAACTTCGTGTAAGACTAAATAATCCTTTTTTTGTTAGATAAAATCAATAAGACAATTAACGTTAATTTGTAAAATTTAATTTAACATAATTTAATTAGTACATTAGTGCAATACATAAACTCCTTTACTAACGGCCGTTGTCAATCTTACAAGCAATGCGATGACGACGTTGAAGAAACGTAAAGAAGGCGAGGAAAAATCCACTGTACTTGGTTGATAGCTTGATTTATTGACAGATGAAACCTTCATTGTTTGAAATAAGGCATCTGAAAACTTAATGGCTGATAGAAATTGGATTTTTTAAAGAATAAAAGAAAAATGAAAATTAATTTGGACCAGACTATTTTAAATTGTGGTAAATGTATTTAAGAATTGTCTATCTTTTATGATTCATAATTTTATTGAACTACCGATCATTCACATATATCCTTTCAGAAATGAAAATGCTCTAGAAGGAGTAATTACATGTTTTTGCTGTTGCTTGAAAATACGAACGTTTTGTTCTTTTTTAATAATCTTATTTAACTGCGTAACTAAAGGACCTGCCAATAAAATTTCATTCTTATGCAATTCGCTTTCGAAGTTTTTGAATTCAAATTTTCATATTGACGATCGCAGATTCTCTGTGAATAATCATTTTCATACACAAATTGGCAGTAGGTATGGAATATGCAAATATTAATCCCGTATAATGACTGTTCTTAGGAAATTATTTCCCATATCCTTTAAATTCAAATCGGAAAAAAAAACAACGCACGCACTTTTCGAAAACATCAAAAAGATAAGTAGTTTATTGTTATCAATAATCTATTTAGAAAACATTTGATCAATATATTTTTTATCCGGGAGACTTAAAAATAAAAATAATAATATCCCCTTCTTAATATGTTTTCAATTTAAATAAGACCTCATTAAGATATTGAAAATTAAAAAATGTAAAATTATTGAAATGCACAAATTATTGAAATTTGAGAAAAAAGAAAATAAATTTTAGAACAATACAAAAACTTTAATTCAAAGGTTTGAACAAAATATTAATTATTTGAACTTGAAATGATAGTCCTTTAAGTAACTCGGTCACTTGACTGTTCTTGATGTCCTCCGTGGGGAAAATGGCGGGTTCTTCCTTTGGGATTGCCCCGAAAGTGGTCCCCTGGTTTAACTGGTGCCAAGGGTTGCTCATAATGGGATTCTTGTGGTTTAACTGTTTCCCATGCTTGCTCAGGATGTAATTCTTGTAGTTGGAGTGCTGCATGGGGTTGCTCTTCATCGTTTCCAAATACAGGGCGCCGTTCTTCTAGAACTGCTTCTATTTGGTCGCACTTCTTCTGCAAATGTTACTTTTCTCTGTTTTACTTCCGTGTTTTTCAATTAATTTTTGTGACGTTTCAACGCTCTCCCCTCATACAATACGACTGAGTAGTGTAGAAGACCTAGTCTCCTTTTCACGACTCCTGGCTTCCATATTTGATGATTATTTATAAAAAATAATGCCAGGACTCTCTCTCCTTTATTTAGAGTGCTTGTCCTTGGGAGAAGTGTCTGATTATTTGCCGATACATCTGGATGCCGAATCGCGCCAAGTCTGTGTATGTAGAGTTCCTCTGAGGATTTTTCAAAAGCTAGTGGCGTCGCTCTATATTGTTTACTGGATAATTTGACAAATTGGGATGTTTTCATTTTTCATAGCTTTTAGTTTGTTCTTCTGTGTTTGTACGTTCAGTTCTGCCAACCCATTCCTGGCTGGATGGCCTAGTGCTATGACTCTTTGTAGTAGTCCGTGCCTTTTACAATATTTAAGATGTTACTCTTAAAAATGGTTGCGTTATCCGAGACCATGGTTCTTGGATACCCGTAGGTTGATAGTTAATTCTGTTGTTGGCGCCTATCCACTTCGATTTTGCGTCAACTAGTATGAAAAAGTAATCACCGTTGTAGGGACCAACGTAGTCCATATTCACCCAGTTAAACTTTCCTTCTGGTATTTCCCACATATGTATCGGTACCTTTGCAGCAGTGTTCTTGTTCAGGGCACAATCGGTTCAAGATTTTACCATCCTCTCAATGTCCTTATCCAAATTTTCCAATATGCATATTTTGTAGACAACTATTTCATTTTCACTATTCCTAAATGGGTTTTATGTAGTCCTTTTAAAATCTCCGGTTGTAAAACTTTAGGTACGACCACTAGATATACCATTTTATCAAGTATATTTTCACTTTCTACTGATGTTGATTTCAACTCATTCACAATTTTACCCAACTCTTCATCTTTTCCTGTTTCTATTGCTAGTGTTTCCGCGGTAATAGTTCTGTAGATACTGTATAGGTTTTTGATGCAAAAACTTCTTGAACTTTTTGATTCATTGCCATTTCACTTGATTTTATATTTTCATTTTGTTTGATTGACAGACATTCCACATTCTTATTATCTGCCTCTTTTCTAACTTTCACTTCGTAAGTAAATCCCGTAAGGAAAAATGCATATTAATGATCGTCCTGATGATGGGCAGGGTTGATGTTTCATTAAATATTCTGGTCAACGGCTGGTTATCTGTAATTAAAGTAAACTGTCTTACGTAAAGGTAACCAAAGAAATAATTGATTCCAAAGACAATTCCAAGAGTAATTTTGCTTATAATTTGATAGTATTCTTGAAGCAAAAGCTACTAGGTATTCTTGTTCATTTATTTGATGAGAAAGCACTGCCGAAGTCCCATTCGGAGTTGCATCTGCGGCCACTGTTACAGGTAGGGAAGGATCGTACGGTACCAAGGCTCGCTCACTTGCTACTTCATTGTTGAGTTTGATAAATGAAGCTTCACATTCTCTTGACCAAAAGAATTTTTGATTTTCTCTCAATAGTTTACGCATTGGATAAGTCATAGTAGAAACATCTGGTAATAAACGTGAATAATATGTGGTCATTCCAAGGAAACATCGCACATCAGCTACATTTTTCGGTCGGGGCATATCTACGATTACCTTCACTCTTGATTGAGATTTTGATATTCTATTTTGTTACCGTATAACCAAGGTATTCTGGTTTAGTCATAAAAAGCCTTTTTTTATAGATGGAGGTCATATTCTTGTTATTTTCTTAAAGATTCTATTAGCCTTTCTTGACATTCTTCTAATAGACTTCCGTCACGTAATATTATCAAAAAAAAGAAATTGTTTTCTTTAAACCACATAAAATCTGATCAATTATTTCATTAAACTCCGCTCTTGCTGGTTTTGTTCCCAAGCTTAGCCTGTTCATAGTGTGGGTTCCTCTATGAGTCGATATGGTTTGAATGTCGCAAGTTTCCGGGTCTGTTTTGATATTGAGGTATGCTTTGAAAAGATCCAACTTACAAAAATATTTCGATCCTCTGAGACTTTTTGAAATGTCGTCTACTCTTTTGATTGGGTGCTATGAATTCACAGGTTTGCCATTTACTACCACCTTATAATCGATGCATAGTCTCACCGTGCCATCTTCGTTAGGTATCACCACTAAAGGTGATCCCCAACCGGTATTTTGTACTTTTTATATGGTACCGGCTGCCTCTAGGTTGTCAAGTTTCTGTTCAATTTTTTTTTTTAAACAAATGTCGCGTTCCTGGCTGGAGTACAACTTGGTTTAGCCTCTTCACGCGATTGAAGCTTTGCTTCATATCTAGGAACACATTCAATTCTTTGTTCAAACATTTTTGGAAAATACTGTTCCAGGGTTGGTTCATCCATTATTCATAAAATTTGATATTCATTCATACAGTTCATATTGTTATCTCCCTTATCAATTTTTTTGCAAGATTTATTTTTAGGTGCCTTAGCTACTCTCGGCCCAGTAACGGTTGAAATCCGTCTGATATGAACATTTCTTCATCATACGTGTTATTCTTATATTCTACTTTTACTTGGATTTTTTCCTATTGGAAGAAATTTGTTGTATGTATATGATCGAAAAGCTAATTCTGTGTGTTCAAGTGGTTTCTTTATATTTATTTTATTCAAAATAAACTGTGGGCACAACATAAAACTTTTTGGTATCCGCTTGAATACGATTAATAGGGTACAAATAGACTATTTGATAAATTTCAAATTGTTCATGCGTATCATTTTTAATTTGACTTACTGGAGAAACTGAGTTTGTATTTCCACTGTTGGTTTTTGAACTTAAAAGAGTTTTAACACGAACTTTAGAAACGTAACCTTCCCTCAAACATGATTAGGTATTGAGAACGGCCCCTTGAACTTGATCTGTACCTCGATGTGGTTTAATAGCTATTATAATTTGATCGTTCTGGTTCTCTACCCCTGCTTCTCCATCTATTATTTTCATCAAGATTTTTGATGTTTATTTTCGAATCCATTAGACTGAAGTGTGTTTGCCAAGATACATAATCAAGAAAATGTATTATTGTGATAATATGTATCAGAGAAAAAGAAGTTTTATCAATTTTGCAGTGTCATTTCTTATTTTCTCCTTTAAACATGAAAAATTATTTCTCTGAAACTTAAGAAACGTCGATGGTTTAATTGCATTATTGTTCTAAATCCTTAATAATATAGAAACTACGATAATTATCAGTGTTAGAATCCCACGGGCATTGACAATTGTACGAAACAATTTTATCACAGCGTCATTAAAACAAAATAATAAGCAGACTTGGACCAATCCTGCTGCTGACAATAATTGATTTAACAAACACGTCATACCATTTTGCGTTCACGTAGTAACGTGCACAAAAGCTGAGCACGTATGCGAAAAAAGAAAAGGAAGGACACCGCGACTGATAGCTAGAAAGCATTTGGATGCGTGGGGAACATTGAGGTGAGAGACAGAAAGGAAAAGGAAAAACTTATAGGCTGGCAAAACAATGTAACTACGCATTAACATTTTGGTGTGCTACAACCTTTTGAGGGATGCATTTTTCTATAAATAAATCAGATCAGGTATTATCTCTTCTCTTCCAGATTCATCGTCAAACCTTATACAACGTAAATTTCATTTCTTAGTTCCCTCTGTTACACGAAAACGTACAATTCCCAATTATGACTCAAATAGCGTTAACTTCTAATACACTAAAAGGAATATATGAGCTAATAAACACAAACTTATAACTGCATCCAATCCTTCAGTACTAATGTTTTCTAAGGCATGCATTTCTTTCTCTTTCTCATTGTTATGTAATACAACCATTTAATTGATACCTTTCGTTATAAATAGTTCTTAAGGTTCTTTCATCCTACTTGGATTTGCACGTCGTGCAAAATATTATTTACCTTGGATATATTATGGAGAGCCGATTTCCCTTTTCTTTACTTGTTGCTTGTCCTGTAATACCTTTCTACCACGTGAAACCATCGAATCTCTCAAACCAGAAGTGGAACATTGTCCTCGAGATCATTGTTGGTGGTAACATCAGATTTGTAAAGTTACTACTTCAGCATTTGAACAATCCACAACTAAATCTGATAGATTTAAAATATATTAAGTGATTATATTTTAATAATAATGACAATTATCAAATTCCTTGTATAAATTGTTCAATTTCTTACATTGGGACTTCAATACTAACATTCAGAAGTCGAATAATACAACATAAATAAATAAATAAACTAAAAGTACTACTTTGGTACAACATGCTATAAATTCTAAGCATAATTTTAAATATAACGAGACTATAATATTAGCTGTAGAAAAAATAACAAAGAAAGATTTTTATTGGAAATGTTGCATATTAAAATTAATAGTAATAATGTTGGCAATAATAAAAACATGTACTTAATAGTTATAATTTTATTTTAGAAAAATTTAAGTTGCATTGTGGTATCAAACCTTTCAAATAATATATATATATATATATATATATATATATATATATATATATATATATATATATATATATATACAGGGTGTTTCCTAAGTACGGTACATAACTTCAGGAGCGTATTCTGCCACTAAAATAAAGGCAACTTTACTTATAAGCTATGTCTCAAAATGCTTCGTTACGGAAGCACAGGGTGTCAAAGTTTCATTGAAAAATTACAATTTTTTAATATTTCCATAACCACTTGCGACATTTCAATAAAATTTTGCAGTGTTTGAGAGTTAGCAACGGTGCGTATTGCGGATTTTATAATCAGTGGTGTGCAGGCAGGATAATCGTTACACAATTTGAAAGAAAAAAATGCGGTACACCACTGTTTCTGATTTTCTCAATTTTTTTGGACTGTCGGTTCCATTTGGACAAAAAATGGCTCTCGTCTTTTTCATTGTAGTGCTCCGTGATGTAATAACCGGTGTTCATGAATGAGTGTCGTGGCAAACTCATAATAAACCTATAAAGAAACTGAAGTTTTTATTGCTTTTAATTATTTTTAAACTGTCTTAACAATGTACAACAAAAAGTTAACTTAAATTGTAATGTATCGCAATTAAATGTTCATGGATGAATACAACGCCATTTTATTATTTTTATTATTTAATTACAAATAGCAATCATAAAAATACTCACCACTGACACAGAATTAAAGTAAATGTTGAACCTTCTGATAAAACGCACGATTCCAATCGTCTCATCAAAGACTGTCTCACGAGTTCAAAACTCCTGGAGTATTTCTTGTGGCATTACAACTTTGAATTATTCGATTTCTTAAATCATTTTCATCTAATACAGGTGTCTTATACACGAGTGACTTGAGGTGGCCCCATAAATAAAAGCCCAAAGGATTCAGATCGGGACTGCGAGGTGGCCAAGCGTGAGAACCTCCGCGACCAATCCAGCGATTAGGAAAAGTGTTGTCAAGGCATTGACATGCAACAAGGCTGAAATGAGCAGGGGTACCGTCGTGCATAAACCATACATTAGCTCTCACCTGCATAGGCACCTCTTCTAATAGAACGTTTAGTTCGTCGGCTAAAAACTGACTATACGAATTACCATTTAGTCGGATGGGTAAAAAGTGTGGTCCAATAAGATCGTCACCAATAATGCCTATCCATACATTTAGTGAAAATGTTTGCTGAAAGCGATCTTCTCTTAAGGTATGGAGATTTTCAGCCCAAATATGTTCATTATGAAAGTTAATAATAGCTTCTCGCGAAAAAGTGGCCTCATCAGTAAATAAAATTGTACTCAAAAAATGTTGTTATGAGCCATTGTATGGAGTATTAACCTACTAGAATTTAGCCTTGGTTGAAAATAGTGTGGCTACAGAGCTTGTACACGTTGTATACGGTACGGAAATAGTAGAGAAATTTTCAAAACTTTGCAAACAGTCTTTGAACTTACTTGAAGTTGTTGTGCTATCTTTCTGGTACTAGTAGAAGGATTTTCTTCTGTTTCTCGTAGTATAGCATCTTCCAGCATGGGCGTTGTTACTGTTCGAGGTCTACCAGGAACCTCCGACTTATGCTTAAAACTGTCGGTTTCACTCAATCTGGCGTGTAGCTTTCTAAATGTTTTAGCACATGGCGTTACTCTATTCGGATAACGTTTATGATAAATTCGCCGAGCTTCTACTGAATTTCCATTTGCTAGGCCATAAATGAAATGCATCTGAGCCAATTCAACGTTAGTAAAGTTATTCATTTTATGTTTTGAGTGCTTTACACAAAGATAAATACGGTGACAAGTAAAATGTCAACAATTTCACTAACAAACAGGAACAGGAAACATACCTTCATACGAATATTCCTTTTTTAAGGCTGAAGTCGTAGTATTAGACAAAAATTTTAAATAACTTTTTGTTGTACATTGTTAAGGCAGTTTAAAAATAATTAAAAGCAATGAAAAACTTTAGTTTCTTTATAGGTTTATTATGAGTTTGCCACGAAACTCCTTCATGAGTTGTTACATAACGGAGCACTACAACGTTTTTTTTATTTTTTTACTGAAACGACTAGCCTTAGGAAAAAGACGAGAGCCAGTTTTCATCCAAATAGAACAGACAACAAAAAAATTGAGAAAGATTAGAAACAGTGGTGTACCGCAATTTTTTTCTTTCAAATTGTGCAACGATTATCCTGCCTGCACGCCACTGATTATAGTAAATCCGCCGGTTTTAGCGTAAAATATTAAAAATTGTAATTTTCCAATAAAACTTTCACACCCTGTACTTCCGTAACGAAGCATTTTTGAGACATACTTTATAAGCAAAAATAATTGTTTTTATTAAAAGAATAATATTAAACACAAGCAGAAACATTCTTAAAAGTTACAGTTCAAATTGGCCACCCCCACTTGAAAGCATAACGCCCTCGCTTTTTAAATTAGTTACTTGCTCTTGAGACATCCTTTCTCCTGATGTCAGGTCTAAGAGTGGTAATAATTCTTCCGCAAAGTTCATTCAGTTCAGCTGGTAACGTTTTATAAATTTATGTTTTCATTATCCCCAGCTGATCTGCAACTTACCTGGTTGAGACAGATGGATTGTCTTGTACCTAACGAAAAATGTATACTTAGTATTTATTAAATTTATTAAATGAACCATATTCACTCTATCCATAAATTGAAAAACCTTAAACTCGGTTGTTGCCGCTCTGAATAACGCTACAAATATATTTCCGCAGTGACTACTGCTTTCGATGCGAATCACAATAAATTCGCAGTATATCTTTTTTCTTCATTAGAAAAGGCATTTTAAGAACAACACAAACGTGAATCACACAAAAATGGAAGGACAAATTTTTCGTTAAAACAATCGAACGTTGTTAACTTTCCAAAGCAAACCCTCGGAATTGAACATCTTGGCGTAAATGTAAGGCAGAACTATTATGTTGATACATCATTGTATTCAGAAAAAATTTGATATAAAAATGCAAAAATCAAAATAGCCCCATAAGAAAAAATAAAGTTGAATGTTGTATCTCTTGCGTCAGGGGCCGTGGAAATAACGATTTTTCAAATTAATGTTGATTTTGGATACGTTCAATATACGCTTTGATTGATTGCAGTATTAAAACTTGATGTGACTTAAATATAGATATTTCAGAGTGAGTCGGGTATTCATACTTAAATTATTTTCCAGAAAGGAATGAATTGGTAGAGAACTATACAATTAGGGCCTAGGTAAAGCGGATTAAGGTTCATTATAGCATGTTTGTTAGAGATTTTGCACATAAGAAACAAACACCATGTTTTGCGCTGGGGAAACGTTCGGCTTGGCACGTTTTGACAAGAGCGAAACGAGTCTACTATTTTTAAATTTCACCTGTTTTCATAGGTCTCAATCCTTTCATTTTTAATGGCTGAATTTTCGAATTAGTGGCGGTAAGAAATTCGGTCTGCAGCTATTGAACCATAAGTTTATGAGAATATTGCACCCCGGTTTCGTGGAAAAACTTTCAGAACATTTAAGCTCTTAACAAAAAACGTTACCAATTCCCCAATTATGATTTCAAAACGTTAACCTTTAATAACTAAAAGGAATATATGAGCTAATAAAAAAAAAAAGGACCAACCCGACTAATGCTAAGAAAGCATTTTTTTCTCATTGAGTAAACAAAAAGGAACCTTTGGTTAAAAAAGTTCCTTAAATTTTTCAACCTTTGGATTTGCATTCAAAATAATAATTGGATTATTTTAGACCGAAATTTCCTTTTCTTTTTAAGTTCTTGTCTGAAACCGTTCTTATACTAAAACCTTAACTTCAAACCAAAGGGAAATTGGTAATAAAATTATAATATAATTTATATAATTTTAAATATTTTTTTTATTTTATTAATACAACCATTTAATTGAACCTTTCGATAAAATTTAAAGGCTTTCTCCTATTATAATGTCTCAAAAATTTCCGTTAATTTAAGCACAAGGGTGTTGAAAGTTTTCATTGAAAAATTACCAAATTTTAATATTTATAAATTAAATTTAATAAAATTTTCGGTTTAAAATTAGAAGGGCGTATTTTCACTAAAAAAGGCAATTTACTATAAACATGGCTCAAAAATCTTCCTTTGAAAGAAAAGGGGTAAAGTTTCTTGAAAATTACAATTTTTTAAATTTCCATTCCATTTGGAGAATTTCTCTTTTTTGCAGTGTTTTGAGAAAATTAAACGGTGCCCGTATTTTAATAAAACCGGGGTTTCATAATAGTGGGTGGGCAAAATCATTAAAAATTTAAAGAAAAACTAAAGTTTTTTTTCAATTTTTTAATTTATTTTTAAAAACTGTCTTTTTAACAATGTCAAAAAAATTAAAATTGTAATGTATGTAATTAAATGTTCAGGAATGAATAAAACCAAAAGCCAAATTTTTTTTTTTAATTATTTTAATTTTAACAAATTACAACAAAAATTAATCAAATTGAACGAATTAAAGTTGGAATGAAACACCTTTTAAAAAATTCCAAATGCTCTAAAAAATTCCCACTGCAAAAATTGGAATTTTTAAATGGCCATTTAAAAACGAATTAATCGTCTTCTCAAAATTTCATTTAAACCCGGGTTTTATACAACAATTTGAATTATTGACCCCTTAAATATTTCCAAATTTAAACCGGTGTTTTCCGGTGCTTGGGTGCTTTGTCTGTTGCGTGGCGTGGCGTGCGTTGCGTGGCGTGTGTGGCGTGTGCGTGTGCGTGTGCGTGGCGTGTGCGTGTGCGTGTGCGTGTGCGTGTGCGTGTGCGTGTGCGTGTGCGTGTGCGTGTCGTGTGCGTGTGCGTGTCGTGTGCGTGTGCGTGTGCGTGTGTGTGGTGTTTGCGTGGTGCGTGGTTGCTGTGTGCGTGCGTGCTGTGTGCGTGGGGTGTGCGTGCGTGCGTGTGTGTTTGTTGTGGGTGTGGTGTGGGTGTGGGTGTGGGTGTGGGTGTGGGTGTGGGTGTGGGTGCGTGTGCGTGTGCATGTGCGTGTGCTTGTGTATGTGGTGTATACATACAGGGTATCCGTTTTTCGAGTGCCTGCATGGGGATCTCAACAATACTTACTTTGAAAGAAAATTTGTTTTTGAATTATTGCAAAAAAATGAAAATTTTGGTTTTCGTTTTTATTTTTTTAAGCAAAAAACATTAAAGCTAGACATTTTTAAAAACATTGTGAAGGCACTTTTTTTAAAGAAATCTAATTTTTATGGCACCCCAGGCGCAAAAGATACAACTTTGAAGCTGTTGTTTTCTTATGGTCGCCATTTTGAATTTTTGCATTTCATGTCAAGGTCTTTTTCTGAATACAATGATGTATCACCCATAGTTCTGCCTTACATTTACGTCAAAATGTCAATTTTCCAATTTTGAGAAGTCTGCTTTGGAAAGATAATAACGTTCGATTGAGTTAAAGAAAAAACAAAGTCTCCAAAGAAAATAATTCTTTTTAGTAAAAGAAGAATATTAAACACAAGCAGAGACATTCTTAAAAAGTTACAGTTCAAATTGGCCACCCTCCACTTGAAAGCACAACGCCGCTCGCATTTTTAAGTTAGTTACTGCTCTTGAGGCATGCTTTCTCCTGATGTCAAGTCTAAGAGTGGTAATAATTCTTCCGCAAAGTTCATTCAGATCAGCTGGTAACGTTTTATAAATTATTGTTTTTCATTGTCCCCAGCTGATCTGCAACTTTCCTGGTTGAGACGGATGGATTGTCTTGTACCTAATGAAAAAGTGTATACTTAGTATTTAGGTGTTCGTTATAAAAATCATGTAAATTTTCACCGCTTGTATGATTTCATGTTCATATTCATTGGGCCTACCGCCATAATCTTGTCTAGATTTATTAAATGAACCATATTCACTCAGATTTCTATCCATAAATTGAAAAACTTTAAACTCGGTTGTTGTCGCTCTGAATAACGCTACAAATATGTTTCCGCAGTGACTACTGCTTTTCGATGCGAATCACAATAAATTCACAGTATATCTCTTTTTTCTGCATTATACAAAAAATGGCGGAACTGACAAATTTTTCGTTAAAACAATGGAACGTTGTTAACTTTCCAAAGCAAACCCCTCCGATTTAAACATCTTGGCGTAAATGTAAGGCAGAACTATTATGTAGGATACATCATTGTATTCAGAAAAAAAACTTGATATAAAAATGCAAAAATCCAAAATAGCGCTCATAAGAAAAAATAAAGTTGGATGTTGTATTTCTTGCGTCTAAGGGCCGTGGAAATTACGATTTTTCTGAAATTAATGTTGATTTTGGATACGTTCAATATACGCTTTGATTGATTGCGGTATTACAACTTGATGTGACCTAAAGATAGATATTTCAGAGGGTAGTCGGGTATTGCATACTTAAATTATTTTGACAGAAAGGAATGAATTGGTAGAGAACTATACAATTAGGGCCTAGGTAAATAGCGCATTAAGGTTCATTATAGCATGTTTGTTAGAGATTTACTGCACATAAGAAACAAATACCATGGTTTTCGCTGGGGAAACGTTCGGATTGGCAGGTTTTGACATGAGCGAAACGAGTCTACTATTTTTAAATTTCAGCTGTTTTCATAGGTCCCAATCCTTTAATTTTTAATGGCTGAACTTTCGAATTAGTGGCGGTAAGAATATTCGGTCTGCAGCTATTGAACCATAAGTTTATAAGAATATTGCACCCCGGTTTCGTAGAAAAACTTTCAGAACATTTAAGTTAGAAATAGCTTTTCCTAAACGCGGTGATATATGAAAGTATTTAAGGTAGAACTGTTGTGCTGTGATATATCTGTGAATCAACCTTTAGCAAGCTGTCTAGTCGACTACCGATTTAGGGCAAATAATTGCAAATTTAAACGTACAGTATTATTTTTTGAATATTAGATAGGTGTGTAACAAAACTAAATTATATCGTAGCTAACGACTCTCCAACTATTAAAGATTCACTACCATAATTGCACTCCTTTCGGTACTAATTCGGCTCGTATTAAAAACTTCATTTACTCAGATATTTAATTCTTTTTAAAATTGTTTCCTATGTCTAAAAGAAACATTTGGCCGCAACAATTCAAGAATATCTAAATAATATAAAATAGATTGGATAAATCCAATGAAATTGTTATCATATACATGGATTTCAGGAACGTTTATTTTTGTATGCGAACAAGTTACCACGATTTATAAGGTTACATAAGACGTTATTCCATTTAGTTTCATATCTAGATTTCAAAACCTAAATTTAAAATACAATGATTAACACTTTCAAGAAAAAAGGAGATAGTAAGTTAAATATAACTGCGTCAAAATAGGATTATCCATAATCATCGATTCAAATAGCAACGTTACATTAGAACATCTAAGTTTTGAAACTTTGCGAGCCAAATGTTTGAGTTTGAAAGCCGAAATTTAAACTTTTCTGTAATGTACCTTAGATCACTTTAACTCAATTCCTTTCAATTTAAATGCAGATATTACAAAGATCAGCAAATATTTACACACGTTCAAAAGCACCATTAATATAAACGAATACGCTGCTTAACTATAAATATGGAACGTTATTGAGGTTAATTTCACGTGTCTTGATTTCATATAAACGTCTTAAAGTATCCTGTCATTAAAATCATACAAACGTCACTTTACTTTATGTCAAGTACTATATTAAGAACAGAAAAGAGTCATGATTAAAATAATTCATAATTTCGCCATATTTCTTGTTTATCAGCAAAGGATGGAAACATTAAAATGTCGGATGGTTCTCTATCTCATCTCGGAAATAAAAATTAATAAGAGAAATTAACAAATTCGTGTTATTATATCAATTTGGTAATATACTATACAGGGTGTGGCAACTGTCTGTATCTGGTGGATAATGGCTCGGATATAGATAATAAATCAAAATCGTTTGTATACAAGTTGTTCATAGTCAAGTTTTCTATCACGTAAAAATATGCTTGAGTATACAGGGTATTTCGTTCAGCCCAGGCGTAACCAAACGTTTTTATTTTAAATGGATCACCCTGTATATTATTGCATATTCTGATTCTTCGTTTCATTTTAAATCAACTTTATGTATCACATGTAAGGTCTGTTTCCGAATAATTCGATTTTTCTTTGTAAAAAATTGACGTTTGTCGCAGTCTTTAAAAAATCGAATATCTCAGGAACTGTGTAACTTGGAGAGGTGCGGTTTCTATGCAAAATACCGAAGACAGGGGGTACCAAATAGAGGCGCCGAATTTAAAACGGAACTCCGTTTTTTTTAAATAGAACTAACATTTTGTATACATTTTTTAATTCGTTTTTAAACTGTCTATAAAACACCCATTATATTCCCTATACCTAACTTTAACCGTTTTATTGTTATTTTATGTTTTAGTATTATTTTAACAATCTTTCCGGTATACGACGTGGTAGACGTTTAATCAAATGAAAAACACATGAAAGTAACTGTCAGTTTTCAATACGTTATTAAGGTTTCCTAGTGGCATATCTGTTTGTGACCAAAATTTTTTTCAAAGTGAATTTATCTACAGAAGAAATGGTAGACATGATTTTTATCCCTGGCGAATGGCAAAAAAAATTGTTTATTAGCATCAAGAATTTATAAAGAAAGATTCCCAGATAGAAGGCACCCACAAGAAAAAAATTTTCAGCGGATATTAGAAAGATTTGTTTCAGCATAAAATGTAAAATACACAGATTGTAACCGCGATAAAGCAGTGACAAATAAAGTTTTTGTTTTGGAATTTCCTCTAGATCAGTTGGTCGAATGTTAAAAAAAAACCATTTCCATCCATATAAAGTGCAACTACATCAGGAACTACTACCAACCGATTATGAGGCACGTGTAAATTTCTGTTAGTTACTGATGAATAAACTTCTAACGGAACCCCAATTTTACAATTTCGTTTCATGGACAGATGAATCTACGTTTCATAATAATGGGTTAGTTACTGGACATAATTATCATTATCATTCCAGTGCAAATCCATTGTTATGGAATGTCGTAGACAAAATAAGTGGTCTATTAATGTTTGGGGTGGAATAATTGGTAGTCAGATTATTGGCCCATATTTCTTGAATTACACTCTGACTGGTCAAATTTCTGACAATTTCTTGAATACCACCTTAAACGACCTGTTATAATGTGTACCTTTAATAATAAGAGCAAACATGTGGTTGCAACAGGGTAGCACACTTGAATACTTCAGTATTATTGCGAGACAATTATTAGACGAACGTTTCCATAAACGATGCATAGGAAGAGGGGGATTGATTGCTTGGCCGCCAAGATCGCCAGGTTTGAATCCCTTAGATTTAAAAAATAATTAAAAAATGTATAAAAAATGTTAGGGTTCTATTTAAAAAAAAAACGGAGTTACGTATGTTTGAAAATTTTAAAATTCGGCGCCCTCTATTTGGTACCCCCTGTCTTCATTTTCCACAGATGTGTAAATTTGGCCAATTCATGCTTAATCTGATAGTTCAATCCGCACCTCTCTAAGTTACACAGTTCCTGAGATATTCGACTGCAACAGACGTCAATTTTTTACAAAAAAAATCGAATTACTCGTCCATTTTAGACCTTACATGTGATACATAAAGTTGATCTAAAATGAAACGAAGAATCAGAATGTGCAATAATATACAGGGTGATCTAAAATAAAAAAGTATGGCTGGACCTGGGATGAACGTAACACCCTGTATACTCTAAAATATTTTTGCGTGATAGAAAACTTGACTATAAGCAACAACTGGAATGTGATAACATACATGCGTTAGAAAATAATAGTACATAGATTCAGAATGGACATTTGAGTGGTTAAAAAATGTTTGTTTCGAGTTCTTGATGCAGATTTAGACTTGTAACAACGGCATTGGAGAATCCGTTTTTCTACTGTATACAAAGGAATTTATGTTTAAAATTAACGTAAAAAAGTCGCGCATAACCGAATAATGTTTTAAAATACAACATAATGTAAGTATGTAGTCTAGAGTTTATACATATACATGGGCTGTAATGTAAAATCAAAATCTTACGTAAATAGCATTCAAACTTGTTGAATTTCGTACATACGTGAGACTTTCAAAAAACTTGAATTTGGTTTTGAATGTTTCATTGAGTGACTTTGAATTTCGAATTTGGGCATTTCATTTGTCTGTTAAATTTCAAGATGGCTTGTATTGTAATTTTAATTAGGCTATAAGGTCAATTAATTTGAACCACTACCTTTTTTGTGTTAGTAGGTTAAGACTAGCTTAAAATCTAATAGGGAAAACCTAGTTAAGATAGTTTTTTTGTTGCTTTTGTGTTGTTTCTTTGCAGAAGTCAATGCAGATTTATATTAATATCGAAAACTTGTTTTAATAGAGTTAATCATTCAATTCATTCTTTAATTCGAATTTTTTTTGAGGCTTATTTCAAACAAATAGTCAATTTAAGCGTTACAAACCAATAATGCTTTATTAAATTTATTTGTGTTTCTTTTATATGTAAAGTTATACGAGGGATCACAAACGTCAAGTATAACAAATCTTTGGTTACTTTTGGCTATATTTGTGAATGTTGGCGTGAAATTCGATGTCTTTTAGACAAGCCAATTACAAAATTGAATTACTTTTATTTCGTTGATTGAATTAAATATTCAATACAGATCTTACTTACCTACTGTTTATCATACCAATCATACTTGCAGACGTTTAATGATAAAATTTTAAAAAGTATTTGAGAGAAGATAATTTCCAAATTACGCCTGTTTTTAAAATAGGGAACAATGAATTCCTGTAAAAAATTCGTACCTTTTATTTAGTGGGAGTACTTTTGCTACTGTTTTAAACATATTCCATTCAAAATTATACTATTATAAATTAACAGATTTAGCTATTATTTTTCCAAATTTGGTAATAATTATTTATTGATTTTAGATTACAGTCGGTAACCAATATTAGTTCATATATTTTTACGAAGGTGAAACAAACAGTTCGGTTATGATTAATAATATTTTGGACTTGAGCTTTTCAAAAGTAGTCAACACATTTGATTTCACTCAAAGTGATACGAGATTTATATAGAAAGTTTAGAATATTGGGTACCGAAATTTTTAAATTGTTTTGAGGTAAGTATAAGGTATTTGAAGTCAAATTTCAGCCATTTTACATCTTACCTCGAACCCATCCATCTCCATTCAGGTGGATAAAGGTTTTGGAATATGCTTCAGAAAACAGTTTTGTCAGATTAACTACTCCGCCTCATACAACTCGTAAATTGCAGCCGATGGACGTTGCTCTGACTGGTCCATTCAGCAAGTATTTTCAAGGTGAAAATGATAAATGGAAAAAAACACATCCTGGACAACAAATGCTAGTGTTTGAAATGGGTTAGCGTAAAAACGCTGTAGTTGACAACGCTATATAGGGGTTTAATAAAACAGGGGTAAGTAACACTAACATCGATGATTTTTTCAGATTACGACTTTTGGCAGCAAAAGTAACTGATATAGATGAAATTGGAAATAGCAATAAAGAATGTTTCATCAGTTTCCGTTGTTTTAAATGCTCCAGATCTACTTCGCTCCACAATGTATCATGTAGTATCGACTTAAATCAACGTGAAGTTAGAGACACCTTACCTTCCACTTCGAAATGAACCCATGTCGATGATGAAAGAATACCCAGCAATAAAAAGAAAAAAATTATTGTCATTCATTCACAAAATCTCTTCAAATAATGACAGTAAAAGAAGAAATTAGAAGCCATAAAGTTTCCCAAGTTACGGAGCAAGCATTTAAACCAAAATTGAATGAAAATGCATTGTTTAGTTCATTTACATTTGCATGTATTTTATGTAGCGATACTTTTGGCAATTCCAGAGCTGGAGAGTACTGCATGGTAGCAAATGTGCCCATAAACTGTGAACGAATTACAGCACTTTTTACAGTTTTTATTTGCAATAATTGGCAATGTGCTGTTATTTCTTCAAAGAAATAAAATATCTCAAGATTTTTTCAATTCTATATCGTTAGAGCTTTTGTTGTGTTGTTTCTTTTCTTTTATACGATGCTTTTGTTCGATTCTTTTATCTCGGGTTCATTCCTTTAGCTTTTAGCTTTTAGCCGAAGCACCTCGGCAAAAGGAGTCAAAAGCATAGTTTCCTTTTAGAACAATATAGGAATTCTATTAAACTTTTGTACTTTTAGTGAATTATGTATATATATATATATATATATATATATATATATATATATATATATATATATATATATATATTAATGTTGAAATTCAAACTCTGGCGTTGATAGGCGATCTGCATAGAACTAAAGTAGCTGTGGCTGTCCGGGTCTCCTCTTTTAAAAGATCAAGGGAAAAAGTGCGTTGAGTAGAAACTGGGACGATCTAAACGAAACTTTTTCAAAGGCTTGTATGGGTTTACTACTGTCTGATATTTATGAATCATACGGGGAACAGAGTTGGCGCTACAATGTCACCAAAACGGTTTTGTCGTATTTCACTTGCGCTACGTTTCGGTGATAAGAAAAGAAAGTATGCCTATTAAAGAATGCCTCGAGAAATAAATTAATGCCTTACCAAAGCCACATAATTCTGGAACTAATCCCCCAATCTAGTCCATTCAAATAACGCGCTCCAAGTAAATCAGAGAAATATCGAATAAAAATACGATCTCTTTGTAACAGTACTGCAGCACCTGAAAATAAAAGAAGGTAGGGTCAAGTGGGGTAAATGCGTCACCACGGCTAAAATTCTTCTTTTCACTTCACGTCAGTTGAAACTCAATAGCTTTATGAGACATTGCTGCGCTGTGGTTAATTAAAGCTGCTATAAGCTATCTGTTCATATACAAAAAGGGAAATATATCGTTCCATAAGATATGAAACCCAATTTATTGTAAAGTACCAACTATTGCATTTACCCTGACTTAAGGGGCAATTGCAATAACTGTTATTAATTTCTTCAAATATCACATTTAAGTAAATCCGAGGTAAATGCAATAAAATACACAGTTGAAACTGACTTGACGTTTATTTGCAAATAGACATTACAAAAACTTTTCAAAATAATAACTTTTCCGTTTAGAGAGTTAAAAAATACAAAGAAACATACTGGCTATTCTTATTAATAATTAGGATATAACATAATTTTTAAAGTCAAAGGAAAAGTTATGATTCCACGCTTGCTAATATTAGGATTTGGCAATATTTGTGTCACATAGTCAGTAGCCACAGTATCATAATCGTCCATGATTGGCCACACAAAACGCTGTCTCTACGTCGAGCAAATTTAACGTTCCAACTATTATCGTCGATTTTACTTTGCACATGGCCCACATAATACTGAAACAACTTTTTTGCTGCGTATTTCACTATTATCCACTTATTAGTGTCTAGCTGTTCCGGTATGTTCTGTTGCATCTCATTATCGTCGACATTGTCTTGGAGTGAATCGTTGTCTTCTTCTAAACCGTCACTTTCATCCGAATTTGCATATTTTATTTCGGTATCTCGGTCATCGTCTGTACTGTCACTGGCAACAGATAATTTACTCTTCTTTCTTTCCTTTTTTGTGACCTTCTCTTTGCCCGTTTCATTAATTTTTTTATTCTTTTTTTCTTGTAATGCTTGAAGAAAGTCAGCAGATGTAATTACCTCGGCTCGTGAAGCAACCTTTCGTTTGCTCTGCTTAGGTGCCATTTTTTTCTGGTGGATTGTGGACAATATAATATCTTGTAAGGACTTGTTGGTGTTCAGGTAATGGTTGATCTGGTTCTCTTGATGTTGTTGGTACTGGTGAGGGTCCATTATTTTCTAGATTTATTTGTTTCTTCTTCTGTTGGATCAATAATGCCTCTACCATTTGTTCTATTTTGTTCTTCTTTATATCTCTTCCATCGCTCCAAAGACTCTTTTGAAACATTTTCTTTGCCTATTACATTGGAATCAAAAGGATATATACCGCCTTTAGTAAATCCACTCTGGATGACATTTTCAGAAACTTTGGTCCAAGTTTCACCCAAAAATTGAGAAAAAAGTGATTTGGGAAGTTTTAGCCCAAAATGCGGTCTTTGCCAGATGGTAACTGTGTCGTTCCATTTTTGTTTAAACGAAAACACAAACAAGTCCAGGGGTTGAAGACGATCACTAGTATGAGCTGGGATTTTTAGAATAGTAATGTTGTTGGCTAAGGCAATCTCGATTAAATTTACGGAAACATGCGTTGTATGCCCATCATATACAATCGGGACAGGCCGATCTTCGCCAAGGGCTGGAATAAGGACCTTTAAGAAGTGGTTGGTAAAAATTTCGGTCTCCATCTATCCATTAGGACTTGCAGCATAAGCGGTACCGGGGAATTCTTTTCTGGAGGAACTCGCCACTGGTCCCACATGTTTTTCCTTAAAATAATTAAAGGTGCAATTCTGCAACCTACAGCATTATCAGCTAAAACAAAGGTCGTGTTATCTCTTCCAGATGTGCTTGTTACTCTTGATGAGCTTTGACCTCTCGCCAACCACTTTCGTTCTTGATGGGTCTATAATTAGACTACTTTCATCTACATTCCAAATACGTTCAGGTTTATCTTCCAGGTTTAACTCTCTTAAAGTATTTTTAAAATACCGAAATATCCATATATAATAAAAGGATCGGTAGCTGCTTTTTCCTCGCATACTCTAAACCCTCCGGTTTTCGGATAGATAAATTATGGCGGCGTTTGAAACTTAAAACCAGTCGTCCCCGGTACTCCATCTTTAAATGGTGTATCTACTTTGTTAGCAATAACATATTGGCCAACCAACTCCATGATGTCCTTTCGACTAAGTCCGAAGCCCCATTTAGCCAATGTCTTAATCGCAGTAGCTAAGGTATTTTCAATATTTTCGGAAAGAGCGATGCGTCTACCCATTGTTTTTTTTCGATCGGCAATACAACATTGAAAATGGAATATTATAAATCACTGAAGCTTTATTAATCATAAGAGTGTTTGCTCGTATTCCATCGAGAGCCCTTTCCAATTTTTCTTCGGAGTATTTAGGTAGTGTAGAACCCTTCTTCACATAATTACGCACCATCTGGAAGAACAAACATGTTTATTTACAATTATATCACTTTAGTAATAAATTGGGGTAAATGCAATAATTTATTACACTTGCCCCAACCACCATTATTGCAATAATCCCGACCGTGAAAATAACTGGGGCAAATGTAACAATGGCTGAAACACATTGTACAAACACTATTTTAGCGAAATCTATATTTAATGTGTGTAAAAATACATCAAACAACATCCCTGATATAGAAAAATCAAAAATATTACCTTGCGTTTTCGGATGAATCCAGATTAAAAACTTCACTTCAAATTACACATAAGCATAACTAACGGACAACATACATAATGCAGCGTCATTTAGTATTTATATAGTGCAGGGTTCTTACAGCTGGTTTCGAAGTAGTTCACGAAGTATTACTACCGTTGTATAGATGGCAGCACCAGTTTCGTTACAGAAAAATATTGACCTTATTGCATTTACCCGCTATTGCATTTGCCCCACTTGACCCTATTCTGGTCTTTATGGATCTTATCCAGTACTTAAGAGGACAGAATGTTGCGTATAGCAACGTTTTTACATCATACACAGTTGCATAATTCTAAAAAAAAAAGATGTCACAGTTTTGGTAACAGTTAGAAACAAAACCAAAGCTGCCTGTAATAACATACGAACAAGACGTACGTAGTTCAGCATCTAAGTTTACTGAAAACAGCGCAATTATTTTTTTACGTACCAAGACAGATAAATTAGTAACCCGAAGACAAAAAACAGCAAAAACAAACAAGTTGTTGACATAAGTGTCAGATGCAATTTTGTCATTCTACGAGTAATAATAAAACACCTCTTCTTGTCATTATTTGGATTTATAGTCTTGTACGGTCTATCACCTAAGTTTAATAAGAAAGGTTTCACCAAGACTTTGAATTATTCACAAAGCGTAATATGTGCTACATGTAGTTTCATTATAGTGGAAGTAAGTGTTAAAATTATTAGGTTATGTGATCCTACACCTCCGTCCGTTCGTTTATTTTATTTATTTTCGTTCATTGATTGCCACTGAGTCATAGGTGAAAGTCTTCGAAATTTTGAATGATAACCCATGATTGTCGTTCGAAAGCATTCTTTGTGAAGATTTCAAATGTCCTCAACACACGAGCTATTCCTCAGAAATTGAGGCCACTTCTTTCAAATTCTCTTTTTATAAAGGATAGCATACTAATCATAGATGTACAACTTACATTACTCGGGGTTTTCTATGAACTCTCAATCCATAACGTGCGACAA
Organism: Vesta saturnalis; assembly: GCA_036346205.1. Classification (NCBI taxonomy): domain Eukaryota; kingdom Metazoa; phylum Arthropoda; class Insecta; order Coleoptera; family Lampyridae; genus Vesta; species Vesta saturnalis. The sequence continues at coordinate 1,916,341 of JARFJB010001142.1, read as the reverse complement.
TATGAGCGTCATTCAAAAGCACATTTTTAGAAATTTCAACTACTTGTTACATTAACACCCATGACCTATTTTTCCCGAGTTGAGGTCAAGTGTCAATGCCGATTTCCGCGATTGCAGCATAAGCGGTTCATCCTTTTTAAAATTCCTCGTTATCTTGTTAGGAGGATTTATTCTATTGCTATTACTATTAAGTAGTTGTTGATCACATTGGAGTTTCAACTCCGTATTCAACTTATCCTTGAATTCTATCGAACTGGTAAACTGATTAATCATTAGCTTTAGTTTTGACGATATATACATAAAAGTTAAAAAAAATCAGTAAATTATGGTTTATATGAAAAGTAAACTGTGTAATATAAATAATTCCCATCTTAATTTATACTACCGCTAAAATTGAACACTTGTGCACTGTGAATCTATTTCTTGTTAAATTACAGCAATTTAAAGGTTTCTATAGTATTCTGCGCTGCGGCATGAACGTTTCTTAAAAAACCAATTGTACCACATACACAAAGATGTGTATTATGTTATTCCAAAGTCGAATACAACTCCGAGTTAACATTCATAGGACAGGGTCGAAAATTGAATGAAATCAGACTAAAAATACAGGAAAATGGAAACCATAGTGAGAAAAGCTTTTACAGAAATTCAGAATGTTAAAATATGGTAATTTACTTTTAAAACACTTTTAGGGTATTATTATTTTTTGGAATAGTGAATAAGGTAATGTAACGCGTAAAAGTTTAATTGCAACTTTGAGGAAGTAACAATTTACACTCATATACATATACGGTTTATTACAGGGTTAAACTACGAGTATATAATTATACTTAGATGTGCCCTTAGAAATTATGTAAATGTTACTTAAATAGAACAATTTATCTTTTACTGAAAAGAATGCACATTTTTTTACAATAATATATACTAAATTTAATTATTTTATTTAGAACGTAGCCTAACTCCGGAACTTAGTAATTTATTTTACAGTTTACACTTATGAAAGTTGTAAGCGGATTAATTACGCATTCCACGTTCCTTTATTGTTCTGAATTTTTATTTGTTTGCTTGCCGTCTTATTGTCACTACATTATATTCGAGGTCCCTAACCTATTATTGATTTAATTTATTTTAAATATATTTCTGTAATCCTACTGATTTATTACAGAAAAATATTCTGTCTTTAAATATTTCAAATGACAAAAGTTTATTACTGTATAAAGCAACCATTTTTGGATGATTGAATCAATAATATACTAAAGAATGAGTTTAACCATGTTATTACTAAACCAGAAGCTCTTTGAATACCACAATTGCACGTGTATTATTGTGATATCTGTAATGCGAAGTTACCTACTCACCAAAAGTACAAAACCGTTGAAAACTCAAGATCGACATTTTCCATAAAAACATTTTACTTATGAATTCGCTCAAAAGAAAGTAATAAAAAAATCACACATTTAATTTCATTTCATATATTTAGTGATAGTAATAAATTAAGGTTATGTAACCACAATTACTTTTAACATTAGGAAAAAAAGTTATATAGTAGAAAATGTTGTTTCTGCAATTCGAAGTACATCGCAGATCAAAAAGGGAAAGAAAATTAAACCATTATGTCTGAATGTTGTTACATTATATCTATTAATAACAAACAAAACAGCCTATAATTACAATCATACTCACAAAAAGGTAGTTACTACATTAACAAGATGAACAAGAGAAATGCTAATGCAGTTATCATATATAATACCACTAGTGCGTCCAAAATTATCGATAATCCGGGAAAAAGCGGTGTTGCCTGGAAACTGCATGAGTTGGTTTTCTCTGTTACTTAAAAGTTAAAAAAGCCCGACTCCGGGATTTTTCCAGGATTATCTAATTAATTTTGATGCACGTGTGGTATTCGGTAAAATAGAAAAAACAAAAAAACGTAATATATATATATATATATATATATATATATATATATATATATATATATATATATATATATATATATATATATATATATATATATATATATATATATATATATACGGTGTGACCCATTTCAAATGGAAACCTCTCTGTAAAAATGTATTTATAATCCTATGTTAACGCTTTTTTTAAATGATAAACCATCGAAAACTCCACTTTATGACAAAAATTTAGAGATAAATTTCAATTTTCAAGGCTTTCTATGATTTATTTTCAATGTCGAAAATGGACAAATTTGATTAGCGATTTTTTTATTGAAATTTTAACTACACCACTGGATTCAGTAACCTCTCATATGAAAAATGATAGACCTGTGACAAAATTAATGTAGGCAGTTGTGCGACCCATTTTGAATGGCAAACACCCCTGTAAAAAATGTGTCTATTATCTGATTTTGACGGGACTTTTTTTAAAAGATACATCATCAAAAACTCCACTTTGTGACAAAAATTTAGAGATAAATTTCAATTTTCAAGGCTTTCTATGATTTATTTTCAATATCGAAAATGGACAAATTTGATTAGCGATTTTTTTATTGAAATTTTAACTACACCACTGGATTCAGTAACCTCTCATTTGAGTAAATCCCAAGTTTCATGAAAAAATATTAAAAAATTACAGATTTGTGACAAAATTAATGTAGGCTGATAGTAACTTTTGCTTGATTTTTTCTAAAAATTGAAATAGTCCATAAAATGAATAAAAGAAAGATAAATTAAACAAATTTAATCATATTGGACTTAAAACATAAGTATGAACAATTAAAAGTAATAATAATTAGATACCTACTATTAAATAAAAAAATAACACATTGTACAACATTACACTAAAACTTTAAATTTTGTCGCCTCTACAAGGCCGCCGTTTATTTCGATGCACTTGTCGAATCGTTTTTTAATATTTTTAATGACATTCTGTAAATGTTGCCGGGTAACTTCTGCACAAGCTTGTGTTATTCTTGCACGCAAATCTTCTCTATTACTCGGGCGTGACCTGTAAACTTTAGATTTTATTAAACCCCATAAAAAGAAGTCCATCGGTGTTAAGTCCGGAGATCGGGGTGGCCATTCAATTAACGGGCTACCACGACCTATCCATCTATTAGGAAAGTTAGCATTCAGCCATCTGGTAACCACTCTCGCAGTATGGACAGCGCTTCCATCTAATTGAAAAAGTAGATTTACTCTTTCTTATATTGGAAGTTCATGTAGAATATTCCAAAATTCATTTCTTAGGAAATGTAAAAACTGCATGCTATTCATATTACCTTCAAAACGAAAGGGCCAATGATTGTTTCATTAAGCAACCCACACCAAACATTAACTTTTGGGAATATTATCTTTAGAATTAATGACAAACTGTGGGTTTTCTATAGCCCAAAACCTAGAATTTTGTGACGATACTACCCCGTTTGTTGTAAAAGTTGCTTCATCACTGAATAAGATATTTTTATTAAAATTTCTGTTATTAAGATACTCTCCTTGAGCCCACAAGGAAAACTCCATCCGTCTGTTATCATCACCAGGTTCCAACGTGTGTAAAAATTTGGGTTTGAATGGTTTTACCAAATTCTTCTTAAGGCATCGGCGAATATTTTCTCTAGGTAAATTCAAATCTAAGCTAGCTACTCTTACACTGGCGTTTGGATTGTTGTTAAAATAATTTAAAACCGTCTACTCGTACCTGGTTCTTCTTTGTATATTATCTGTTCTTATAATACGCCGTGTCACAGCGCCACACTCATTAAAAATTTTGTTTATTTTATAAACAGTACTTTTAGTAATGTTGGGCCTATTCGGATGCCTGTTGTTGAATATCTCGCATACCTCTTTCAAAGTTCTGTCATTATCTCCTCTAAGGCGCACAAGTTCAATTTTTTCCTGCACATTTAGATTATCCATAATTAACTACAAACTAACAAACTATTACTTGATAATAACTATCGATTAATTTTATAATTCAATGACAATGAATATGAGAATATGCGAATTTTAAAGATTTGACGTTTTACTATAAAATTTGTTTTCCATGGCCCTCTAGGATTATCTGCCATTAATCAATAAAATGTAAATCAAGTAAAGGTTGCCATGAGCCTACATTAATTTTGTCACAAATCTGTCATTTTTCAATATTTTTCATGAAATTTGGGATTTACCCATATGAGAGGTTACTGAATCCAGTGGTGTAGTTAAAATTTCAATAAAAAATCGCTAATCAAATTTGTGCATTTTCAACATTGAAAATAAATCATAGAAAGCCTTGAAAATTGAAATTTATCTCTAAATTTTTGTCATAAAGTGGAGTTTTCAATGTTTATCATTTAAAAAAAAGCGTTAACATAGGATTATAAATACATTTTTACAGAGGTTTCCATTTGAAATGGGTCACACTGTATATATATATATATATATATATATATATATATATATATATATATATATATATATATATATATATATATATATATATATATATATATGTATAGATATACAGGTATGGAAAACATTATTGCGGGTCTGGCTTATAATAATCTAGAAAGAAACCCAATAAGCATTATATGAGTGTGAGAGAGACATAACTTTACCGATGTTGCCACTTGTACATATTTGCATGTAGGCATAAAATATGAACTACATACGTCTCCTTCAATCTAGCTTCAACATTTCTAATGAAACCAAAGCAATAAAGATGATGTTGAAAAGTCGCGTGTTCTTTGAAACTATTAAGTAAATACTTTACATTACATTAAACTAAATGATAATACCTCAAACATCGAAGTTTATTGTACTTGTTAATTTATGACATGGTTCGATTACTACTCGTAAGAAGAACGAAGAAGAAACTTACGAGATCTACATACAAGAACATTAACATTTACATTGATGGTATAACTTAAGTTTAAGGTTTAACTTTAGCATTATAATTCTTATTGAGAAATAAAATTCAGTTCGGGTGTTTTTTTAGATTTCTTGGGCGATGCTGTTTAAAGAGAGTGTGTAATTTTGATACGAAGTTCATCCAAATTGTTAGCACGTTTATGTCTGTGCCCATAAATTTGCTGTGATACGTATCCCCAAACAAAAAAGTCGTTCGGCGCGATATCAGGTGAGCGAGGAGGATATTTAATAGTACCTTTTCCACTAATCGTATGGTTAGGGAACGTAATTTCCAAAAACTGTTGAACTCTTATTGCAGTATGAGTAAGAGAGCCATCTTCTTGATACCAAATGTCATAAAAATAATTTTCAAGTGTGCCTCATCGAGGTAACTAACTTTGATCTGGAACTTTTTTTCGTATCTTTTATAATTTCTGAGATATTTGAGTTTTCAAAAATCGGCGATTTTTGTTTTTTTTTTACATAATTTCGAAACTTTTCCGAAATTGGAATATTTCTCAACGGAATCGAACTCGTTCCAAAAATGGCACAATATTGCCCGTTTAACCAAATTCTAGCTTTAATAATAAGAAAGATACCCATACTATCCTACTCTATTTGGGATACCAATCTATATATATATATATATATATATATATATATATATATATATATATATATATATATATATATATATATATATATATATATATATACATATATATATCTGGATAAGAACTTGCCTTTAAACTTGATTAAAATAATAAAATGGAAAACGACATTTAAAATCATTTTAACGTTTCGGTATTTACTTATACCATTTTCAAAGAGTACATCATGCTATAAAGCTAATTACATTTTATAATGTACTTATATTAATAACATCACATTACAAATTTAAAGTTTACTTCAACGTCAAAGTTGTTAAAGTAACCTTAAATTTGGCATGTCCTGTTGTACATTTAAGGTGGTTTGTATTATATATATATATACAGAGACTCCTTTATGTCCAGATCTGATAAATTACTGGCTCTGTCCAAGATTGTAAAGTCATCATGTGTGATGTTGTGGTTTTCTTCAATTTTATGTTTAAAGATAGCGGAATCAGGTATTGTTAGAGAACGCTTACCAAGTCGAGGAGTAATACCCAAGTGTTCACATACGAACAGCAAAGTGACGACGGTTTTACCGACGTAAGTACATTACAGCTACTACATTGAAATTTATAAATGATGTTCGAAGATATGTCATTTGGGAGTGCGTCTTTGACTCGAAAAGAGAACCGATGCGTTCAATCGTTGTAAAGGCAATACGTAATTCAACTTTCGGAAGATATTTTTAATGTGTTGTTTGAGGATACGACGTATTTGTAGGCTATGAAGACCTGTATAAGGGAGCTTTGTATATATAATATGTTTTTCTTCTCGGGGTTTAGTTGACGGATTAAGTTGTTTATTAAGAAATCGTCCAATGTATCTATCCATGAACCGTAGAGGAAAACCATTCTTCATGAAAATCGACTTGATCTTGTAAAATTCTTCATGGAGAAGATGGTAATTGGAACATAACATGTATGCACGGTGTAGTAATATATTTAAGAGACTAATTTTGTATTTATTAGTGACGAAACTGTCTATGTTTTGATACAGTCCTGTGAATGTAGGTTTTCTGTAGATGGACGTAGAGAAGCCAGAATTCGTGCAATTATGTTTATTCCCAAAAATGGTAAGACGTGATCTTTTCAATTTCATTTGTAAATTTGATGTTGGTGTTGTTGATTGATTTAAATAATTTAGAAAATCCTAATATGTTCTTGATGTTTAAATAATAAAATGTGTCATCAATGTATCTTCTGTATAGAAGGGCTTGAATCTAGGAGGACAATTGGATAACCATTGTTTTTCATGAAAATTTAGAAAAGCGTTCGCAAATGTTGGACCTAGAGGATTTCCCATTGCTACTCCGCCAATCTGTTGGTATAGATTTTGTTTAAATAGGAAGTAACTTTCTTTTGCAGCAAGAGTGAGTAGATCCTTAAATTTGTTCTTTCCAAGATTTAAAATTTTACTAGTTGGATCAAGAAAAAGGGAATCAACTATGATTTCGATTGTTTCATCAAATGGAACATTAGTAAATAGGCTTTCAATGTCGAAACTAACCATGATTGTGTCCTTGTGTAAATTGGATGAAACTATTTCTTTAGCAAAAGAGAAGTTGTCTTTAACTGATAATTCATTTTCAGTAAGTGTTTTCAAATGAGGAACAAGGTGTTGGGCTAAAAGGAAGTTTGGGGTACCAATTGCATTGAGGATGGGTCGAAGCGGAAGTTGTTTTATGAATTTTAGGTAAGCCATAAATTCTACCTGGATAGGAACCTGTAGGAGAAGTTTCATTATATATGGTTTTGAAATTTTTTCAGTTTCTTTTAAAAGAATCTTCAATTGATAAAGTTGTTTTAAAGATATCATTTAGAGGTGTCCGAGATTATCCCAAGTAATTTTGTTCATAATTTGTACGGTCTAGTAGTACTACACCATTACCTTTGTCTGGTCGGGTTATGACTAGGTCTTGTTTTCTTTGGAGATTTCGAAGGGTCTGAAGTTCTTCATTTGTCAGATTAGGAGTAGGTGGTCGAAAAAAGCTTGTAGAATTTAAAGCAATATCTTTAAGTTTAGTGGTAACACAATCCCATGTAAAATTATCATTTTCTGAATTCTTAAAGTATAAATTATCTTCGAGCATCATTTATAAATTTCAATGTAGTAGCTGTAATGCTACTTACGTCAGTAAAACCCGTCGTCACTTTGCTGTTCGTAGATGTGAACACTTGGGTATTACTCTGACTTGGTAAGCGTTCTCTAACAATACCTGATTCCGCTATCTTTAAACATAAAATTGAAGAAAACCACAACATCACACATGATGACTTTAAAATCTTGGACAGAGCCAGTAATTTATCAGATCTGGACATAAAGGAGTCTCTGTATATATATAAATACAAACCACTTAAATGTACAACAGGACATGCCAAATTTAAGGTTACTTTAACAACTTTGACGTTGAAGTAAACTTTAAATTTGTAATGTCATGTTATTAATATAAGTACATTATAAAATGTAATTAGCTTTATAGCATGATGTACTCTTTGAAAATGGTATAAGTAAATACCGAAACGTTAAAATGATTTTAAATTTCGTTTTCCATTTTATTATTTAATATATATATATATATATATATATATATATATATATATATATATATATATATATATATATATATATATATATATATATATATGCAGGGTCCATTTGGGAGCAGATCCTATGAGTATCTGCTAAACCAAACTTACTATAATTTTGAAAATTTGGCGACAGGGTAATGATGTTACTAACTCATCTGAAAGATTTTCACGCTCGTATCACTTCCGGTTATACCGGAAGTCGGTATAGTCGCTTATTTTAAATGAAACACCGCATATTAATACATTTTTGGATTTTATGTCGAATTTTAACGTAAGTTTGTTAAATAAACTAGATACGAAATTTCAGTCGTTTTCAAAAAAACAGTAAGAACAATTATCGGACGCTATCCTGAGCGCCCCCGACCATCAGCAGATACAATAAGACGTGTGGTTCAAAATTTGGAACAGTTTTGGCACATTTAAACACTCTGCGCCTCGCAAAAAAACTGCTATTGATAACGAACAGAATGAAGTTATAACTTTAGGATATTTCCGTGCCTATCCCTGTAATTCCATAAACGACGCGAAAACAGATATTGGCTTAACACCAACAACTATCAGAAGAATTCTTAAAAAACATAAGTTTAGACCATTCTGTTTACAATTAGTTCGACATTTGAAAGAAGCGGATTTCTTGAAACGTATCGAATTTTGTGAAACAATTTTGCTCAAAATACAAGAAATTCTAATTTTTGACTAATATCATATGGACGGACGAATCTAAATTTACGAAAATGGCATATTTAATCGCTGAAACTCGCATTACTGGAATAACGAAAATAGCAATCCAATTCGTGAATGCCATTTTCAGGAAATTTGGAATTTTAACGTATTTTGTGCTATTCGGAATAACGAAATCTTTGACGTGTATTTTTACAACGAAAATTTGAGAGGTTTAAAATAGTTGATTGTTGCGATTTATGATTATAAATTTAATTTCTAGGAGAAAATTATCTTGAGATATTAAACACTCGAATTCAACCCGATTAAATCTAGAAAGGAAAATTTATGGTACCAACAAGACGGTGCGCCCTCACAACACCAACGCTGTTTCCATGAAACTTTATGAAATTTTGATGATGGTTGGTTTGCCAATAATGGTCCCTTTCCATGGCCACCTAGGTCACCTGATCTTACGCCAATGGATTTTTATCTTTGGGGTCGAATTAAAATATTGTTTATGCAACACCACTAACGACTAAAGAATATTGCATTGCTAGAGTGCAAAATGCCTTCAATTCTCTTTCTCCACAAGAAATTCAAAGGGCTACAAATGAAGCCGTTATAAGACGGTTCAACAATGTCTTGCGACTAACGGGCAACATTTTGAACATTTATTGTAAATTAATTTACATTTGATCACCAGCAAGAAATACTAAATAAGCGACTTTATTGTAAGTGTTTAATCTTCCAGATTAAACAGGGTATTTTAATAATGTTAATAATTTTAGTAATTTTATATTTAGTAATAGGTTGAGTAATAATAGAATTGACAATTAAGAAATGTGTAAAACGAATAGCAAGCAAAACTGTATATAGAGCAGGTTAATTATTGCGACAAATTGTGCTGATACAAAAGTGTGTAAGGTTGAAATTACACATATACGATATGCATTATAACTAGTAAGCACAAAAGGCGCTTAAAGAATAAAACATGACCTACTAACTAGGTCAAATATAAAATACGTCATGTAAAAACATTGTATATAAAGTGTAAATATTATCGAATAAATCAGTTCTTGAATGAATCTCATCCTTTATTCAATTACTCAACAGGGTTGTGAGGAATAGTCTACAATTGGTACGAGTGACGGCGTACCCTCACATTAAACCCCAACTAATCAATCTCTAATCAGAGAATTGAACATGGTCATGGTCCTTCGAGCCACCAACATCGGCAACGAGTAAAATTGATCATGGTCCTTCGAGCCAACAACATCGACAGCCAGTAAAATTAGTCATGGTCCTTCGAGCCAACAACATCGGCAACCAGTAAAATTGGTCATGGTCCTTCAAGCCACCAACATCGGCAACCAATAAACATCGTCCACCACCAACAGCAGCAGCTATTGAACATCAGCCTATTGAAGACATCAACACCACCAGCTACATTCAATTCACCACCACCACCGCCAGAAGAAGTTGCAACAGCAAATCTACCTCTGTGAACTATAAGGATTTACGCCCCTTATAGGAAAGAAGAAACATAACGACAGTGGGTAAGAAAATCAAGCTTAATAAATAAGAAACAACACAAGACTCAAAGCGAAAATGGAGAAGATAAACAAATTGGCCAACACCCAAAATGAAATTGGCAAGGCTATGGAGAAGATGTTTACAAATATGAAGAAAGATGCGGCGGCACGGAAGAACAAGGTGTACATTAATGAACGTAGCAAGGCATTGGAAACATGGTGGGAAGAAGCGAACAGCACACATAATGAAATATCCAAACTGCGGATAGATGATCATGACTACCACACATCAGAATACTTTGAAAAATTGGGTAAACTATATAATCACATTAAGAACTATCTGGCAGAACTGGAAAAGAAGCTAACAACCACCTCGCAAGAAGACGATGGGGTCGATAAAGAACAAGAACAGCGATTGAAACGACAAGAGATCAAGATGCAACAACTAGGTGCTCTATTACAACAAGTAGAAGAAAGATTGAAGAAAGAAGAAAACACGGTCCAACTTAAGTTATGGCAAGACAAGATCCAGCGCCAATGGACTGCAATTGAAGACCTGCACGAACACATCAAGGTACATGAAACAAAACATCAGGACAACTATTTTTCAAACAGCGAGTTCGAGAAAACCGAACAATGGTGTGACCAAATAAGCATCGAACTCGGAAACAAAATACAAATGGTTGGAGATAAGGCATGCAGCATCAAGATGCCAGAAATAAAGCTACCTATGTTCAGCGGTGGCTATGAAAATTGGATGACATTCCAAGACTTGTTTGAAAAAATAATACACTCCAACAAAACGGTGACAACAATAGAAAAAATGCAGTACCTCAAAAGCAACGTCACAGGAGAAGCATCAAAGCTAATCCAACACCTTCAAATAGCAGAATGCAATTACAAAACAGCATAGGAAATTCTCGAGAGCAGATACAACAACAAACGGTTAATGGTAAAAACCTTAATAGACAAGATTCTAGACTTTCCCACCATCCAAGAGCAAGATGCAGGTGCAATAAGGCGTCTGCATGACACCACTTATGAGTGTCTGGAAGCAATAAAGAACCTAGGAGTAGAAACAGCCTCCTGGGGTCCTCTTATTGTTCACATAGTAGCAAGAAAATGGGACGCAGAGACAAACAAACTATTCGAACAATCGCTGAAAGCGCCAAATGAAATACCACTAATGGAGGAAGTAATGGAATTCTCAAACTAAGATTCCAGTCAATGGAAGCGATGTCCCAGGCAAGAAAATCACACCATACTACCACAGAGGACAGCCCCAATGGAACCCCAGTGGCAGAATAAACGGCAAGCATGCGTCTACTGCAACCAATATCACAAGTTGGGTGACTGCATCAAGTTCAAAGGGTTGTCAACACAAGCCAGGATCACATTCGTGAGAGAAAACGTCTATGTTTCAATTGCATGGACCACAGTTCCAACATCAGATGCCACGCAATACGGCGGTGCACAACATGTCAGTACCCGCACCACATTACTGCACCAGGAATACAAAAACCTGCAACACACCAGCAAACAAAATCGGCAGCGCACATCAACCAAAGAAGTTAAGAAAGCATGCAGCCCGAAAATAGAAAAAAGAAGTTTTATTAGCTACAGCAATTATCAGAATAAAGGACATCTTCGAATTTCATGTTACGAGTATTAATCGATCCAGGGTCACAGGCATCATTCATTACTGAAGATTCTGCACAGCTACTAAGACTACCAAGGCAAAAAGTACATGCCGAGATCAGCGGTTTAGGAGGTTCTACACCAACCAAGGCAACCTCAAAAATAAACATCCAACTAAAACCTTTACATCCAAGTACCTTCTCACTAACCACAGAAGTTATAGTGCTAAAAAAGATCACGGAGAATCTTCATGAAGCAATTCAAGTTCGACAACAGCCAGTGGACAAACCAAATATTGGCAGATCCACACTCGATAAACCGGGGCCAATAGATGTGCTTCTGGGAGCTGAAGATTACGCAAAGTTAATACTAGACGGGGTAAAAAGAACAGGCGACGTATTAGGTCAGAACTCAGAATTAGGATGGATTTTGTCAGGGCAGATCTACAATCCTAAAAAGAAGAAGTGACGATAGTTAGTATGGTGTCACGGGAAGAAGAAACGCAATTAGAAAAGTTTTGGGAACTCGAAGAAATTCCAAGGGCAGTGAAATGTGCCAACAAGATGAAGAGTGTGAAGAACACTACCAACAAACCACACCAAGGAAACCAATCAAAGAGTACCAACTTACAACCGTGACATATGGAATAGCTTCCGCACCTTACCTAGCGGTAAGGACATTACACAACTAGCCCAAGATGAAGAAAACAATTACCCGCAAGCATCAGAAGTAACACTGAAAGATTATTACGTGGACGACCTGTTAACTGGGACCACAACAATAGAAGACGCAAAAACGTTACAGGAAGAATTAACCACATTAGCAGCAAAAGGAGGGTTTACGTTAAGAAAATGGGCAGGAAATCACAAAGAACTATGGAAAGAAGAAAAAGAAACGTCGGAACCACTGGATATCAACCAAGACGAATCAAGAAAATCCCTAGGAGTGAGATGGCTACCAGATCAAGACAGCTTTCAATTCAAGGTAGCAGTCAACAACAAAACATTAACAAAAAGAAGCATACTTTCGGAAACAGCAAAAATCTTCGACCCGCTAGTGGGTCAGTCAATAACCATAACAGCCAAACTAATAATACAAGAATTATGGATAAGCGCAATTAAATGGGATCAGCAAGTGCCGGACAACATAGCAGCAAAATGGGTGAAGTTCCGGGACGAATTAAAAGCTATAGAAGAGAATCTAAGTACAAGATGGACACTAGTGCAGAAAATGAAGGCGGACTTTTGGAAAATTTGGGCAAGGAAGAAACAAAAACAATCTCACGTACTACAAATAGCACTTGGACTCTTAACAATGTTAACAGTTGCAAGAGCGAAGTTTACAATGGAACAGCTTTACGCCATGCCAACCACCTCGTCGCGGCAGAATGTTCAATCTGCGAATGAACATGAACTTCGGCCAGGATGTTTAATCTTCCAGATTAAACAGGGTATTTTTAATAATGTTAATAATTTTAGTAATTTTATATTTAGTAATAGGTTGAGTAATAATAGAATTGACAATTAAGAAATGTGTAAAACGAATAGCAAGCAAAACTGTATATAGAGCAGGTTAATTATTGCGACAAATTGTGCTGATACAAAAGTGTGTAAGGTTGAAATTACACATATACGATATGCATTATAACTAGTAAGCACAAAAAGGCGCTTAAAGAATAAAACATGACCTACTAACTAGGTCAAATATAAAATACGTCATGTAAAAACATTGTATATAAAGTGTAAATATTATCGAATAAATCAGTTCTTGAATGAATCTCATCTTTATTCAATTGCTCAACAGGGTTGTGAGGACTAGTCTACAATTGGTACAGTGACGGCGTACTCACATTAAAACCCCAACTAATCAATCTCTATTCAGAGAATTGAACAGTAAGAATGCACTGATAAGTATATAGTTACTGCCTCGCAGTAAAAGTAGTTATTTTCGATTTACTCATAAAGTATTAAATTTTTACACTTATGTTGTACATCGAATTTGAAAAAATGACAGAACATTTCTATTTGGCAAAATGACTTTTGAATCACAAAATTATCAATTTTTATAATTTTTGCAGTAACTTATTCAAATATTTTTCTTTATTTCAATTCTCAATTAATTGGTTTCCATGGTGACCACGAACAAGGAATAGTAGATTTAAGTATGTAGCTCATTTTATCATAAATTTTAAAATTGGGACTTTTTGATAATAAGTATGAAACTGTTACGTTTAGGCAAATAAAGTTTTAAACAAACTTACCTTAATTTTTGACGTTAAATCGATCTGAGTAATAAAAATAGGGGTTTCCATTTGATTTTTTGAGTAACTGCATTTTTGATAGTCAAGTTTAGACATTCATAATTTTATTTTTATGAAAAATACAAATGTCATTTTTGCAGACTGTTGCAATAAACCTTTGCCTACAACACCTCAAAGTTTTATTCAAATTGTTTGACAGGAACAGAACAATTAGCGAGTTATTACTAACACCGCATCTATCAATTTTTTAGAAAACGATTGAAATTTCGTATCTAGTTTATTTAACAAACTTACCTTAAAATTCGACATAGAATCCAAAAATGTATTAATATACGGGTTGTTCCTGTATATATATATATATATATATATATATATATATATATATATATATATATATATATATATATATATATATATATATATATATATATATATATAATGTAAATGCTGAAAAGCGTAATTGTATGACCTTGGAACCCTTTGGTAGTCATCTAGGTGACTGATCGATAATAATGTAATGAATCTCTACTATTAAAAAAAGGTGCATTGGTTATATACAAAAAAATCGTTTTATAAACATACAATCATAATAGCAGTTTACAATAACGTATAATTATTCAGATCTAGTCAAGTGTATGTTACATTAATTTCCTCACTAATGAATTTCCAAACAATTGTAGGTATAAAGCGTAGAATCCTAAACACATATTTAGCCTATAGGTATAGTTTTAATCAAATTAATGGCTATAATGGCTATAATGGCTTACAAACAATTTGATTATTAATTTTTTGACAATTCCACAGAAAACTAAATTTTGATAATGCGAACGGTATGTGTTAATAATATGATACTAAATTTCATGAATATGTGAAATTTAATTAAGCAATCATAATCTAAAGGATACTAAAATGTAACCAATAAGCATTAAGATATTTTCACACATAAGATTTTGTTACATCATCATTATTAAGACAGCTGTTCGTAATACTTTATCTTGCGGTTTTTATTATACCCAAAGGTTAATCGTAAAAGAAACTAATCCCTGATAACCACCGTTCACATTTGTGCATATGGCCAAAGCTCTTTCTCAAAGAAAGTAGTATACAATAGGGAATGGTGTGTAAGCAAGTGATAAGGCGGAAAAAGATTTATGAGGGAATTTATAAATACGAAGACGAAGCTATCGCTAAAACTACTCAAACAACTTAAAAAGAAGCTTTCCGTTGTCACAGTTAGCAAAGCTGCCGGACAATAAATTAACCAACAGAAGTTTACAGTAAAATTATTACACGTTTTAGGATTTGAACTCACATTGAACTTATGACTAGGCTTCTAATTGTAGAAGTGGCATCTAGCTGGTAATAAAATATGTTTTCAGCATTCTACCTAATGTTTAATGCAACGCATTTAGAAATAGGCACGTAATGCCATTGAGAATTACTAACCTTAAACTTACACCTTTCAACATGAAAAATTTATTGGAGACAAAAAATAAAAAAAAAATTACGTCTGAATATAAGTTGTAATAGAAAGTTTTATCTGAAAATTTATCCTAAGATCACTGCCTAAAAAAATAAACCAAAAAACTAATAAACAAGTTGAAAACCGATGAACCAAACAATATTGAAAATCGATGCATTAATTTTCACTTTCCTAGTCGGCTGACAGGTCCTTATTTACAATCCATTGATTTGGTTCTTTAAGAGAGAGGGAAAGTTATATAAAGCAATCACAGTAGAAGCACTACCGAAATGAGATCTTTCCATTATTTACACACCGCCTTAGGCAAATGGATAAGATTGATGGAAATGGACCAGTCACAATTTTTTTAAGCAATTCTGTTTCAAAAGTAGAAGCAATGTAGTTACATACATATTCATTATAGCTGTGCAAATATTGTTATAAACTCGTTCAACTTCTCGGAGTTTTTTAACAATTTATTTTATCTAATTTAAGCGCACTTTGATTTTTGTTTAACTTTTCTGATTTAAACACTAAAAAAGAAATTAAATATTTCTTAACATCACAACATGCTAGTGCTTTAAATTTTACTGGTTACTAAAGCACTATGTTCATGTGCGTTGTTTTTCCTCACAGATGGAAATTAGATTACGATTTCGCCAAATAATCCAGTTTTCTCATAGCCAAGTACTCTTTCCATTAAAATTAAATTGCGTCATTTAAAATTTACATTATCTACATAAAAGGGTAATTTAATCCTGTAAAGGGTTGGTGATAATACAATGACACACATAAGACCTTAAAGATGATATGCAAGAATTAATACTTGCTCTTTTCAGAGAAGTATCACATCCTTCATGAGAAAAAGATAAAAATAGATTTATTACAAATTAAACACTATAGATTAAGTAACTGAATTGCGATTAGAGTTCGTATGATGATACTCTTTGCCACAAGAACATTTACTTAAGGGTAAAGGTAAGAAATATGTTTCACGTTGCAATGCTACATTAGTTTCACTTAAAAAATATAACCTACAATTTTCAAAAGTTAAGCTACGTTAATAACTTTTTGTTTTGTCTCTCCCAGGATTTCCATGGCCTGCTCTAATACAGAATAAGTTGGAACATAGTATAAGGAAGTGTACACAATTTCTAACAAATTGATCAAATTTATGAATGATAATGATAAGGTGTGGTAAACTACTTCGTCTTAAAGAACTTAACTTCAACAAAACAGTGCTGTATTCGACAGTAAATAATTCTTTCTGTTCGTTTTTAATGGTTACAATGTCGGGAGTTGAATTTAAGGGAAAAGAAAATAATTTTTGAACAGTTGAATACATTGTCCTGTCTAAAAGAATTGGATGTTTCAAATTACAAGACGCACGGACATATAACAAAATTAATTTCTGGCAATAAGTGTTTTTCTGATGTGCTAAATGTATGTTAAATTTTTATAGTCTTTTTAAGTGAAAATCTTTTTAGGCGCACCTGGCACCTGTTGTGTGAACTAAAACTAAAACTCGCGAGAGATTCCAACGAGGGTCATTCCCACAGGGGAATTTGGAAGGTGTCAGATTCTGGTGTACACTGGCTCACGTCGCGGTAAATAGATTCTGAACCATTCTTTATAATTAAGTGTAATTAAATTCATCAATTACATTTTTTCACTAAATCACTAAATTTATGAAAATCAATATAAACTTACTATTTTCCGCTCTAATTGGTTTCCACTTACACCGACTGCTACGTTTTTCTAAATAATATTCATATTCTCTCGTTCACGCCTCCAAAATAAGAAACAGGGGAGAAATATGAAGAAAATCCAGAGCGCAATGTCATAAGTAATCCAATGTGAAGAGTTGGTTTCGTAATAAAATTTACCTACTGCATTTTTATCTTTCTTTTCTTGGCTAATAAATATGATGTAGAGGTATGTTTATATGCAAACTTAGTCCATCAGTCGCTAAGTCTATAGGTAACCAGAATATCAATATGTATCCATTTAATTTAACCTATCCAGGAAATCCACAGCGATTTTTCATAAGTAATCCAATGTGAAGATTTGATTTCGTGACACTATTTACTGCGTTGTTCCTTTCTTGACTATTACGTACACATGGAAGTAAATAATCAGAAATGTATCCATTTAAGCCGTAGCTAAATGGAATTTACCACAAGATAGCTGTTTTCCTATTCACGGACAAGACCTGATGAAAACCAAACATTGAAATGTGTTTTTACTAAAATTTTGATACCAAATAGTGAGGTCTTATTCCAATTGCATTATGTCACCAGAATACTCTGAATCCTAGAGCTATAAATAACAGGTGGGATATTTTCAATCGAAAAATTTCCCGTATGTCTCTCCCAATCATTGGAAATTGTCTTTTCCATATGCGAACAAACAGTTTTTCACATTGTAGAAGACAATTTAGACAAAGTTTCAAGCCATAATTTCTGAACCGTATCTTTCGATGGTGATTCAGAGATTATTTGCTTATTGCAGTAATTTTAACAAAAAACCCATGCCGTCTCAATAGAGTTATATTGATAATGGTAAGGAGGCAATCGTAAAACTTGATACCCATGCTTAATCAAAATATTATCAACTACATATTTTCTTACTCTGGACCTAAGAGGTTGAACTTTGTTCCACAGTTGCTTTTTTGTAGTTTTGCCCTCAATTTCGATCCCATGCGTAACTTAGGTGGCGTAACCACCACAGAATTTCCGGGTAGGTTGGACAGCGCAGTGATTACTTGTGCAACAATTTATAGTTCTATGATAATCCCGATCCTCGTTCCCAGAATCGAGTAAATAGTCACAATTTTTCAAAAACCCTAAGTTACACCGCACGTGTAAAATGGTATACATTTTACCTTCACTTTTAATTTAGAATGGATTACTTTTGATGTCAGAATTATGCACCCAACAACTAACTGTTTTGATAAATCCACATTTCGTCTAGATACACAAATCTGACAACATGGCCTGAACTTTTCAAGTGCAGAAATTTTCTCAAAAACTAGATTTTGGCTACAACGACGTGTTTCATTTCACATAAAATTTTCTGTCCATTGACATGTTTGTGTTCGTAACCCAGTCATTTCAAAATTCTAAATGATATTGTTCGACCCCCACCAAAATCGAAATCAATTTTAACGTGGTGATACAATTTGTTCAAAGTAACACATTCATTTTTGGAATTAAATTGCAAAATTAGTAGTTGTAGATCTTTGCGAAAGGTGAAATCCCAAAAGTAAGATTTCCCGCATTTACCACAAGACTTTAAATTTTGAGATTTTGCCGTAATGATGCCTTGGAAAGTTCGCTGAGAAGCCTAAAACCAACACACATACTTAATGTAAGCAAGAAAAAGTGATTTAAGTTCTTTCGTGCTTGAAATGTATCTGACATAAGTTTCTCATTACTTTTCCTTATTGCACTATTTTTACGGTGATTATAGCACCTTATTTTTGTACTCTTTGCGATTACCTTTGATATTTTCTCAACAAATTATTAATTCAATATGAGACTTGATCATCATATGCGTTACTTAAGTAGGTAACAGCACGATTACTTTTGACAGCACAGCCTCAAATTGACTTCTTATTATTTGGACAAATGGTAATACCACTACAGAAAAAATATCATGGCATGCTCTAATGTAAAACAAGATGAAACGAAGTATATGTACACGTTCTCCGTAACCAGGAAACTAAATGTTCCTGAACTTTATAGCATTCCAACTAAAGAAGGGTGCTTGCACTACCTTTATGACACCTATGTATCCGCTCGAGAAGGTCTGAAGTCTAAGGTCTGAGAAAAAACAATGCAATATCAAACCCCTGTTGTGAGTGGACGTGACTACACCAGTCACAACTATCCGTATTTTTACTTTCTGACATTTTGTCGTATTTTGGGATTTATTGTGTTATTATATACATTAGTAATTATTAGAGGTCAGCATGTTATTAGTTCTGTGGTGGTAATTAAGAAAAAAGGCAACATTGTGACAAACGGGCTTCCTGTCACTTGACAAATTCAAATAAACTAATTCTAGGGCATACCCTGATCAAAAACAAGTTGGAGTAGAATTAAGACTTAAATTTTGCGTGTAATTTATAATTCGTTGTTTCCACTTTTTTTTTAATTAAATAAATTGCTAAGAATTATACAGTGTATCCCAAAAGTTTGGAAACGCTCAATTATCTGTTATTAGTAAAGTAAATTGGGGTGTTTATATTAGCAAGCATCCAACAAAAATATTTTCAGTGATGCAGTGTTGCCGCTTCTATTAAAGATTAAAAGCAACTTTGATAATTAAAACGGAACACCATGTATATTATTAAATTTTTTAATGCCCGGAATAAATCTAAACACATCTTATCTATCTATACCTATATACCTATACCATTTACGAAATAATTGACAGACCATTTCGACACTTTGACAGGCTGTAAAATTTAAACCTTAAGAGATCAAGAAAAACGGTTTGCACATTCCTATCTTAGTTTTTCATAAGCTATCGATTGACAAGTACAAAAAGATCTAATCTTGCAGCAAGGAATCTATTCAAAAATTGCTTAAAAAAATAAAATAGGTGATATCCACCTTTGTTACATTAGAAATAAAAACCGTGGAAACGCGTCATACTTGACAGACATAAAAGTAAAATTAGATATTGATTGTCAATCCCATCCGCTTTGCCTTTTAAGGAATGTGCAAACCGTGTTTCTGCATCTTCAAAGTTCATATTTTACAGCCTGTCAAAGTGTCGAAATGATCTGTCAATTATTTCGTAAATGATTGAAGATAGGTATAGATAGATAAGATGTATTTAGATTTATTCCGGACATTAAAAAGTTGAATAATATAAAATGGTGTTCCGTTTGAATTCTCAAAATTTCTGTTAATTTTTAGTAGAAGCGGCAACACTGCATCGCTGAAAATATTTTTGTTGGATAAAGCATAATTACTAATATAAACTCACCATTCTTCATCTATGTCACTTTACAAATAACTGCGATAATTGAGCGTTTCCAAACTTTCGAAACACACTGTATACACGGAGCTAGGCCAAATTCATGGAAAATTGTTTGTCGACATCTTTTCACCGAATTAATTTTGACAATATAAACTCAATTTTGTGTAGGAACTATCTAATATAACTTTAAATTAGTACCTACGTGGTGTAAAATGGTTATAGCATCAGGTTCTAACGGGTTTACACCGTATCCCTCTAGAGAAAGTTTACACCGGTAGTTTTCGCGACGCTATAAGTGTGCAGATTAAATCGACATGGGTGAAGATGTCTGTTCAAGGGAAATCGGCCCCATTGGCCGTGGATAAGTCTAGGTTAAGATCCTCGTAGGCGTGGAGATGCACGGCTCTTCCGGACATTAACTAGCTAAACTTTAAGTTTCCAAATGTCATTCTATACAAACAAAAAACAGTCCGAGATAAAATTAGAAGCAACAAATTACAGGAGTGGTAAGGTATGAATGCAGTGCAGTGCAGTGGTGACGAGGAAATAATAAAACGTAAACAGCCTAATACTTCATAAGCAAGTATGGGGTAATAATTAGCAGGGAATTTAGTTCAGAATCTCTTTAACTACCAACCAACAGTTGCCATCACATCCATTTCGTCCAAAGGTATGGAAATGTTATCAATCAGCAACTACCTCTTTCCGTAAATCTAGCTAAATCTAACTCCTTAGTGATGGTCAATATAGCTTTAGGTGGTCATAAATGATCTCTTTCATTCAACAACTAATCCGATTAATCGCTTTTAAGACGATAGCACCTTTCATTGTAGTTCATCTCATAATACTAATCAAGATATAAGAGCTGAATTCAACAGAGACATCCAGTGTAGTATTGAATGAAGAAATAATAATCTAGTTAAATTTAATGCCAATAAAATCCAGTATTGCTTTGTCTCCACCAAAAAAGATCATTTCCTGTTGTAAGCACCAATGACTTAATCTTAATTTTTCAAACCCTATTACTACGCTAACCATCACCTTCGGTTCGCTCATTCATATCATCAATATACACAGTGCAAGCTCGTCTGGTACTTGTACCAGAGGAGTGCTATCTACATTCTACTACAAGGCTTATAAACTTATAATATTTATAGTTCCTGTTTTCCTCTCATTTATTTAATAATTTGCTTAAAGTAGTACCCGTCGTCATGCATTTTGAGTTTGATTGTAGGCTATGGTAAAATGGAATTAGTAGTTACATAACGTCACTTTTCACCAAAATATCTATTGAAGACACGATGAAAATTCTAGAAGAAAAACACTCAATAAACCAAGACATACTCAAATTGATAAACCACTGCATGCACTCAACCTATTTTACATACAAAGGACAATTCTACAAGCAAATTCAAGGAACACCTATGGGCTCGCCACTCTCTCCAGCTTTTGCGAATGTATATATGGAACATTTTGAAACCATTGCTTTAAATTCTGCAGATTTAAAACCTAAATGTTGGTTTCGTTATGTTGACGACACATTTGTAGTTTGGCCCCATGGAAAAGGAAACTTGAACCATTTTCTAGGACATATTAACAACATTCACGACAACATTAAATTTACTATGGAAGTTGAAGAAAATAATTCACTCCCTTTTTTGGACACCCTAATAACAAGACTTCCTAATGGTAAATTTACACACAAAGTTTATCGAAAACCAACACATACGAATAGATACTTGAACTTTCTTTCGCATCACCATCCTGGTCAATTACGTAGCGTTATGAAATCCTTGATATACCGCTCTTACCACTTATCTGACCAAAATTCTAGAACGGAAGAGATGAAGACTATTAATAAAATACTAGTTCAAAATGGATACAAAGATCAAGAAATATTGAAAATTACCAACGAAATAAGAAGACCAAGAAATAATAGCTTGTCAAACAATGAACGAAAGATTCCTGTTATTCTACCTTATATAAAGGGAATTACAGACAGAATAGCAAACAAATTTCCCAAAAACGACGTCAGACCGGTATTCAAACCACATTCAACTTTGTCCCAACTTTTAAGAAACCCCAAAGACAAAGTTCCTAATGAAAGCCAAGGAGTGTATGAGATACCGTGCAACAACTGTCGAAGAACTTATATAGGACAAACTAACAGAATATTATATGCGAGAGCCGATGAACACCAACTAGCAATTAAACAGCACAATCCTTCATCGTCTTTAGCTACACATCATTTAGATACAGGACACCAAATTAATACCAACAATATCCGTTTAATTGCACCTCTATATACCTTACAAGCAAGAATTATTAGAGAAGCAGTTGAAATTGAAAGAAGACCAAACGCCCTCAATAAACGAGATGACACTTCTAGAATGCCACAAATTTGGAAGAATATCATTAAACAAGTTGATTCTACATTTCAACCAACTCCAAATCTTCCAGAATTTCAAACACTTATGCTGCAACTATTCCAGGCGTCCCCACTTCTGCACCTTCTACATCACATACTAGACCAACTACCCGAAGTCAAACACACTCGTCCAGATTAAAATTAAATTAGTTACCTTGTTTCATATTTTGTACTTGTTAAAAATAGTTACCTTATTTCAATTTCTGTAATTGTCAAATAAATTCTTGACAAAGGAACAAAGGACGTTCCCGAAACGTTGAATTAATTTTACGTTTATTTACACAAGTTTTAAAGAAAAATTGTCTTATTTAAACATGAATACTTGTGAAATCTAAATAAATATTTCAAATATCATATATATCATACTCATATATCAAACACTTATTACTATATATCTATAATACATATAGCTATACTATAAAATATCTTATTATTACAATTAGTCATGCTTTGTCACGTTAAATGTAACCTAATTTCTTTTATTAAAACGAAATAATGTTACTTAAAAGTTGAGAAAGAGTGGTTGTAATAATATATTATGCACGTTTTAAAGAATACTAGATTATACGAAGATACTGCACGAACATTTAATAAAACCACAAATTATTATGCATATAAATTTATGCGTTAATGATTAATAAGTAAAGAGAAATGTTGGTATCAACTGAAATGATTACATATATGATTAAGGGTATGGATAAACCGGATTAATATTTCAAGCTAGTCAGTATTGCCTAATTTATAATTATAAAGCGGTCACATATTTCTTCAGGTTCAAATCGATTAATGTTACTATTATTGCAAGAAAACTCATATTACATGGCTAAAATTGGTTTTGTACATTCTATATAGGATTACCCTAGTTACGTAAAAATTTTAATATTTACGCTAATATAATCGTGTATAAGAGGATTTTGTGGTTATCGTATTGAAATATTAAAGTAACTAATTTTTCAAACAAGTTACGAACCAAATAAACAAGCTTTACAAATCTTATAAAAGCTATACTTAAATAGTAAACAACTAGTGATTTAATTAAGATTTACTTTTAACGAAATAGTATTAAAAGTTAGAAGGAGTGGTTGCAAACCCTTCAGTTTGCACATTTCAAGAATACTTTTTTCGACTCCTACATTTATAAACAGATCAGCATTAAATTGATTTAAATTTGGATGTTTCTAGATTCCTGGCTATTATAGAATTAAAGTATCATTTAACAGTTCATCAAATAACAGAGTGGCCACTGAATATCCAGAATTAAACAAAATTTAACAGTAACTTGAAATAAGTAACTACCAGTATGCAATAATAAGCATTTAAATACTTATTCAAATAACAAATTGAAATGGACAGTGATCGTTTAAGTGAATTTAAATAGTATTTTAGTTCTGCTGTTAGAATTAGTATCCGATGTCTCATTAAAGTGTGGACTGTATGCTCGAAATTTGTCATCTTAAGAAAAAGATTTTAATGCAGTAGGCTCAAGAAATTGAAATAATTACGCTCAAAAATATAATATTAACCTTAATTTGTTCAACAAAAAAGCTTCAGGTCTTATCTTTGTCATTTGTCCGATAAAGTGATGGGTGAAGGTTACACCTTTATTTTGCAAAACGCTCATAATTCCGGTTTGGTTTAACCAAATTGAGTGAACTTGATCTCTTGAAGAGCTTTCAGTATCTTTATCTTAACTTATCCTGTAAATCCTACTGTCCAGACAGGCGCTATCTCAAGATCTGACACATTTTGCGAAATTTTTCGAAAAAAAAAGTACATTACATAATTAATGTCACTCCAGTAAACGGTTTCCTTTGAATGTCATGTAAGCTTTGGAAACAAAATAAGCGAAAGTATGAAGTATTCGTTGATCTTCATCAATCCGAATACACAATTCTAGTCTCTCCATGGTTGTCATGACAATCGTTTCCAGCTACATTATACTTATGCTACGAATATTTTCTCTCGTAGTAGGACTCATAGTATAAACAAGGCATTTTAATCTGCCCCGTAGGTAGAAATTTAAACAAGTTAAGTTGAGCGAACTACAAGAAAACGTAATTTAATTACCTTAATATATTAACGTAATATATGTAATATATTAGTATTGAACATAGTAATACTTTACTATTTCTTTTATGTATGGACATAAAAAAAGTAACCTTTCAGGTCGAGGTAGGCTACTTCTTCCAATCCACATGTCAGGAACAATCCATGACCACTTGTAGGGAAATCCGACGGACAACATCATGTCGAAGAAACACTGTTCTCCTAGTTTGTAACGCGCCAATTTTTTCGTTCCCTGAATTGAAGTTTTGAATTTGTGCTGTTATTTATAAATATATTTCCATCATTTGTGTATATTTAGGCATATTGTAGCATTTTTTCTTTCAATGATTAAATAGTGGATATTAAAAATTATTATTAATTTTATTAAATACATAAATAAAAGTTTACCTCGAGTAGGATTTGAATCTACCTGTACTTTGCTAGTGTACGGCGCTAATCATCTGTGCCATCGAGATTTAAGGAATCGATATAAAATTTGTCTTTATATATGTAGAACTGATTTAAATGAATAAATTAATATTAGTCAAGTTGCTTTGGTATGTGTGAATCCTTGAGCTATATTGCAGGCTCACATTCCATTAATATTACTTCTTACTGTGAAACTGCAAGATTATACCCGGCTTTGGTAAAATCTCCGATTTTAATGCTAGTTCAATCTCAGGGAATGGACCCAGTTCTCGATAAAATCGCTGGATTAACTTACTTAAAAAAAAACCGGATGCGCCACTATCTTTGAAAATATTATTTGGATACCTATTCTGGTAAAGAGAGAAGTCCAGAGTCGGCCTTAGGTTCCTACTCCTAACAAAAAAAAGAAAATGTAACACCACAGGACACTCGCCCAATCACAAACTAGTCTCTACACCAACATCACTATTTATTAACACCCAAAGAAAAAGTTCATGAATAGCAAATTTTTTTTAGTAAAGTAAAATAAAATATCGATACCAACAAAGCGTTTGTTAAAATTTATCAATTAAATTATTAAGTTATTGATAAATTAAAGCGAGTTAGCATAGCTGCGGCCAATCTGCATAAACGGAAAAATTTAATGAATTAACGTTAGATATCAAACAGATCGCTTCAGATAACCTTTTTCTAGCGATCGCAAAAAAAAAAGATCTTACACAAATCGATTATTTTCTTATCTTACATAATATGCTATAGCGTAATAACCCCCCTTAACAATTGTAGCAACATGTAATTAATAAAGCATTGAATATAAAAAAGCTTGTAACAGTTAATTTTTGCGGCGGTGTAAAGCACAAAAAAACAGTTATTAGCATCACTTATCTGCGTTAAATGGTGATAAATCCTCGTGACAGACGCACCAGGTGTATCGCAAAAGATTAGAGTTGAAAATTATGTCTTAGCGGCCACTGTCCTTGACGCTGCAGATGTAGAAACAATGATACGCCGTAAGAATTTTAATTTATTTAATTATTTAATGAATCCACTGCAGTCCAGAAACCAAAAATAAGGTGCAGCGAGCCCTAATAGAAAGGCCAATAAGAGGAGAAACCAAATAAAAGAACCGTTCTTGGATATGGCGATTTACAACAATCCTTTAAAAGGAAAAAGTGACGGACTTTATGCAATTATGTAGTCATCCATATCACTTTATTGTTTAATTTATTGTTTGATCCGGTAGTTTCCGTTATTAAAAATATTACAATAATGAACTGGTATAATTGCACGAATAACCAAAGAACGGTTCGACTTCGAGGTGCGGCGTGTATTAAATTCGAATAGCGCGATAAGAAAGCGGTATCGTATGTTAAACATAATGCATTGTTTGGATGCGGTGGAAATTTAAATTAAGGCTGCGTTTACACTGTGAAGAAATAAAAATAAACAAAGTAATTTGATTGTAATCTCGTTATATTTAGAATTTACATTAGTTCTACATACATAAAGACAAGGTTTGCATCGATTGGGGCTCGATGGCGCAGATGGTTGGCGCGGTGCTCTAGCAAAGTACAGGTCGTAGGTTCAAATTCTTAGTATATATAACTGCGAATATCAGTGTATATGTTTTTATGGCCTGTAATTTGTATTAGCCACATCGATTTTTCGTTTTATGTGCAACGCGTGTGAGATCATTATTTTCCGTTAATGCTACGTTCAGATGCGCACCGAATCATAAGTTTACTTCTCTGCATAAGGAATGCAATTGCTTTTAATTACATTTTTGTATTAGCTTATTATATCTAATAGGGAAATCCCCCCATTGGCGTTAAAAAAATCCTTCCCGTGCGGTAAGAAGATTTTGTACAAGGTGAGCAAATAAGAACGGCCGTCGGCCATATTTTCAGATCGCATTATAGTACAGCTTTGAGAAAAAAATTTTATAACAAAAGTGGTCTCGAGAAACACCTGGAAATTATTTATAGAATTGTAGGTCCGCCGCTGGAGGGCGTAGTTGTATACCAAAATTTGCCTAATTATATAAATGCGATAATCAGGTTCTACAGAAACTTCTGCGTACTTTTTATTAAACAAGTTTTAGTCTATCTTTTCAAATAAGAGGGTGAGAACCTAGTGATGAAAAACGCCTGTAAGTCCGATTCTGCTTAATCGATCTTCGAAAAGTTACCTTTGTTGATAAGAGCTATTTTCCACCAATATAAGTGTTATATACTCAACGCAACTTAATTAGTAACATGTAGATTAGAGGGCGGTATTTTTTTTGTTTTTATTAGAAATCTAGTTCTCTTTGGAAAATATTAAATGGAATTAGCAACAAAATGAAACGTGTAAACCGTGAACATTTTTTGTCAAACATCAATTAGGCTGGTTAATTTTCGCTACATAAAAATTGAAGTATCAGTAATTCGATACATTTTATCAAACAATATGTATTCGCAAACAAATATTGAAAATATGATATATTATGAAAATTGTTCAAGAATAACCTTATTAGGTATATTTTAACATTCTTACAGTTATACAGTAGTTAATATATTAAGTAAATTACCAGTTGAAATCAAGTAAGCTATGATTAATACGAGAATATAAATCAAAAATTATTAGTCTTGTTGCAGTTGTTAATTTATCCACATAATAATTTTCGATATCATAATTAGAAACATATGATTCTTACAAATGAAGAAGCTTTTAACATGTTGGCTGTTTATTTCGAATGCATGAGAAATGCAACCGTTGCTTCCAGAGTTTATCCGCTGCAGTACCCAAGCAGAAGATAATCACAACAACAGTATTTCTTAGAATCACTCAACATTTGCTTACTACAGGACGTGTTCATCTTCTCGTGTATCAAAGACGTGGTAGAGGTAGAACGGAGGAAAATATAATAAATGTTTTCGCATATGTAAATTTTAACCTTCATGTAAGCACACGAGATATAGCCAGAGACTTGGGAATAAATCAAACTACCGTTCGAAATATCCTAAGAGAACACAGGTGACTACTTTTTTTATGAATTTCTACCTAAAAATTTTATTAACCTTTATTAAAATTTTTCGCGTGCGCAATCCTTAAAAGCCAGTACCTACCTATAATTTCGACAATTTTAATTTTTCAATTCTATCTAAGTAAATGTCATTATGTTACAATTAATTTGTGATAAAATGTTTAGTTTATTGAGTGTTTAATGCGGTTTGCCATTTTTTTGTCCACCTATGGTAATAAAACATTAAATAAGTTCAGTTCAGTAATTACTTAAAAAATCACTCACAAAATAAAGGATCACGTTTATTTGTACCATAAATAACTATTATTACCAAAATTGTATTATTGGTATCAAATAATAAAAATACGAAAAACTTTCGTAAAAGCACCACACGAGTTAGAGCACTTGGATGCTTTTTTCTTTTGTTAATAACGAGATATTTTTATTTTAGATTGGACCAAGATTTAAATGCTGGAGATTTCAATAGCAGACTGGATTATTGTAACTGGCTATTAAATATGATAGGAGAAAATCTTTAAATACTTTCACATATTATGTGGTCAGATGAAGCAACATTTCGAAGTGATGGTAGTGTAAATCGCCATAACATGCACTATTGGCCAGAAACAAATCCCCACTGGATGCGGGAGGTCCAACATCAGGTTCGTTGATCTGTAAACATGTGGTGCGGCATTCTAGGTAGAAAAATAATTGGACCATATTTTTTTAATGAAAGTCTTAATGGAGAAAGATATTTAGATTTTTTAACAAACGAAATGCCACTTCTTTTATAAGACGTATGACTGTCAATTCGTCGTGATACGTTTTTTCAATATGATGGGTGCCCGGCACGTTACTCTAGAGATGTTCGAAATTTTTTAAATCAAACATATCCTGATAGATGTATACCACGTAGAAGTTTATTTCACTGGCCCCAGACCTGACGTGATTTTTATTTATGGGGGTGATTAAAAGAACTTGTTTTTGCCAACAGACCCACAACAAGGGCATATATGATCGCAAGGATACTAAATGCAATAAAAACCATTTCAGCGGCAGAAATTGAAACTTCCATCATATCCACCCGCCAGAGACTAGAAAGTTGTATTGAACATGATGGACGACAGTTTGAACATCTGGGACGGAACTAATCGCATTCTTAGAGTTGTTTGTTGTAATTTTTTTAAATTGTTGATTGCTAGATTCGTTAAATTGTTTTCAGACTTGTTTGCTAATATATATTCGCTTGATAAAAATTATCGAATAGCGAAATTTACCTATAGCTATCCTTTTTTGTTTACTTTTGGTGTGGCGGTCATCTGAAAATAATAAGAGGCAATTTTTTGTACATTCACAATAAAATTATTTTTAGTCATTTTTAAGGTAGGTACGCCAAAACGAAAAGTTAACAAAAATTACCTTCTAGATAACGCGCTCTATCGGGGACGGTAACATTAGTATGACAACATTTTTAACTATTGAGAACTACATTTCTAAAAAAAAAATAAATACCGCCCTCTAATCTGCACGTCACTTATTAAGTTGCGTTGAGTGTTACACTTATATTGGTGGAAAAGAGTTCTTTTGAACAAGAGCAAGTTTGCGAAGATCGATTAAGCAGAACAGATGGATTAAAACTTGTTTAGTAAAAAGTACGCAAAATCTTCCGTAGAACCTGATTATCGTATTTATAATGCCCTTTAATTAGGCAAATTTTGCAAAATTTTTTTATTCAATTACGCCTTCTAGCGATGGACCTACAATATTATAAATAATTTCTGGGTGTTTCTCGAGGTCACTTTTGTTGTAATTTTTTTTTCTAAAGCTGTACCATAATCAGATCTGAAGATGTGGCCGACGGCCGTTCTTATTTGCTCACCCGGTACATTTTGAAAATTAGATATGTGATTTCATGTTAAAGGAAAAGTGAGTGAAAGACATACAGAGGGCATAAAACGTGATCTTAAAGAAGTTTGAGTAGAGAACATCTTTTTTTGTGTCATTAAATTCGGAATCAAGGTGCATTATACCCACTGTTTAATTATGTCCGCTTTAGTGGCTACACCATATCTGCGTTGCTTGCTTTGGGTCGAGGATACATTACGTTTACTTTTATACTATTGATAATTGTTAGAAATCACCTTACCTTTATGTTGATGTTATGGCTTATCGTTTTGACAAGAAATAAAGTTCTTGACAGTAAGAAATAATCTAATATATTAACTTTATGTTGAATGTACAACGAGTGCGTACATATCCAAGTCCGAGGAACAACTAAGTCTCTTTGAATTATTCTAACATATAGCAGAGAGTTGCACTCCACATACGTTAAAACATTTATCGCGTTTTTCTCAGTTCTTCGGGTACGCCGTCCACTTCCCATGATACGAACGCGAGTTCTAAACAACCAAAAAAATTCTATTACCGTATAGGCGTCTTTGCGGAAACCAGAATGCATACAACCTTTCAGCGGCAGTCTTACAAAAATCAATATTAATATTCAGTTGAAAATTTTGTTGATTTCAGGTTTAAGTTGAGATATGCAATTAAAGCTTTCTCCTATTTTTTAGGTTCTATTTGCTCTATCTAATCATGTAAAAGTATCGTTGTATTTGAATTTCTCGTAAAACTTCTCATAAGGTGATTCAAATCAACTGCGCACCATTGCTAACTCCTCTATTGTTGAAGCTACAACACCGGTTAAATTAGCAAACTTGCATAATTTTTTCCGCTGCTTATAACTGTGGAATTAAAAACACAATTGAACATTGCGTTTTTAAGTTTTTAGACAAAATAGCATTTTTTTAATAGAACACCATGTATATTATTATTTTTTTAAGAACCTCCATGAAATTTGGAATAAAAATGGTTATTATAAACTTTTTGCTAGGATGAAAAATAACGGAGTTATAAGAACGTAAACCGAAACTAATTTTAAACTAATTTAGGAGAGATGGAAACGCATCACGATATTTATAATGAAGTTTATTTTAGATTCTAGCTCTACAACTCTATTTAAGAATATGTTCAAATATTCCACCTCGGTCCTGAAGATATCTGTCAACTCGTTTATAAAAATATTTTACACTTTTCAAAACGGACCTGCCATCTATTTGACAAAATTCTTATTGAACTGCAGTTTTGAGAGCATCAACATTATTGTAACGTCTTAAATAAATGCGATTTTTCAGATAACCCCAATCGAGTGGGGTCAACTCAGAAGATCTTCAAGGCCAAGAAATCGATCCATGAGTTCCAATCCACCTGTCATTAAAAAGATTATTCATAAGATGACTAGTTTCTTGATATTTGTGAGAAGGTCCATCCTTCTGAAAAATCTACCTCATCTAAAACTTGTCCAAAATCTCTTGCATAAATTCCGCATATCTTTCGCCGGCGAGGGAACCTTCATATATGAAAGGTCAAATATTGCTAGAAACTGAAACGAATCTGAGTAGCTTTGGGATGTGCCCGCTAGGGTTTTTTTCTTGATGTTTTTTTTTCTGTTAAACATTCCACAATTAGAAAAGTTTGACTCGTCGCTCCATAGAATATCTCGATAATAATTGGCGTTTTCTTGACAATAGTTAATATGCAAATAGCAAAAAACCATTATTCTTTCAGGATCTCTCGGGGGGAGTATGTATGTTTCATCAGTATTCTGTGAATCGTACTACAAGTCAAACTGGAATATTTAACAATGTCCCTTATCGAATTATTTGGATAAGCTTCAAAATAACCAATAACTTCCGTTTCAACTGCTTCAGTAATTACTAAATTCTTTTTCTAAACTTCCGGTAGAGTTTTAGAAACTATGGACGATTCGGATGATCACGAAATGTAAGCTTCCAACACGTCACATTTCTCACTATGAGAACCAGTCACTTCCGTTTCAACTGCGTCGCTAATTACTCAACTCTTTTTCAACCCGTTTTTATTAAAAACATTTTCATTAGTTCTAAACTTCCGGTAGAGTTTTAGAAAATATCGACGATTCGGTTGATCACGAAATGTAATCACGTCACATTTCAAGAGAAAAAACCATTTTCAAACACACAAAGGCTACAATATTAGTTATATTTTCAACAGATAATTACACTTTTTTCAATTAGTTGCAGTCAATTTTGTAATCGAGAAAAGGCACTGGCTTGTGATACTTTCGAAATTATAGTCGAACCTCTGATGGAGGGGATGAGGTCAACCTTTAACATCATATTATGGGAGTACGGTGGTGTAGCACATTATTTTAAAGATATTTTAATTTCCTTTTCAATAGAATCTCAATTTTTACTCTTGGGCTGACAGTTTTGAGAGATTACGTTCTGAACTTTGTATGGTAACGCATTAACTAAAATCCCCCAAGGATGGCACTATTAATACCACCACACCGGTACCATGAAAGTGCCTTCCTTGATTAATGTGTTCGCCTTGTAACAAGTTAGTAAGCCTGGATAACTTTAAATATAACTGCAAAGTATAAAGGATGCAAACATAGCTAGACAAAGAATTGTTTAATTTGTTTTCAATTTACAAACTAAAACCTGTTATTTAAACTGTTCGCTCAGCAGTACTAGGATTCATACTCTTATCATGTGCTGTAAGAATTAAAAGCAATATATTATTCTTGTTTATGATCAACTTATTTGGTCATTTTAAGGTCAATCTTGCGTATACATTCTTGAAACCAACTAGTTCGCATTATTGTTCTCTTCCACAAAAAAAAAAAATCGTTAAATAAGGCTTAATTTCGTTTAAACGAACT
Organism: Vesta saturnalis; assembly: GCA_036346205.1. NCBI lineage: Eukaryota > Metazoa > Arthropoda > Insecta > Coleoptera > Lampyridae > Vesta > Vesta saturnalis. The sequence goes on along the minus strand of JARFJB010001142.1, from coordinate 1,883,031 downwards.
ATATATTTAATTTTACCATGTTGTAAACATACCTACCGTAATTACAGAGTTTTACGACTTTTTGACATATTTACTCTACGGAGTAATAACGCAAAAAGTATAACTCAAACATCAAAACTTTCCTGAAATTTCTAATTATATGTGAATATTAGCTATATTGCGAAAAAAAAGACTAGTGACATAAATTATTCCATAGAAATTTATTTGGTTATGAAAAGTTGTATGACATGAAAATTTTTATTTACTTCTACCTTATACATTACTCTAGATCACAAACAAAATTATAGTGGCAGGGTTAAAAGATGAATAAAGTGCAAATCTGCCGGAATATCTACTACGATAAGTAAATTTTAATATATTTTGAAAAGATACCCATGGCGCCTATTTTCTACTATCATGCGGGTAAATAGGTCGTATAATATACGATCTCTAAAACATTCTCCTTTATAATGATCTCTGCATATTATTATACCAGTTTAATTACATATCCCATTTATTTTTTCACGTAATTCTCATTTTTAGGATAGTTTTGGTACGCTTTCTTTTTCTGTGCGGCTGAGTAATCTAAAAATATTTTTACATTCTGGTACTTACTGGTAATAAAGATTCTCTACAATCTCTACATAACGTAATTATTTCTTAACTTTCGTTACGCAAATAAGCTAAATTGCTTTATAATACCTTGTATACCCAGTATACGTTGGGTTAGGACGGGCCTGGTTATATTTAATATGTTCTGTACAAGCTTTAAGGCAAGTTTTGATTAACTGTGTTATTTCACTTCACGTATTCCTGCTCATAATTCTGTATATTTCTGGTTTGTCCAAGAAAACTAATTAAGGTTTTTAAAGCAGAAGGGTAAACACATTGGAGTGCTATAGGATGCAGCAGATTGAAATAAATACAATTCATAGTTAAAATATTTGTGCAGTATCTCTATTTTTACAGCTAAAAAAAAAGTAACCTTATAATAGGGACAGACCGTTGGAATAATATTTTAGTAAAAAGAAAAAAAAATCAGCACAATCTGAGTACTCCAACGTTTATATTACTTCTAAGGTAATCAAAGGGGCCTAGAGGTCATGGAAAGAAGCAACGTTTAAATTTATTGTTAACGAAGAAGAAAGTATGAGTATATATGCAAGTAAGCAGTATAATGGCCCTACTTCATTCTGAAAACTTGTAACTATTTTGTAACAGTTTCGTGTATTCTAATTAGGTAAAAATACGTTAGTCACAAATTTGAGTAACAGTAAATAAAACACGTTTGATACGGATTACATGAAAATAATAAATGTTACCTTACTTATCAAAGAGAATCTCATGACATTAAGGTTTGATTCAAATAAAGTTGGGTATGACTCGTCGGTGTAAAACTCTATAATAAAATTACATATCTTTATCTCTCTCTATCAACTACATGTACTAGAGAAGAATGGTCATAAAAACATAAATCTGAGGTACAATTCATATTAGCGCACTGTAACAACCCATTTTGAGTTGTATTAAAATATACCGTAATTAAGTTCTTAACTCATTTAGATGTAAATATAAGAAAAATTTTATTTATTAATGATTTGTAAGTATGAGGTAGGCAACTTAATTTGCATTTTGGTGTAACTTAAGTGTATATACTTCTTAATGGTTTACACTCCCACTTTAAATTAATTTTTTCTGCCTATATTTTCGTGCAGTTGTCATCATCTAATTTCCAAAGCGTCCATTTTTTCACTTCCTAATGAATGATGTATTGTTTAGGAAGCAATTTTTGGGCTTCCACCTAAATTTTGTGAAAAGTGCCATTGATTTAATGGTAAGATATATTTTAACGCATTACACTAAAAATTAAAACATTTGCTCTTTGCAGGCACTTTTTTTTTTACTTTGAGTTACACTTTTATTACTTTTACTTTTCTACTTTAATTACATTTTAAGTATGCATTTAATTTTACTTTTACGTACGCTTTCATTTAATGATTGCAAGTTGTTGCATTCAAAATTTCAAGAAAATGCAATAAACGGATTATTCAATTTCATGAAGACAAATTTATAAGAAGGAAAATTCCATTTTTGGGTGTGGTTTACAACGTAAAGTATTATTTCGAGATATTGCGCAATATTGGTGCAAAGATGACATCACCATGGTTGACATTTCCGTAATCGTTTAGATACCAAAGGTTATTAAAAGGTTTGTGTACAAAATTTTACGAACAGGTATTTATATTTATAACAATTAATTAGTAATTTAAGGCTATAACTAATTTTAAGATATATTTTATATAACCCTATCATTTTAACTGTTAATAAACATAGTTTGTATATATTTTATTTTTTACATTTTGATAACATTTTTATTGTAAACAACCTCGGTTTAGTTATTCCGAGCATAATTAAAAAATAACTTGACGTCCGAGATCATTTTATTAGTGTTACATTGCATTTTTTTTCTATTGATGTTCAGTGGAAGTAATCGAGCAGAAGTTGTGGTAATTAAGCAAATCAAAAGATTGAACCACCCTACTTTAATTTACCGACTGAGTCAAAGGCATTATTTTTGGTGAATGGTTTGTATCTTCAGTTAGTTTAACGATTTGTTTTGGAGAACATTTTTACAACCAATTTATTCATTTATTATAAAATTTTACACCATTTACACTTATTTCTTTATAATATTAAAACACTTTTTATACCATCACCACTTATTTATAGCACAAAAACGTGTGTCGTGATTAAGAAGCAGCACCTGTCAGTTTTGGCATTTTTTGAAATTATTGTTTATACGTTTTTGCTTTACTTTTTATAAAAAACAGTTTTTTTTCAAAACTATCTACAACTTGTACAGTGAATTATCGGTAATTTGATAACATTTTTACATAATTTATATAAAATTTACAACATTTTAGATATGCTACGTAATAAGCACCTTAAACCACAAGCGCACCTCGTAGTTATGAACGTGCTTAATTATTTTGAACGGGAACGTGACAGTCAAGGGACACTCATTCCATTTGAATCTGCGGAAGCATGTGGGGTTAGTATAAATACAGTTAGTGCTGTAAAAAAAGGGCTACAGATGCCCAAAAAGAAAATAAACCTCCACAGTCACCAGCATAAAACGCACAAAGTTGATGACTATGTGAAAGATGTCGTAAAGAGAAAAATTTATGAAATGCATTCAAAATATAGATACAAACATGCAAGACATGTCTAGCGCTATACCTGTTTTTGTAGGTATACATGTTACGCTGATATCATTACAAAAAGAATTAAGCAATAGATAAGTTTTGGATTTCAGTAGATCAAGTGTAAGACGTCTCTTACATTCCATTGGCTTTTCAGCTAAAGTAGATGATGGTAGGAGAGGTTTACTGGAACAATCACATATTGCTACCAATCTTGTACGATTCTTAAGAGGACATTACAAAAATAAAGAAAAAAAATTATGCAATCCTGTATTCATAGATGAAACTAGGGTTTTTCAGTTGAGGTTCGCACGAAAGAAAGTGGGATGATAAATCTAAGGAAATCGCGAAAAAGGAGCCAATGGGGGAAAGAAAAAGGTTTGTTGTAGTTTAGTTGTTACATTAGAATTCTAATAAAATTACTATATTTTTTCGATTTATAGTTGTTCATCCAGGTAATGAAGATGGATTTATGTCAGACAAACCATGTCTTAAATTATAACAATTCACTGTCGGTGCAAAATATTTTGCCTCTATCAATAAAATAAGTGGATATAATAGATAATTTTCTAGTTTAAAATATAAAAACATTCAATAATTTTCGACTTTCTCTGACATTTATGGAAATTTATGTGAGACATCTGCCGATAAAAATATTAACTAAAAGATACTTTGCTGATTTAATGAAGACTTACGTCGCCTAAATCTTTGTTCGTGTAATTTTAGAATGAGTCATAACTAGAGCTCAAATATGCAAAATGACATAATGTGCATATGAGCATATTTTGACAAAATATTATAAATGCAAATGAAATCGCAAAAAATTTTAATTGTACTTATTTCTTTGTGAGCAGGTAAAGTAAGTACATCCAGCTAAATAAGTTCCGCATAAAAGTAATGTTATGGGTTGTTGCCGGAGGCTTAATAAAGGAATTTTCGTAATTTGTAAGGTTATCAAGCACTTGCACATATAAATAATATTATTAAAGGGAATTTCTGCGGTGATGATAAATTTAATTTACAGTTAGAACCCTCTTTAATAAATCAATTTAAATTTGCTCCATTGACATCTTGTGAAGTCGAATGAACTTTTTCCGCCTACAAATTAGTCGTAACAGATAGACGGCAAAGTTTTACTTCGGACAACTTAGAAAAACATTTAATAGTGTACTGTTTTAACAGAAATAAATAAAGGTAATATAATAAAGCGTTATAATTTAAAATATAGTAATTATTATTTATTAATAAATAAATAGAATAATTTATTATACTTATCTTTTGTGTATTTTTTGTATATGTAGTTCTTACAATAAATAATAAATATAAGGTAAAATGAGTATTTATTTCGTGTTTTATTATGTACACTAAAATGCATAAAAGCATATTTCAATGCTTATTTTGACTGTCTTTGGTGATTATTTGCATGTATATTTTAGGGGTTTTGCAGTGAATACTTCCCGAGCTTTAATTATAACTAACTTTATTTGAATAAAACTATACCAGGATTCGTTTGACGTTAACGAATAAATGAGCAGTAACAATTCATTCAATTATAATGTGATCTAAAATGTTGATATCCATAATTACGTAAAGCACGCAATTTTTGGTCGTAACGGCACATAAAAACAAAAGTATTAGTAATAGGTAATGTAAAGACAAACAGTAATAATACGGTCAGTATCAAGTGTTGCGTCACTTGTTAAAGTGATAATGCCAGCTGTACTTTCATAACGTTTACTAACATCAAATAACAGAAAATATGATCCCTACATTCTAAATATAATAAAAAGGTTTATGCTAGTAATGTGTGTTGAGAAGAAGTGCACTTATCTGTATTGTTGGATAAAAACGCAACATTTCAATTGTAGTCTTTCATAATTGGTCGCTTTGCGACTTCCGCTATTATAATGTTGCAACTTCAAGAATAGGTAATTGCGTGATTCTTGGCAGTAAACAATTATTTATGATACACGTGCATTTGTTATTGGTAGACGAATGGTTGTGCCATACATCTAGAACAAAAATAGACCTCCTTAGAATTTTCACCTACACCACAATGACGTCATAAGCTCGCCTCTAACGGCTCATCTTGGACAACTTGTGTTAGCGTTTCATAGGAACCTACGCGTTTTGCTGTGATTTCTGATTGTTTTCTCCAGAATAAATCGTGATAATTGACTTACTGCTGTGTTAGTGTATCATGTTAAGATATTTCATAGTTAATTAGTGAAAATTATTAGTGGATATTATAGTCGGGTAAGATTTTATGAAGATGTATTCGGCCTTTACGATATTTCAATAAAAATTTTAAGTATTTTGTTGCTTGCTTTAAAAAGTAAAGCCCATGTGAAGTTTGGTAAATTCAGAAAATGGCTTTAAGTGATTCGACCATCTGCTTGTGAAATATAAGATATCGAGCCTTCTGGTGTTATCCCTATGAGAACTTTGATAGTGTTATGTATACCAAGTTGTGCACTGTATTTCTAATTATTTTGTCTTTTGCAATTTAATTTCAAAGCAATCTATAATTATGGTGATTCTATTGCCAAGTGCCTGTTTAAAACAAGGTGGCGTTGCTTTTATTAATTTGTCTCTTCAAGGCCATAGAATAAACTTACAAGTGCATTATATTTAGTGTAGAATAGAAAATTCTAGGAATAGTTGGGATACTAACATGAAATGTATAAGACAACAAAGTAAAATCTAAATTTTACCTGAGTTTTACTAACACTATCAAAAATGGTTTAACTTGTGGTGCTATTTTGATATAAGGTTCAATTAATTTTGTAAATATTGTATTGAAAGCCTTATAGCTTTGTATTCCAGTGTAGTAACGAATTTATATCATACACATTTTAACATATCATAGTCAAAAGAGCCTTGAATCTAATTTTTTAATTTGACGAGTTTGATAATAACCAACCTAAAAATCGCACGAACTTTTCAATATTATGTAGGATAATTATTCACTTCATTCACGTATTTCTGGTGAATTGTATCAATACAATCCTCACCTACAAGTATTAGCACAGCAACATTTTCACCGCCTACGATTTTCGATAAAATTGTCAGCAAACAATCACATCCCATAAGAACATGTGCTAAAGTTGCCCAACATCAGGCAAGGTCACACGTTGTGACGTCACTTGAAAATGCCTAATCCCCATACTTTGCTATAATTATGATCTTCAAACATAAATTGAATTACGTCACGTTGATTTTTTTATCTCTTTTTATTTCAAGCGATGGTGGAACCATCGCTGTCTTACTATTACATAAGTAGGCAGCCCAAAGTTGACTGCACTGCAGAAAATTAAGAATGCCACTACATAAATACAAAGCAAAATCTACCTAAAGTAATAATAAACAAGCACGTCGAGATTTGTAATTTTGCGTTGCTAATATTATGTAGTCTTGTAGTGGTTTTAAACGTTTGTATTATTATTATTATTTAAGTATTTTTATATATTAAAACACCGCACCGTACTAAGCGTAGTTATAAGTTACTCTTTATAATTAGTGCAGTGACAACTTTTAGTGTATAATGTGTAAGTGTACAGTACCTTGGTGCCAAAGCGTTTCCACTTCTACAAAACCATGAACTTCTTTCACAGGTAAATATGTTCATGTACCCAAGATTCAAATGAATATAGCGTTGTCAACAAAATGTTCTTAGAAAAGATTAATAACCGTCATACTAACGTTATTATTCAATGTTCTTTAAGTTATAAAAATCATTGCAAATTTTAGATACTGTTTTTTGTAAATCTTAATGCCAAAATCAATTGAACATACCTGACATTTGTTTTGTGAAACTCTTTTAAATATTTTCAAAAAAATTTGCAAACAATGGACTTCAGCATTATATATTGAAAATTGTCAAAGTCAAAGCTTTACTTGGAAAATAATAATGAAATGTTTGTCTAAAACTTCCTTTTCCTGCAACATGATGCTTTACATATCTAAGACCCTTATTATACGCAACATACTACAATTAATATTAACGTAGTGGATTGTTGTAGTCCTTACATTATCCTTGAAACTACTAAACAAGGTTTTCAATTTCCAATGAAAGGAAGCACTTTAAAAAGAGCATAAATTCAAGCCCTGTAAAGAGCAGAAGTTTCAGCCCATTCAAGAGAAATTTCAGAAATTTCATCTGGTAGTAGTATTCCAAGAAAAAAAACAGTAAAATGAATTAAAACATTTCACACCTATTGGTAAGTCTTTAATGGTATGTATATATATATATATATATATATATATATATATATATATATATATATATATATATATATATATATATATATATATATATATATTAGTATATATAAGTTAAATGTTTGTGTAGTGATAGTCCAAAGGAATATTTAAGAAAATATCATTTACAATAGCATAAGTGTAAGAATCCAAGAAAATTAGCTGATTCTAGCAGACAAATAAAAACAGTAAGAAGAGGATAACGCCATTAAGAGAGATTATAATTGAATTAAAAAGAAATAACTTATTTCTCAAAAATTCAGTAGATTCTATGGAGCTATGCGTAAAGGAATTAAAAGATATTGGAGACATATATTAAACAGAATGCTATTTCAAAGAAATGTCCAAGAGAACTCCGGCAGTTTGCAATAACTTTACATTTTTATAGTCCAATGCATATACATGTACATTTGTCAGAAAAACATTTGCTCTGTCTTTGCCATCGCAATCGGTAATTGTAAGTTGTAGTAGTGATCACAAAATCTGTATGTCTGTACGTCATCTTTAGTATACTGCACCCAGTTTAGTCTTTTTAACTATTCCATTATACCAAGTTCGGACATAAACTTCGTTCGTTCTATTTTGTTATTTTCTCATTCAATGCTAATTTACTTAACCATCATTTTCGAATAGTAGCTATTCTGTTATTATTATTCGTGTAGCCATCTTAATCGAATGGTTTTGCCAATGGTGACCAATTGTTTTGTTTCATCATTCGATTTCTGTAAGCTTGATGGTAAATTCATCTTGTCGTGGTAGCAATAATACTCTAGTAATTTTTCATGCCATCACTATCTACTTCTGCTATTGAGGAAGAATCCATTACTTTGGTCAGTAATTTTATTTTGTTTGCTGCCCACTTGTGAAGTGTAATACTCCTTTTTAACCTGCTTATTAATTCTTCTTGTAGTTTGATGGTCTGCGTTCTAAAGTTGGTGCTAACAAAATATCGTGCCTTACTGCTTGTACTCCATTTGACAATTCAAACTCTTTACCGTTTCACAGCTGTTGAAGTGTTTGTATGGCTAAATATGATATGAGCGGCTGTAGTTGCATAAAACTGTCGATGGATGATGGTATGGGCTCTAGTTGATTTCCATAATACGGTTTGAAATTGTTGATGTTTTCAATTTTTATTTGACGGTACATCTTTTGGATGTCGGATAATGATATTATTAGGTTGTGATCTGATCTTTTCGGCGCTAGCTTTATATATCAGTTCTGTTCGTTGGATAACCTTATTGTACCCGACGTAAGTCACAATATCCTGCCAACTTGCGCTCTCGTTGTAGCAGACTCGTTACAGCTAACGTGCGTGAGTCCTCCTTGTGTCTTCTTTAAACGGTATTCTAACCGTATACCATCCTGACTCCTTATTGCAGTCATGTTATCTTCATTTATTTACGAAAAGTATGGTAAAACTTGTGAATTGTTTGTGGAATGGAAGCTGATAACCGAACATTTTGTATGGCAAAGGTGTAGATTATCCAGATATTTAATAATACAGATTTTTTGTTAGATTGAATTGATTAAAACTAAATAAATGTTTATGCATTTTTATTATCAGTTTCTTTCAATAAAGAAAAGATGAATGCAGGGTGTCCCAGCGTAATGTCACTACTTAGTACACGCAGCGTTAGTCCAAATAAAGCAAACAGTTCTAATAAAATACTTATCTTTTTGGGATTTTTAATGGTGTACTAAATTATACAATCTAAACGTTTCGATAACACTTACAGTTATCTTCGTCAGTAGTAATGTTTGTTAAAAATTGTTAAAGATGTAGTAAACAATTTTGTCAAATTTGAAAAATTAAAACATAAACATAAGCCTGCTATTAGTATAACAGTTTGGGAAATATAAAGCCAACTATAAAATTTTTAGTAAAGAATAACTAGTCATAAAATTAAATTTATATGGAAAAATTTGAAACATTAACGTTACAAAATACACCTAAAAAACCTTCAGTTTGGTATAGATATGTAGATGACACATTTGTTATTTGGAGACATGGAGAAGAAGCACTGAATGAGTTTTTGGTTTTTATAAATGGTATACATCCTAGTATTCAGTTTACCATGGAAAAAGAAACTAATGGAAGTTTACCATTTCTTGACATATTAATATCTAAAAATAATAATTCACTATCTTTTAAGGTTTACAGAAAGTGTGGATGTTTAAATAATTGTAGAAAATGCAGTAGCATTGATGGTAATGACGGTGAGCATCCTGGTCGTAACATAAACGCGCGAACTGCAAGAAATTCCAGTGTGTAGTTTAGCAGAAACTAATTTCCCGTGCAATAGCACAAAAATTGCTGAAGAAATGAATATTGAACCAGGAACATTTCGCAATATCTTGAAAAGGAATAAATACCGTTCCTATACGTTGCAAACTACACAAGAAATTTTTCCAGAAGATCATCAAAAGCGTATGGAATTTTGTGAATATTTATTGAAAATATTTTGTTTACCGACGAGTGTTCTTTTAACTTACATGGCCATCACAATCCGTCTGTCGCTGTTGATTACTCTCGGGAAAACAAACATATTAGTATTCCTTACCGGATACAATGCCCCCAAAAAGTTAATGTGGGCAGGACTTTTAGGAAAATCCATAATTGGTCCATTTTTTTATCAATTTGAATGCAGACAAATATTTAGAACTGTTGAAAAACCAGATAGTTCCAGCTGTTCAACGCTTCAACATGAATTTTGATAACATTTGGTATCAAGAAGATGGCTGTTCTGCTCATACTGGAATAAGAGTTCAACAGTTTTTGGAAACTACGTTCCCTAACCGTATTATTAGTGGAAAAGGTACTATTAAATATCCTCCTCGGTCACCTGTTATCGCGCTGAATGACTTTTTTGTTTGTCCCAGCAAATTTATGGGCACAGACATGAGCAATTTGGGCGAACTTCGTGTCAAAATTACTTTAATCAGCATCACTCAAGAAATGTTAGAAAACACCCGAACTGAATTTTATCACAGATTGGGTTACTGCCTTGCGCAAGGGAGGTCTTTTCGAAAATGTTATAAAGTAGAGTTTTGAAAAAAAGTGTGTTCTGTTCATTTTTAAATAAAAATTAAAATACTAAAGTTAAACCTTAAACTTAAGTTATGCTATCGATGTAAATGTTAAAGTTCTAAAGGTTTGCAGCTCTCATAAGTTTCTTCTTGGTTCTTCTTACGAGTAGTAATCGAACCATGTCAGAAATTCGCAATTACAATAAACGTCGATGTTTTAGGTATTATCATTTAATGCTTAAGTGTAAAGTATTTACTTAATAGTTTCAAGGAACACGCGACTTTTCAACGTCATCTTAATTGCTTTGGTTTCGTTAGAAATGTTGAAGTTAGATTGAAGGAGCCTTGAGTAGTTCATATTTTGTGCCTACATGCAAATATACACAAGTGGTAACATCGATAAAGTTGTGTCTCTCTCTCACACTCATATAATGCTTATTGGGTTTTTTCTAGGTTATTATAAGTCAGACCCGCAATAATATTTTTCCATACCTGTATATGTTATGTATTATGATGGTATGTAATTATAATCAAACCATGTCTTAAATTATAACAATTGACTGTCGCAGCAAAATATTTTTGCCTCTATCAATAAAATAAGTGGATATAATAGATAATTTTTCTAGTTTAAAACATAAAAAACATTCAATAATTTTCAACTTTCTCTGACATATTATGGAAATTTATGTGGAGACATCTGCCGATAAAAATATTAACTAAAAGATACTTCGCTGATTTAATGAAGACTTACGTCGCCTAAATCTTTGTTCGTGTAATTTTTAGAATGAGTGAGTCATAACTGGAGCTCGGGAAATATGCAAAATGCATATAATGTGCATATAAGCATATTTTGACAAAATATTATAAATGCATATGCATTTATTAAAAGTGCATATTTTGAGCGATGTTCGGAATGAAATCGCAAAAAAATTTTAATTGTACTTATTTCTTTGTGAGCAGGTAAAGTAAGTACATCCTGCTAAGCGATAAGCCGGATGCCGCCATAAAAGTAATATTATGGGTTGTTGCCGGAGGCTTAATAAAGGAATTTTCGTAATTTGTAAGGTTATCAAGCACTTGCACATATAAATAATATTATTAAAGGGAATTTCTGCGGTGATGATAAATTTAATTTACAGTTAGAACCCTCTTTAATAAATCAATTTAAATTTGCTCCATTGACATCTTGTGAAGTCGAATGAACTTTTTCGTACAAATTAGTCGTAACAGATAGACGGCAAAGTTTTACTTGGACAACTAGAAAACATTTAATAGTGTACTGTTTTAACAGAAATAAATAGGTAATATAATAAAGCGTTATAATTTAAAATATAGTAATTATTATTTATTAATAAATAAATAGAATAATTTATTATACTTATCTTTTGTGTATTTTTTGTATATGTAGTTCTTACAATAAATAATAAATATAAGGTAAAATGAGTATTTATTTCGTGTTTTATTATGTACACTAAAATGCATAAAAGCATATTTCAATGCTTATTTTGACTGTCTTTGGTGATTATTTGCATGTATATTTTAGGGGTTTTGCAGTGAATACTTCCCGAGCTTTAATTATAACTAACTTTATTTTAATAAAACTATACCAGGATTCGTTTGACGTTAACGAATAAATGAGCAATACAATTCATTCAATTATAATGTGATCTAAAATGTTGATATCCATAATTACGTAAAGTACGCAATTTTTCGTCGTAATGGCACATAAAAACAAAAGTATTAATAATAGGTAATGTAAAGACAAACAGTAATAATACGGTTAGTATCAAGTGTTGCGTCACTTGTTAAAGTGATAATGCCAGCTGTACTTTCATAACATTTAACAACATCAAATAACAGAAAATATGATCCCTACATTCTAAATATAATAAAAAGGTTTATGCTAGTAATGTGTGTTGAAAAGAAGTGCACTTATCTGTATTGTTGGATAAAAACGCATCATTTCAATTGTAGTCTTTCATAATTGGTCGCTGTTATATTGTTGTAACTTCAAGAATAGGCAATTGCGGGATTCTTGGCAGTAAATAATTATTTATGATACACGTGCATTTGTTATTGGTAGACGAATGGTTGGCGCTACACATCTAGAACAAAAAATAGACCTCCTTAGGCATTTTCACCTACACGACAATGACGTCATAAGCTCCGCCTCTAACGGCTGATCTTGGACAACTTGTGTTAGCGTTTCATAGGAACCTACGCGTTTTGCTGTGATTTCTGATTGTTTTCTCCAGAATAAATCGTGATAATTGACTTACTGCAGTGTTAGTGTATCATGTTAAGATATTTCATAGTTAATTAGTGAACATTATTAGTGTATATTATAGTCGGGTAAGATTTTATGAAGACGTATTCGTGCCTTTACGATATTTCAATAAAAATTTTAAGTATTTTGTTGCTTGCTTTAATAAAGTAAAGCCCATGTGAAGTTTGGGAAATTCCAGAAAAATGGCTTTAAGTGATTCGACCATCTGCTTGTGAAATATAAGATATCGAGCCTTTTGGTGTTATCCCTATGAGAACTTTGATAGTGTTATGGTGTTTATAGGTAGACCAAGTTGTGCACTGTATTTCTAATTTTTTTGTCTTTTGCAATTTAATTTCAAAGCAATCTATAATTATGGTGATTCTATTGCCAAGTGCCTGTTTAAAACAAGGTGGCATTGCTTTTATTAATTTGTCTCTTTAAGGCAATAGAATAAACTTACAAGTGCATTACATTTAGTGCCGAATAGAAAATTCTAGGAATAGTTGGGATACTAACATGAAATGTATAAGACAACAAAGTAAAATCTAAATTTTACCTGAGTTTTACTAACACTATCAAAAAATGATTTAACTTATGACTGCTTGTGGTGTTATTTTGATATAAGGTTCAATTAATTTTGTAAATATTGTATTGAAAGCCTTATAGCTTTGTATTCCAGTGTAGTAACGAATTTATATCATACACATTTTAACATATCATAGTCAAAAGAGCCTTGAATCTAATTTTTTAATTTGACGAGTTTGATAATAACCAACCTAAAAATCGCACGAACTTTTCAATATTATGTAGGATAATTATTCACTTCATTCACGTATTTCTGGTGAATTGTATCAATACAATCCTCACCTACAAGTATTAGCACAGCAACATTTTCACCGCCTACGATTTTCGATAAAATTGTCAGCAAACAATCACATCCCATAAGAACATGTGCTAAAGTTGCCCAACATCAGGCAAGGTCACACGTTGTGACGTCACTTGAAAATGCCTAATCCCCATACTTTGCTATAATTATGATCTTCAAACATAAATTGAATTACGTCACGTTGATTTTTTTATCTCTTTTTATTTCAAGCGATGGTGGAACCATCGCTGTCTTACTTATTACATGAAGTGGGCAGTCCAAAGTTGAAAATTAAGAATGCCACTACATAAATACAAAGCAAAATCTACCTAAAGTAATAATAAACAAGCACGTCGGGATTTGTAATTTTGCGTTGCTAATATTTGTTAGTCTTATAGTGGTTTTTAAACGTTTGTATTATTATTATTATTTAAGTATTTTTATATATTAAAACACCGCACCGTACTAAGCGTAGTTATAAGTTACTCTTTATAATTAGTGCAGTGACAACTTTTAGTGTATAATGTGTAAGTGTACAGTACCTTGGTGCCAAAGCGTTTCCACTTCTACAAAACCATGAACTTCTTTCACAGGTAAATATGTTCATGTACCCAAGATTCAAATGAATATAGCGTTGTCAACAAAATGTTCTTAGAAAAGATTAATAACCGTAATACTAACGTTATTATTCAATGTTCTTTAAGTTATAAAAATCATTGTAAAGTGAAAAGTGAAACTTTTACTCCATGGCCGAGAAGTAAAGCTTTTACCTATGACATTTAGTCATAAAAGTTTCACTTTTGTGACGTTTGCGGATAAACGAACTTTCTAATGGAACAAATTTTTGTATTATGAATTTGTAGTCACAATACATTTCTTTTGTAGCAGACCTAAAGTCGAGACACCAATGAGTATTTTAAATAATTAAAATAATAAAATGGAAAACGAAATTTAAAATCATTTTAACGTTTCGGTATTTACTTATACCATTTTCAAATAGTACATCATGCTATAAAGCTAATTACATTTTATAATGTACTTATATTAATAACATGACATTACAAATTTAAAGTTTACTTCAACGTCAAAGTTGTCAAAGCAACCTTAAATTTGGCATGTCATATTTACATTAATGGTTTGTATTTATATATATACAGAGACTCCTTTATGTCCAGATCTGATAAATTACTGGCTCTGTCCAAGATTGTAAAGTCATCATGTGTGATGTTGTGGTTTTCATCAATTTTATGTTTAAAGATAGCGGAATCAGGTATTGTTAGAGAACGCTTACCAAGTCGAGGAGTAATACCCAAGTGTTCACATCTACGAACAGCAAAGTGACGACGGTTTTACCGACGTAAGTAATTACAGCTACTATATTTAAATTTATAAATGATGTTCGAAGATATGTCATTTAGTGCGTCTTTGACTGAAAAAGAGAACCGATGCGTTCAATGGTTGTAAAGGCAATACGTAATTCAACTTTCGGAAGATATTTTTTAATGTGTTGTTTGAGGATACGACGTATTTGTAGGCTATGAAGACCTGTATAAGGGAGCTTTGTATATATAATATGTTTTTCTTCTCGGGGCTTAGTTGATGGATTAAGTTGTTTATTAAGAAATCGTCCAATGTATCTATCCATGAACCCTAGAGGAAAACCATTCTTCATGAAAATCGACTTGATCTTGTAAAATTCTTCATGGAGAAGATGGTAATTGGAACATAACATGTATGCACGGTGTAGTAATATATTTAAGAGACTAATTTTGTATTTATTAGGGACGAAACTGTCTATGTTTTGATACAGTCCTGTAAATGTAGGTTTTCTTTAGGTAGTTGGTGAAAATATTTGTAGTACAAAAAATGGAAATTTTCGGGATGAGGAATAAAGTGGCTGGGCAACGCGAAACTGAGTTCAGCATTCTTCCGAGTCCCGAAAACGCACATTTAGTACGAATAAAATATAAATGTTTTTCTGCAGCCACTTTTACCTTTATTTTAGTCATTTATTTGCAGTTAACCACTTGTTTGGGAACCCCTCATTTATGTCGCTATCAGTACCAGCCATTTCTATTTTATACAAAATGAGAATTTACTTTTTAGTGAAGTAAGAAACGTACTATGTACTTTTTAATGAATATTCATTCGTTTTTGCTCTACAAATTTCATTCAAATGTCACAGATGTTGGTGAAATAATGTGAAGATAGATGGCGCCACCGATGATGGCAAATGTCAATTAAAATTCTGTTTATGGAATGTAATCATTGAAAACGTTTAAAGAACCTTACACATGCATAAGACTAAACTAAATATCTGGTGCGGAACACCACACGACCTTCCAACCTACAAAAGGAAATTAGGATAATTAAACAGCCTCTTTTATAAGTTCATTACAAAAATAGGCAACATTGTAAAATCAGAAACAATACTCAATGTCGCAATGACGTTTAAAACTTCAAGAGAGATAAAGGTTAATAGACATAAATATGTTAACTTAAAAGAAAATTCAAGATATCAATAATACAGTTTAAAGTTTGATTCAAATAAAGTTGGATATGAGTTATCGATGTAAAACTCTCTAATAGAATTACATATTTTTATCTCTCTCTCAACTACGTGTATTAGAGAAGGATGGCGATAAAAACATAAATCTGCTTGTAATTCATATTAGCGTGTTAAAACGTGCGTCGTGATTAAGAAACAGCATCTGTCACTCCTGTGATTTTTTTGAAATTGTTTGCTTTACTTTGTATAAAAAACATTTTTTTTCAAAACTTGTAGAGTGAATTATCGGTAATTTGCTAACATTTTTACATAATTTATATAAAATTTATAAAATTTTAGATATGCTACGTAATATACACCTTAAATCTCAAGCGCAGCTCGTAGTTATGAACGTGCTTAATTATTTTGAACGGGGACATTCGTTCCATTTGAATCTTTTATGCAGGTATGTAGTACATTATTGTGTAAAATATGATACTTGGAAGGACTAATTTTAACGCACGTCTGAAGCATGTGGGGTTAGTACAAATACAGTTAGTGCTATAAAAAAGGGCCACAGAAGCCCAAACAGAAAATAAACGTCACAGTCACCAGCTAAACGGAAAAAAACGTAGGAATCTAGACTATGTGAAGGATGCTGTAAAGAGAAAAATTTATGAAATGCATTCAAAATGTAAATACAAACGTGCAAGACATGTCTAGTACTATATCTGTTTCTGTAGGTACACGTGCTACGCTGCCATCATTACAAAAGGGATTAAGCGATAGTCAAGTTTTCGATTTCAGTAGAGCAAGTTTAAGTTTAAGACGTCGCTTAAATTCCATTGGCTTTTCATGTAAAGTAGATGATGGCAGGAGAGGTGTATTGACACAATCACATATTTCTGCCAATAGTGTAGGACTCTTAAGAGAATATTACAAAAATAAAGAAGAAAAATTATACAATCCTGTATTCTTAGACGAAACTTGGATTTTCAGTGGATTATCGCACAGAAGAAGCTGGCATGATAAATCTAAGGAAAGCGTGAAGAAGAAGTCAATGCGTGAAGGAGAAAGGTTTGTTGTAATTTAGTTATTACTTTATAATTCCTAATAAAATAACTGTATTTGTTAGATAGAGGTAATGATGATGGATTTATTTTTGATGCTTCACTTTTGTTTTCTACAAAAGTCACAAAGTGCATACTATCATGGAGATATATGTGTAGAGTTGTTTACGAAATGGTTTGAAATTAGTTTAATTTTAATCTTATAATAACCATCTTTAATTTCAATGGAAAATGCTAGTTATCATTCCATACTTCTACAAAAAATTCCGAATAATTCATCTAAGAAGGAAGAAATATGTCATTTTCTATTAACGCACAACATAGCTTATGAATCTAGCTTGTTTCAAAAAGAATTGGTGCAATTAGTTGCAGATAATGCGATACCAAAGGTGTACAAAATAGATGCAAAAGGTGGACACAAAGTATTATGGTTACCACCATATCACTGCCAATTTAATTCAATTGAGCTGATGGGGGCAAACTGCAAAGAATACTACAACAATAATATAGGAAGACATAATTCCAAATTTAACGATGACCATGTAAAAGAAATATGGATGGAATCCTTGCAACGAATTGATGGGACATATTGGCGGAAATGCGTTAAACATGCTGAAGTGTCTATGTTAGAGTGGTGGGAAATTGAAAAACATTTTGAGGTTGTGCAACCATTAATTATATGTGTTAACGATTCCACTTACGAGAGTGACACTGATAGTGAATAATTTTTTTTAATTTAAATGTTTTAATTCCAATGTAATATAAATATTCTAATTTTTACATAACATATTGATAACTCTACAATAGGTGGACTGAATACATGTACTGATTTATGTAAATACCTTTTCATTTAACTTGGAGCAATATGAAATCTGTTTAAATTATGTGCTAAATTAAAATATTAAACATCTATAATTTTGTTGACCTTCGAACTACATTACACTGTACAAACTTTCTTCTACAAGAATGAAATAATCGTAAATGTATCGATATTTACGTTATCGCAAAGTATCTACAAGAATTATGGCGATTACAAATCAATAATTATGCTTCTAGAACGGTTGTTATAAATCTTGAAAATAACAACCTAATTGCAACTTTTGTCAATTTTTTCACCTCAAATGATTTAATTTATATTAAACAAAAAAAGTATTCGTTTACTTGCAAATATATAGGTTATGTATTATGATGGGATGTAATTATAACCAGACCATGTCCTAAATTATAACAATTCACTGTCGCAGCAAAATATTTTCTCTTTATCAATAAAATAAGTGAATATAATGAATAACTTTTCTAGTTTAAAATATGAAAAACATTCAGTAATTTTCAACTTTCTTTGACATTTTATCGAAATTTATGTGAAGACATCCGCCGATAAAAATATTAACTAAAAGATACTTAGCAGATTTAATGAGAACTTACGTCGCTTAACACGTTAAGCGCCATGAAAATTTTGGAGGAAATCTTGACGGGCCATCAATATTTTGTGATGGTTTTTGATGAAGTAGTTCATAAAAATTAGTTTTTAAGATGTTTTTTTCATTATTGTCAAAATATAAGCCTAATAAATCGAAAAAATTACAGCGGTCCTTAGGGACCTCTGTGGCCCTAGGCGATAATGTTGCCGCTAGGGCCGACTCACAGTGTGGTATTTTACAAATCTAGCTGAACAAAATTATTTTATCCCATATTTGTATGTTATTAGGTGGTAAAAAATATTTTGAAGGTTTTAAACGTATATTTAAAAATAAAACATATTTTTACAACTAATTGAAAACATTAAAAATAATATTAAAATAAATAAAACAAAATAGAAATACGAAATTTAGCGCCGCGGGATTAGTTTGAATTACCATCAGATTCTTCAGAATCCTTATCAGATTCTTCAGGATATTAATCAGATTCTTCAGAATCTTCATCAGATTTTTCAATACTTCCATCGGAGTCTTGGGATTCGATATCAGGTCCTTCAGAATCTCTATGTGTTTCGTCTACTGGTATCTCACGTTCAACAATTGGAGTTGTTATTTCTAATAGTTCATATACTTCAGGTTTAATTTTACGACGTTTTGTTCTTGGAGCCGCACGCAAACTCGCAATAACAGGGTATGATGAATTTAACAATCTATTCAGTAAATCTCTTTTCTTGTGAGAAGTTCTCTGAATTTCCTATTGTGTTTGTTTCGTGCCTCTTGAGCTTCTTCAGACATTTGACCGATTAGTAAAACACATGAAGAAATTATATCTTTCCCATGAAATAAAATTTTATGCACGCTTACTGGCATTGGGTACCACGAATACTCCCTAATATGTATTTCCCTTGTTGCCTTGGAGAATTCATCGAATTTGTCAACATTTATAAAATACCCGCTATTTATGGTCTCTAATATGACATGGAAGTGTTTGATAAGCTCAACATTAACCTCCGTTAATTCTGTTGACTTTTCTGCATTTTGGAAAAACTTACGAGCGGTGTTTCCGGTTTGTTGTGTTGGTATGTCTACTAAAAGACCCAATTCACTTCTGAACTTTCCTTGCACGTACTTCTTTTTTTTAGCCATTTTGTTTTTATTTTCGATTCCCCTAGCCTGCCATGTTTTTATATCCAGACGGTAAGATATATGTAAGATGCATTCAAATAATCTAATCCAAGAATGCAGAGGTGACATGCCCATAGATAGAAATTCACTTTTTACAGTCTTTTCTAAAACGAACTTTTCATTATTGATTTCTCTGGGTTTGACACCACATATATAGCATGTTTCTGTAGATGCACATGAAGATACTGCATTACAAATTTTGCCGTCGATCATACAGAATATCAAAGTTGACTTTACCAATACTTCCATGTCATTTATAATTATTTTAGTAGGCAGCAGTGATGTATCTTGTTCTTTGATTTTGTCAACTTCAGTCACAATAATATTTGTAGTTTCTTTGACAAACACAAACTTTATGGGTCGACAATATCTCGTTGATGATGTCGAAGAGTTTTGTCATATAATTTGTTTACTACTTTGGCCATTCATTGTATACATTTGTATTGGCACCATTGAAATGCTGAACAAACTTTCATCACTAGAGTGTGATTCAGGAAATTTTTGTTTGTATCGGTTTTGTTCTGCTCCATCACAACCCCATTTAACAATAATATCGACGATCCTCAAGTTTCTTATAGTTTTCAGAACTTCTTCTTGCGCTTTTCGTAATCTTAATATCGTACGATCCATTAAAGACTGAAGTTTAACTTCTGTAACTTTAATTTCACTTGGATAACACAACTGTTTTGCCGCTTTCACTTTGTAGTATGGTGGATACAGATCCATGTTAATTAATTTCATTTGCTCGCATATGATACCGTATTGATGTGTCGACAGATTGGCATCAACCATTAATGCCAGCGCTTAATCATTCGAAAGCGCACGTTGGCGTTGTTTTGGGCTGATAAAACACCTCCGTGCTTTTTTTATTTCTGTATCTCTTCTGGGTGAAAACAGGCAAAGCTCTTTAACAATAGCTGCTGAATCCCTTTTTCCTGACTGTCGAAGCTGTACTTCACTTGCCATCGATATCTCTTCCGGACGCGTAGTTTCAAGAAGATAAGGAATTCGCCGTCTCTTTGTTTTTTCACTGGAAAATTCAAAGTTTTCGGTGGTCTCTCGGCCCGGTTACTTGTACCAGGTAGTGAAACATCAACGATAGCTTTACTGACAATACCCGTAAATGAAATGTTCGCTTCTAACCATGAAGAATTGGCTTTTAGGAAACGTTCTCGGCGTCTTCCAGATTTTGACCATTTTTCGTCGATTTTGTGACTAACATTAGTGATCGTTGCTTTTAAACTCTTCAAAATATCATCCGAAACGGGCTGAACACTAAGTTCTTGCAAAATATGATGTAACAAAGCATCTTGTCTTAATTCTTTGGCGTTAGCAAACCAAACGTCAAAAAACGAACGACGAGAAATTTGTGAAGTCATTCTGAAAATAAGAAAAAGTTGTATGAGTGTCGCAAACTTTCGCAAACAAATGAATATTTTTCTTGTAGTGTATAAATAGACCTTTCAGAAAAATATAACCAATGCATAGAGAAATACGAAGAAATAAACTAAAACCCTAGATGAAACTGAAGAAGTACCGTTTCCGATTAAATAAAAACTTCACTCAGTTAATTTGACAGTTATGATTAAACTAAAATACATACTAACAAAAAAAAATGAAAATTTACCTTGAGTGTCCCACAAAAACGATATTAACACAAACACAGACACAAACGAACAGAAACACATCGTACTCATCGAGTAAACTTACACGAATTCCAAGAGCGAAAGAGCGGTTGATCGATAAGGTTTATATAGCCGGCCGTCCCGACATGTTTAAACCTGTTATTGTTTCGTGTAGGTTCCTGGAAAATGTACAAGATTATAGTATAACTTGATTGCTTTGAATTTGATTCGTGAAAGAACTTGTTAAGACATGCTCCTAAATTGACTTTTGCCTTGCTAGATTCTTAAAATATTACACTGTGCGACGGTCCTGTTCAGCGGTCCGACCAACAAGTCAGTGCCTGTTTATCACCTATGTCTAGTACGCTAGTTGCCTGCGCTTATAGCAGTAGTTCTTGTGTTAGTTCGTGTTACGCTGTTGAGCTATCATCATTATAAGTTTTCTTAATGCTTCAAAATGAGTGACCGTACTAAACGAATCTTAGATATGGCCAAGGTTATTGTAGCAGATGAAGGTATAAAATAATTTTCTACGGTAATTACCTATTGTTTTGTTAACTTTGTATTTTTATTAGAATCTTCTCACTCAGAAGATGACCCATTTTCATCTACGGACTCAATTGACGATCCGTTGTTTGATCTAAACTCCATTCAGAGTTATTCATCAGAAAGCATTTCGAGTGATGGTGACATTTTTCCGAAAAACGACACGCTAGTACCAGTTCTTTAGCTACACTTTCTTCAATTCATCGTAATATATCTGAAGAACCTAGATTATCCCAAGACTCAATCGAAAATAATCAATCCGCCATTTCTGTGCCAATTGTGAATATTTCGGGCCATAACAAATCCCAAACTAGTGGCAGTTCCAATAATCAAACTAACATTCTTGAAGAAGATTATTTTGATCATGTTCCTGTGGCCGAAGTTTATAATGTGGATTGGAAAGATACACAAGGCAATTATTTACATTTTGACTATACTGGTAATGGTGGACTGAATCCCGAAGTTGCGTCTCTTCTAGTTGATAAAAGTCCCTTTGAATATTTTTCTCTATTTATTGATAATCCTATTATAAATTTAATGGTAAATCAAACGAATCTTTACGCAACTCAACTAGTTACATCTTCCACTGATGTTTCGGAGTTCTCAAGATTACGTGCATGGCAACCCACAGATAAAACCGAAATGAAAAAATGTTTAGGTATTCTACGATATATGGGTATTGTTATAATGCCAAGTGTGTGCCATTACAGGTGCAAAAGAAAGCTTTTCAAAGAGAATATCATATCTACCGTAATGAGTAGAAATCGCTTTGAGTTATTACTAAAAGTTTGGCATTTGACTGATAATGAGAATTGTCCTGATGGCGATCGGTTATTCAAATTAGAACCGCTTGTAAACTTGTTGCTTGAAAAATTCCAAAATGCGTATAAACCTGGTCGGTATATTGTATTGACGAATCTCTAATCCCATTTAGAGGTCGTCTAATCATGAAACAATATATGCCATTAAAAGCTCATAAATATGGTATAAAAATATTCAAGCTTTGTTGTAACACAGGCTTTACCTGAAATATGAAAATATACGCCGGGAAGGAACGAGATGCAGGTGGTTCGGTACCTACACATGTGGTAATGAAGTTATCTCACAAACTTCTCAATAGTGGTAGAACAGCCATAACTGATAACTGTTATACTAGCTTAGAGCTAGCGAATAAATTATTAGACCAGAAAACACACCTAATAGGCACGTTACGATCAAACAGACGTGGAAATCCCAAAGAAGTAATTTCTAAAAGGTTAAAAGTTGGAGAAATAGTTGGTACAGAAAACAATCGCGGCATTTGTGTAATGAAGTGGAAAGATCGAGGCGATGTTTTGCTGTTCTCCACGAGACATGCAGATCAAACAGTGTTTGTCAACAGACGTTTAGGTCCAATTGAAAAGCCACTTGCCATAATCGAGTATAACAAAGGAAAAAGCTCTATCGATATATCCGATCAAATGGCAACTTACAATACTTCTTTGAGGAAAACCCTCAAATGGTATCGGAAAATTGCCTTTGAAGTTATATTCGGTACAGCAATGGTCAACGCTCATTTTCTTTTCAAAAAAATAAATGATTCATCTATGTCAATCACTGAATTTAAAGAAAAAGTAAGCGAAGAGCTAGCATTTCCCGAAGAAGACATAATCGAAGACGAAACGGTTCCAAAACCATTGACCTCTAGGAAACGAAACGTTCTGAATACGCACGCATATAAAAAGAAAGAAGGTCCTGTTCACAAGGTACGAAAGTATTGTAAAGGCTGCTACCAAAAAAAATTAAATGAAGAAATTTCCAAAAACGCAGTAAAAAAAGTTGTAAAATTGTGAAGATTGTGAAGAACAACCCCATTTTTGTTTGCCACGTTTTGCAATGTACCACAATAAATAATTTCTTGTAATCTTTGTTAAAATTAATTAATATGTAATAGTACAACACAATAAATAACTATACATTTTGCAACATCTTTCATGAGAATTTCTTGTAGTAAAATAGTAAAAACACCTTTTTAAGAAATGTATATTTTATGAATTCAATAAATTACAATTTTTCCATACTCGCATATGAAGAATGTTCTAAATTACCATAGCGGTCCTTAGCAGCAAGAAAACCGTATAATACAGCGGTCCACTGGCCTGTAGAGATTGTAAACTAAAAACGTTACCCGGAGGTCCCTGGGGACCGATGTGGCCCTAAAAAAATTTCATTCAGCGGTCCGCAGCGACCTCCATGGCGCTTAACCTATTAATTGATATTAATTGTTATTTAATTAATTTTTAGACTTACTTTGCGTATATTAAGAAACTTTATAATGAAAAGTTATGTAACATTAAGTTTTCTTTAAAAAATATGTTTACACTTTTTCTTATAAAATTAATAGTTATTTAGGTATTGTAAAAATGTGAACGAACACTTAAATTCTAGCTTAAGATTTTTGCCGCTAAATTACGCGTCGTATCAAAGAATTGCATAGAACATAATTAATCGATATGTTTAAAGTTTATATCTGGGTATTTTTATTATATCTTTGAAATATGCAGCTGTTTTAGGAATATTTGACAAAAACCAAAAAGTGATCCTAACAACCCCCCCCCCCCCCTCACTGGATTTCACTTCAAAATCTAATCAGCTCCAACCCAAATGAAAACAAGCTTAAATACAAAACTTAAGGACGTAGGTTTTGGTTCTGGAGTTATCGTGGATACTAACATACATTCACACACAACACAGGCACACATCCTGACATCATGGTGGATTATGGCGAGACTTGCCCAAAAGTTGTAAAATGAGCCAATAAGTCGATTGAGCGATAGTGAAAAAAAGTCGATTGCATAATCTTCTGTACCTACATATGTATATGTAGGTTGGAAAGTAAAAAACGTAATTGAATTGCATATTAATACCTACTTGAAAACGTTTCTGATGAACATTTTAAAAGTGCATTTATTGAAGTAAGACATCTTATGAACGTCATCACGTGAAGCTAATGTTTGCTCAAGGTCAAGTTACAAAAAAGTAAATTAATTTTTGTACTATGGAGACACCGAATCATCCACCTTTAGTAGGAAATACTGTCGCAATATAGCGTTTTATTTAGGTGGCTTTGGAGAAAAAATGTTAATCTAAAATTTAGATATGCCATAACAGTAAATATACTAATCAAGAAAAAGTTTTGGAAGTCCACCAAGTTAATAAGCGTATTTGAAAAAAAAAAAATTTCAAGCGAAGATAAAACTTGATTCATAAATTTTCCGTATACAAAAACTTTATAAATCTTAAATTTAGCTAATAGAAACCAGAACGGCAAAGTTGTTAAATTATTCGTTTATCATTGAGGAACAATATTGTTCAAAAGTTTGTTGTGGTGAATACAGTTCTCGTAAAACTTAGAATAAAACGCTTGGAAAAGAAAAATTTGATATTAATGATAAGCAACTTTTGCGATATTATAATTATGGCGTTCAATTTACTTAGGCAATTTCTAGAAGCTTTAAATCATTCAAGTATGTTGGATGATAATTAATTGTTAATTAAAGTAAAGTTTCTAAATAAAATATGATTTTGTAATCTCGTCGAAAGCAAAAACATTCAAATAGCGTTCGCTTTTAAAGTATGGTAAACTTAGTATTGTGAGCTCATCTAAGACAAAAAGGGAAAAATTGTTTTTACTAATAGGTCATTGCTGTTTCTTTTAGTTCATTTGTACACTTTTGTGCCTGAAATGTCTAGGTAAAAGTTGCATTTTATGAACCTGAGCATTTTATTTTATCATTAACCATCAGGCATCATCAGCAGTAAATTTCCTTGACGACCAAAAAAATTCATTTTAAGGTAAAACAGTCTAACATTTATTTATTGACATTAATATTAAATACACAAAGAATATTAATATGGTTTTATTACGTTTTAAGATAAAATAGTATATGTTATTCGAATTAAAAATAACTTTGTGTGGCTCGCGTCCATTAGTGGCACACTAGTATATTATGAAATTAGTTTATGATGCAAGGGATTATGGCAGGAGTTTCCATAATAATGGAAACAAATGCCATAATCCCGCATTATAAACGAATTTCACACGCTATTTTGTCATCGAACTAGCCACTTTGAGACACAATTTAAATGTAATAATAATTTCAGATCGTTACAAAAAAAAATCATTTCACAGGAGTTCATGAACGGTCTTATTATAGTTGCCATACTTTTGCATTATAAGCGTCATTTATTTTTTGTAAATAAACAAATTTTGCAAAAATGGATTCAGACGTGGATGAAGAAATCCTTAAAAAAAGCAGAAGAAGCTGAGTTGAGTCTTATGCCAAAAAGTTCGGAATCATATACAGAGTGATCAATCTCAAGTGTATACCACGTGATCAAAATATTTAAGTTGGTACCACTGATAGGTTGGTAAGAAGCTGTATTGCTCTAGCTACTCTAGAGCATGGTTCGAGTAAAAACTACGATCAGTTTCAAATCTGTATGAAGGTCATTAACTTATACATATTATAAAATATTATCTTAATTTAAATAATGACCATTTTGTGTTTGGTTAGACTGCATCCCTACAAAATACAACAAAATAAATAAAATATTATTTAATGATTGGATTACATCATTACAAAATAATGAATCCTAAGTATTTAAATGTTATAATTTTATTATAATTAAATAAAATTTACAGTACCTGTTTGAAAACGGCATGACGATTAAATTCGATATCACAATTTGAAATTCAGAATATATAATTTGTCTTGATATAGACAGTTTTGTAAATAACTCAAGAAAATACAAAAGTGAAAAACGAAGGTATAATATGACATAAACTGACATAAACTAAAACCACACTAAAAATCCAAAGCAGGCAACTGCAAAACACAATAATATTATCAACTAGGGATTTTTGTCATACCACTACAGTACACTTGAGATTGATCACGTTGTATAAGAAATAGTTCGACAGATTTATTGAGTGGATGCACAAGAATATTACGGAAACTGTTACAGAGAAGGTGTTGCTTGCGTATTACCTTGATCAGGTAAGTTCATTACATCATTTATTAAAGGTAATCATTCTTTGTATTTATTTTATTAGTGGAAAAACTACAAATCGTCTTCATTATGGTGCATGTACTCCAAATTAAAATGTATGTTACGTCTCAAATAGAATATGGACATCAGCAAATGTTCAAAACTTTCGGCATTCTTGAAAAACTATTCTGTTGGGTACATATCATTGATGACTCTTTACATTCTGATGTATTTTATCTACTAACAAAAAATCTGGTATGGAACAACACACGATCTTCCACCATACCAAGCGGAAATTAAAAGAAGTAAAATAATCCAAATAATACTTTTTTTGAACCATTATGCAACCCCTTCTTTAATACGTTCATGTCAAATGGACGTTTAAAGCTTCATGTCAGATAGATGTTAGTAGACATGTGATTACTAACTTTAAAAAAATTCCAAAACCGCACGTTTGTGTAAAATAACAATAATACAGTTTAAGTATTTTAGATCGTATTTAATTAATTTTTAGATTTATTCGGTTGTATACTAAGAAGCATAAGTATAAAGAAAAGTTCTGAGTAAGTTTAATTTTCTTTAAATAGTATATTAACATATACAAATTGGGTCTGTTTTCACGAGTAGTACACTCTTGAAAGTTTAGACAAGCAGAACAATATTTTGAACTTTTTACTTTTCTTAATCACGAGTTATTTGCGTTTTAGGAGAAGGTTGAAATTGTCTGATTTTGCATATTGGTACTTTACTCCGAGGACGTTTAAATAAATAAAAGCTTTTTTCTGTACAGGGTATCCAATTTTCGGCACTTTTGAGGCGTATCTCGCATATTTTCAAAGATAGAGGGTTGCGGTTTTCAAGACAGTGTGCTTTTTTTTTATCAAATTAAAGGTGGCGTCAGCAGATGTTCCTAGCCCTTTTGATTTCTGATATACAGGGTGGAACTGAGAAGTATCACTTTTGAGGCACCAATCGCATCTTAGTTATCTTTAACCTTATGGAGGAAGTTGAAACGTATACCTATAGATTTTTTCCGTATTAACCATTAACGTAGTCAGTTCTTTCTAACACCTTCCGTTGTTTAGTTACTACGCAAACAAGTTTTCACCTTCCAACCTACATATACATATATGAAAATGTAAACTTTCACCATTATCACACATAATAAAATACTTATCTTCTTTGGGTTTTTTTAAATGGTGTATTTTAGATTATACAATCTAAACGTTTCGATAACACTTACAGTTATGTCCGTCAGTAGCAATATCTGTTAAAAATTATTAAAGATGTTGTAAACAATTTTGTCAAAGTTGAAAAAAAAAACCCAAAAGGGGTAAGTATTTTATTACATATACATATGTAGGTATAGAAGGTTATGCAATCAACTATTTCCTCACTATCGCTAAATCGACTTATTAGCTCATTTTACAACTTTTAGTCAAGTTTCGCCAAGATCGGCCATGATATCTGGATGTGTGTGCGTGTGTGTGTCTGTGTGTGTGTGTGTGTGTGTGTGCGTGCGTACGTACGTGCGTGCGTGTGTGGGTGTGTGTGTGGATATGAGTACGCGTGTGGGTGAGGGTAATGGTGTGGGTGTGGGTATGGGTGTGGGTGTGAGTGAGGGTGAGGGTGAGGTTGAGGTTGGGGTTGAGGTTAAGGGTGTGGGTGTGGGCGTGGGTGTGGGTGTAGGTGTAGGTGTGGGTGTGGGTGTCGGTGTCGGTGTCGGTGTCGGTGTCGGTGTCGGTGTAGGTGTAGGTGTGGGTGTAGGTGTGGATGTGTATGTGGGTGTGGGTGTGCGTGTGCGTGTGCGTGTGCGTGTGCGTGTGCGTGTGCGTGTGTGCGTGTGTGTGTCCGTGTGCGTATGTGTGTGAGCGTGCGAGCGCGTTTGTGGGTGCGCGCGTGTACGCGTGTGGGCGCGTGCGAGTGTGAAAATACCTACTTATTACAGTTTTGTATTTAAGTTTGTTTTCATTCGGCTTAGAGTTGATTAGATCTTGGGAGAAATCCTGTGGCGGAGAGGGGGGGTTTATTAGGGTAAGTTTTAGGTTTTTATCAAATATTTGTACGGTGTGTGCGTCTGCGTGTGCGTATGCGTATGTGCGTGTGTGCGTGCATACGTGGTGCGCGTGCGCGCGTGCGTGCGTTCGTAAATGAGTCTGTGCCCGTGCGCGCGGCGTGCGTTCGTGCGTGCGTGTGTGTTTGTGTGCCAGTGTGTGTAGGTTAGTATCTACGATAATTCCAGAAGGAAAATATCTACTTATTACAATTTTGTATTTAAGTTTGTTTTCATTCGGCTTAGAGTTGATTAGTTCTTGGAAGAAGTTCAGCGGCGGAGAGGGGGTTTATTAGGTCAGTTTTTCGTTTTATCAAATATTTGTACGTTCTATCTATGCAATAGAACACAATGCGTAATTTAGCGGCAAAAAAATTCCTAAAGTAGAATTTAAGCGTTGGTTCAAATTTGTTCAATATCTGAATAACGATTAATTTATAAGAAAAAATGTGGACGTATTTTTAAAGAAAATTTAATTTTACATAACTTTTCTTTATAAAGTTTCTTAATATAATGCAAGGCTTTGGAACTTTTTTTTTAAGTTAACATGTATTTATGTCTATTGATCTCTATCTGACATGAAGTTTTAAACGTCATTCTGACATAGATTATTGCTTTTGTTTTTACAATGTTGCCTGTTTTCCTTATGAACGTGCGAAAAAGATTGCATAGTTGCCCTAAAAAAATTATAATCATAGTATATTAAGTATCTAGAACAGTAAGGACATTTTACCAATCGAAGACAATTGTTTGAAGGAGGAGCTAAGCGACGACTCAAATTATTGTCTGAGATCGGTAGTCCTTAATGTTCGAGATGCTTATAACGTTTTTTGCGCGACTAAATTTATTAAAAAGGTTCAAATATGTACGTAATACATAACGATATGTACAGTGCATCCCATTTTGGTTGAGACAGCCAGATATCTCGGTTGTTTTGTGAAACTTGAGATGGCCTGAACGGATTTTGCCTAACTTCTTTCGTTTATAAATTACAAGCTGTTTTTGAAAATCCACATTTTTTGGATCCCCTCCAGATCTAAGAAGTTTCTGAGCGATAATGTCAAATTGTTCCATAGAGAATTTTACGTAGAATCCAGGGGCGCACTCAATTTTTTTTTCGGGGTATCATTGTGGAGATAAGACTCAAACTTATGATTTTTTCAATGCAACACCCTGTATTTTATTATCTCATTAAATTACTTATTTTTTTTCCTTCCAAATGATATATAATATATAAACATGAATTTTTAAAAAATGCTCCAAAATTACTAAAACATTGAATTTTAATAGAGTGCCATGGATTTCAAAGTTTTACTACAGGGATTATTATTTGTGATTTTTTTATAGTAGGTCATGGATGCTACAAACACTGTTGTTGACTTTTGGAGCATTCTTTTATCAAGTGACTGGGGAGGAATCAACACATCTGCTGACATGATGATATACAATGTTTCAATCAATGCCATGAAAATGTTGACAAAGCATTAGAATTATATTTAAACAGTTAAACTAGTAATTTACAATAAGACATTATATGACATATTGTTTTTAAAATGTTAGATATCCAGAGAGGCGTCAAACTAGTCTAGAAACGATATTTCCACTAAAGAATAATCTACTAAATTATGGTGCGTATTTTAAACCCCGGCCCAAGACGTATAACAAGGAAAATAATGAAGCGGATGAAATAAATGTCTTAGCCAGCGTCCGTGTCTCTCCTCAGACTTCTTGTACGAAGTTAAAAAATGACACTGGCGTTCCCCGATCACGGGTACAAAGGATTCTAAAAAAACACAAATTGAAACCCTGCAACGTGAAGATTGTCCAGAATTTATACCCTGGTGATGCAGCGAGCCGTGTGAATTTCTTTAATTGGTTTTTGAACCAAACTCGAAGGGACAATAATTTTGCGAGTAAAGTCATATGGCCAGACGGAGCCCATATAAGCAGTGCCAATGTATTTAACAGAAAAAATACAAGGCACTGGTATGATGAAAACCAACACCTAATTTTTGAGTAACAACAGGGTAGATTTGGTTTTAATGTAGCCTATTTCTTATTGGGGACTTCAATAAAATACCGCATTTTTGAAGGGGCTCTCAACGCGAATAGGTACTTGGAAATTTTAGAAGAAGTAATACCAGAATTCCTGGAGAATGTTCCCCTCGCCTATCTTAATGCCATTTACTTCCAACAAGACGGTGCCCCTGCCCACAATTCGAGGTTGACTGTGCCGTTTTTAGAAGAAACTTTCCAGGACCATTGGATTGGAACAAATGGATCCATTAGGTGGCCTGAAAGGTCACCTGATTTGTCAGTGTTGGACTTTTTTTGTGGGGTTTTTTGAAAAATAAAATATACGGTAAGAGGCACAATAATATTGAAGAACTTCGTACAACAACAGAGGCAGTTTTCCGGAATTTACAAAATCGGCCTTTCATAATTGTAAATACATTAAGACGTATTAAGAAATTGTGTCAATTGTGTGTTAGGGAAAATGGACATCAATTTGAACAATTCAATGATTAAGTTACCGAATAATTTCGAAATGAAATAGTATGAGTAAATATCTAATTAGTTGCTTATTCTACATTATGAACTTTTTATTACTATTTATTTATTGCTATTAGTTACCTACGTTTTGTGTTTTGTTAGTGAATTAGTGTTAGTATTGTTCTTGTTCCTTTCATGGAAAAATCACAAGTAGTATTTCTTCAACTTGAACGTTTTTTGTATGAAAAATCCATAGCCTACTATTAAAAATCAATGTTTTAGTGATTTTGGAGCATTTTTGAAGAATTTATGTTTATATATTATATATCATTTTGAAGGAAAAAAAAAGTAATTTAATGAGGTGATAAAATACAGGGTGTTCCATTGAAAAAATCATAAGTTTGAGTCATATCTCCATAACCATACCCCGAAAAAAAAATTGAGTGTGCCACTGAATTCTACATAAAATTCTCTATGGGATAAGTTTTCAATTTGACATTATCGCTGAGAATCTTCGTAGATATGGAGGGGGTCTAAAAAGAGTGAATTTTCAAAAACCCCTGTACATATGTATATTAGTTTCATTATATCAAGTCGTCTTAATGTAAAAATTTATATTTCGTTGCTATAACAATTTGTGAATAACTGCAGCCATTACAGTTTTTTTGTGAAAATAGCATTGAAAACTAGAATGAATATTTTAAGGGAATCTGTAAAATTTCTTGCACACAAGGTAGTAGAGAACATATTAAAGTAAAGATACATTAGTAAATTATTATATTTTGTATAGGTACGAATGATATGATATTAGGAATAGCTTGTGCATCTAGACGAGAAGTTATATAATATAAGAATAGAAGACTTTGAGGAACGTGATTGTAAAAATACCCCAAACGAAGACAAATATTTAGCGATCATTTGTTGTTATTAACATTGCACATAATAAAGTTAACTATTTGGACATATATTACAAATATAAAAATCTCCGTCAAAAAAATGCAAAATCTTTTCATTTCTTTTTAAATTATCGAAATGGGAAATGCACTAATCAGGTTATTGAAAAGGGTACATTAGTTATAGCGACAAGGAAACTCATCCGGTGACAATTGGAAATTGTAATAATTGTACTTTTAATATTTATGTCAATAGGTAAATTATAAAAATTGTTATTATTTAAAATTGAACAAATTTACTTACCGTTCTAGAACGCTAAAATACTTACCGCCGTACTTAAACAAAACTTACTGTCGTGGAAACAGACGAGGTAAACAACCAGATAGATCATACTCGCATATTTCTTTTAATTTTTTAAGTTAGCATCTAGATGTCTATTAGCCTCTGTCTGCAATGAAGTTCTAAACGTCTGTTTGACACACAGTATTGTTTTTGCTTTTACAACTTGCCTATTTTCGTAATAAAAGAGGTTGCATAACTATCCTAAAAAAATGTTATTAAAATTATTTCGTTTCTGTTAATTTCCATTTTGTAGGTTGGAAGATTTTGTGGTGTTCCACACCAGATATTTTGTAAATGGGACACCCTTTATATTATTTCTTATATTTATTAGGCATAATGGGGGCTTTGTAAAAATATAAAATGATAATTTTGAAATTGTTAAGGGTTTTTGAGACCGAATTTTGGAGTAAGTGCCATAGGTGAGTGGGTTATCTGCACGGCTTCAGGTGGAATTAGATTGGCGTAAGAGGAAGTGAATAGGTATTTTATATGAGTTAACACATCATCATAATTTTTGTTTTTTTAATAGCGATGCCTTCATTTAGTTACGTAGTTTAATATCTATGTCCGTCTTGTCTGTATCCAAATCACTTAGACTCAAAGCTACCACGTAATCAGGTATGGTGTCAACACGTCATAGTGGCTACCCATTTTAGTTTACCATTGTCGGAATGGCTAGCTAGGTCCGACGCTGAAGAAACTTGTTAAAAAAATTGCTTCGAACACTGTTTACAATATATTTTGCTTTCTTTTACATCATCATTCTAAGGCTCCATACTTTCAGAACTGTTCAAAAACTTTAATTTTGTAGTTTGTCAACCCACAAACTCATACACACGCACCGACGAAAGGAAGGACATCACAATCTCAATAAACATCTTGAGCTACTGCGTTCGCTACTTAATAACGTTATAACGTTATACTGGATGTTGAGTCATGGTTTAGATGGGGTCCTAGATTCACAACAGCATTTGCTGAGATAACTGATTACTTATTGTACCACGGTCTATCTATGTATGCCCTTCAATTATACAAAGAACTGCATAGTCCATTTTTGTGGAAACGATAACAACAATTTATAAAACATTGTGTTTCAGTGGTATGAACATCAGCAGTTTAATAATAATGTCCCTAGAGCACTGTGTACACATATAAAAAAGTCATCACGTATGTTACTTGGTAGATCTGTAGATGAACCTAATGCAGAAGATACAGTAAAGATGCACGTAGTAAAAAATGAATCATCGCGGATGAAATAAGAAAAGTTTGGTTTTCTCATTTATTGTAATTTAACATCTAAATGGCATGTTACCGGAAACTTGCAAACGCATATACTTCACTAAAAATATTACACAGTTCTAAGGATTATCTCAGTTAAGAAATTGTTTGGTCTTTAGTTTCAGCAAAGTGAATTATGATACTCTGTGTATCCCATTACTACAGATAAGGTCAGAAACTGGTAAGTAGATATATACATTTCATATTTGGTATAATTATGTAAATATCAATTAATTTCTCACAAACTCTGAACTTTTGATTAGTTATGTATGTTCAATCAGTGAGCATATTTATACCAAAATATTACATTTCAGGATAATATCCACCACTTAAAGCTTACGAAGTTTCATCATTACTAGCCCATATCATCATTGTGAGTTCTACAAATAGTCCTTCAGCCATGATTATTCACTCTTAGCCACGTTGAAGCTTTTACAGAGAAAAATTTAAAATAAAGCATTAATAGTATTTTACATTATTATCAGGGTAAATAAGCTTTTGCTGGCGAGAGGATAAGCCGTTAGTCAAGGCAAATTACGGTCAATAAATACATAAATAATAAATAAATAAATGTTTAGTTAGGTTAATGTTTACTATTGAGTAACAAATATTAAATAATAAATGATGAAAAGCGAGTAGTCTTGATTGTTAAACAATACTGAGTCACAAAAACTAGTGGTCCAGTTTGTACGCATCATAATTACTGAGTGATATTTATGCAAGGAGGTTAGACTGCAGTTGCACAAACTAGTGACAATTTACCTTTAAATACAACACAACAAAAAATGCTTATTTAAAAAAATTGAGAGAATATTTTCCACTAAATAATTTGCAAGCAGGTCTTATTATTGTCAATCATTCGCTTAAAATAAATGTTCTAATTTATAATTTCTAATATTACTACAATTAATCCTAATTCGCATTGCGCATTTTCACGGTACACAACGTTGCGATATTACACTTTATTTTTTTTTATATTTTTAAAACAGAATTTTTGCTTTTATTAACTGATAGGTAGCACATACACTGCTAAAAAGAATATTTGAGAGCTTTTATAAAGGCTCAAAGCGCACGTTTTATAAAAGTGAATGTGCTGATAGTGTAAAGCCGCGATTGGATTGAAAAGCAGCTATAGATGAAAACTGTTTTATGAAATCGGTTCTTATGTGATAAGACCATACAGAGTATAAAAATTGCGTTATATTGTACTCACCCAGGAAAAAATTCAATTTTTACTTAAACAGTGGTGTTCGTGAACACCACTCGAGCAGTAAAATAATAAATTAAAGTTTTGATCCTAAGCATTAGTAGTAATTTATAAATGCACTTTCTGTAAAAATAAGCTGCTATAAATTTATGTTATTACAGTTAGTTAAAAAATTTTATGTGGAAATTCACCTGCGTTATTGAATTTATACACAATTTTTTGCTGACTAATTTGTTCCCAACGGAATAAAAGTCTTAATTTAAAATAAGGAATGCTCGGAATTTTTATTTATCTCGGATTAGCACTACACTTTTCTTAAGCGCTAATTTATTGCATGTTAAAAGTATGTTTGTTTGAGAATGAAAAATGTGTTTAATTATTTTAAGAGTACTTACTCGAAGCACGCAAGAATTGTAATGAAACTTTATCTCTCGGTTGTTTTTATGACTAAGGCTGAGATTTAAAAAAAGAAAGCTTCGAAAACATATCAAATCTTATTGACAAACATTTTAAATGCTTTATTATTACAAACAGTTTTATTTTGTTTATATTTCAATATTTATTTCTTGAATTTACTATACCAACTTAAAATTATGAATTAGTAAAATTAAATTTACGTATCTTATTTTTCATTTACTAAGTTTTGTGATGATGTTCTGTATGAAAGTATTTATTTCTTGTAAGATTAATTTCATGTCTTTTTTTAAAGCAGATAATCCATTCTCTTCGCCGTCGTTCTTTTTGATGTGCTAGCTCGAAAAAAATATTATTTTCATAATTTAAGTAAATATACATTTTGAAATAAAAAACAAGGAAAAGGCAACCTGTTTCATTTCTTCCAAAAGGGGGAAGGTGGGCTGCTTGAGGTTTCCAAGTTCCTTCAGCCACATTCACGCAAATAACCGCGAACGTGTGCATATATGCAGTTATAATGCTGCTATATAAGTATGAAGATAACTCCCCTGAAAAAACCTCATTCATGGTAGACGGTATAGGGAACCGAACCCATTACCTCCCCAATGCTAAGCAGATCGTGTTCTCACTCGCCCACCAGCTCTCACTTTGTAACTGTTATTTCGTCAACGTGTAGTTATACAATGGGTTTCACCTTATTTACTGAATTGTATAGAATATAAACAGCGAAATTTTTATTATCAAATTTTAATTCTTGAAGTGAAATAGTATATTACGTAACAAGGGTTGTAAGAAGCATATTACGCACAGGTAGAAAAAGTTTAAAGTTTAGTTTAAATTCCACCAGTGCGTAATTGCTTACAACTCGAGTTATGTACTATACTTTATCTACGACCACAAGTCTTAGCTCAAATAAAGAAAAGTGGTACTATTTGAACGTTTTATTCAGATTACAAAATATAACAGTAACAGTACTTTCGTTATCTTGTTTATTTTGTCTTGAATCATCTACATACCCTTCGGCCACAGTCGATGATCGCCATCCACCATGCCTTTTCAATGCCAGTGGCTGACAAACGTGTAAAACAGTGACCAGTACTGGGCGATTTTTTAAGTACAGTGCCAAAAATATTAATACCTACCTCATTGCAAATTTGCAGGTTTCTAGGAACTAAAAAAAAAAATGGCAGCTAGTTGGTATTTTCTCCCACAAGACGAAGATTTACGTATTTTTTACATATTGGATAAAATCTTTCAGAAATGTTTAAAATCTTAATTATTAGTGTTTTCCTGTGTCCTCCACGTCATATAGATTGATGGCTCGCAATTCCTGCTTTATGCATACACCGATAATACCATACCAATAACCAGAATCACCTAAAACAAAAGTAATAATTATATTAAAAGTTGTGGCGATAGTCAGTTTTATGTGTTTTGTCAGAAATAACAATAATTATCCTACCTTCATAAGTAGGTACTCTTTCTCTGGTACATTATTCAGGAAATCGTTAATTTCCCCTGCATTAAAAGTTTTTGACTTCCTGCTTCTGTATCCGTCTGATTTTCTTTTTAAAAAAGCTACTAACTTCGGATAAGTAGCAATGTTTATGTTTTTGTGCTTTAAATTAATTGTTGCTCTTATCATGGAATATGCAGCCCAAAGTGAACTCGGTTTCATAGTTTTCGAGAATTCTTGGATA
Source organism: Vesta saturnalis (assembly GCA_036346205.1). NCBI lineage: Eukaryota > Metazoa > Arthropoda > Insecta > Coleoptera > Lampyridae > Vesta > Vesta saturnalis. The sequence continues at coordinate 1,845,681 of JARFJB010001142.1, read as the reverse complement.
TAGGCCAAGATTATGTTTTCCGAAAAGGGCTGAATGTTGCTGTTCATCCTCCAGTCCATAAATCTTCGATATACAGTTTCGTACCTTTCTTTGGAGTTTAAATTAGATGTAGCGATCCCTGCCATTTTTTTATGCCCGGTGGTGTGCAAGTGTCGTCATCCTCGCTGTTACTCGACATTTTTTGACTGAAATTTAGTACGGTAAGTAAAGAAAAATAAATTTTTCGATGAAAAACTACTAAGCGATTGACAACTTAAAACTGTCATTTACTACTGTCATACCAATATTGATACTATAGCCCCATGATACAAATACAAACAAAATAAAATAATCCATACACAACGATTGATTGTGATTTCCTAGCCTCAGTTAACGTAGTTGATTGATTGCCTACCATTAGAATGCAATTTTAATCTGTACATTTGTTATTTATCTATACACAGTTCGTAATGATTTAGCTGTAAAACGTTGCGATATATTTTAGCAATAAGCTCGTTCGTACATGGTGTTTAACAAGATTGAGATGCCAATTGGAAATCTAGGATGCTAAATAACCCATATAGGGTCTGTGTTGAATGCACGAATGATGAATTACAGTAATGGTCGTAGGTAAACTTCTTAAGGTACATCTAGTACCTTCTCTGGACTAAAAATACAATGACAGATTAAGAAACAAAACAAATAACATTTCAATAACCTGTAAAAGCGTATCGAAGTAATCCTCATATAACAATAACGTTCATTGTAACATTTGTTTTCAATACACTATTGCGCTGTCGAAGTCGTATAAAAATTGGAATATTATATTTGTTCCATTATACTATTTTGTATCTACACAACAATAAACGCTATAATAGATTTTTTTTACAGAAAAAACTATACGTTATTTATATGAAACTAGTTTTCCTCCGCAAAATTTTGCGTGTTTAAAATTAAATTTAATGATGATAATAAAAAGCATAATAAATTAAATACAAACGTATACTGGTAAAGAAAAACATTGTTGCGGGTCTGACTTATAATAAGCTAGAAAGAAACCCTATAAGCATTATATGAGTGTGAGAAAGACATAACATTACCGATGTTGCCACTTGTACCTATCTGCATGTAGGCACAAAATATGAACTACTTAAGTCTCCTTCAATCTAGCTTCAACATTTCTAACGAAACCAAAGTAATTAAGATGATGTTGAAAAGTAGTGTGTTCTTTGAAACTATTAAATAAATACTTTACACTTAAAGATTAAATGATAATACCTCAAACATCGAAAGTTATTGTAATTGCGAATTTATGACATGGTTCGATTACTACCCGTAAAAAGAACCAAGAAGAAACTTACGAGAACTACAAACAAGAACATTAACATTTACGTTGATAGTATAACTTAAGCTTAAGATTCAACTTTAGCATTAAAATTCTTATTGAACAACTATTTTTAAAAATGAACAGAATACACTTTTTTCAAAACTCTACTTTATAAGATTTTCGAAAAAACCTCCACCTTGCGCAAAGCAGTAATCCAATCTGTGATAAAATTCAGTTCAGCGGTTTTCTAACATTTCCTGGCTGACGTTGTTTAAAATTTTGACACGAAGTTCGTCCAAATTATTACCACGTTCATGTCTGTGCCCATAAATTTTCTGGGATACGTATCCCCAAACAAAAAACTCGTTCAGCGCGATATCAGGTGAGCGAGGAGGATATTTAATAGTACCTTTTCCACTAATAATACGGTTAGGGAACGTAGTTTCCAAAAACTGTTAAACTCTTATTGCAGTATCAGCAGAACAGCCATCTTCTCCATACCAAATGTTATCAAAATTTATATTGAGGCGTTGAATAGCTGGAACTATCTGGTTTCTCAACAGTTCTAAATATTTGTCCGCATTCAAGTTTCCGTTGATAAAAAATGGACCAATTAAGGAATTTCCTAAAATTCCTGCCCACACATTAACTTTTTGGGTGTATTGTGTCCGGTAAGGAATACTAATGTGTTTGTTTTCCCGAGAGTAATCAACAGCGACAGACGGATTGCGATGGCCATGTAAGTTAAAAGAACACTCGTCGGCAAACAAAATATTTTCACTAAATCTTTCGTTTTTATTAGTCCGATTCTTCCGCATTTCTTATACTATTGCACGGGAAATTAGTTTCCGCTAAACTATACACTGCAATTTCTTGGAGTTCGCACTCTTCGTTTAAGTTACGATCAGGATGCTCACCATCATTACCATCAATGCCACTGCATTTTCTACAATTATTTAAACATCCACATCTTTCAAACTTACAAACATGACGCATAAACTTACTTTCTGATGGAATTAGCCTGTTTTCAAAGGAAAAAGCAAACCTGCCCATTATTTCTTGAGCAGTGCTTCCTGAATAATGCCACTTAATAATCTGTATTTGTTCTTCAGTGAAATACATGAGTATTGTGTCGGACTTTCGAGAACACTGATTTTCAATTCTCGTTGGCAGTGCGAATTAAATGTGTCATGGAATCAGCTATCTTAGTTTGTTGGGTATTCTATCTCACTTAGCACGTGAACTGATTGTACTGTCGTTGTTTTACTTATTATAAGTATTATATAAGACCCGCGATAATATTTTTCCATACCTATATATATATATATATATATATATATATATATATATATATATATATATATATATATAATATATATATATATATATGATATATATATATATATATATATATATATATATATATATATATATATATATATATATATATATATATATATTATTTATTATTAAGTGCATTAGTGTCGAAGTACGATATATCCGTTATTAAAGGAGATATCAAAAAAAGCTATTTACAAAAATCATAGACAACTGCAAACTTCACATTATAAAATTATTTTCGTATTTACAGGGTGTTACATATTACCAGGTTGAACCAAACGTACATTTTTTTTTAATAGGACACCCTATATATAATTGCAAATTTAGATTAAGCTGATCTCCCCCATACTTCCAATATAGGGTTTCATTACGTTATACTGGGTATTTCAAAAGTTATGGTCAATTGTACACGAAAATCATTCCAACTTAAACGTCCTGTAGGGTAAATCCGGGAGAGATGGATCACCAGGTGAGACGGACCAGTGTCGTAGTTTAGGAATGCGCAACGCGAGCGCTGGAATCTTGCTCAGAGTAATGTGTCTCAATGTAATGAACGCGCTGCCCAAGTTTCGTTGTGTTTCTTGCAGTCGTTTTGAAGAAAGAAAACATTTTGTGTTTTGGTAAGTTGAAACATTTTTAGTTGTGGACCCACATATTTCGCTGCAAGACTTAGTTTTAGTGGAATCGTGCTAGTGTTTTACTGTGAGCTCTATAGTTATGTAGGTATGAAACTAATCTGTAATGGCCTCCGTGTACAATAAGCATAGACCACCGGTGTGGTGGTCCATCTCACCCAGTTGATCGGGTGAGATGGACCAGTATTTTTTGAGAGAGACGGACCACTGTTTTCATAAGGGAGAGACGGACCAGTAATTAATTTACTAACGATTTTAATTTCTGTCAGTTATAGTTGGTATTTTTCTGTTCCAGAAAAATGCCAACTGTCTACAAGAGGACTGGTACAAGTGGTCGAGGGAGTGGGATGAAGATGTTATAGATTACGTTTCACGCGCGTATATTTATATATCAAAACTTAAAACATTTTAGCTTTAAATTTATATTAGTCGAGGGAGATTCTTGTATTATATTTTACATTTTTGCAGGTTTTCAAATAATCTAAAAATAAATAGTAATCCTATATATTAAAATAATCGGGTCATTAATTCATGCAGCTTGCGAGATAACCACTTGATAGATTTCGATATTTTTTTTATATGAACGTAATTTTGCGTAGAAAGAAATAACGGAGCCAGAATTTTATTTTAAGGTTTTAATTTTTTTGAAAAACTTTAGCAGCCGACGCTAATATGGTTGTCCATTTGCATTTAATCTACTAAGCGTTTTATTATCATTAAATTTAATTTTAAACGCAAACTTTTGAGGAATTAATATTAAGGAAGAAAAAGGTACGTTACTAAAAATGAATACAATTGAACTGTATATTTACATTTTTATAGATGTTCGGTAAAATAAATAATGTCATAATAATAGCTTTGTGTTTCGGTCTAATAAAAGGTATACAATTGTTTAGTAAATCAGATATAAAAAATTACTGTAGTTGCAGATTTTCTACTTTTTTCTTAGATTATGTTATGATAACGAAAACAATATATAGTGGAGTGAAATCAACTTAAAAACATGCATTGTTTGGGAATAAATAGCGATTAAATGAATTTATTTTTAAACCTCTTGAAATTGCATCGAAATACCTTACAGAAAAAAGTTATAAACTCAAATTTGTACGCTAATGCTTTTTCTATTGTTTATAGTTATTTATTATATAAGGGTCTTATTAGGCATATAAAACACGCAAGAAAATAAACGCGAGAACGTTAGCTCGAGCGTTTATTTTCTTAAGTGTTTTATATCCCTAATAAGACCCGAATGTAATACAAAACTTTATCCACAACCGACAATAAATTAGAATGAAATGTACTTAATTATTTTAATTCAATTTTCTTATTATTTGAATTTATGGGTGGTCATGGATTTATTGCTATAGTGACTGATTCGTTTTTTGTTGTTGTTATAGTAAATAATAAATAAATTACATATTTTATCTTTCAAGTCATATTTTGTGCTTAATGTGTCAAAATGTAAGTCAAATTCTAAAATGATCTATATAAAGATGAAAAGAGTTTGCATTGTTAGAATAGTATTTGTGAACATTATGGAAGAGTTCGCCGTACCAGACGTTCCAGTAGAAATATTGGAAGACGCAGAGCAAACGACTTTACATTTAGTTCCAGCAAAGTCCAAAGACGCATACGAAAAAGAATATTTAGATTTAGACAACTGGAAAAAAGAAAAAGGAGTAACATCTATAACGGAAACAGTTCTACTGGCATATTTCTTTAATGTCAATAAAAGGTTTGCTGCGTCATCACTTCGGACAAAATATTCAATGTTGAAAACTACATTAAAAGTGCATAAGAATATAGATATTTCAAAATATGGTAAATTAATAGCATTCTTGAAAACAAATCCAGAACCTACAAAGCGAAGAAAGCTAAAGTTCTGGAACAAGAGCACATTAAAAAGTTTCTGAAGGAATCTCCAGATGAGAAATATTTAATTATGAAGGTGAAATTTGTTCACTAAGTTGTTTTTTTTCTAATTTTCAATTTGTTTAGGTTGCATTAATATTTAGTATTGCTGGCGCTTGCCCATGTAACGAGTTGACCTTTTTAAAAATAGACCACATACAAGACAAAGGGGCTTATTTGTACGTTTCAATACCAGATACAAAAACCCATGTTCCACGTAGTTTTGCACTTATGGAAGATGGTTTTAGCATTAACGCCTTACCACTTTACAGAAAGTATGTACTTTTATGTCCTACACAAAATGCATGTAATGGCAGATTTTTTTTGTGATACGTAAACGGAAGATGCACAGCTCAGCCAGTTGGTACTAACACTATGTCAAGAATACCTGCTTCAATAGCTGCCTTCCTTAATTTACCAAATTCTGCTTTGTATACAGGCCATAGTATGAGGAGATCCTCCGCTACATTATTGGCCAATGCAGGAGGAGATCTTACGACTATTAAACGCCACGGTGGATGGAAGTCATCCTCTGTGGCAGAAGGCTATATTGAAGACGCAGCGTCAAATAAAATGGATAGAGCCAGAAAGATTCAAGGAGAAAGTTCGAAAATTCTGAATCCAGCTATTGATTCGGTTCCGAGTAAAAGTGGTATAACCCCGGGTATAACTAAATTTAACGTCAATGTTCCCGACAATAATATTTCAGAAGAAAATAATAAGAATATTTCTATAAATGTTAACTTTAATAAATAAAATATGAAAACGCTACAGTGTCTTATGAATATAAAACCCTAGTGTTTTATGAATATAAAACACTAGGGTTATATAGTGTTTATAATGCGTTTGTAAGCAGTTGAATTATGACATGATAATGTGTCGGTTGTGGATAAAACAATAAAAACCGTTTATTGAAGGTAAATTTGAAACATGTCAAAGAGTTTTAAAGTAATTTGCTCAAATCAATAATATAGGAGTTTTTGAGGTTTTTGAGAATATGTTTTTGAAAAATAAAAATTGAAAATGGCTAATCCAATATGGCCGATTTTTGTAAACAATTTATTAAAAATGGCGATTTTAAAAGTAATTTTACTAAAATTAACATAATAGGGGTTTTAGAGTCAATTTTTTACACTAAAATAATTATTACAGCTTATTATTTAAATTTAGTTTTATTCATTAAAACTAATATACGAAGCGGTAACTTAAAGAATGTTTTGGAAATAAGATCACTGTTAACTCTTTGGCACAAAAATATATGTCTACGTGCAATCTGTAAAAATTGAAATAACATGTATAAAAATGTATAATTATTATTATTGCTGCAATTTAAAAAAAATTCTTTTTAAATGAAAACATCTAGAAACAAAAACACGTGGTTGATGTTCTTGGCTTCACAACACTCAAAGTGAACGACTATTTTAAAAATTCTCCCTTCTCTAATTACAACGTATGTAGCAGCATGAGTCATGTGAGCGCTACTCACAAAGCAGGAATTCCTCTCTCGATGAAATATTGTATTTTCATCGTTACATAATATTTTCAAACTGATTGTGCCCACCCTCTTACATAACCCACGAGCCGCCGCTAGTAAATTATACTATTAGAAGCAAACATTTTATAAAACTTAACCCACATAGTCACTGTTGACATATTTCTCAACATACATTCTTTTAGAATATTAACTAGTGCATTGGGTTTAAAGCATCGTTCTAAAAAACAAATAGCAAAAGATATACAAATTTTATGAATACTCTTTGGTTTAATATGTAACAAAATATGTTTAGAATATCTAACATTTCTTAAACTAAAGAATTATATCCAAGGATAAAATTGATTGACCCCATGTACCATATAAATAGCAAAATTATTACTCGGTATCTATTTGTTAATAAAACCTTAAGAAGCTTTTACAGTTAATATCTCAAAAAACGTTAATGATTAATAATGGAAATGTATACTACTCAACTTGAACTTTGCTCTATTGAATTCGTATATTTACTCTGCACCTGTTTATTCTCCCCAAGTGTAATGAACCGGATAGCACCACAAACTTGTATATGTTCTGCATGTACCGTCGTAGCATTTCAATGAAGAAACTAAACGAATTTAAAGTCAACCCTTTAAAAGAAACTCTTCCTTACTATTGTTTTTATTGTTGTTCGTTCAACCTTTATTCAAGGTTATAATTAAACACTAATTCTAAAATATTAATCACAATGGCAACAAATTGATATTTATTATAGCACGAACGTTATATGCACATAAGTTTCTGTACATTTCTGCATATAAAATTTCCGGCATAAAATAAAAGTAATTGAATCCTACATTTTTTTTTCATCATATTGAAACGACGTGATAATATGACCTTATTATGCAACTAATAAACATTTAAAGAATGAGAATGGCAGAATTTTATGGAAATACTTCTTTTAGGTAATTAAAGCTAAGAAATTTAAAAAGAAACAACGCCAATTAGCTTAAAAAATAGTGTACTGAAGTTTCTTAGAGGCATTAAAGGAGCTCTTTCTTTCAGGTGTCACTTCAGAATATAGCAAATGAAATGCCTGTAGTAATTTTTTACTACTGCAACTCTTAAAGTAAAAAATTATTAAGTGCTAGGGATTGGACAATTAAATTTCAACTTCACCTTAAACCTTAAAAATTCATGTAACGATTACAGTTGTATACTAATTTCATTCTAAAAAATTTGATCACATGGCTTTCTTATGCTTGTGTTCATGTTGTGATAGCATAGAGTACCCCTGCGGGACGCAGCCTAGCGATTTCAATGGTATTTTTTGTATATTCAATTATTAACTCCTCTAATTATTTTAGAGTAAAAGTGTAAATACGTTTTTTGTAGAGAAAAAAATATTGCATCTGCATACAGTATTATTTATAATTTTCAGTTTTCCTAAACCGTAGACATCGAGAAAATAAAAACCTTCATTTTAAAATAAATCAGGTCTGCCTTGGAATTATGTAAAAAACACGTGCACATTTCACTATCTATTATTCCTATTTGACTGTTATTAAATGTATACTTTATCATAAAACTGTTCGACTTAAAATGTGTTCAACTAAAGAGAAAATAGAAATACTACAATTGTTTTATGCTGGAAATAGTTCCCGCCAGATGAGTGCTTGATTAGCGTAAAATATCAAAATCGGCCAATTTAAAGTAGTCCAATGGTCGACACAAGCGTACGAAAATTTGAGAGAACAGGCACAGTATTAAATAACTGCAAGTGCAATAATAAAGTTCAAAATGTGCGCCAACGCCAGTAAAATGACAATACGTTCAATGTTTTGGCTGCAGTAGGGGAAATTCATCATATAAGTTTAACGACACAAGCAAAAAACTTGGGCTTGCATTACTCTCAGGTGCTGCATAACTTTCGCTCCTAAAAATACCAATGTCATCAAGAGTTGCGTGAGCATGACGTGGAGAGTCCATTTTGCTTGCAAATTATGGATAAATGTAACCAAGATAGGGAGTTTTTAAATAGTATTATTATTTAACAATACTTTACTGTGAATTCACATTCACACTTCATAATGAACCAGACGTGCAAAATTGCAGAGAAACCAGGACCCAATATCACCAAAAAGTTAATATTTGGGCGAGAATGCTGGGCCATCACATTATTGGGTAATTTCTCTTACATGAAAACCTGACAGGAGAGCGATTCTTGGAATTATTGCAATTATCGCTCAAGTTGCTAGAGACAATAAAGAGATTTCGTTCCAGATGGATGGATGCCCCGCACATAACAGTCGTGATATGCGACAATTTTTAAAGTCCAATTTTTCCAATAACGTCATTGGTCCTAATTATACAATTGAATGGTCTGTAAGATCCCCGGTTCTTTCTCCCAATGATTTTTTTCTTTGGGGATATTTTAAGTGTGTGATGTACTCGGGACGAAGATTTAAAAATATAGAAGATCTTAAAGCTTGCATTTGAGCCGTGTATGAGAAAATATCGCATTTTCAGTTAGCCAACGTTAGACGGCAATTTTACGACTGATTGGGTTGTTGTTTAGCAGTAAATGGTGCTTTATTTGAACATTTGCTATAATTTGTTAATTTTTTTGAATTTACATTATGTTTATGTCTATGTTTTGTTATCGTGTTATTCTGGTTCCGGAAAATTATAATGATAGTATCTGCCGACGTAGCATTAAAACCCATTATTAGCTTAACCATCTTACCATTTCTACTTTTTCTTGCGGCGAAACAGAATTACATATAAAAATCAGTCGACGTCAAAAACAATGACAAATAATGCAGACGCGCATGCTGTTTGTTTATATGATTCCAAAGCATCACCGTTTTTTAATAAAATGTAATGTTTATTTTGTCGATTTTTACGGTTTAGAAAAACGGAAATAGAACACCCTATATATTATTTTATTCTTCGATTCTCCTTATAATTTTACATCTTTTTTATAAGAATTACTTACAAGCTAAATCTTACAGTTTTTGAGATATTTGCAAAGTTAACTAAAGTAGGCATATCTCAGTTATTTTTAAAGATAAAAAAATAATCTTTGGTATAGAATTTATTCATACATGAGCTTACTTTAATCTATTGTCAAAATTGGATTTAAATTTACACGGTGATCACAAAAATTATTTCAATAACATAAATTTGAAAATGCTATATATTTTTATTTTTTGAATGACACACCCTACATTTTTTTAATGCCTTGTCTTCGTCTATTAGTCGGCTTTCATTTCTGTTAAATATGTTCTATACCTATCTCTAATAGTTTCGGAGATATTTAAGTTTGTTCAATTCTTTTCGTTGATAACACTGAAGAAGAGTAACATTAGTCGGTCAAAGCAAGCTATGAATACATAAGAAACTAAAAACATATTAACTGAAATACAAACACCATTTTGTTGCTGTCAAACATAAAGTCTTTGAGTAAACGGGTGATCACAAAATTAATTCAACAACGTAAATTCATTACTTCTTCAGTGTTATCAACGAAAAAATTGAACAAACTTAAATATCTCCGAAACTATTAGAGATGGGTATAGAACATATTTAATAGAAATGAAATCCGATTAATAGACGAAGACAAAGCGTTAAAAAATATAGGGTGTGACATTTAAAAAATGAAGATATAGCATTTTCAAATTTATGTTATTGAATTAATTTTGTGATCACCGTGTATATTGAAATCCAATTTTGACAATAGATTAAAGCAAGCTCATGTATGAATAAATTCTATACCAAAAATTATTTTTATCTTTAAAATAACTGAGATACGTCTACTTGAATTACTACATAAAATGTCAGTTTTAGTTATCTTTGCAAATATCTCAAAACTGTAAGATTTAGCTTGTAAGTAATTCTTATAAAAGATGTAAAATTATAAGGTGAATCGAAAAATAAAATGATATATAGGGTGTTCTATTCAAAAATCAAAAGTTTTATATTGTACCGCTTTTATATTACACCCTGTAGAAACCAAACTATTTTTATATTATGCAGCTTATAATAATAGACAACTTTCGTATTTAAACTTATCTTCTATGTTTAATGGCTAAGGAGCTATCGACCGAATACGCACTATTGGGACACCCTATATATATATATATATATATATATATATATATATATATATATATATATATATATATATATATTAAATAAGTAATACGTCCATCTATGAAGAAAATTTAAATACCGATGTTTACCACAATTTCTTAAGTACGTTTTTAACGGACTTTAAGGACAATATTGCTCTTCAGCGTTTAAATGCAATATGGTTCCAGCAAGATGGCGCGGCGCCACATGTTGATAGTAGGGTTAGGGAATACTTGTACCCCAATCGAGTTATTGTTAATAACGGTGAGGTCCTCTATAATATTATTTGTGATAGACAATGAAAAATACCAGCTGATATGAATGAACTTCACGGCAGAATTATTACCGCTCTTAGACATGGCATCAGGAGAAGCGATGTCTCAAGAGCACTAGCTAATCTAAGAAAGCGAGTGGCGTTATGCCTTGAAGTAGAGGGTAACGAATTTGAACACTTGCTGTAATTTTTTACTACTTTTTCTGATTCTGTTTGATATCTTCCTTTTAATAATAATAATGATTTTCTTTGGAAATTTTGCATTGTTGGGTCAAAATAATTATAGATCTGTCAAATTTTTCGTTAAAACAATCAAATGTTGTAATCTTTAAGGCAAAACTATTATATGTGATACATTATTGTATTCAGAAAAAAAACTAGATATAAAAATGCAAGAATCCAAAATGGCGCCCATAAGCAAAAACAAAGTTGGATGTTGTATCTTTTGCGTCTAGGGTGCCATGGAAATTACGACGACACGTTTAGATTCCTTGTGAAAAAGTGCCTTCACAATGTTTTAGTTAAAAACGTTAGCTTTTTGGTTAAAAAAAAAACAAAAACGAAAACCAAAATTTTCATTTTTTTGCAATAATTCAAAAACAAGAGATGGCAGCTTTGCCCTAATTTAACTGACTGTTTATCTTTAAATATAAGCGAGATCCACATACAGGCACTCGAAAAACTGCTTTTATTAGAGATATTTCGAAATAATAGTCGTTCTAAATATCATTTTAAAATTAAGGTGTGTGTATTAAGAACAAAGGTAAGTGAAAAATTCGAAAAGTAAAAATTCTAAATGACGTAACCTAATTCCGCATTTCTGGAGAAAAAAACAATATAAGGACTTTTTTTAGTTAATTGAAATATTACAATCAATACAAAAGACATTTATGCAGCCAACAATAAGGCCTTTATACATGCTAAGAATATAGGTGTTTCATTAATATAATTATTGTGAGAATACAGCAGTTTTTTATTTCATATTTTTGATATAACTTTAGCCGAATGTGTGAGGGCTGGAAAGTAAATTGAAATTTAAAACGTTATTGTGAACGTGTGTGTGAGAAATGTGGCAGTTGGATTGCTGACTGTCATAAATATTTTTTATTAACTGCCTACGACCTATTGTTAAATATTAAACTTTATCCATATTTGATGAAAATGATTACATGACTAGGGAAGCGTTTGTTAACACACATATTATTTTTATATGTAAACTGTGCGGAAAAATGACACTTCAAAACTTTAGAACTAATTGAAAATAGTTATTTGTATTATAACTAAAGAAAAGTATTGTTTTTCTTTACGAATCGCGATGAATAACCTACTTTTCTTTAAGAATAACATATAAAATTTTTTCGGACACTAAATGCAAATGGATTACATTGTACAAGAAATTATTTAAAAAATACATGACAAGCGCGAGAATCAAATTGCCGTTTCCATTACTGCAGCAACTAAACAAAAATGGGTAAACAAAAATAGGTAAACAAAAATCTTGTCAAGTGCTATCGCGTGAAAATGGAAATAAATAATGAAAATCATCCTCAAATATCGAAATATCGGCATTAGCGCTTGAAGCTTTGCTAGTTTATTAACCTTGAATTCATGAGATAAATATGAGAAGCCCTACAATATTTTCAATTCTTGGAAGACTTTAAAGAAGTAAGGGATATCGACGAAGAAGTTATGCTTGCTTTCTTTCATGAAAAGGTTAGAATACAATTATTTATTTATTTTAAGTTTTAAGTTGACGATACCTTTCTTATGATTAAAGTGGCATTCAATTTTGGTCTGTATGGGACATGTCGTAGTTAGGAGCTAAGAAGGTTAATGTGAAGGATATCGAGGATAGCGGCTATATTTTGGTTATCATCTTCCATGAAACTAAGACAAGGAAGAAGCGTATTTTCACCGTTATGACGGAAATGAGAGGAATTCATGAGATTGAGTTGTACATGAGATTTGGCGAGCTGAAACTGCTAACAGGCTATAATAAAATGTTTAGCCTGCTGCTAACATAATATATATTTATGTTTCAATACTTTGACGTAATAACATAATATAAATTATATTAGGAGATTTAAAATAAATTAACAATTACGATGTCGCGAGAGGATGGTTGGGTTGACTCTATCAGTTTGTCCAGTAGGTAAAGTTCGGAAGGTTTTGAATGTAAGGCGAAAGGGCGTTCCGCTGTACCGATGCACTGCTCAGAAGTCCTGTCATCCGCAAACTGCGCAACAGTTACTCCGGGTTGTGTTACAGTCGAAATGTCAGAATCGAAGATGGTGCAAAGGATTGGTGTTAATGCAAAACCTTGGAGAACGCCTGCTGTGGGTTGGAACGGATCGGAAAAGGTGTTCACTACGGTGACTCGTACTGACGTATCGGTTAGGTACTAGATTAGAAGTTTGGAGAAGTGATCAAGGATATCTATGTTACGAATCTTCTAGAGGAGACCGGCGTGCTGCACCTTGTCAAACCATTGCTTAATATCTAGCGAGGTTGTATTGTTATGATGCTAATGCTATCTGTAAGTAGAACAAGGGATCGTAGCAAGTTCAGTTTGGGGCGTAAGCCGAATTGCTTTTGGATTTTAATAAAAGGCGGTGACGCAAATCTTATCCGAGGTCGAAATATATGACAAAAATGTAGATTTCTCCCGCATTATCTCTCTTTCTTGGTTATAATTTAATGGATTGTGAAAAAGATCTTATAGTGCGCCGAGGAGAGAGTTCAGTTGATATTCAGTTGTACGTGAGTGTAGAAGGTTATCTTGAAATATTAAGAAACGCTATTTTGTTACGTATAATAATTATAAACCGTTTGTGGCAATACATATTGATTTTTTTCGGGTTAGTAAAACCAAATCTTTTTTTTCTTGGTTTTAATGTAAAGTATTACGTAAAACAAATTTATATCGATAAATAATAACCATAACCTTTATTTGCTCTTTGGGAACCTACGGTAATTTAGAGTTTAGTTGCCAATACGCCATCTCGCAAGCACTACTATTATGTTGAAATTTGGTTACATAATCGGCGTTAGTACTTGCACGATATTTATGTCATTGCTAGAATGATTGAACATTATCGTTTGATATTAATATTTTTGGCCCTAGAGAAATCTATTTTTGGTTATTGGTAATGTTTGAGGCTTGTCAAACACGTGGTCAGATGGTGTTCGAAAAACCTTCGTAACTTCAGACTCGCAATAGCAAGATCGTTACATACTGCTTTATTGCTGTCAAACTAATCCATTCTTTTATCTCAAATGTAGCGAGATATGTAGATGAATGTGAACTATGAGAAATAGATGCTGCCGGACATCAAACGGTGCGCTACCGTTTTCGTAGTAGTTTATTGGTCGTCCCTGTAAACCCGTTCTAAACTTAACTGTTTTATTTTCACTTTACTTTTGCAAGATAGCTTTGTTTTAATGATTTTTAGGTGTACCTAGTTAGTCATTTTACATTATTATTATTATTATTACCATTATTATATTTGACTGTTAGCACCAAAAAACGGCATATATATATATATATATATATATATATATATATAGATATAAAATAAATATTTTAATCATTAATAGAAATAATGCGTTTACATATTGAGTTAACCGTGTAAAACAAATGAGCGTCGCCTTTACAACTAAACAATATTTGCGATAAAGTCGGTATGTTGGAGGTGTCTTACAAGAGCAACAAAAATTTACAAAGAGCAAGTTAAATTATAATTGAAAAAATGTTCCAAATTAAGATTAACATCAGAAGGTCTATTTGACTTAATTTTTAAAGATTGAATTTAAATTTAGCACATTTATAACGTTATTAGTTTAAATCAAAGAAAAGAATTTATGAACTAAAAATTATTAACAAATAAATTTAGATTTAAAAACTATTACTAATTACAACGAATTTTCAACTATGCATTACTATTTATACAACTATTAATTATATCGAATTTTCAACTATTAAAACTATTTGCACATCACAATTTACAATAAATGTTCAAATTGACGACCTGGGTTTTGCAAACTCCTTTTGAGAACATGTTCTGAAGAACGTCGAAGATGAACTATTGAGACATTTCAGCAGTGATAATTCTTTCTTTTAACTACTCATCGCTGTTAATATTTTCGAATAAATACTATCTTTCACGTAACCCCAAAAGTAAAAATCTAGTGGAGTTAGATCAAGTTGAAAATAAACGGAAATCAGTTGATTTAGTGGAATATCGTCGAAAATTTTCCAACTAGTTTTGTAAAAGTGCAAACATCTTTCGAATTTAAATGACCTTTAAAAGATCCTATTATCCTACTATTACATATTCCGCAACTTGAAGTCTGAAGTCCATAAATCGTCTTTGATTTTCTGTTGACCAATATCGACGAATATTTCTATTAAAAATATTTGTTTTAAAATCGTAGGATTATTTTCACATTCGTGGATAAGCAATTGATTAAATTCCATTCTTCTTTCAGCGTCTCCTTCATGTAAACTAAGCACTAATTTTGTATTATAAGAACGATATTTATTTTAGGAAGTATTTTCCAAACACTTGGAAATGAGATAGGTTTGTTATTTCTCCTATTTCTCTTGTCGATAGTGATCATTTTAATTTTCAAATGACCCGTAAATTCTCAAATTACTCTCCAAGCGCCTAAACGTCATAAGAGATGCCTTCTTTCAGGACATCTTTCTGAATATAAATCTCTTTCTATGTACTGAGTGAGCAAACAACGGTCTTATAAAAGTAGACCAAATTATCAACAAATGGCGGAATTTTTGTCAAACTTCAATTAAGTTGGTTAACCTTAACGGAAATCAACAATTTTAGTCTCCGCTAGAGGGCGTTATCTAAAAGGTAATCTTTGTTAACATTTCATTTGGCGTACCTACAATTAAAAATAATTTTATTGCAAACGTAAAGAAAAATGCTTCTTATTATTTTCACACCACACCAGAAGTAAACAAAAAGGGCAGGTATAGGTAAATGTTGCTAATAGATGATATATTAGCAAACAAACTTTCAATACAACATTCCAGTCTCTGGCGGGTGGATAAGACGGAAGTTTCAATTTCTGTCGCTGAAATGATTTGTATTGCATTTCGTATCCTTGCGATCATGTCCGCCCTTGTTGTAAGTCTGTTGGCAAAAACAAGTTCTTTGAATCGCACAAATAAATATCTAAACACGTCAGGTCTGGGAATCTGGCTGACCAGTGAAATAAACGTCCACACCCTATCCATCTGTTTGAGTTTAAAAATTCGGAACATTTCTAGAGTAGTGTACCGGCACCCATCATGTTGGAAAAACATATCACGATGAATTGCCAGCCGTACGTCTTCAAAGAAGTGGCAATTCGTTTGTTAAAAATCTAAATATCTTTCCCCATTAACACTTTCATTAAAAAATATGGTCCAATTATTTGTCTACCTAGAATGCCTCACCACACGTTTACAGACCAACGACCCTGATGTTGGACCTCCCACATCCAGTGGGGATATGTCTCTGATCAGTAGTGCATATTACGGCGATTTACACTACCATCACTCCGAAATGTTGCCTCATCTGACCACATAATATGTGACAGTATTTCAGGATTTTCTCCTGTCATATACAGTGCGTTCAATATAATCGGACGCACTCAATATCTCTTTGTATTGCGTTTCACAAGAAAGTGTTTAAATAGTTTTTATTCATTTACAAATACTCTTATTAAGTGCTTGGTTTAGATAATTTTTAAGCTTCCGGTTTGACCGGAAGCGCACATAATTTTATTTTTAAATCACACTGTATATATATTTTGCATTTTGCATTGCTTATTTTTTCTCAATACATACGTATGAAATTTTATAGGGTTTTATAAAAAAATTAGAGAAAATGCCATCGAAAGTTTTTCAATTTTATTAAACGATTAGAAGAATCAAACAAAACCGTACGTCAACAAAATCGCATCGCAATTGTTTTTTCGTTTATTGCAATTGACAATCAGATAAAAGTTTAATTTGATTTCAATCGAAATAATTGTTTAAAATGAATAACAGTGAAAAAGTTGACCGTTGTTACTTTTCGGTGAATGTAATTCTCGACGAGCGGTAGAATTATACGCACAAAGATATCCCAATAGATACCATCCTTCCGAAAGTTACATACGAAAAATTGAACAATCGCTTAGAATGCGTGGAACATTACCAGGAGTAAATTATCAGAATTTAGAACAAAGAAATGTTTTGACCGAAGATGTTGAAGTACAAATATTGGGTTGTTTTAGAGTAAATCCACGGTCATCTATTAAACATTTAGCGCAAGAAGTAGGTGTATCAGCTGGCTCAATTCACAGGACATTAAAAAGTTCAAAATGCTGCCGTATAAAGTCGATTTGGTTCAACACTTGCGGCCTCAAGACTCTGATCGGAGATTAACTTTGATTGCATGGATAGTT
Source organism: Vesta saturnalis (assembly GCA_036346205.1). Lineage (NCBI taxonomy): Eukaryota > Metazoa > Arthropoda > Insecta > Coleoptera > Lampyridae > Vesta > Vesta saturnalis. Next base: position 1,828,156 of record JARFJB010001142.1, on the reverse strand, counting down.
GAGCAATGTGACCACAATCCATTATTTTTAGATCACATTTTATGGACAGATGAATCCAAGTTTACAAATAATGGAGTTATTAATAAACGAAACTATCGTTATTGGTCTGACGAAAATCCTCATTGGTCAATGGAAACTAACCATCAAACCGTATGGGTACTAATGTTTGGTGCGGTTTAATTGAAACCAACTACTAGGGCATTAATTGTATGATGGTAATCTAAACGCCAACAGGTATCTTGAATTTTTAGGTAACGTGATACCAACAATGTTCGATGAGTTTCCTCTGCTTCTGCGACAACAATTGTATTTCTAGCAAGATGGAGCTCCAGCTCACAACGCGTTGATAGTAAAGAATCTTAACCAAACGTTCAATGAACGATGGATAGGAACTAACGGCCCGGTAGAATGGCCTGCGAGATCACCGTATCTTACACTGTTAGACTTTTGTTGTGGGGTCATTTAAAAACAGTAGTGTATGCCGATTAACCTTTAAATGTTATAGACTTAAAGAATAAAATTACAGCTGCATGTGTTAATTTAACTACGCAGCAAATCAAAAAGCAACTAACCATGAACTCAGGTGACGATTAGAAGCATGTCTAGAACAGAATGGTGGCAACTTTGAACAATTTATTCGCTAATTATAACTGATTTTGTTTAATTTTTCTAATCATATAATAAGATTGAAAAACTTTCGATGGCATTTTCTCTAATTTTTTTATAAAACCCTATAAGAATTTTATACGTGTGTATTGAGAAAAAAATAGGCAATGTAAAAATGCAAAAATATATATACAGTGTGATTTAAAAAAATAAAATTATGTGCGCTTCCGGTCAAACCGGAAGTTAAAAAAATTATCTAAACCAAGCACTTAATAGAGTATTTGTAAATTAATAAAAAACTATTTAAACACTTTCTTGTGAAACGCAATACAAAAGAGTTATTGAGTGCGTCCGATTATATTGAATGCACTGTATATTGGTCGGATATAATAATCCAGTATGTTATTGAAATCTCCAGCATTTAAACTTTTGTGGGCTATGTGACATGGGTGCAATCTAAAATAAACATATTTTGTTGTTAACAAGCGAAAAAAGTCTGCATGTGCTTCAACTCGTGTGGTGCTTTTACGAAATTTTTTCCCCTGACCTCTCATTATTTTATATTTTTATTATTTGACACCAATAATACAATTTTGGTAAGAGTTATGTATTATACAAATAAAAGTGACTTTTTATTTTGTACGTGGTGAATATTGCTGAACGAGCATAGCGCTATAAGTAATACTGTTAAAGTGGATTTTCTAAGTAAAATTTATTTTTGAAGTAATTACTGAACTGAACTTATTTGATGTTTTATTACTATAGCTGGACAAAAAATAGCAGACCACATTAAAAACTCAATGAACTAAACATTTTATCACAAATTAATTATGACATAATGACATTTACTTAGATACAATTAAAATCAAAAATATGGAAATTATAGGTAAGTACTGGCTTTTAAAGATTGCGCATGCGAAAAATATTAATAAATGTTAATAAAATTTGTAGGTAGAAATATATAAAAAAAGTAGTCACCTGTGTTCTCTTACCATATTTCGAATGGTGGTTTGATTTATTCCAAAGTCTCTGGCTATATCTCGCGTGCTTACATGAGGGTTAAAATTTACATATTCCAAAACATTTATTATATTTTTCTTCGTGCTACCTCTACCACGTCTTCGATACACGGGAAGATGAACACTTCCTGTAGTACGCAAACGTTGAGCGATTCGAAGATTCTGTTGTGATGTCTTCTATTTGGGTACTGTAGCGCATACACTCTGGAAGCAACGGTTGCATTTCTCATGCGTTCGAAATAAACAGCCAATATGTAAAAGGTTCTTCATTTGTAAGAATCATATTTTTCTGATTCTGATATCGAAAATGATTACGTGGATAAATTAACAACTGCAATATATGTTCTCGTATTAATCATAGCCTACTTGATTTCAACTGGTAATTTATTTAATATACTACTGTGTAACTGTAAGAGTGTTAAAATATACCTAATATGGTTATTCTTCAGCAATTTTCATAATATGTGATACAATATCATATTTTCAAAATTTGTTTGCTAATATATATTGTTTGATAAAAGTTATCGAATAGCAAGTTTTACTGATACCAACCCAATTGAAGTGTGACAAAAATGTTCACCGTTTACACGTTTCTTAAGATATCACAGGATAGAAAAAAGGTATCGACATGCGGTTTTCGTCATTTTGTTGCTAATTTGGTCTACTTTCATAATCCAATGCTAAAACTGTATGCTTCCAATTAATATTTTCCAAAAAGAACTAGATTTCTAATAAAAATAAATACGCCCTCTAATCTGCACGTTATTATTTAGTTGCGTTGAGTATATGACACTTACATCGGTGGAAAAGAGCTCTTTTCAACAAGAGTAAGTTTGCGAAGATCGATTAAGCAGAACCGAACCTACAGGCGTTTGTTCATAACTAGGTTTCCACTCTCCCCCATCTCTTATTTGAAAAGAAAACTTGTTTAATAAAAAGTACGCAGAATTTTTCGTAGAACCTGATTATCGAATTTATAATGCCCTTTACTTAGGCAAATCTTGTAAAATTTGGCTTTTTAAAATTTTGGTATTCCATTACGTTCTCTAGTGGTGGACCTACAATTCTATAAATAATTTCCAGGTGTTTCTCGAGGCCACTTTTGTTATAAATTTTGTTTTCCCAAAGCTGTACTATCCGATCTGAAAATATGACCGACGCGAAGGCCGTTCTTATTTGCTCACCTTGTACATTTCTATTGCACTTAAAATACACTTCTAGCATGTCAACTTTATCGTTATTATCAAAACCATCTGCCATTTTATTTGTTCTCAAATGAACGAGAAGCAAAAAAATTTTCACCCGAATGACAATTATGCAATTGTCCAGGCGATTTTCACTTGTTTTACACGGCTAACTCGATATGTCAACTCATTATTCTTAATAATAATTAAAATATCTATTTTTGATGTTATTTATAAATTTTTAATGACACACGCGTACATTTTTGTAACCAAATTTTTTAGCTCTTTATAATGGTGTAAAAATACAAACTAGTTCTCATAAAAAAAAAACAGAAGTTAGTGTAGATAACAAGCAAACTATGATTGTAATTTTTTTCTGTGCAAAGTAGGAAAGTAATTGTGAAAGAAATTACATGACAAATATTTCATGGCGAGAAAAAAATAAATTTTGCGTTTACTAAATAAAACTTCATTAAGCATAATAAAACAAAAGGTAAACACGGATGAACCAAAATTATGTTCTAGCACTTCCGTCGACATCCTCAACTTCTTGATGCTAACTATTCCCCCTATTCCCCAACTAGTACACTAATATATACAAGCTGGTTCAACTGTATTAAACACTAATTTAGTTTAAATATAATAAACCCGTAAAGCTTATTCGTAATACTCAATTTTCCAAATTCCATTTAATTATGAATACATAGAAAAGTAAACACACTGTAAGTTTGAGTATTTTACACATTAATAAAAATAGGCCTGTAAGTATGAATAATATATATTGGGCTGGTAGAAAACGTAGCATATAGAATGACATTTTAAATCACGTGCTGTAATAAAACCTAACGTTATATACAGAGTTACGGGTGTAAGCTCGGCATTTATAATGGCTAAAACAAAGACATTCTAAACAAACTGTTAAATATTTACGCATAATCCCACCTATAGTGATGAATATTCTCCTATATTTACTTATAACGACGAATTTTGCTGAAAAAGCGGTGCTTATTGCACAATAGCAAATTAAGTGTATCATATTACTATTAAAAATAATTGCAGATGGTTTAGATTTTACACGTTATTGGAAAATTACATTTAAGGGTGAGTTAAGAGTATAAAATGTAGACCTAATAACGAAAAGTATCGTTAAGAGACGTAATGTAGGAAGTCAGCATATTACGAACAATTTATAACACATATTTCTTTTTGCGAAGTTCCTAAAATCAGAAATGTCACGTTTTCCTGAGCATTTATTTTCTCAGGCCTTTCTGCCGTAAAAGCTGGAGTTGAGGTCATACGATGGAGTCTCTTTTCCGGCACTCGTTGGTTTTATGAGTAGTTGGGGTATATTTCTATGCCAAAGCTACTAACCCCTTAAGTCCGTACGTAGGGGGATTCACCGGTTACGCGTTTTGAAATTCTGTTTTCTGGAATATGTTTGTCAACTTTATTCATATATCTTAAAAATTTAGTTCCAAGCTGTCTTTATTTAACTACTTTAGAATTTATATGATGTCTTAATTCACAAGGAAATTCTTGAGGAAATATTACTATGCATCCCACGGGAAAATAACACTCCAAATTGTTAATAAAAAATAAATAAAAATTGCCTTCACATTTTGTAAAATTAAAAAAGAACATTAATAAATGAGTAGATTCATTTAGCTTCCTGGTGAATCCAATTAAATCCAAAACTACACGTGTCAGTGAAAATTGAAATTAATTGCAGTTCAAATTGGTTATTTAACATCACGGAAATTTGAGGTTGGTTTTTATCATTATCAAAATAATTTACGGTATCTAAAGCAAAGAGAGCATTTTTAGCTGTTTCAAGAGTTATTTGCACTCAAAATTAACGCAACCTTAAACTAGTAACCTTTATTAAAGAAAATATGTTATAGGCGTCAATAATATATTACACTTCAAAAATTATTTACTATCAACAACGAAAATCCTTTCATCGTAATTAAGCAAAATTTATTTGTTAGTATCCTTTTTAGTACCAACCTTAATACTTTTAATAATCGAATAACACAATAGAAAATGCTTCATTACTATATTTCATAAACAAAGTATGAATAATTGTTACAAGTTTTGTTATGAACGAATAAGTTCAAAAGTAAATATGTAATTAAAAATTATTAATTTTATTAAATACATAAATAAAAAGTTTACCTCGGGTAGGATTAGATCCTATGACCTGTACAAGCCCCAATCGATGTAAATTTTGTCTTTACTTTGATTTGTGTGAATCCTTCACACTATAGGTTCACAGTTTTATTGTAATTATCATTGTTTCATTTTTGTTTTGCTGTGAATTATGACATTGTCTTAATTTATTTTATAAACCATATTGTGACGAACTCAAACAGTAAAATTTTACATCCAAATCTGTAATAAAATACAGGGTGTGCCAATTAAACAAAATTAGAAAAATAACATTGAGCAAAATGGACCACCCTGTATATGTAGAAAAAGGAGTCTGCAATCTGAATGCGGAAGTTAAAACTAGACACATTTGAAAAACAAATCCTAAAATTTCATTCCGATACATTTCAAGATGGCGGAACAGGAACCTAATTAATTGACTAATTTTTTTGCGTAAAGATGTCAATCCTGTATATACAAAAATATTTTTACAAGACGGTCCTCGTTGTTGACTACAATAATTTGTTACAATATTTTTTTTTAAATCAACAGTATAGGCGTAACCTTCCACCCCAAATCGTTGTGACACCCTGTATGATATGATATATATATATATATATATGGCTTCGTACAAGATACAACAACGCGTTCAAATTATTGAATTATTTTATGAAAATCAACGTTCTGTAAAAAGTGTTTTTAGAAAATTACGTGAATTTTATGGTTTACATAATCGTCCATCTGAAAGCACTATTGGTCGAATGATTACAAAATTTCAAGAGACCGGTTCGGTGGAAGATAAAAAAAGTGAAAAATACAGTCCCAGCGGTCGTTCACAAGAAAATATTGGTTTGGTTCGTGAAAGTGTTGCTAAAGATCCTGAAATGCCCATTAGACGACGTTCACAACAAGTTGGACTTAGTGGATCAACAACATGGCGTATTTTACACAAGGATTTAGCTCTGAAGGCATATACGGTTCAAATAACACAGGAACTAAAGCCATTAGATCATTTAAAACGTCGTTCAATTGTCAATTTCATTAATGAACAACCAGCTGATTTTTCTCAAAAAATCATGTTTTCCGATAAGGCTCATTTTGAACTTGGTGGCTATGTTAATAAACAAAATTGTCGTATCTGGGGTGAGGAAAATCCACGAATTATTCAGGAGTAACCTATGCATCCTAAACGAGTTACTGTTTGGTGTGCATTATGATCAGGTGGTGTAATTGGACCCTACGTCTTTGATAATGCTGCTGGTGAAGCTGTAACTGATAACCGAATTTTTGTGGCCTGAATTAATGAATATTGATCTAGAGGATATTTGGTTTCAACAGGATGGCGTCACTCTGCACAAGAAACAATTGATTTATTGAGAGAAAAATTTCCTGAACGTGTAATCTCAAGAAACGGTGATGTTAATTGGCCACCAACATCATGTGATTTGACACCGTTAGATTATTTTCTTTGGGGTTATGTGAAAAGTCAGGTTTATAAAAACAATCCACAATCGATTCCTGCTTTGAAAGATGAAATTATTCGTGTCATAGGTAAGAGAGAGCCTCAATTATGTCAAAATGTCATTGAAAATCCTAACAAAAGAGCAGACGTCTGAGGAGCTGCAAGAGGGGGCCATTTGGCAGATATTATTTTTCACATATAAATGTCATAACTGATACTCCAATTACCAATAAAAAGTTTTCGAAAATGAATGCAAATTATGTGTTTTATTTATTCTTAAAAAACCATATATAATATATATATATATATATATATATATATATATATATATATATATATATATATATATATATATATATATATATATATATATATATATATATATCTACTTATACATAAATTATGTTGTTAAATTTCCACAGTTTGCTTTTATAACGAGACGTTTCGGAAGCGGACTCTGCTTCCATCATCAGGTTCCTCTAGTGCTAGCTTATTCATCGATGTTTCAAGCTTTCTGAAAAGTTGTTTGACTTCGGGGCCGTACCAAGTTACTAATTCTGTATTATAAGTGTTTTGTAACTGTGGTTTCATATTAGTTGAATGTATCTGCATATTTCCACAGTTTTTGCTTTTATAGCACGACGTTCCCGAAGCGGACTCTGATTAGGTCATTAGGCTCCTCTAGTGCAAGCTTATTTATAGATGTTTCAAGCTTTCTGAAAGGTTGTTTGACTTCGGGGCCGTACCGAGTTACTAACTCTGTATTATAAGTTTTGTAACTGTGGTTTCATATTAGTTGAATTTATTTCTACAGTTTTTGCTTTAATAGTGCGACGTTTCGGAAGCGGGCTCTGATTCCGTCATTATGTTTATTGGTGTTTAGTTTAAAATAGTCTTGATAGCTGCATAGGTTAGTGTTTAACATCTAAGCGCATTAACATTTTCGTTTAAAGTGTTTATCTTTTTGAGTTTTTTAATGGTATATTTTGTATTTATGATTATACAAATCTAAACGTTTCGATAACACTTACAGTTATCGTTCTCAGTAGTAATAAAATCTTTCAGAAATGTGTAAGATGTTGAAACAGATTATTGAAATATGACAATTAAAAACGCAAACATAAGCCTGCTATTAATATAACAGTTTGGTAAACGTATAAAGTCAACTATGGAGTGCAATTCAGTAAAGAATCATTGGAGCCTTAATGTAAGTTTTGTTAAACTGCTTTGAAGATGACTAATCAAACATCCTCTAGCGGTCGAAGGCTAACAGTGAAAAATGTCATAATCGAAGAGCAAATTCAACAAAATTTAATCAAATTCTAATCTAAATGTAAAGTTGTGGAAAACTTTAATTTGAAATTGTTAAGAGCATTAACAAACAAACTTGACATTAATTAAAAATCAAGTCAAACCTAACAAATAGATAGCATTGTTAATGTAAGCGTTATTTTACAGTGAAAACACAGTAGTACGTTTTATACAATTTTTAATTTTAATTTTAACTACATATGTTAATTTATAGTGCTGTAGTAATTTACCATATAATTGGTAAAGCATTTACTTCTAGGTCTGTGAAAAAATAAAGCTAAAATCCTAACATACTAAAAGCTAAAATTAAAATTAAGACATAACATTGGGCCTTTTTTTAATTATAAAATGCTAAAACGTATTTAAACGGAGGTTTTCTTCTTGCCTATTGAAGTTATTAAGATGTTTACATATCTCAATAGCTTCACGTTGTAAACGGACATAACTAGTTTGTAATGACAATATTTCAATGATAATACTCTCATGATTTAAATTATTAAAGCATGTTCAGCTACAGCACATTTTTCTGGTTGGCCAAACGTATAAAATCTCATATGTTGTAAGGTTATTTCGACGCACCGTATATGTGCAGGATTTTGAGAACGTGTGTAACGTGTTTCGAATGTATCTGACGCGAGTTTGTATGAAAAGAATTTTTTGGTGAGTATGCGTAGTGTAAGTGGTGTAAATGATACGCCACTGGATTTTTAAGGAAGCCTTAGTTACAGTATGAAGGAATAGTTAAATTTAATAGAAAGACTTTCGCGTTGAAAGCGTTAAGTTTGGTTGAGAAATAATGTTTCGAGTAAATTTTTATTGATACGATACCGGTAGGACTACTGGTCTTTTGCTACCGGATGAAAAGGAATTTCGTTAAATGAAACGGGTGTAGACGTACGAAAAAATGAGTTTACAATTTTGTGATGTTCTTTTAACGTACAATAAGGGATTCATATGCATATTTTTGTTTGTGGAGACTTTTGTAATGTTGTGCAATAATGGTAAATAAATGCAGGGTCACGAATTAAGGTGATAGGATGTGAGGGAGTTCGTTATATTTTGTAGAAGTAAAATTCGCGCAAATGCAAGATGTGTATAAAAAGTTGAGTTATGATCTGATGAATATATTGAACGAATATGGTGAGGATATATGGTTTCTTCGAGGAGATTTTATAAATTTTCACGTAAAATAAAGATGGCGACGAGTGTTGTATAAGGGTAGCGTGATTGTTCATGTTGGACATTGTGACGCGAGAGTGGAGACGCAGTGGAATGCTCAGTTGTGATAGGGGATTTTAAGTTTAGCGCGAATTTATTGTGACATGTGACATGCTGGCAATATGGCGAGCAGAGGGTATATAAGCGGGTACCCAAATTTGAGGGGTAGTTGTTGGTTAGCTAGTTGGTTAGAGGTTTCTGAGGTGGGCTGCGAGCGCGATAACCATTAGAATGGGTTAGTGTAGGTGTTGTTTATGAAATTGGAGTTTCGCATTAAAAGCGGCTACAACAACCCTTAAGGGAATAAATTGTATAGACATTCATAAATAAATAAGTTTAATGTACTGAGAAGTTGAAGAGAAACGGCAGTGATTTTTCTTCGAGGAATTTTAAAAGTGCGAAAGCAGATTTGAACACAACATAGCAAATATTTCGTGATAGTGTTTAGTAGTAGAGCGCGTGATCCAAAGTTATTATATACAGAAAACCTGGAGTGACCATTTAACTAAACGAAACAGGGATTTGTAAAGTTTAGTTAAAACGTTTTCGAGCATCAATGATATTGTATGAGGTACATTTGTACAATCGTTAGTAATACCAGGTTGAGGGTACGAAGAAAATAAAGAGTTTTACTATTTACATGGAAGTAAACATTCTTAATTGTAATAAACGTTTGAAAGGGCAAACATTAAAGCCGTAAAGTGATATTATGATATGCAAAAGAGCCCATATATCAAGTACGCGAGTGAACGAACATAGACACTGCGTTAGTGATTACGGCTACCTCTTAAGTTATGTGCATAGTGCATTGGAAAAGCTAGAAAGGATTACTGGGAGCAGACCATATTGACAATTTTACTACACCGAAAAAGGATTAATTACCTTATTAAGTAAGAACTAGATTTAAATTTTATTGAAGCAAGATAAGCACGATTATCTTCTAAGTACATTCTTTTATTGCTGTGTTAATTACAGTTCTTTCAAAGTAAACGGTAATCGAACTTGAGCTATTTTGTGTTTTAGTATTAAGGATTTGTGGTTTATTCAATCACACTGTTGTAAAGATTTACATGCGAATTTGTCAATATATATATATATATATATATATATATATATATATATATATATATATATATATATATATATATATATATATATCCATTGTTTAATTGATTTCGTTGTTTATTTATGTCTGAGGTGATAAATTTGTAGAATTTACTTAACATGTTATATTTATTCTTTTTTGTTGTTTATAACCGAATTTAATCTTTGTCTATTTGGAGTTAGATGATCGTCCTGAAATTGTGCAATAAGCCAGGTCGACTGCAAAATTTCATTTTGGCTTTCAAGTATTGAAGCAGGACACTATTAACAAAGTACTAATTTTTTTTTATCATCCAGCATCAATTACCGTTTTGAGGTAATAAAGTTTGAACATATTGATGAATGTCTATATACGATTTTACAGATAAAGTATTGATAAAATATAACAATTTTATTGATGGTACAAACACTAATCATTCTGACGTTGAATTATTCAGCAATTCTTGAATAGTTTATCTTTTAGATAACAATTCATTGTTTAACCGATTTCGTTTAGTTTAGAATTTTCTAAATTGGGGATAGTAAGAAATATAAAGTTATAGATATTCGAGGGACATTTTAAAAAGTACATAAGTTAACGTTTTATTTTTATAAATGGGAATTTCTATTTATACAGGGTGTGTTCAGTAAGTTATAACGACCCGTGTATGATTAAATTTTCTGAAGTTTTGAGTTGATTTGTTTGGGAGTGTGTTTGACTTTGAGAAGTTAGTGTATGGATTTACTGAGTAGGTTTCAATCCTGTCTTCCACAGCCAGATAGGGTTAATTTACCATCTCGCCTAAGACGATTGATTGTAGCAACATTTAAGATTGTGGTGGCGCCAATAGACATCTTTCCCGGACTGAGCTTAATAAGTTGTGAATTTATAGTAAGTATAAGGTGTTTGAGCTTCTTATCTCGACCCCACCCATTTCCACTGTAGCTGGCTTGACAACCCGCTTACTAATGTAAGCATACACAAAGTCTAGTGCGGATTGGAGGTATAACAATTTTCTTGTATTAAAGCTACGGTTTGTGATTCCAATGTATACTATTCCACATAAACAAGATAACTTATACACTCCGGAAGATGATAATGGGTTTGTAACATCGTTAGGCGATCTTAAATGTTCTTTAATTTTTCTTGTAGGTTTAAAATCAGTCCGAATGCCATGATTAATTAGGATTTTTTCAATTCTGTATGTGACATTAGTTATAAAAGGAACAAAAGCAGTACCAACATTAAGCACTAGTTTTTCTTTATGGTTATGTCTAGCAGGTCTAGCAACATTATTAATGTAATTAAGTGAATAACCACTAGGTTGTAAGGATTTCGTTAAATATTTGTATCAATCTTTCAAAAAATCAGGATAACATAAGATTTTATTAGTACTGGGGACGATAACTGTAAGTTTTGTCGAAACGATTAGATTTTTATAAACATAAATACAAAAATACACCATTAAAAACCCAAAAAGCTATCTATTTTAAATATGTGTAATAATGGTGAAAATTCACATTTTCATATTTCAGTCCTGTATGGGGAGGCTTACAGTTCTATTAGACAGTTTGAAACATTAAAGAAGCCCAAAGCACAATTACTATCAGCACTTATTTTTTTATTACGATGCCCAAACCCAAAAATTATCCCAAAGTTTCTCTATATTAAAAGACAAACAAGCTAATAATGTATATAGTATAAGTCATTGGATAAAACCGATAGGAAGAGGGGAAAGGCTAAGTATTTCATCCCCCCCCAAGAGGGAGGGCGGACTGTTTGAGCTTTCCAAGCTCCTTCAGCCACAATAATGGATTCCCAGCATATATTACATACATTGTGGGATTAAGGATGGGTATGGTCAGGATAGGATCGCAAGGAACGGAGTTAGGGTTCTGAGGGTGAAAATACTACCACATCATTTTCCTACGTAGCCGCACATGGTGTGTGTATGCATAGTGACCATGCCGCTACATGTGTATCAGGAATACCCCCTGAAAAAACCTCATGCAGGGTGCACGGTAACGGAAAGCGAACCCATTACCTCCCGAATGCTAAGCAGGTCGTGTTACCAGCTCGGTCCGAACCGATACAGATCTTTTACATTTACATTTAGAAATTTCAGCTATATTAAATACAGAGGATTAGGATAAGATTGATTCATTAACCTTTAAATGTATGGAAATAAATTTTCTCGCCGAAACGTTTATAAACGTGTATAAACATAAATACAAAAATACACCATTAAAAAACCCAAAACGCTAAGTATTTTAAATATGTCTAATAATGGTGAAAGTTACATTTTCATATTTAACATTTAGAGATCAAGTATATAAAAACCGAATATTCTTTCGTTCTGTAGATGTAGTCAATTTAAAAACATATCTTTTATATTGAATGCCGTTGACCTAAGTGAATACTTTTCTTTAAAACACTCGCTTGTGAAAAATGATCAATTCAATTGAGACAATTAATTCCCTTACAGGTTATCGTTTGTTCTAATATTTATGTATTATAGGTAGTTCGAGATAATAAAATTGAGACTAACTCCTCTAATCCTATATGAATATTTTAGAATTGCATAGACCGACAATTATATCAGTACCCTTTTGTTGGGATTAATGATTGTACAAGTATTATTATTTGAATTAAAAATTTACGATTACCGTTACAATTGAAGGGATTTTTAGCATATGATAAAGTTACCGTTATTTTCCACTATAGTATATTTATTTCGTTTTTGTAACTAACACGTTGGTGATTTTAATTTAGTTATAGTTTACTATAAATGTAATTATTGCGTTTGTATTACTAATAATTAGAATTATGGCTGAGGTTATATTCCCGTGAAAATTAATTATCAGAATAGAAAAATCTGGCAACGGCATTATTAATTAGCAACAGAATTTAGTATATCATAACAATTTCAATGGTCACGTACATGTTATTTTTAAAAAGGTTTCTTTGGGCATGTCTGATAACCAAAAAATCTATTTTGACACATGTTATGCGCTCTTCGGTTTAGCGACAATTTTAAAAAAGTGTATTATTATTGTCGAAAATGGGTTAATTTCACAAGACAACGAAAAATTTTACTTAAAAAAATTATCAGAATCTACCGATTTTTTAGCAAATCAAAAAAAAATAAAAATTCATGGTTTAAACCTAATACCATTAAAGGAAACTGAAAAATGATTTTATTTTAAAAATAACTTCATTTGACTAAACTACATAAGTTTGATTTCCAACTAGTGAAATTTCTCGTGAAATAAACACTTAAGGAAGATAAATTCAAAATGTCGCTAACTGTACCCATGTTCTTTTTTCCCACATTTTTGGACAACAGAAAATATTTAATGAACGAATAGTTTTATGAAAAACGATATTTTCAAAAATCAACCACTTTCACGCTCCATACATTTAACTGCTCTGGAACACATGTTTTACGTACATTTTTCAACATAGCTCCATTGACTTCTGTTGCGCAAATTCTTATACACATTCCTAACTGCTCTACATTATTAAATGGACGTTGTTTTTTAAATGACGCCATAAAAAAATCACATGGGGTATGGTCGGGAGTCCTAGCAGGCCAAGGGTTATTTGAATATCGACATATCCACTGTTCACCAAATTCGTTATGCAGCCAGTACACTTCACGTGTAGACTGATCTGAAACTTCATCCTGTTGGGAGAAAAACCGATTCGCTGTCGTAAAGGTAGGTTATCGACAAATGAAGATATCTCAGTTGTTAAAAAGGTGGAATAACGTTCACTGTTTAAAGTTGGTCTAAAGAAGGAACCTACCAGCCTCTCATCTAAACTCCCACACCACACATTTACTTTAAAACTATATTGGTCCTTAGCTTCAATAATAAAAATTGGATTGTGATCTGTCCACCACTAGCAAGTCTGTAAACTAGCGGTACTATTCGAACTGAAAGTAGTTTCGTCGGAGAAAAGCACATTAAATATCGATTTTGTTCGAGCATTCCCTGTTACCATTAATATATACCTTAAAAATCACCTCACGGAAGTTAGCCTAACTTCTTAGTTGACCGATATAACTTTCGTCGAAACTCTTGCTGTTTCAATGACATTCAATAAAACATTGCAAACATTCTCTTCCTTTGCAGTTACGGGACGAGTGTGAGAATCATTACTGTATCGGTTTTCAACTGACCCAGTATTCTTAAACCCTTGTAGGATCTCCGCAACTGCGGTAAAGCATACGTTTTTGCCTGGATACCTTTCATTGAATATTTCAGCTGATTCTCCAGTACCTACTGCGATAATGATCACCACATACCAGTACCAGCTATATCTTATTATTGAAAAGTAAAACTCACAAAATATGACACTTATAAAGCTGTCAACACGCTACTGTTAAACATTTTACTTGCTATGATAACTGTAAATATTTTTCCAAAACCTCCTATTTCAAATGCAGGGTTTACCTGAAGATTGACACGTTTTAAAAGTATCGTTTTTTATGAAAATATTCGTTTATTTCACAAGAAATTCGACTAATTTGATATCAAACTTATGAAGTTCAGCTAAAGTTATTTTATATTAAGGGTAATATACGATTTTTTGTTTGATTTGATAAAAAAATCGGCATGTGTAGTCATCTGTGGATTTTACATAATTTTTTTTAGTATTTTTCGATATCTTGTCAAATTATCCCATTTTTCAACAATAATCATGCATTTTTTTTTAATTTTCGCTAAACCGATGATCGCATGACATGTGTTAAAATATATTTTTGGTTTCAATAATTACTTTTAATTAAGTTAGATCATCGAAATTTTAACTTATTAAATATAAATATTGTATTTAACAAAGTATTTCATGTTCATATATAAGTTTATTAATCAACTTCGTAAAGACGATATCATTTATTGGCATTTTGCAATTAATTTTTAAACAGAATTGAAAGTAAAATCCAACTTTGGGTGATTAAAGGTAGTGTGTGACCGAAGTTTGCTTTTAAATTACATTTATTACCGCGATGCTAATTACCGTCACCTGCGTGAAAAGTTTTAGCTGTAAGTATATAAGTGTTCCGTCTATTTCCGTGCATTTAACATTTAATTAAAATTGTTACAACCAAAGTTAAAGTTGTTACTGATCGCGTAAAGGTATTCAACAATTAATCTACCGAAAATTATATTAGCCTGACTTAAAAGATATGTAACAATCCTTGGGGCACTGTGCAAGATCAAATACCACTTTTCTATATTTAGAATCGCTGTTACCTGTTTTAGTTTCCGCAATTGATTGAATTATAATTTAATATTTTTATTTAATTAAAAATATCTGGTGTGGAATAGCACACGACCTTCCAACCTCCAAATGGAAATTATGAGAAATGAAATAATTTTAATAACATTTTTTTTAGGATAATTATGCACCCTCTTTTAAGTTAATTGCGAAACTATGCAATATTGTAATAAACAGAAACAATAATCTATGTCGTTTAAAACTTTATATCTGACAGAGGTTAATAGACATCTAGATGCTAACTTAAAAAATTAAAAGAAATGAAATAACTTTTTTTTACATTCATAACGAAAACGGGCCACATTGTAAAAACAAAGAAATAATCTGTCAGAATAACGTTTAAAACTTCATGTGAGATAGAGATTAATACACATAAATACATGTTAACGTAAAAAAAGCCGCCCGCTTCTCTAAACATGTCTACAGGGTGATACGTAAACATGCAGCAAAAATTCAAGGGGTTATTTATTGGCCTATTCTAAGAATATTTTGCCCTATGATGATTTTTAAAAACCCCTTTGTTTTGAAGATACCGTGTGAACAAAATTTGCGACAGTAACAACATTTTATTATCAAAAAGTACATGTAAAGTTGCTCAACCTACAATAAATGTTCTAAACTAAATGACTTCCTCCAGCCTGGATATCTAAGTATTCAATCTTCTAGTCATTGACTGCCGAACTCTTTCAAACACACCAGGATCGTTTCTAATTGAGTTACACCCAGTAATTATCCGATTTCGCAAGTCGTCCAAATTCTCCAAATTCTACCTTAGGAATTTTTTTGCTTCTATAAGATATCACTAATACAATTTAACAATTTTCATTCATATTTAATTAATTTTTAGACTAACCTTGCATTATATTAAAATACTTTATAAATAAAAGTTATGTAAGATTAAATTTTCTTTAAAAATATGTCTATACTTTTTTTATAAAATTAATCGTTATTCAGGTATAGAAAAAATTTGAACACTCAAACTCTTCCTTAGGAATTTTGTTGCCGCTAAATTACGCGTCATATCAAAAAATTGCATAGAAAATAATTAATCGATGTGTTTAATATCTATATCTAGGTATTTTTATATCGTTAAAATATGTATCTGTTTTAGAAATATTTGATAAATATCAAAAACTGCCCCTAATAAACTCTCCCCCTCTCCGCCGCTGGATTTCTCCCAAAATCTAATCGGCTTCAAGCTAAATGAGAACAAGGTTAAATACAAAATTTTAAGTATGTATTAAGTCGATTTAGCGATAGTAAAAAAAGTCGATTGCATAACCTTCTACACCTTCATGTATATGTAGGTTGGAAGGTAATTGTTATTAATTTTATTAAATACGTAAATAAAAAGTTTCCCTCCAGTAGGATTTGAACCTACGACTTGTACTTTGCTAGAGTACTTACCGCTCTAACCAACTGAGCTATCGACATACAATCCCCAATCGTTGTAAATTTTGTCTTTATGTATGTAGAACTGATGTAAATTCTAAATATATTAATATGTTAATAGAATGTGAGCCTGTAATATCGCCAGGATTCACACAAACCAAGGCAACTTGACTAATATTAAATTATTGTTATTATTATTTATTTTTGAACTTATCCGTTCATGACAAAACTTATAATAATTTAATATTAGTCAAGTTGCTTTGGTATGTGTGAATCGTTAAGATATTGCAGGCCCACATTCCATTAATATAAGTAATTTGACTGTAATCTCATTATATTCAGAGTTTGCATCAGTTCTACGTACATAAAGACAATAATTACATCGATTTGGGCTTGTATCTCGATAGCTCATTTGGTTAGAGCGGTACTCTAGCAAAATACATGTCGTAGGTTCAAATCCTACTCGAGGTAAACTTTTTATTTATGAATTTAATAAAATTAATAATAATTTTTAATTACATACTTATTCGTTCATAGCAAAGGTTATAATAATATAATATTTGTATTAATTATCTATTTGGATTATTGACGTTTCTTTTGAATATTAATTTTATCTGATTAATAAAAGTTTTTTGGAGGGTAACCAATTCCAAGATTGATTGATTTTGTTTTATAAACCTCACATTTTAGCTGTTTGGGCTACCGCATAAGAAACTTAGTTTTCACAAGTCAATTTTTTTTAAATTTTTTTCTACGGTTATGTTATACAGATACAAATCTCTCCATTTGCTTATCTGTATTTAGCAGTTTCGTAGTACTTAAATTTAATTGTATTCTAAACCATAGTGTGCTGGATATTTTTATTGTAACCTTTGTTCATTAATTATCGTTAAAAACTAATTATCATACCATCCTTCTTCCCTAATTAATTTTTTGTACATAATTAAAATTATCATTTATGGTTATTAATATAAGAAAATTATTTTCTTATAAACATAGCCAATTTATTTTTGGGTTTGATTTATTCATTTTTTAGTTACCATTCAGCGTTTTTTTTTCTTTAAGAATATTTTATTGTGTTATTAGTTAGGGTAATTAGCACCGGTTAATACAGTTCTTTTATTCCTTCTTGATTATTACTCTTTTTATACCATATGAGTAGTTTAATTTTTTAAACCTCTTTTTAACTGTTGATTCAGAAATTAACTTTTCTGTATTCGTGTTCGCCGCTCCTCCCCTGTTATAGTTTTAATTGCACTTCCACCAACTCGAGTACAGTCAAAGACCCTTGGATATCCATGTCTCCACTGAGATCCCCCGTACCTAAAAAAAACTTTAGTTTGGTATAGATATGTAGATAAGATATACATTATTTGGAGGCACGGACATAAAGCACTATCTAGATTTTTAAGTTTTCATAAATGGTATTCGTCCAAGCATTCAATTTATCATGACCGAAAGTAATGGGAGTTTACCGCTTATAGACATATTAGTGCCTATAACATGCAATTCACTATTTTTTTAAGGGTTACCGAAACCCGACACACCCTTAGATATATTCATAATCATTTAAATCGATGTCCAAAAATTGGTGTAATTAAGTCTTTAGTGGATCGAGGTAAACGAATTTGCGATCCTGAATTTTTGAAAGATGACTATAAACATTTAACAAAATCACTACAAGCTAATAGACGAAGATATCAATGATGTAATACCTGCTAGATTTAACCATAAAGACAAACTGGTACTTAATGTTGGTACTGCTTTTCTTGCTTTTATAAGTAATCTAATAGATTTCAGACGAATATCATTCGCAACGCGGTCGGCCATATCAGAAATTTACTCAAATTAAAATAAATTTATATTTAAAATGAGGGTAATCTTTAATTTAACATTCTTCATTGTACAAGTAAACACGTTTTAATAAGTAGATCTAATTTTGAAGTAGAAACTCTAAAACGGTAATTTTATTAATAAGTGACGTCATCCATTTTACAAGCTTCGTATTTAAATACGAAAACCGGAATAAATTTTAAACTGAAATAAAGCGTTATTTCTTCACTCAATAATAAATTTCTTAATACAAAATTAGAACTTAAAAGACGCTGGTTCCATTCGATTGTTTAGTTTGTTCTTGACAATGTTTATTTAATATTCTTCAACGTCAGCCTTAGAGTCTATGGTAGCATGATAGAGATACTTTCCGCCGATTCACGAAAAATGTTGTTACACTTTCCATCAGTGCAGTCAAGTTTCAGTTGCTAAAAAAAATTTTAAATAACCGCTAGATATTAAAAATAGTAGTTCTGGCAATTAGCGCGCTGTTCACACATTTCTTGGTGCGAGGCCGTTCTTTTTTACTCAAGGCGTAACCGAGCGATAAAACATAAGGCCGAGCACCAAAAAGGTGACATCGCACGTTTTGCGAACAACATTTTTTGTAATAGTTTACATAAAATTACAAAAAAATTAAATTTTCAAATATTTGTTGACAAATGTCAAATTAAATACACAACCAAAAAGTTAATATATTTAGTTATACATCACTTTTTTGTTTATGTATTAAAAGTAACGATTACAAAGTGATTGTTTCCACTCTTATTCTAAAAAAAAAACATTATGTATAGGTAGGTTGGCTGGGCCCGATCTCCCGATGGTCCAGTCCGGCGCTGAGTACAAGCAGGTGCAGGAAAACTTTAACGAAAGGAATACCGATGTGACTTAACTTTTTTTTGTTGCAATCCTTTGCTAGCTGTTAGTTTTGTCGTATTTTCAAATTTAAGTATTTTCATTACTGGTTGTGAATTTGACCTCCCGATATTGAAAATTATACATTTTCTCAGTGACAATTGTTCGCTTTTTTATATATTAAAATTAAAATATCCAAAATTCTAACCTTGGAGTCTAACCTCACGCCTAAAATAAAGAATGTAATCAGCAAACGAGAAACGATAGCCAACAAACCCCCACAAACGACTAACAAATGATTGCAGCATCAGAAATTGAAATGTTTTAACGTAAATACTAATACTAATTACCGGCAAATGACAAAAATACCCAACAAACACCAACGAATAGTTAGAACAAAAGAAAATAATTCTAACCTTTGGAGGCTAACTTCACGTCTACAGCTAACAACCAGCTCCAGAAAATAACAAACAAATATCTATTAATTCTTTAAAAAACACACGATTTAATACAGAGAATATAAGTATGTCAATTATGTGTGATAATCGTGAAAGTCTACACTTTCGTATATGGTAGAATTTTCCTCTATTTCATTTTTTTGAGTAGTGATACTGCAATCACCTTCTGTGCTATCACTACCGGAGATAACACATCACATCGTATTCCAAAAATTTGCTTGTATACCAACGAAATGTTAGACAAAATTGGGAAGGGGAAAGTCCTTTAATCAAGATTATTAATATTGCTTAAATGCTTAAACATTACTTTACATTTGATAAAACTGCATATCAGTATTAGGTTTAAAATAGCAGATTCTTAATTCAGTACAGCAAACATAAAGAAAGATTTCCACGCCCCACTGCATGCTGAATGATTTACTCGAACAGTTTTTATGTATACCAATTTCAGGATCCATTTTTTTAAATCATTGTGACGTGAAATACCTTAGTGTCTGGTCTTTAAAGATATCTACGTTAAATTCTGGATTATAAGGAAATCTGGAATAAAAATTATTATTAGTCGATCTAAGAAGATCCTTAGCTCAAAGATATACTATTCCTATTGTAAGTAAGATGTATATTCCACAAAGACAACTACCAAAATCTACTTGAAGACTTTAACATATAAACCAAATTAATAATACATGAAATTGAATTTGTATCAAAGAGCTGTATGTACTAGCAACGATTAATTATGTATGAGGTTATTGCTGTTGTACAGCGATACAACAACAATACACAATTAAGACATTTAGCTTTCGGGTAGGAAATCGTGTATTCCTTCACGTGTCGATAACAATTACAGTTATGTTCTTAATAAATGATAATAGTTTTTGAAAATTATTTAAGATGCCAAAATCATCATCATGAAAACATAAATGACAGCGTGCTACAATAGTCAGGAAACGTATATGAAAAAGCCAGTTGCGGAACATAATTTTATTATAGTAAAGATTAGCTAGGATCTTTAATAGATTAAATACTGTTAGACCGACTTGAAAATGACAAATCAGAACACCTTCTTACGGACGAATGCTAACAACATTCACAATTAAAAACTTAGCAACCAATTAAATATTTAATTAAATCACTAATCCAACAAAGAAATAATATTTTTAATATTTAAGGACTGTAATCCTTATTATACAATGAAAAGGTAATGTGTAAATCTTAATCTATTTTAACTATATACATGTTAATTAATGCAATGCTGTGATAACTTAACAAATCTAATTAGTAAAACATTTACCTCGAGGTCTAGAAAAAACACATCCACCAGCTTAAATTAAAATTAGGGCATACCATTATGTCTTATTTTAATATAATCAAACTTATAAGGATATATATTTCAATAGCGTCTTGCTGTAGACAAGCATACTAACGAGTTTGCCTTGATAAATTTTCCACATTCTCAAAATGAATGTTATGATTTAAATTATTTAACCCAAGGTCAGCTACGGCAAGCTTCTATGGTTGATTCAGTCTACAATTTGTAACATATTCTTTAGGTCTAGTGGCAAAGCTACGACTTTTTGTAGTTTCAATGTATATTTATTCAGAAGAACAAGATAACGTATACACTCCAGAAGCTAATACTGGATTTGAAGCACTCTTAGTTGATCTTAAATGTTACTTAATCTTTCTTGTAGGTTTAAAAATTCCATGGCTAATTAATATATTTTTTTAATGAAATAACTATTGGCTTGTTTTTAAATTATCAAACTCGTTTATCTCGATCGACTAAAGCTTTGATTGCATTAATTTTTTGACTTCAATGATAATTTCATAGTTTATGAAAGCATCTGTCTATGTGTGCCGGTTTTCGGTAAAGAGCCTACAGGACAAAGCTGAATTGTTTTGTTTTAGAAACTAATATATATCTAAAAATAGTAATCTTCCGTTAGATTATTTTTCCATAGTAAACTGAATCCTTGGATGAATACTATTTATAAAATCTGAAAACTCATTTGGTGCTTCTTCTTCATCTCTCCAAATTACAAAAGTATTATTAACATATCTATACCAAATTAAATATGCATTTTGTACTCCGTAGTTGTATTTTTTTTTTTGTGTAACTACTGTAACAAACTTATATTTTTTCAAATTTTAGATATTTTTTGCCATCATACATGATTTTCAAAAACTATTATCATATACTAAAGAAGATAGCTTTAATAGTTTACGAAACGTTTACAATTCTAGAGCTCGCGTGCAAACCCGGATATATCCACTTTTACAAATTTTTCAGGAAATGATAAAAACGTCTCATGTGCATGCTTTGAAGAAAAGTAATGCTTTGAAAAAGCATTTTTATATTAATGGGTTTATCCAACTGATTGATGTACACTATTTTGGAAAAAAAAGTAGAAAATGCTGTTTTATTGGCAAAAAACGTTGGATATACTCGATTTAGGACCAAAATGAGTTATATTTTTCAAAAAAAAAGGAAATTTCTAAAACATTTTGATGTTTTATTGTTTTTCTCAAAATGAACAAAACAAGTTAAATCTGGAATAGCAAAATCAACTTTTTTTTTGCTTTAAAATAAAAAAAAAATTGCAAAATTAAATATGTATTGCAACTTCTTCATACAGTCGCATAGCCCGTCTGCAACTTCTTGAGTTTCATTGTGTTCTAGATCGTTTTCCTTTCTTTTTCCTACACCCACTGCATTGCTTTTTGTTATCGGGTATAGAATTTCCTAATGGTAGCCTACTTAGCTGCATGTTGTTTTATAACTTTCCTTTCTTGATAAGGGATTCCTAGGTATTGCAAGACGAAGTAAAGCATTTCATCTTTTCTATTCGTACATTTTTTCAAGTCAATTTTGTTGCACTCTGAAATTCCTTTTATTTTTTTGTACACCTTTTCCAGTCCTTTGATATCATACATTTGCCAGTCAGTACCAAGTGATTTTATAGAACCTACTTCTGAATAAATTTCTACGTATTTGTCTTTGGATGTCATGACTAGATTTCTTTTCAAAATTTTCTCCACATCACCAAATGACCTGTCGGCAGGTACGAAACTGTGTCCTCTGACTGGAAATGTTATTATTATTTCTGTCACATTTTCTGGAGCCTTATTTTTAGGCCAATACATTAGGGTGTGAATGATGTGGGAGTTCTTATTCTGCCCTCCATAATCATCGCAGAATACTCTAATAAGGTTTATGTCTTCATAATTTAAATTTTCAAGATAGTGCAACAACGCCGAACCGATTTTAATTGCCCCCCTTCCAGCTAAACCTTCTGTCCACACATAAAAAAGTTGGATATCTAGAAGACATAGAGACGCAGCAAAAAGCTAATTTGATGTGAATAAAAGGCATCTCCGATTGGTGTACGGGGTAGCGGTTGGACTTGTTGCAAATCAAAACAGAAGGTAATACTGTTATCGTGGTTTTCTTTGCTGAGTTCATAAAAAGTGTTGGCCCTTTTTGTCGATGCGGTACTCCATAATTAGGTTTTTTCTTTGCTCTAAATCTTTCGTATGTTTTATTTGTTCTTTCAATCTTGTGCACTTGGAGCACACATGAGAGACCGAGGATGAGAAACCGACATTAAAATCATTCAAAAAGATGCTTCTAAACATATCATAGCTGACTTGATCTTCTCGATCACATCCTCTGTTATACATTTTATGCAATTTGGCCACGAAAAGATCTGCGGAAATGTATATACGCTTGGACTTTTTCCTATTATAATGACTTTCTTTGCCTCGCAATTTTCCATTAAACTGTCGTACTTTTTGTTTTTTTCTTGGTGCAGTTTTATGAGATACTGTATCACCGCCTCTATTCTCCTCCGGAACACCGACTTCCTCCAAAACCTTTATAAGTGTTACAAGTCTGTGTTTACTCACGTCAAAAACAGCTGAGAGAATTTTTTTGCAAACTCTAACGGATTTTTTATTAGACTTTAACATATAACAAACAAATTGCGTCCCTTTGTTTCATTTCTTTATTTTTTCTTCGTCGTTTAGCTAGCATTAACAGACATATACCGACATAAATACATATCCTGACGAACTTTTTCTGCATGATAAAACTGTGTTCTTAGGTATTGAATGTCTTGCATGCTTACTTTACAGCATTCATATGTTTTTCCGTCACGATGGCAAGGACGTGTAAATTTTTCTAATCTAGGGTCAGGATATATACCTAAAATACGTAAACATTATTTAAAAACCTTACCTGAAAAGCATCCTTAAAGTATCCTTACTTTTGGTTTTTACACGCCTCTCTTTTTTTCTCGCGTATGTTCCTTTTCCTAGTTCCATCATTTCCTTCGTTTACGCTAATATCTTCTGTTCCCATAATACAAATTTCAGTTTAACTCATTAAAACACACTTATTTTTGCAAATTTCTGGCACGATGGAAAACACGTGTTAGATACTAACAACAACCGCTACTGAACTAAAAAATGCAACCGACTCGCACACATCATAAAACCAGAAAAACATGGTTTTCCACGCGAGCTCCTCAATTGTAAAATTAATTAAAATACACCATTTCTTAAGTATCTTAATTATAAGTGATAATCGTAAAAGTTTACATTATCGTGTACTGTAACATTACATTATTTTATTAGGCTTAGCAAGTGTTACTTTTGTGGCTAATCTGTTCATTTCATCACCGAATGAAACGAGGCAAGCAAGAACAGTTAAGACACAAAAAGTCACTTCTAGGCCAAATAAAAAACATACGCGTGTAACAACGTTAAAATTCTAATTTTCTAACGTAATTTTATGGGTATATATCACTAGTAGTTTGCTTTAAATGGTGTAAAATAGGCATTGGTTATTTTTCTGATACTAAGAGTACTGTTTTGTTGCCATTACCAATAGAACCAGACGAACGGCTGAGAAGTTATCAAAATACAAAAGCACAAATTTGTAAGACATTTGAAGAAACACTTTTTTTAGACTAATTGATTCGATCCAGAATTTATATACATGAACAGAATAAACAGTACTTAAAAATAACTTTAGTTATCAATTCTGCAACGAAGATGTAAATAACATTCGTAAAAGAAGAAACGCACAATGAGGTCAAAATAATTGAATAGGGAAAAGGGATAAAATATCAAAATTGAACATAGAGTGACTATGCTCATTACTTCTATGTAATCGCTAGACATTTTTGTGTATTAACCTTCATATACCCGTGGTCATTAATTTACCGCCAAGCGGGATGCAAATGTACCACAATCTGTTTTGAATAAATTGGAATACGTTTAATGTTTATATTAGAAGTGGACAAAAAATAAATGGATTAACAAGAAGCAGGATTGCTTTTATATATAAGTACAAGGTGGCCAACTAAGAATGCGAGGTACTGTATCTGGGAAACTATCCATCATGGAGGCTTGCGGAAAAAAAAATTACTAAAACGGCCAATACAAAAACCTGGAAAATACTTTCAAGTTTCTGAAATGGCCGCTAGCGGGCGTAACTGCAATCTTGAATCTAAAAAAGTGATGTTTCTGTCAATTCTGCTACATTAACCTAATAAAAAGATAACTGATCTTTAAAGTCAAGGATAATCTGAATTTTTTTTGTTTCGCACTTTTTGACGTATGTCTAAAAATAAAGTGGTGGGGGATATTCAAAGGTTTCCTTAAATAACCCCCTGTATCTTCGAAACGGCTAAGCCGATTTTAACAAACTTGGGCTACAAATGTTCTAATATTTGAAGTTTTGTTAGTTTGATATGTCCTCGCTAGAGGGCTTCGTTCGACATTCCGACAGAAACGGTTAATTTTCGCAAAAAAAAAAATTAAATGCATTGGTATGACTTTTTTTTTCATGAACAAGTAGCTAAATCATGCCTAAACAAGCTTGCGAAAACCGCATCTCGATATATTGTTCCTAACCTAAAATATCGGCCAAAGAAAACTATACAAGAATCCCTTAAATTTTTATTTTTTTTAACTATATTTTTCTAGAATTGTTTCTATTATGTAAGTTGTGGCCCTAAAAAGGACTGATTTAAAGGAGGAAGGTTTTTAATGCCCCCGTAAATGCTCGAAATGCTGACCATCATTCTGTGCATGCTGAGGCCTCTTATGGGTAGATAAAGCTGCAGTTTCAATTTCGGCTCTTTGTTACCTAGAAATTGCGATTTTTAATTGTTTGTAAATTTATTCACCAGAATAAAATCACCCTTTTTGAAATTACTACGGGCAAGTACGCAATGCTAAAAGTTATACGAAAGGCCTATTTTTTGTTTGTTTAAATGCATATTCACTATAGATATATACGAAAAATACAATTAATAGAAGCAGGCAATGGAAACAGATACCTAAGCAAAACATACATAATCCTCAAATTGTCAATACTTTCGCGTTCCTTTGAGCAATTTTTGTGCTTTCAAAATGCGTTTTACAAATAATGAAGCTGTTGATATGCTTGCGGTTTATTTTGAATGTCTTCAGAATGCCGCAGTAGCTAAAAAAGTTTACGCGGCTCGATATCCAAATCGGCGTCCTTGCGATGTAAAAGTTTTTCCGCGATTAGTGGCGAGCTTACGAGCGAATGGTAGTTTTCGGTCTACGTTTCAACGGCAAAGAATTGGAAGAACACAAGAAAATATTAACCGTGTACTGGGCTATATTGAAGGAAATCCTCATGTTAGCACAAGAGCATTATCCACTGAGTTGGGCATATCACGGGCAACGGTTCAAAATATTTTGAAGGACCATAGGTAAGTTCTAATGGCCATCAAAATATATAGGTATTCGTTTCAACTTTTTTTAATTACTTTAAGAATGCACTCATATCATGTCGTTTTGTATCAGGCCTTGAAAGAGGAAGATTTTGATCGAGCGTTAGACTATTGCCATTGGATGTTACGCATGATACGCGAAAATAGAGAATTTTGATTTCAAATTCTTTGGACCGATGAAGCCACCTTCAGTAGTGACGGGAGAGTCAATCTGCACAATATGCATTATTGGTCTGCAGAAAATCCCCATTGGTTGCGTGAAGTTCGGCGCCAAGGACGTTGGAGTTCAAATGTATTGTGTGGCATACTGGGAGGCAGAATTATTGGGCCATATTTTTTCGAGCAACCCCTAAATGGCACTGTATTTCTTGACTTTTTGGCCAACCAATCACCGTTATTGTTGGAAGATGTGCCTCTGGAAACAAGGCAAAAATTGTTTTTGCAGTTGGATGGTTGCCCAGCACATTTTGCTATTAATGTGCATATTAATGCAGTATTTCAACTGCGGTGAATTGGAAGAGGAAGTCTGTTTCCAAGGCCTCCGCGATCGCCAGACTTAACTTGCCTCGATTTTTATTTATGGGGGCGCTTAAAGGACATCGTGTTTCCGACTCAACCTACTACTTGAGAAGATATGGAAAACCGGATTCGTAATGCAATACGTAACATGCCGAGAGCCGAAATTGAAGCTGTAGTTTTGTCTAGTCATGAGAGGCTTCAGAGCGTGATGGTCAGCATTTCGAGCATTTACGGAGGCATTAAAAACCTTCCTCCTTTATATCGGTCATTTTTAGGGCCACAACTTACATAATAGAAACAATTCCAGAAAAATATAGTTAAAAAAAGATAAAAATTTAAGGGATTTTCGTATAAAGTTTTCTTTGGCCGATATTTTAGGTTAGGAACAAGACATCGAGATGCGGTATTCGCGACCTTGTTTAGGCATCATTTAGCTACTTGTTCATAAAGAAAAAGTCATACCAATTCATTTAATTATTTTGCGAAAGTTAACCGTTTCTGTCGGAATTTCGAACAAAGCCCTCTAGCGACGACATGTCAAACTAACAAAACTTCAAATATTATAACATTGGTAGCCCAAGAATAACTCATTTCAACGCGCCCAAGTTTGTTAAAATCGGCTTAGGCATTTCGAAGATACAGGGGGTTATTTAAGGAAACATTTGAATACCCCCCACTACTTGACATACGTCAAAAAGTGCGAAACAAAAAAGTTCAGATTATCCTCGACTTTAAAGATAAGTTATCTTTGTATTAGGTTAATATAGCAGAATTGATAGAAACATCACTTTTTTATATTCAAGATTGCAGTTACGCCCCCTAGCGGCCATTTCATAAACTTGAAAATATTTTCCAGATATAAGTAATTTGATTGTTATCTCATTAAATTTAGAATTTAAATCAGTTCTACATACATAAAGACAAAATTTACATCGATTGGGGCTTGTACTTCGATAGGGCAGTTGGTTAGTGCGGTACTCTAGCGAAGTAGGTACAGGTCGTAGGTTCTAATCCTACTCGAGGTAAATTTTTTATTTATGTATTTAATAAAATTAATAATAATTTACATAGTTACTTTCGAACTTATTCGTTCATAAAAAAACTTATAACAAATACCGAGATGGATTATAAGACTTTTTGCAATTTGATACAAAATTATGTCTGTTGCGAGACATTGTAGTTGATACTACAGGTCAATATAAAGTTGCATCTTGGCTCTACAGGACACAAATTGGCTCTTTGGAAGCGTGTAGTGCTCCAAAAATAATAAGCAAACCAATAAGTGCAACCAATTCTACTTTCACAAAAGGAGAAAATTATTTGAAAAAATAAAATCAGCTTTTCTATTCGTTTCTAATAAAATGATATCCATAATACTTTGTGAAAAGAATAATATAAATACCTCCGTTATATTTAAAAAAAATTGAACTATAATTGGTCAAACCTGCTGCAAATTTTACTACACTGTGTTATGATCTCTTCACTCTTGTCATAAATGATACCTTCGCCCACTCACTCCCATCTTTAGCAATATATTTTGGTTCACAATTATCAAAATTTACAGATTGGCTTAACACATTTGTGGAAAGTGTCGTCTCATCGTCGGCATGACTATTACACAAAGCATCATCCATTTCATCCAGATCAGTTACAATATCTGTTTCTTCTATATCACTGGCACCATCCTCTAATGCAAAATCGTCAAAATAATGTTTCTAGTATTCTCAATAATTCGTCGTTAATAAGTTTTTTTTCATTTCAAAACTTCGCTGGTTTCTTCATTTTTATAAACACGTATCCACACTTAGCTCCACGCACACAAAAATACTCTATCAGACTGAAGCAATAAATACCCATCTGGAATTCTGCATAGCAATCGCTTTGGCGCCGAGATAGGAAACGTGCCCGTCATAATATTTTACCAACCGGGGTACAAATGTGCCCCACGGATTAAAACTCACTATAACTGTTAAAATAAACGGAAAATGTTTAAATAGTTGTAATGATTGTATTATCAATGTATATTTAACAAATGTCTCAGAGGAAATTAATTAGGAAAAATTATATTAGAATGTATTCACAGAAACTGATGCCCGGTGTACAATTGCACCCCGCACGGGTTGATGAAGGTTAGAGAAATAGTGTGATAATTTGACTACCGAGAAATAAAATGAATGCCAAAAAATGTAACGACATATCTAGTTAAAAGAGAAATACTAACGTAGTCAGTGATCTGTGTTCTGTCAAGTGCTACAGTTCGATCTCATGCCATAATGGCGTTGTTAAGTTTTACAATTCGCAATCAATAAAATTCGGTCACTTTTACATAGCTTAAAACTTACTCCGGGTTCTATTAATTAATAATGCCAAATTATGAACTCTCCAGAGAGCTTAACCCTGTGTTATTTTAAAGCGGTTCTTCCAGTTAGCTTTGTTCACTTGACTACGTTTTGGTAGGCTTTAATCTGACACCCTCAGGTTCAGTTAGTGGTCTCGTTCTAGATCGCATCATCAACTTTTCGTTATGAAAAGAACACCTTCCATGTGGTTAACTTTATTCCTCAATTTTACCTCATTTCCTCAACGCTTAATAGAACTTAAGTATTTTCTATTTTAGTTTCATGATGATTTTTTTGTGTATACCTTTATTATAGTGAAATGGTAGACAAAAGTTTGTTCATTACCATTAAACATTTACATAACGTATGAAAACTACAAAAGATCTAAAATTAGTGGAAAAAAACACCTAAATGTATAAACTATTGTTTTCTGGTTGGTTTTTATATCTCAATTTTCCAATCCAGCAGAATGTATCTATTTTGCTGATGCAGCATTATTAAATAAACGTTATTCGTTCGCGCAAAGGAAAATATTTTCGGAAAGCTATTATTTAGAAAATCTATTCCTGTGGGTTTATCTTAACGCGTATTATAAAAAGAAAATTTCCTTTTCTTTGCAAAATCTCCGCCTGAACATGAGTTAATGCATCATTATAAAGTACTTGAATACACATTAAACATGAAAAGGGAGGATGTTCTACTTTACTATGTTAATATCCTTCGTAGCAAAAGCCAGTCTTAAGCCACGAGTCAAAGGGAAGTAAAAAGCTTCCGCAGCATTAAGTGTGCAGAAATCGCCATGTGCCGTTTAAGAAGGTTAACTCTCGTTTACCCCTTTTAAGATTAATGAAGGCTAAACCTGGGAACTATTTAGGTAATAGCTAGTATAACTCCTTCCGGAATTGCTTGGTACTATTATATATGTAGGACATAATACAAACGACCTCTAAGTCGTCGTGTTATTACGTAATTTAATCAACTAATCTAGTTAGACGGTATGACCGTTTCAGTATCAATTAACTTTTTACCAACATTACGAAGAAAATGTATAATGTGATGAACACTAAAGGTTTTTCATTGTATTAACGAAACTAACCCATCCCGCAACATTAAAAAAATGGTAATACTATCCGTATTCTCTTAATACTTACTGTTCGTTTTAGTTTGTGTTTACCATACTAAAGGCCAGTCTTTTCACCTTCTAATAACTTTTTCTCCCAATAATTACCTTGGATACCCAGACGATTGTATAGGGATTTATTCGGCAAATAAACTTATTAAGAGATGGAAAGACCGGCCTTTAGTGTAATTATGCAAATTCTAGTTAAACGCATATATAAATAAATAAAGAATGTGGACACAAACGTTTCCAGTTTTAAAATATTTTAAAATACAACTTAAGTAAATTTAATTTTAGTTTTAGTGTTTTAAAATACGCTAGAAGACATTTATAGACATAACTGGAAATACCATTACGCTTGGAAACTTGATTAATTTTTTTATATTAGGTTTTTTTAAATTAGAACGTTTAGTATTTAATAAGCTACCTATGTAAGCTTATACGGGTAAAATATATATCAACGAACAGATTTTCCCACAACCAATTAGTGAAAATACATTTTTTTTTCTTGACGGGTTCATTATATGTGACAGCGCACGAGTAAGAAACATAATGCATTGCATTCCCCTTGTACTCCATAAACTCATGCATTATTTAGTGTAGGACTCTATATACATTGTGTCCAAGATAAGGATTCTCTATGGGAATCTCGAAAATGGTACTAGATACGAGGGTCGAGCTGAATTTATTGAGAATAAAAAGATCTAATAGGCCGTGAAAAACAAAACATACATTGTTATGTAGAGTAATTCTTTATCTGTCATTTGATGTTTTGCTGTTGAAGTAACGTTATTATTATTAACTAAAGTTATTAATTTTTTAAAGTGAAATTACAAGTAAAAAAAATAGAATTAACTAGAGGGCATTTTTATATCATGATTTATTATGATTTTAAAACAAGGTTTAAGTGCTTATGAGTGTAAAGAGAGTTTAGATTCGGCTTTTAGTGAACAAGAACCTTGATTGGCTACAATTTACCGATGGTATAAGGAATTTGAACGGGAAAGGAATTGTGTTCAGCATCAAAAAGGAGCAGGGCGACATCCTACGGCTGTTACCGACAAAAACATTACTGCTGTTAAAAAAATAATTAAAGAGGACAATAAAGTGACTTATATGGTAATAGAGCATCAACTCAAGATTGGATCCTCAGCTGTCAGAACAATCATACACGATCACCTGCATTTAAAAAAAGTGGTTAGTCGTTTTGTGCCGCATCACCGTTCTGATTTCCAAAAAGTAGAGCGTTTAAGAATTTGCCATGATCTCCTAAATAATGGCGGACACCAAATTTTTTCCAAAGTACTGATAGGTGACGAATCTTATGTACCCTTTTTCGACGTACCTATCCGCCAAGAGAATCGTGTATGGATTCACGAAGATGAGGAAACTCCAACAATCACCAAGAAGCAGCGGGCTATGAAACTGGTTATGTATGCAGTATTCTTCAGAAGTATAGGCCTAGTAAGGGCAATTAATCTGGAAAGACAAAAGACAGTTACAGCTAAATGGTATACTGAAAAATGTTTGCATGATATGTTCAGTAGAGTTTCATACAAGGAAATTATGCTGCACCATGGTAATGCATCGATACATACGGCAGTGCTACCTCTCCAGTTTTTGACTGAAAAAAATATAAAAGTAATAGGACATCCACCGTATTAGTCTGATTTAGCAATGCGCGAATTTGGGCTATTCTTTGGGGTTAAAAGGAATTTGGGAGGCAGAAGGTTTTCGTCTGAAGAAGAGATTAATGCCGTAGTTCACACTTATTTTGAAGGCATTCCGGAAGAAGGTTGGTTGGGAGCTTTTAAACAGTGGAAAGAAAGAATGGTCAAGTGTATCATTGTTGAAGGGAATTACTTTGAGCATATTTAAAATAAAGTCCTAAAAAATATTAACCGTGTTTCTTATTCTCAATAAATTCAGCTCGACCCTCGTACAACTCCGGTTAAATCGAAAAAAGGTTGTGTAATTGGGAGACCAATAAAATGACACAAAAACAAATTTTGAAATTTCTATTTTATTTTTTTCTGGCGTTTTATAAAAAAAAATACAAACACTTCTACTTCTTCATGGCTTTAACACGGCATAGTCAGTTTACCAATTAGACGTTTCCTATTTTTATAGCCATCATCAACTTTTTTGTTTTAAATACGGTCCTGATATTTTGAAAACTGATTTTTTATTACAAATTCAGCAACGTATCGCATTTGATGGTCTGGTCGCGTTTGTAACCTTTTATGGACCATCATCACGAAATTTTTGGATACAGGCCTGCATTTTCAAGAAGTCCATGCAGTAACTTTCCCGTTGGATTATTACACACACCATAATAAAGTTTCTTAATATTAGAAGTTAATATCAACAAACAAATTGACGGTAAAAGGAGAAACTACTAATTTCTTTTGTTTTTAGTGTAAATCAAAGTAGGACTTACCTACCTATAGTAAGTCTTATAAATAGTAGTTGTTCAAACAGTTCTCCATTATTTTCCAAACACCTTACAGTTGAATTTAAAAGATTGCGAAGAATTTGAGGCGTAATACTTTCAAATGCTTCCAGAACTAAGTTCCACAATTGATTGTCATTTTATATTGTGTCGGTAAATATAAGTTTCGACATATCCCAGTGAAAAAAGTCAAGAAGTGTTATATCGGGAAGTTTGCTGGAATTATGTGCAGAAGCACCTTCTTGTAAAAACCAATAATCTTCAATATCAGCTTGAGGTGAATCAGCTAAAGCTGCTACTACTTCGTTTTCTAATAAATTTTGGTAGCGTTGCGAATTTAAAGATAAGTTATAGAAAACTGGACCTATTACTCGCATTCCGAATATTGCAGCCCACATAGTAAAACCGAAACGGTATCTGCGCACTTCATAAACTCTAGGATCTTCTTTCGCCCAACACTGAGCATTTATTCTGTTGAAAAGTCCATTATTGGTCACCTGACTTTCATCCGACCAAATGCTATTATATGGAAATTGTCCATTATCTGCACATTGCCTGGTATACCATTCACAGAACTCTCTGCGACTCGCTGAATCCTGTGTCGAAGTTCCTGACAAATTCTAAATTTAAATGGACGTCTTCTTTCTTTTTTTAAAATAAAATGAGCAGTGGAATGGGCCACTCCAATTGTTTGTTCGATGTGTCGTGTAGAAATTTCTGGATTTTCCGTGACAGATTTATTTTATTTGCTTTTTCTTCATTGCAAGCTTTTTTCGGGAATATATACGCTTTTTAAATGCACCATGTTCTCTTAAACTGATTGGCAAGTTCCTAAATGTGGTTATGTGAGGCTGCTGTCTTTCTGTTTAAATACATGCGTTCCGTTTCTTAGGAATTTCGTTGACGTAGTATGTAACACGATAGATTATCATACTTTTCTACATTTGAAAATCGCGCCATACTTTTTTGAATTAACTAATTCAGAGTTAAATACTAGTACCACCTAATTACAAAATTTTACAATACGAAATTTTGAGAGATACTGAATTACTTCAAAGCCGTCTATTTTTATTTTTTTCGAAGCCGCCTGGTTCTATTTATTCTTTCCTAGAACATCACATGGTTGTTCCCCACAGTGAGAATCCTTATCTTGGACACAGTGTATAGCATGGTATTATACGGGGTATTGCTATATTCGACCTACACCGCTCTACCTCAGAGAGCTCTTGTTAATTGACAAAATTTGATATAGCTGCATGAACCTTTAAATGACTTAGTTGATGAGATACAGGGTGTTGAAATTTGGAAATCAAAATTAAACCATTTCCAATTTCCATACATATTTTTTCAACTTTAGTGATGAGTATGCTTCTTCAGGAAAGTAATATTTTGACATAGTTAGTGGAAACCTTTATCCTCCGATTTTGGACGCCACTGGAGAAAATATATTTTTTTATTTTTTAAATTCTCCGTTCATTTTTAATTAAAAATGTAACATCCTTTTATGAAGCTAAAATGAACGGTGTTGTAGAGATTTGCTTCTAAATCAAAGTCTGCAGGTACTTAAGATAATTTGTTATTAATGAATATTTCTAAATTCTAATCTAGTAGCCACGTGTCAAATTTTTAATAGTGTGTGGTAATTTAAACAATACAGTTTTAAACAAGTGTTGAAATTAATTTTGTTGCAAAACGAATTTTTCATTTGAAGAATTGATCGATATGTTAACTATCTACTTGTAAGCTCGAAAAAATGGTAGAATGGGAGCTCGTTTATACCAACAAAGATTCTGCAATCATCGAATTCCACATCATTCTACATTTGCAAGTATTGAAAAAAGACTGAAAGAAACAGGAAACCTATTATTTAAAAGAAATAATGCTGGAAAGCAACAAACAAGGACTGTGTGTCTGGAAGACAACATTAAATACTATTTCTGAAAAGCCATCTTTAAGTACTTAAACTCTAGGTCGTACATTAAGAGTGGACAATTTTACTGTATCGAAAGCTTTAAATAAACAAATGATGCATACTTACAAATTCGCGCTGTTCGAGCTGTAGATTTTTCGGCACGTATGGAATTTTCAAACTGGTATCTACAAAAGTGTCGTAAAAATAAAAATTTCCCAAAATATGTCTTGTATAACGATGAGGCCAAATGTACTAGGGAAGGAAGTTTTAAAAACGGTCACGTTTGGGATGAAGAAAATCCTATGTTCGTGAACAGGAATTTTAAGCATCAATTTTCAGTGAATATGTGGGTGGGTGTAGCTGAAAATTGTTTAATTAAATCTTACCGTTTACCAAATAAATTAAGTGGTGTTATTTATACGCGGTTTCTGGAAGAAGTGTTATATAAGTTGTTGGAAAATGTACCTTTAAATATTAGACAACACATGTGGTTTCAGCACAATGAGGCATCTGTTCATTTTGCTGCATGGGTCTTAAATAGATGTTTTAGGGAAAAATGGTTTGGTCGGGGTTGTTCCAAATTTTGGCCCCCAAGGTCACCCGACTTAAACCCTATCGACTTTTTTATCTGGGGTTGCATGAAGTCCTTAGTGTACGAAACTATCGTCGAATCTGAAGAAGTGCTAATACCGGAATTCAAGCTGATAACTTACAGACGTTTCTTTAGAAGCAAATCTCTACAACACCGTTCATTTTAGCTTCATAAAAGGTTATTGCTTTTTAACTAAAAATAAACGGAGAATTTAAAAAAAGTTAAAGTATTTTCTCCAATGGCGCCAAAACAGGGGGTAAAAGTTTTCACTAGCCCCAATAGCGTGCCACTGGTTAAATTTGTCAGAAGTTAGTTTATGTTAAAGTATTATTTTCCTAAAGAGCAAATTGATCACCATATTTGAAAAAATATTTAAAGGCGTTTTTGATTTATGGCAAATTTTTTATTTTGATTTCAAAATTTCAACACCCCCGTATCTTAGTAACTAAGCCCTTTAAGGGTTCATGTACCTATATCAAAATTTATCAATTAACGAGAAGTAACGAGTAGTAAATTATTTTCAAAATTGTTAAAGATGTTGAAACAATTTTGTGAAATTTGAAAAATTGAAAACGCAAACATAAGCCTGCTATTAATATAACAGTTTGATAAACGTATAAAGCTAATTATCGAATGCAATTTTAGTAAAGAATAACTAGACCATTTACAAATTAAATATTGGTAGCCGGCCTTGAACATGACAAATCAGAACACCATTTAACGGTCGAAGGCTAACAGTGAAAGAATCATACCCAAAGAACAAAATTTAATCAAGTTATTATGTATGCGTAAGGTTGCGAAAAAAATTAATTTGAAATTGATAAAAGCATTCACAATAGAAATGTGACATCAAGTACAATAATCTAGTCAAATCTAACAAGTAAATAGCTTTATCAATAAATGTGTGTTATTGACAATGAAAAATATAATTAAAATTATAGTGAGGTTGTAATTTAACATATAATTAGTAAAGCATTTACGTCAAGGTCTTGGAAAAAACCGAGACATACCAAAAGCTAAAATTAAAACTAAAATTAAGACGTACTTGCCTTTTTTTTTAATTATAAGATGCCAAAACCTATTTAAACGGAGACTTTCTGCTTATCTATTAAAATTATTAGGGTGTTTAAATATATCTCAATTACTTCACGTTGTAAACGAACATAATAATGAGTTCGTCTTGGCAATATTTCATATTATCCAAATGAATGTGTTGATTTAAATTATTTAAGCTAACACCACGTTTTATGGTTCCAATGTACGCTTTTCCATATGAACAAGATAACTTATACACTCCGGAACATGATAACAGGTTTGATACATCTTTAAACCTTCTTTAATTTTTCTAGTAGGTTAAAAAAAGTCATAATGCTATGGTTAATTGAGATTTTCACAATTCTGTCTGTAACATTAGTTATAAAAGGAAGAAAAGCAGTACCAACATTAAGAACCAGTTTTTCTTTATAGCAGGTATAATAACATTATTAATCTCTGTAAGTGAATATCCATTAGGTGGTAAGGATTGTGTTAAAAATTTATATTCATCTTTCAAAAATTCAAGATCACAAATTCGTTTGCTTGATCCAGTAAAGACTAATCAATTAATCAATTTTTTGACGCGGATGGTGGTTTGATAATTCATAAAGGTGTTTGGCTTTCTGTAAACCTTAAAAGATAGTGAATTATTAGTTTAAGATGTTAATATGTCAAGAAATGGTAAACATCCATTAGTTTCTTTTTCCATGGTAAACTGGATACAAGAATGTATATCATTCTTCTTCTCCATGGCTCCAAATAGCAAATGTGCCATCTACATATCTGTACCGAACTGAAGGTTATTTAGGTGTATTTTGTAACGCTACTGATTCAAATTTTTTCATGTAAAAATTAGCTATAACAGGACTAAGAGGACTATCAATTGCTACACCATCAACCTGTTCATAGAATTTATTATTCCACTGAAAATAAAGAAGAAGAAAATGAAAAACAATAGTTATAAACTTTGGAAAAGTATGATCGATGGTTTCATGATCGAGACTTGTAAAAAGTGAAATAACATCAAAACAGTACCAATATATCAACCTCTTCAATTTTGAAATTATGTATTTTTTTTTTCATAAAGTTGGCAGAATTTTTAATAGAACGAGGTGTTCTAACAATATGAGGTTGTAATAGAAATGTAAGATGTTTTGCAAGGTTATATGTAGGAGAACAAATTGCACTAACAATAGGCCTTTAAGGAACATTAGGAGTATGTATTTCTGGTAAATCATATAGTTTTGGTGAAAGAGATTCGGAATTAGTAGCTTTGATGCAAGAGGTAAAGAACACATGAGATTTTGTAGGTTAGGTCAACCAGAGAAGTCTGCGGTAACTGACCATGCCTTAAATAATTTAAATCATGACATTCAATTTGATAATATGGAAATATTATCAAGACAAACTCATTATTATGTTCGTTTATAACGTGAAGCTATTGAGATATGCAAATAACGTAATAATTTCAATAGACAAGACAAAAATCTCCGTTTTAATAAGTTTTGGCAACTTATTATTAAAAAAGGCAATATTAATTTCAAATTTTGGCTTTTGCTGTGTATTTTCCTAGATCTTGAAGTAAATGCCTCACCAATTATATATTAAATTTTCACAGCACTATAATTTAACATAAGCAGTTAAAATTAAAATTAAATTTAATAATTAGATAAAGCACACTATATTATATTTTTCATTGTTAAATAACACTTACATTTATTGACAAAGTCCCTATTTGTGAATGCTTTTATCAAATTCAAATTAAAGTTTTTCACAACTTTACACTTACATCATAACTGGATTAAATTTTGTTAATTTTTGTGCTTTCGGTGTGACGTTTTCACTGTTAGCCTTCGACCGTTAGAGGGTGTTCTGGTTTGTCATTTTTACGGCAGTTTAACAATATTTAATTTATTAATGATCCAGTTATTCTTTACTAAAATAGTATGTCATAGTTGACATTATATATTTATCAAACTGTTATATCAATAGCAGGCTTGTATTTGCGTTTTCAATTTTTCAAGTTTCACAAAATTGTTTCAACATTTTTAACAATTTTAAAAGATAATTTTAGAACTAACAAAGATAAACTATAAGTGTTATCGAAACGTTTAGATTGTATAACTTAGATATGTTCTTGTGGAAATGACAAAATGATGTTTGTTTACTGTGCAATGGAATGAAATTAGTTTTAAATAAAAGCGTGTAAAAATAGACCTTTATTACGCATTAAACAAATATAATAATTATTTTCATACAAACTAAAAAAATAGTCACATCATTAGTGCAATAAGACGGAAAAAAAGGCAACGGCACGCTGTATTCCCAAGCGGTCACGCATCCAAGTACTGACCGTGACCGACGTTGCTTAACATCTTAACTAATCAAATCAAATCAAGTTAAAAACAATTTCCATATTTACAATTAGTTTTTGTATACATAGGATAAGTACATTTGTATAACATATTTACATAATGCATACTTTATTGTTAAATGATCAATTTAAGATAGTTGTGTTGTCGCTTGCTTTTCGATGATGGTTTGTACTTTTGTAGTTACGTTTCTTTTCTTTTCAGGAAAATAAATAGAAGTCAGTCTCATTAAATAGTGGTAATATTTGCTATTAATATATTTTGTTTAATTTGAGTTTTGTAAAAATTTTGCAATATTTTGTGTGTATATATATATATATATATATATATATATAAAATAAAGGTCACGTATTTCATTCCTCTCCAGGGCTGCTCGAGCTTTGAGTTGCTTCAGCCACAATCATGGATTCCCAGCATACATACATACATTACGTATAAATGCATGGTGGGATTAAGAATGGTGTGGTCAGGATAGGATCGGAAGGAACGGAGTTACGGTTCTGAGGGGAAAATACTACCCATAATTTGCCTAAGCAGCCGCACATGGTGTGCATATACGCAATGACCATGCCGCTACATGTGTATGAGCAAAACCCCTGAAAAACCTCATACAAGGTAGACGGTAACGGAAATCGAACCCATTACCTCCCGAATGCTAAGCAGATCCTGTCACCACTACGATACCAGCTCGGTTTTATATATATATATATATATATATATATATATATATATATATATATATATATATATATATATATATATATATGTATATATATATATATATATATATATATATATATATATATATATATATATATATATATATATATATAGCGATGTATAGGTTCAATGTTTGTTTCGTTTCGTAGCTGTTCAATCTTGGTGTATCTGCCTGAATTTGGAATTAATATAAGACACTTGCTTTTAAATATTTTCAGTTTTTTATGGTGGGATTAGAACCATTATACCATACTGGTACAGCGAATGTTATTGTTGGCCTGATGATGGTGGTGTATATGAGTTTCT
Organism: Vesta saturnalis; assembly: GCA_036346205.1. Classification (NCBI taxonomy): domain Eukaryota; kingdom Metazoa; phylum Arthropoda; class Insecta; order Coleoptera; family Lampyridae; genus Vesta; species Vesta saturnalis. Next base: position 1,788,166 of record JARFJB010001142.1, on the reverse strand, counting down.
TGTTTAATTAAAATGTTGCTTTCTGTTTCATTATTGGGTATACGGTTTTCATAGTGGTGTATGATTTTGCAGTGATCGTGAAACGTGAGCTCTTTGGTTCAGGCTTGTGTCTAGAGTCATGCCGGATACTTGACAGTTTTGTGGGAATGATGGTGTGATCGTTGACTTTTACGGGTGTGAATATTTTATTGTTAGTGAGATCTTTGTAAATATGTTCTGTGTTTTGGGGTTTATGTCTATTTTCCAGTTATTAAAGTATTTAGTTAATAAGTCTACATGGGTTTGAATTTGTTTGTTAGCTACTGGCGCCGTGAGGGAATGGGCGAATATTGCCGTTTTTGTTTGCTGAAATTGAGGGGCATCATGTGTGTATATCGAATACAGAATTTTTCCCAGTACTGATCCCTGAGAAACCCCGTCTTTTATTTGTTTGATGCCGGATGACGTATCTTCAGTTGTGACGTGGAATGTTCTATTAGTGAGATATGGCCTAATTAATTTGACTATGTGGATAGGTAAATTTAGTTTTATTAATATAAATCAGAGCGGTTTATCAACTTTGTCAAATGCTTTTTGAATGTCAAATATACCCATTACCGTGATTTCTTGTTTATTAAAATTAGTTATTACATCATGTATTATCCTAGTTATTTGTTGTGTTGTGCCTTGTTTGGGTTTGAACCCAAACTGTATCTCTGGAATAATTTTTTTCTGTTTATTTAATTTCTTTAATTATCCTAAAATATTTTTTTCTGTAACTTGACTACCGCGTGTTTCCATTTGACTAGGAAATAACTGTATTTAAGTATGACGTTAATAATGTTTTTTTACTTAGGTTTTTTAATACTTTATTTGTTATTGCATCGGGACCGAGGACTTTATTGTTTGGAAGTTTATTTTTTATTTTAACCAGATTTTTAGGGTTAGTAATGATTTTTGCAATCAACTTTGGTGCGAAGTCGTGAGATATATTCCAATAATTTTCCACTTCTTTCTCGATTAGTTCTTGTTCATAATTGTTATTGGATTCGTCTGCGGTGTGAATAATTTCAAAGGTGTCTGCAAGTAAATTCGTTTTTTGCGAATTTATCCAATGGTCTTTGTTGGAATGCTATGTTAATGTGGGTATTAGAGTTTTTGTAGTTTTAAGGGTCTTAGTTAGATGCCAGAGTGAATTTCCCTTAGAAAGCGGCTATAGTAAGCGGCTCATTTGCCGTTTCTATGCGTTTCTACTTCGTTTTTTATTATTGGTCAGTTGACTTATCTGCATATTAAATCTTACATTTTGTGATGGTGTATGGCTCTTGCGTTTTAATTTCTTTTATTTGTATGTGTTTGTTTATAGTGACCATGAGTTTGGTAATTTCTTCGTCAATGATTTCGATAGAGCATATTTGAGGTGTTATTTATATACAATTATCTAAAGTTTTTTTACATTCAATCCAGTTATGTTTTTAGGGGATACAACTGTTCTTTTATTTATGTTTTCTTTGGGTGGATTGACCGTCATTGTTACAGGGTTATGATCGGAATTTAGTTCAGGTAAAGGTATCGGGTGGTAATATTATATTTTTGTTTATTATCGTATCTGTTGTGGTCAGTGTAGTATTATTTTCGGGGAGTGAGAAGGTTGATCCGGGTATTGCAGCACGACGCTGTTATTATAAGCTAACTGTACACTCGTAGTCCGTTCTTATTGTTCACATGGCAATTCAATATGTATAGCTTTCCTTTAATTCTCCTATTATTGCTACTTTGTTTTTATTACTCAAAAGTTTATCAAGATTTTTGCTTGTAAGGTTATATGCTGCAACTATCTGAGTCTTATTTGCTAACGTTATTTCGATTGTTTCTAAACTAGTGTTGGTATGTACATTTAGTTTGTGTGGCGTTGTGGTGTTAGTTATAGTTGCTACACCCCATGTGCTGTACTGTCACATTGTAACATTGGGATCTGGCTCATGATCTAGTCCTCACAATACAAATGCGTGTCTTTTCTTCTTTACTTGTGAATGTGTGGAATTGTTGGAATTGTTTTTAGATGAAATTAATTATTCTTTTTGTCTAACGCACCTTATATTCACTAATAAATATGTTTCTGTTGTCTTGAGTTTATTTAATGTGGAATCGGCTGCTAGCATTTTCTTTAAGCAACTGCATTAAATGTACTTTATCATTAGGCTGAGAATTACTAATGGCGCAAGTTTCATTTTGTTTTTATTCCTTGTGGGCTCGGTAGGATGATTTAAGTCATCATCATCGTTTTCGTCTTCTGTCTGCATTTGTTCTTCTTCTGTAGCGTTTAGTGCTCCACGGGAGAATATCCGTTATATGTAACTACTGTAGATGCTGTGAAGGTTCTCCTTTGTCGCTTTAGGCATTTCTGTTATGTTTTCTTGTGATAATGTTCTTTTGTTTATTGGTGGCATTCGTTCGATTATGGACACTTATTTTAACTATGTACACTGTAACGTGCCAATTCTCGGCTATTGTTACCTTAATTTGTTTTCCATTTTTCGCTATTGTTACCTTAATTAAATTTCAAAATTGCATTATTATTGATAAATATATTTACATTATATTAGTCTCTTTAAGCATTTCTTTTTCTTTCAATAATTAAATTTTTTTGTATATCGATATTTTCACTTTAGTCTACATAATTACGAAGCCCTGTGTATATTTAGTAATATCTATTTTTTGTTGTTTTATGCGCAAACGCGTATTGAACACTATTAATTCACTTCCTTTTGGTTTCTTCTACCGTTCCGTCCAGTTTAGTACGTTTTGTTTCCTTTTTATAAGGTATGTAAGGCTTTTAATTACATTTTTGTAAATATTATATTTAATAGGGAACAAACAAAGAAAGAAACAAGGGTACGTCTCTACATTCTGGAAATCCGATGGTGTTAGGAAAAACCCTCATGTTAATGAATTGTTTTCGTTGCAAAAGCGTGCTGCACGACGTCACGGAAAATACGTAAAATGGTGCATGATAATTCCATCTTCACGAGTATAAATGGAGATACCTTTGTTTTGACAAATCAAACATGGTGTTATAGGTATTCTGCATTCGTCGTCAATATTTGCCGCTTTAGTAGTTCGAATCTGTTAGTTGTTTAATTTAAATTTCCATTATTGTAGGTGGAATATTTTATGAAAATTACCTTACGTTAATATATGCTACAGTTTGTTTACTTGTACGTTGAAAACAAATTGAAATTACCTTTACATTATCGTATGTTTCTATTGTGAATGAAAACGAAAATTCTCAAGGTACAGTTCGTATTAAGGCGAAAATAAAATATTTATTTTCTACAAGTAAGTACTTATCCCTTTAGTGAAGTTTAAGTACATAACAAATGAGTGTAGTTTTGTTTTGATACGGTTATAAAAGAACAGCTGATTTCTGTTCTAAGACGGAAACATCTGAGTCCATAACCTATCATACTGTAATATGTGTAGACATAGGTCAGTATGTTTTATGGTTGAAGACTATGTTGATCATATTACATTTTGAACTATAAGTAAAAGTAGATGATAAGCTTATATAATATTGATTTAGTAATTATTTAAAATCGTAAATCGTTACGAGAAGCATCGTTTGAGTTATTTTATGCCGAAATTATCCAGACGTTTGTTTTATTTTACATATAACTACAACTGTCTATTGTTATTTAGATTACCCATGTTAATAAGGTACAACTTTCTCAATTTTGTTGTATTTTAAATATTAAACGTATAAATTGAGTGGCGCCGACAACAAACAAAATGCGTTATACTGATTATATCTATGAATATATCTCTGCATCCCTCACACCTGAAAACCAATGAATTCTCAGTTACCGTAAGTGTCATAAGTGTACCTTACTGAGCTAGACGCAGTGCAATTTACCTTTTGCAATATGACAATCAAACTCCTAATCTTTATTTGTTATAACACTTATCACTATATACAACTATTCTTAATTACTTTAACAACATACACTAATATTTTATCTCATCGTTTTAATAGGCGCACTTAAGACAGGAATTACCGTTAAACACAACCTATACCTGCATTTTGTATTATTTCAGAGCTCTTGCTTAACACGCCGGACTGTACAATAGTTCAAGTAAGTCTGGGGGTACAAGAACCGGTGCTTGTAACGTGGTATGGCCGTTGACTTTCTCACATGAAAGATATTTATGTTAATTATAGTTTAATTAAGCATTTTTATGAACCGTAAATGCTAAAAGATTGTATTTGACAACGGGAATACATTTTGATGCATATAACAACATACAAACAGTGTGAGTTAAATAAAAGCGTGTAAAATGCACTAAACCACCATTAAAATTAACAAGATACTGAATAACTAGTAGTTTTTTTGTGTATTAAAAATTGCGAAACAGGGTATAATATACGGAGCAACAGTGTAGCCAATGTCACACATTTAGCAAGATAGTTAAGCGCTATAAACCAAAACTGTGGAAATAAGCCGATCAACTCAATTAATATGAAACTAAAGTTACAAAACACTTATAATACAGAAGAAGTTTGTAGTACTTGAATTCGTCTACATTATTCAGTAATAACCAAATTAAATAAATCAGAGATTGCTTTGCATTTGACAGTTACGTATCTTATGTTTACTAAAATAGTTGCATTTACGCGTGTTTTGTAATTCATTGTTTGTGTCTAATTACTGTGAAAAATGAATTATTCCAAACTAGAACTGGTCGATATGCATTTGTGTTATGGTAATACTAATTGCAATGCTCGTGCAGCTGATCGACTTTATGAACAAATAGAAAACATCCACATCATATTACGTTTAAAACCGTTCATCGTAACTTGTTAGAGTATGGAAGTTTAAAAGGAAAGAAGAATTCCGGACGAAATACTCGTGTACCAGTTGAAATTGAGGAACAAATTTTAGATAGTTTATGAAAATTCATCAATAAGTACGCGTGAGTTATGTTTAGAATTTGGTATGTCGCATAGCAAGTCCTGAAAAGTTTTACGAGAACAAAATTTACATCCCTTTCACCTACAAAAGTGCATGCATTATTGCCTGCTGACCATCCTCGTCGAATGAATTTTTGCGAATGGTTTTAAATAAAAGATAAAGATGTACAATTTGTTAGAAACTTATTGACCACCGATGAGTGTATTTTCGAAAAATACTAAGTATGATTTTATTTGCAGAATTAAATGTTGAATCTATCAAAAATATTTCTTCAAAAACCAGGGCGTGCGTTTTTTTACTTAAACTTAACTTAGAATATTCTACGCCACTGGATGGAGTCAGTTGGCTCGAAACTCACCTGATTAATTGTATTTAATTAGACATTTAGTTGTACCGAATCTCAGTGTAATATCTTTTGTAGTTATTGAGGAATCTTAAAAACCTTAAAAAAGTATTTCTTAATCAACCTGTATCTCGGTTAGGAAGCATTGTCGGAAAAGCGTTTATGATCATTTTGTCTCATTTTGAATCATAAAATCTCCAGTTTTCGTTTGTCGGTGATTTTAAGATACACTCTGTATATAATTCGTATTGTGATCTCCACTTCGTAATTTCGTTAACTTTTCGAGGGGTTGTACAAGCCATAAGTATTGTAGCTGCGGTAATCAGTGACATCACCAATACTGAAATGTCACACTTATTGAGTTGTTTATTGAAATTTAATTATGTACAATACGCAAATTAATAATGAAGTTAGTATACAACTGGTATTACTAGTTTAACTGTACCGCAAATTCAAATATACGAAATAAATAAACCTTTACGTTTTTAATGCAACAGTATTTACTTAAAATCCTGTGCATGACGCTGACGACGGCGAAATTAAATAAATAAAATTACAATTTTTCCACCTGGATGATCAAGGTCACAGATGCGCCCTTGTAGTAAAAGTTAACACTAACTATAAATAATGCAAATAATCGACCGTAATTTATTATTTTAAGGTTACAATATAATTTGTGAAGTGATGCGTGGATATAGATAATTGTGAAACAAGTGGTCTGTGCCTTAAGGAATTATAGTAAACGGGTTGCACATTGTAAATAATTCCTTTAATTGGATTTAATTAAACATTATTGGGTGATTATAATAAGTAGCAACGCATTATATCATATAGATAATGTAGACCCAGTAACTAGTTCATAGCATTTGAAAAAATGTTAGTTATTTAAATGTTAAAGGTGTTAAACAGCCTTTTTAAGAAAAAGGGCCCATTAATTCTTTTTACGGTAGATTCTAAAGATTCAAAAACGGAATTCGGTAAATAAGAGCTAGGAGACAGATACTAGTGAAGAAAAAAAAAGAATACCCAAAAAAATCGTTTATACAAATGCATTACGAGTGAAAAATGTAGTAAGTTCAACTTCAGTACCATCAAATTATTTGTCTATTTGATGGTACTGAAGACATAAACCTTGCTATGGAATGAACAAAAAATAATCAACTGCCATTTCTTAGTCTAATTAATAATTATAAATTTTGATAATAATAATATTGAAAGATACAGACAACCTACCCATAAGGATAATATTATACCATTTAATAGTAATAGCCCATTATATCATAAATTATCCAATATGCATTAATACACAGACTGCTCAATGTATCTATGAGTAAATTAAATTTTAGGGAAATTGTTATAATTGAAGATATAATGTATAAAAGTAATTTGAAATATTGAATAGCACTACTAATAGTTTTATTCCAACAGATAATGAGACTACAAATTACATTGGTTCTATTGCTTATATTAGAAATATTTCACAACTAGTACAAAGAATATTTAATAAATCTCAATATAAAATTTCTATTAAAGTTGGTTCCGATTTGAATAATGAATCCATCCGCGTTAAATATAAATTTGAACCTATTCCTAATTCAGGTGTTTATAGATTGTATAATATATATATATATATATATATATATATATATATATATATATATATATATATATATATAGGGTGTCGATAGCTCTTAGCCATTAAACTTAGAAGATAAGTTTAAATACGAAAGTTGTCTATTTTTATAAGCTACATAATCTAAAAATAGTTTGGTTTCGACAGGGTGTAATATAAAAGCGGTACAATACAGAACTATTGATTTTAAATACAACATCCTATTATTATTTTATTTTTCGATTCTCCTTATAATTTTACATCTTTTTATAAGGATTATTTACAAGCTAAATCTTGCAGTTTTGAGATATCCGCAAAGTTAACTTAAAAGTGACATTTTATGTAGTAATTCAAGTAGGCGTATCACAATTATTTTTAAAGATAAATAAATAATCTTTGGTACAGAGTTTATTCATACATGAGCTTACTTTAATCTATTGTGAAAGTTGGATTTCAATATACACGGTGATCACAAAATTAATTCAATAACATAAATTTGAAAATGCTATATCTTCATTTTTTAAACGGCACACCCTATATTTCTTTAATGTCTTGTCTTCGTCTATTATTCGGCTTTTATTTCTATTAAATATGTTATATACCTATCTCTAATAGTTTCGATATATTTAAGTGTGTTCAATTTTTTCGTTGATAACACTGAAGAATTAGTCGGTCAAAGCAAGCTATATAAGAAACTAAAAACATATTAACTGAAATACAAACACTTAAAATTATAATAAATGATCCATGTGACCACCATTTTGTTGCTGGCAAACATGAAGTCTTTGAATAAACGGGTGATCACAAAATTAATTCAACAACGTAAATTTGAAAATGCTATATTTTCCTTTTTAATTAGCACACCTATATTTTTAACACCTTGTCTTCGTCTTTAATTTTAATTTTTATTAACTATGTTCTATACCTATCTCTAATAGTTTCGAGATGTTTAAGTTTGTTCAATTTTTTCGTTGATAACATTAGTCGGTCAAAGCAAGCTGTGGACACATGAGAAACTAAAATATTAACTGAAATACATAAATTGTAATTATAATAAATATTGCATGAAACCACCATTTTAAGAGATATTTGAGATGTTTTAAACGATTCATCGTAAAATTGAACAATTTAATCAAAAGAGCGTAAAACAAAAGATGAACGAAAACAAATGAAGAAATCAAACTTCTCAAACAGTGCTAATATTTGTGTAGTATTGTACACTTAATTCCTAAATTACAAAATGAAGAACTTGTTAATATGATTTACGTCCTTGGTGAAAGCGATAAAAATTGTCTTTTAGCTCATCAAATTTATAAGCAAAAATTTCTAAATGCACGACACCCGTAAGTTTCAGCATTTGCAAGATTGAAAGAGCGTTTCGATCACACAGACAGTGTTCATTACGAAGACAATTTAGAACGAGAAAGAACCGCAATTAACGAAGGTAATGAACATGTAGTTCTTCAATCCGTGATTGAAAATACTCACGTTTCTTGCCGACAATTGAAACTAGAAGTTGGAGTTTCAAAATATCAGTTAATAGAATTATAAAAAATATAAATATCATCCATACCATGTCCAACTTGCACAAGAATTAGACGAGGATGACTTCGTTAATAGATTAAACTTTTGCAATTGGGCCATAAATAAAAATTTAGAAAAACTCAACTATTTTAGCACGATCTTATTTACTGATGAAGTTGCTTTCCACAAAAATGGATACGTTAATAGACATAATTTCCATTATTACGAACCTGAGAATTCCAGATTTATAATTCTGTTGATCATCAACACCGCTGGTCATTTAATGTTTGGACCAGAATTATTGGGGAAAGAATTATAGGACCATATTTTTTTGAAAACACGGTCAATGGAGATTCATTTTAAACTTCTTGCGCAACGAATTTGAAACTTTTATTGAAGATTTACCTTTACAAACCCTTAGAGAAATGTGGTTGCAATTAAATGGCGCTCCTCCGCATTTTAGCAGAAACGTTAAAATTATTTAAATATCCAGTTTCAAAACAAATGTATTGGAAGATCGCCTGACTTGACAAAGCTGGACTTTTTCTTTGGGGTTGGATTAAAGTCTATCAAACTCCTCCAACGACTGTAGATGATATGAAGGCAAGAATTAGAGACGTTATTCAAAATATAAATGTTTCCACGTTACGAAAAGTAAATTTGTCGTTTATTCAAAGACTTCATGTTTGCCAGCAACAAAATGGTGGTCACATTGAACATTTATTATAATTTTAAGTGTTTGTATTTCAGTTAATATGTTTTTTTAGTTTCTTATGTATTCATAGCTTGCTTTGACCGACTAATGTTACTCTTCTTCAGTGTTATCAACGAAAAATTGAACAAACTTAAATATCTCCGAAACTATTAGAGATAGGTATAGAATATATTTAACAGAAATGAAATCCGACTAATAGACGAAGACAAGGTATTAAAAAAATACAGGGCATGCCATTTAAAAAATGAAGATATAGCATTTTCAAATTTATGTTATTGAATTAATTTTGTGATCGCGTGTATATTTATAGCTTAGATACGCCTACTTGAATTACTACATAAAAATGTCAGTTTTAGTTAACTGCAAATATCTCAAACACTGTAAGGTTTAGCTTGTAAATAATTCTTATAAAAAGATGTAAAATTATAAGGAGAATCGAAAAATAAAATAATATATAGGGTGTTCTATTTAAAATCAAAAGTTCTATATTGTAACGCTTTTATATACACCCTGTAGAAACCAAACTAATTTTAGATTATGCAGCTTATAAAAATAGACAACTTTCGTATTTAAACTTATCTTTAAGTTTAATGGCTAAGGAGCTATCGACCGAATACGTACTATTGGGACACCCTGTGTGTGTGTCTATATATATATATATATATATATATATATATATATATATATATATATATACATGTATAGCTATTAACAAATTATAACTTTATCCTTTCAACATTTTTCCTATTATGAATATAGTTTTGTTTGGGAGTCTAGGTATATCGGTGTGATCGCCACTTTGTGGTAAACTTTCGCTTGGGCTTTACCTTCCTTTACGAACAAGCACTGCTTTCATTAAGTGTAAAAGGCCCAAACCACTAGGTAGTGCTTTACACTTACATCATAATGTGATTAAATTTTGTTAAATCTGCTCGTCGATTATGACATTTTCACTTTTCGCTTTCGACCATTAGAGGGTGTTCTGATTCGTCATTTTCAAGGAATTTTAATAATATTTAATTTCTTAAGATCTAGTTTTTCTTTACTTAAATTACATTCCGTAGTTGGCTTTATACCTTTATCAAACTGTTGTATTAATAGCAGGCTTATGTTTGCGTTTTCAATTTTTACATTTAATAAAATTTTTTTCAATAACTTAAACATTTCTAAAATATTGTATCACTACTGAGGACGACAACTGTAAGCGTTATCGAAACGTTTAGATTTGAGTATACATAAATACAAAAAATACACCAATAAATATCGAAAAAGTTTACATTTTCAAATTTTCCAAAAGTTTTCCGAGCTTAACTAGCGAAGAGCTGACCTGTATATTTAAAGACCAACCTGTCTCTTCCTTAGCCATTTTAAAACAATCCCATTTATTTGAGGAAAACGTTCATTATATACATAGGTGTAAATAAAACAATAAAGACTTTTAGGAAAACTCACGTCTGACAAGAGGTTCTCCTTAAAATGGAACCTTGCTTTCTTTGCAGTAAAACACAAGACGCTAGTGGCATATTTAAAAAACTAATTAATTAATTTTTTTAAGGTGTGAGATGTTTGTAATTATGAGTGTAAATGGTGTAAATTTTCAGATTTTCAAACTTGTTTTAACACATATGAAAATGTAAACTTTCACCATTATTACTTATAATTAAAATACTTAGCTTTTTTGGTTTTTTAAATGCTGTATTTTTATATTTACATTTTATATAAATATTTACGTTTCAATGACAATTATAGTTATCGTCCTAAGTAAGTGTTAATATCTTTAGGAATTGCATTTTCATCTTTTTCATATTTCATAAATTTTGTCTAATATATTAAGCAATTCTTAAAGATATTACCACTTACTGAAGACGATAACTGTAATCGTTATCGAAACGTACAGACTTATATAAAATATAGATATAAAAATTACACTATTTAAAAACCCAAAAGCTAGTTATTTAATTTTCGAGTCCACGTTGCTTAGTAATAGACCAACGCCAAAGACAGGGCTATAACCCAAAAGATACGTGCTTGAGACACTTATCAATGCCCGATGCCATTATGACATTTTTTTTGCCAATCTAGTAACAAGTTTGGCATTCTCAATACTATTCAAATAAATGATTTATTCAAAACTAGGTCAATAGTATTCCAAACGATTTAATATGCAAAATTGATTCTAGACACAATTATAGAAGGTACAATAACTGACTGCAACAACAAAGTTGAATTGCTTAGTAGCCAAAACGACATAAGTGATAATTATTCATGAGATGCTTTCAGTGTAAGCTTGCTATGATTGGTTAATTGTGTGTATGTCACTAAAAATTGAGGGATTTAATTGGATATTTCCTATGAACTATCGTTAATGTTGTATGTTGTTTGTAATAAATAGAGTGTATAATATGAAAGATTTTAAATATTAAGCTGGGGCTTAATAAATGTTTTTCACGTTTATTTAAACTAAAAACGTAATAACCTTAGGTACAAAGTGTACAAAGATTAGGAAACGTTGAATAATTGATACAAAAATTATAATTGCAGAGATTATAAACACAAATTAAGAAGCAACTCACCCGTTAACTCTTTTATGTTGCCAAATACCGATTTCGTGGGTTCCAAGATTTTATTCTATTCTGTATAATTACTTAAAGGTACTGCCGTGTTAAGGATCTTTGAAAACCATACATTTACATTATAACAAGAAATATCTGTGCATAATTTTTCTTTAATTCCACCTTTTCTAATTCCATTGACACTAGAAGTTAACGTTTTCTTACCGCTGAAAAATTATAAATTCACTTTATGTTGTATAATTGTATTCAAATGAGAGTAATAGGAGAATCTTCCTAATGCTTCTTATAATGTTGATAAGAGACTTTAGATAAAATCGCAGTTTCTTACATGATATTTTAGTCAGCTATGAACGGAAAGAATTAGACATAAAGGCGGATTTTGTAATAATAGAGACACACAAATGAGAAATAAATTTTTACTTCTATTTAAAAGACTGTCAAACGCAGATCTTAAAAATTTCTGATAAAGAATGTAACGTGTGTGCTAGACACGTATTATCTATCACCAGGGCACATCATAACCTTAATTTGCTACATAACCGAAAGAAATGAACCGAAAAGTTTTTCCGCAACGGAAATAACTATAATCGTTAATAGGATTTTCGAGGAAGTAGAAAATTTTATGTTTTACACCAGCATTTCTCAATAATAATATTAGACATTATTTGCGTTCTTCATAACCACACTATTATCAGTTATTGAGACATACCTACTGAAAAATAATAAAAGACACGTAAATCTTTATTTTTACGTGATATTATAGGAATTATGTAAATGTAATATTCAAATTATACAAATGATTAATAGTAAATATGGTATACGTTAAGAAGACAAGAAATGATTAATTTCACGCACCAAATCTAACAAACCGTCAGATTATAATGAGATTTCCAACAAACGATAAAAGGGATTCTGTGCTTGGTCAGAGGGTCATTGATTGATTACCAAAGAATCACTGAGTCGGAAATAACGTTACTTCAATCGGAATATCCAATATTTATAAAGTTAAACTCCATATTTATGAACAATCACATATTGAGCTACGGATGATCTCAGGAAATTACATAAAAGTCATTGAAACCCAAAAGATTTATATTTATGCCCTACAAAACGCTTGTATTGTGTGAAACGTGAAAATTTTGTATGCAAATAATTTTTTTATTAGTAGATAACGTATACCTCAGATACATATATATATATATATATATATATATATATATATATATATATATATATAATATATATATATATATATATATATATATATATATATATATATATATATAATATTAGCATAAGTAAAGGGACCATTGAGAAAATACTGGAAATTATTTTCAGCTTTCTAAATCTGCCGCTAGGTGGCGAAAATGCCATGGCCTACCTAAAAATATTGCATTTCTCGAAAATCTTGATGCGGAATATAAGCTACTTTTATGTCTACAACTTTTGTTAAGACATTTTTTCGTTATTCACCAGTGCCAGAGGTACGGGGAGAGGAATTTTTTTGTAAACAAATGACTATAACTTGATAACCAGTACATATAATTTCACGAATTTTGGCTTGTTGGAAAAGAGATTCAAAGCATTGGAATTTCAAGTCAACAGTCAGATATGCACAAAACACAGAGCACGTTAAAGTAGAGGAGTCTAATTTTATCAAATTCTATGAACGTTTTCAAATAGCAGCAAGGTTTTCTATCAAAAAATAGGTGAAATGAGAGAGAAATCAGAAAAAACCCAAAACGAATATCTTTTTCCGTTTGAGAGAAAACTCGCATTTCATGTATTTTGTTGCTTATTATGCCATTTCCCAGAATTGGATATCAATATAGCAAAAGCTCTGTAGAATGTTTGTTTTCAGGAATTGCTATACAAATTAAGATAGTTCCCAGTAACGTTTAACCACTTTAATATGGTGTTACTACTTTATTATAAAATTACGATCGAGAAGCTATGCAGCAGTCATGAAAAAATTAAATGATTGTATTATTACGACGAAACACTTCATTAGGCGTTCAGAGGAAATGCTCAGTATTTATTTTTAAAATTCATTTATTATAAATATCTTTATCATAATATAGTAATAAATACAGTCATTGTCTAAATTCTTGAAACACTTGTTAATGTGCATGTGAAATGCATATGCAGTTTTGGACTTCAATCAATGTAGGGTAGGCAATATCTTAACGAAGGTAAGGAAATTAAATCAATTTATTTTATAAACGTCAATTTGTTGATTTGTCTGTCGTTATTAATTTTAGTGTCTTATATTTGTTAATTGTCTCCAGTTTTGTACTTCTTGATTTCTACAGTTCAATTTGTTACTTCTGTTATTAATTAATTGTAGTGTTACTGTGTGTTTTTTATCAATATTTATCGTTTTGCATTTTCATGTTGTCTTATTCCAACGAGGAAGCATTTTGGAATTTATTTTAAATGTTTTCTGAATCTTGTAGTCGTCGCATCACAAGAATATGCTGTAAGGCTTAAGAGACGTATTTAGCCACATTGCAAGGTATACGGAAACTGCAAAGCACCGGCAGACAATTCAGAGCTCGCACGTATGATTAGAAATGAAGAAAACATTACTAATGTGATTGGTTTTGTTACTGCTAATTCACATATTAGTGTACAACAAACTCCTAAAAACTTAGGTGATGCCGTAGGATCTGTAGACAATGTTTTAAAAGACCATACTATGCATCCATATCACATCACATGCGCCGAATGGAGCTGATTTTGACCACAGACTGAATTACTACCATTAGATGCTGAGCATGCTAGAAGAAACACACGATCTCTGTTACAAATATTATGGACAACTGAAGCAACATTTTCAAGTGGGAAAGTAAATCTCCATAATACACACTATTGGTCGTAATCCCCATTGTATGAGAGAATTAGATCGGCAAAATCGATGGAGTATAAACATATGGTGTGGTATAGTTGAAGAGAAAATCGTTGAAACACATTTCTTTGATGTACCACTTAATGGAAACTTGTATGTAAATTTTCTAAATCAAAGCTTAAATGTTTTACTGGAAACCATTTCTCTAGAAGTAACGTTAATAATGTGGTTGCAACATGACGGGTGTCCAACACACTTCACGCAAAATGTGCGCGAATATCTTAACGTTCAATTTCCAAGTCGGTAACTAGAAAGAGGAAGCTTATTTTCGTGACCGACCGGATCACCTACTTTGACTTACTTAGATTTTTATTTATGGGAGAGAGTGCAGGATTTGGTATTCAAACTCTACCGACGACTAGAGAAAACGATGGAAAGGAAACAAGTTCCTGTTAATAGCATAGCGATGGCTAAAGTTCAAACGGCGGTAGCCTCTACTAGTTAGATATTACTAAATATTTTATTATGAATATTTTATTAAAGCAAGTTGTGTCAGATTGTAATATTTTGTTACTTTGGACTATTATTTACGGACCACCCCGTAAAATTGAATTATCTTTAAAAAACGTTGTTAATACTTTTTTCCGTAAGCTACTTTAGGTAGTCTTTTGATTTTTTACCATTTATTTATTACCCTAGAGAAAACTTTCATTAGAAGTATTTTTTCAATAACGACCATGATTGTTGACTTATTCATATATAGTGCTCTAACACCCTTATTTGTGAAATCATTTTAGCCAACACGGTTACGTATTCAAGTTTTGTTATTTTTCACAATTTTTTTTGTTTGTTTCATATGAGAAACTTTTTTATTATGAATTTTACGAAAAAAATTTATCCTTCATAAAAAGTCCTGCTTTCTAAAAAAATGATACCAAACGATTCAAGTTTGAGATGATATGCACAAGATTAGAACAAAATGGATAAAGAAAATGTTACTGGGAATTAAAAATTATAGGTAAGTTTAGACTCTTAGTAGTATATAGATACGATTATTAAAAAATAAACTTTTCAATAACAAAGACGTTTCAAGAATATCACTCTTTCATCGTGAATAAATGCATTTTATTATGGATTTCAAGCTACAAATTCTCACTGTACATTGTTTTGGCCTTTTAATACTTTCTTAATTTATTTCAAGTTTATTTACACTTTTTTTTCAATGTTTTTCTTCAGTGTTTTTGTACTATGATTAAAAATAATCCAGAAACCAGGTATCACTTGAAAGGTTTGGAAATGTCATTTTTAGTAAGTCAGCAATTGGAATATTTAATTATTTAAACATGGCGTTGAAATTGAATATGCAAGAAAAATTGAAATTGTTTTAATTGTTGGCGAAAATTACAAAACGTTTAGAGAAGCTACAGAAATTGTCAACAACAGACACCCTGAGAAAAATATTCATTTTACAACAGTAGGGAACATAGTTACTAAATCCAACACTCTTGAAGTGTAGAAAATAATTATAAGATGAAACGGGTAGAACATAATGTATCAAGTAATGTTATCCGTAGTAGAAGAGCCTAAGAAATCTCTGCGAAAGAGGTCAACAACATTGTCAAATCATATTGGTAAAACAATTATTGCAAAATATTGAAAGAACAAAATTTCGGCCTTGCAAACGCAAATTTATACATACTTTGAAACAGGTGATTATGAGCGATGGTTCGAATTTTGTTCTTTAATACAAGGAGAGATAGAAAATAACCCTTACATAACAAGCAACATCATTTTTACCGACCAAGCAACGTTCACCTATAATGGTACTATCAGTTCACAAATTGTCGTTGGTGGAATGCCGTTAATCCAAATTTTATTATCCAGACACGTGATCAGTATTCTTTTAAAACTAACGTATGGTGCGGAATCTATCGACATGGAGTAATAGGACCTTTTTTTTTCGAGAAACTCTATATGGTGAACGTTACTTACTTTTTTCAAATAACCACTTGTTAATTTTATGCATGAACTACCCATAGATGATAGGCTACGAATATATGGTACCAACAAGATGGTGCATCATTCCACAGTACAAGGGATGTAAGACAACACTTAAATACCCTTTTCAATGAAAAACTGAGCGTTACTATTGGGCGTGTTTTGACATTTTAAATCTATGATCTTCCAACCTACATATACATATGTAGGTATAGAAGGTTATGCAATCGATATTTTTCACTATGTGTGTGTATGTGTGTGTGTGCGTAAGTGCGGGTGTGGGTACACGTGCACGTGCGCGGTGTATGTCAGTATCCACTATAACTCCGGAACGATCAATTGTACGTAGTTGAAATTTCGTATTTAAACTTGATTTCATTTCACCTAAAGCTGATTAATCAATTAACTAGGACAAACCCAGCGGCGGAGAGAAGGGTGTATGAACGATAGTTTTTAGTTTTTATCAAATTCTGAAACATCTTCATACTTAAAATATATAAAAATAGCGACATGCAGGTCTTAAAATCATAAATTACCCATTGTAACGGGTGCCTGAGAAATTTAAATTTCGCGCTATATTAAATGCTGTTTTATAGTTATGTTATTTTATTGATTAAGAAATTATTGTTTGTTGTGTGTATATAAGTTTATTTGATATTAAAACGTGAAGCTTAAAATTACTTCAATAAGTTAGGTACATATTTAATTAGAAAATATTTAAAGTAAACGCGGCAATTTGCAAATGCATAACTGAATTCTAGAAAGGGGGGAAATGAACGTAAGTAGTTAGTTTAGGTAGTGAGTGTTGCTAGAGATTAACCAAAGAGTGGTTGTTGCCGTGGCACCAGTGACAAAGTAATAATCACGCTGCCCTATAAATTGAGAAAATAAAGCCTAAATTTAGTTAATATGGTAATAAAGAAGTAGATAGAATACTTTCCTTATCAAAAGATAAATTTCTAGAGTGAATAAAAGTGCGTATACTGTCAAATAAGTGATGAGAAGAAAAGTGACGTTATAAAGAAATAAATTAGGAGTTTTGTGCATATTGGAGGTCCTACATGACTACATTTAAATGGTGAACGAACGATATAAAATACGATAACCGGCTTAAATTGGTAAAGCAGTAAATAAAGAAGAACAACATGAAACTATTAACAATTAGTTTGTACGATTCATCATTGCCGTTTGTGTTTACATACTATTCGTAGTGAAACTTGAACAATTAAAGTGATGATTAAAAACTATAAATATATTCAGAAAATATTCACACAATCACTAAATTGTTGGAAAGAAAATTTGGAATTGTGCAATTCAGGGACAAGCTTCCAATGGAAGATAATTGGGAACAAAGAAAGTACGGCTTCAGGTCGGTGGCATAGTGTAACGAATTATCGAACCTTTGGCCTTCAAAACGTGACAAGTAATATTGCAACCGGTGTATGCGTTTTATTTTCCTTTAAATTAGTGTTTATATCAACGCTGAATGAAACATTTCATTCACGGTTGATACAGAAACTATGTGTGCATATTAGATGATAAAAAACTAAATATAATAATAGGGTTGTTTTTTACGGATTATTCTAAACAAATCGTTTCTGCATTTTGGGGATTTAGTAATTATTAAATAAGTATAATGTTTGGATTATTTTATTTATTAGCCATTACGAATACTAAAAGCTTTAAGGCTGAAAGAAGTAATTTCAATAAATTTACAAATTACATATATCTTAAGAACATCCAATCGAATATAATTTTGGTAATTGATAACAATAGTCATTTCTTTTAATAAACTAGTTAGCCTGCGCAAACAAATAATAAAGGAATTTTGTGAAGCAAACATCGAGTTAATTTACTCAAACTGAAATCTGATAGAAGTAAAATAAATTTTGGTTAATGAATGATATCTTTAGAAATTGAAACTACCCAAATTAAATTAAATGGTAACCATTTTAAGTTCTCACAAAAACAATATAAATTTTTATGAAAGGATTTTGAAATTATTAAAAACTTGTATTCATTTATTTGTTACTCATTAGTAAAAAATGCAAATATATTAATTAATTAGATGCAAATATTTTGATTATAAAAATTCTCAACAATTTGTCGACCTGGTTCAAATCCTTCTCGAGGTAAACTTTTATTTATGTATTTAATAAAATTAATAATAATTTTTAATGAACATTCAGATGTTGAAAAAAAACGAATACTTAAACTCCACTTTAAGAACTATGTACCTTCCAATGGCGTGTGAGTCAAAAATTACATAGTACATAATTACTTTGCTGGATTTCTTTCCAAACTCTAACCGAGCTGATCGGTCAGTGAACACGATCAGCTTAGCATTCGTTAAGTAATGGGTGCGATTCCTGTTACCGTCTACCCTGTATGAGGTTTTCTCAGGGGTCACCATTTAAGCAAAAGCTGGGGTAGTAACTTCTCCTCATGACGCCAACTGCGTTCCCTACAATCCTATTCTGGTCGCACCTATCCTTAGTCCAACTAGTCATACATATGTATGTTAAGAATCCATCCCCATTGTGGAGGAATGAAACACTTGCCTTTTCTTTCCCCAAACTCTAATAGGAATGAATGTTTAATAAGCGAAATTTCACGTACATCCTCTTATCGTTTTGGAGTTATTGAGACACACACGCACACGTGCGCATACACACACGCACGCACACGTTTGTGCGCACGTACTCATCCCCGTCCGTTGGTCCCCCATATATCCCAGAAAGAATTCTAAATAATTGGAATAGAGGAATATAGGATTTAGTAAAATGTAAACTTTCATTATTATTACACATAATTAAAATACACTTTTATATTTATATTTTACATACGTAAACGGGTGTTCTGATTTGTTATCTTCAAGGCAGTTTAATATTTAATTTTACTAAAATTGGAGTCAATAGTTGGCTTTATACGTTTATCAACCTGCTATATTAATAGCAGGATTATGTTTGCGTTTTCATATTTTTTATTTTTCGTAAATTTATTCTAACATCTTAAACAATTCTTAAACAATTACCACTACTGAGGAGATTAACTGTAATTGTTATCGAAACGTTTAGATTTACGTAAAACATAAATATAAAAACTCATGATTAAAAACCCGAAAAAGCTAAGTATTTTGGTTATAGTGTTGTTTTGTCGTGACGTTACCGGAGTAACTAATCTTAGCTGTGCGCCGGCCAACTGCATTATCATATCGTATCGTGGTAAGAACGTGAAAAGTACAGATAGGCATGTGTCAGGCAAAGAGTAACAATATCTATTGCACACTGGCCAGTAATTTGAGTCTGGTAAATCGTAATTCATGTGCTCGAATTTTTTTACCATAACAACCATTGCGTAAAATTTAAATAAATCATAAAATGTTAAATTGCCTTGCCATGTTATTTATCACAAATATAATGGATGTTAATAATAATGCTTCTTCCTCATTAAATATTTGGTTCTTACATTGAAACCCATCTTTGGTCAAATTGGCCTTGCAAAAAAATTTTATCATCCAGTTGACGTTTTGTAACGTTAGTAATGTTTGTAACAGTCACATAAATCAGTCTATTTTATTTATATTTCATAGTTATTTTAAATATTGCGACTTTGAAATGGCATTTGTTACAAGAAATCTGTCCAAGTTTGATCAATGTGCGGTCATTAAATTTTTGCGTGCTGAGGGGTTGCAATCGACGCAAATCCATTTCCGATTGCAGACAGATTATGAAGAAACATCTTTTGCCTATCCAACTGTAAGGGAATGGTGCCAAAAATTTAAAAATGGTAAAGAGGGAACAAAAGACCAGGTACATTGTGTAC
Source organism: Vesta saturnalis (assembly GCA_036346205.1). Lineage (NCBI taxonomy): Eukaryota > Metazoa > Arthropoda > Insecta > Coleoptera > Lampyridae > Vesta > Vesta saturnalis. The sequence continues at coordinate 1,767,779 of JARFJB010001142.1, read as the reverse complement.
TGCATCAACAGACACAAATATAGCGCGCGTGGACGGTTTGGTTAGAGAAAATCGTCTAATTTCGATCAGAGCGATATCACAAAATATTGATGTGAGTGTAGGATCCGTCCATCGTATCGTACAGAAACTGGATTCCAGAAAAGTTTGTTCGCAATGGGTTCCTCGTCTTTTGGCTGAGGATAAAAAATGTTTGCGGATGGATTTGTCTCAGCAACACCTTACGGAGTACAACGAAAATTGTAATAACTTCCTTTTATCAATAGCTACTGCTGACGAAAATTGGTGCCATTATTTCGCACTATCCAGTAAGTTGTCACCGATTCAATGGAAACATTCAAAGTCACCACCATCAAAAAAGTGTTTACGGCACAAATTTCCGCAGGCAAGCTGATGCTAACATTTTTTTTTGACAACAAAAGACCATTACTGATAGAAACTCTGAATAAGCTTCATCAAGCAATAAGACGAAAACGTCCAGGAAAACTTTCCAATGGTGTCACGACACCGCGCGGTCTCACGTCTCCAACGTATTGAATGAAAATTTGCAAAGAAAAAAATGCAGGGTTTTTGAACATCCACCCTACAGCCCAGATTTATCGCCTTGCGATTTCCATATCTTTGGCCCACTGGAAAAGGTATTGAGAGGTAGACGTTTTGAATCGGACGCAAATACAAAACGCCGTCAAGCAAATCAGCAGCCAAAAATTTTACGAGCACGGTATAAATCGGTTGATGAAGCAGTGGGACATGTGCCTTAATTGTGGAGGTGATTATTTATAAATTTATTTCGGAATATATTTTTTATAGTCCAAATTTGGGTTTCAATTGATCAACTCTAGTATTATAATTTTTGAATGCTCTAATGATAGGTATTATAATTTTTGAATGCTCTAATGATAGGTATATCGAAAGCGGTCGAACAACAATGTTACTGAATTATTGAAACTGAAATTGGTAGAACATATACAGGACTTATTTTAATATTTTACTTAAAATATAATTCAGAACCTGTTTTTGTTATAAATTCAATCTCTTTTAGAACCCTAATTAGTTTAACGATAAAAATTCACAAAACAATATTCTTTCATTATATTTAGAAACAAATCCTATTTAAGTCTTTCTTATTTTTTTTAATAAATATACAATGGATCGTTACTTTTTTTATTATATACAGTATTATAGAACGTAATTGAAACTTATTGATCCTTTCACAAATATAAAAAGAATCTAAACAACAAAAAAATATATGTCAGCAGTTGTACTCTATTTTATTAAATTCGAAACATACAAAGGATAATTGTATACATTTAAACGGCATACAATCGTTTTCATTGCAGATAACGTAATTTTATCAGAAATTCATGTCGTAAAGTATTTTTAATAAATTTACGATATTTTTGATTTGGAATATGTTTTTCATAAATATTAATCACGTGTAATGAAAATGAGCACATGTTCAGCTTGTATTAAATTTATTAAGCATTTTATACAAAAAATAAAACCGTCGTATGTTAGCAAACATGAAACCTACTCCTTCCTGATTTAAAACTTTTCTGGAATTATTAACCGTCACAAAATACGAAATATGTTTGGATCTCCAGGAATTTAACCCTGCCTATTCAGTATCATTTTACCACACAAAAGTCGGAACAGTCTCCTTCAATGGTGGTTCCGAATGCTCAGTAATTCTCCTCACGGAAACTTCATCAAAAATGCAGTAAGACGAATTTATGGATATTATTTAAATTCACTTTTAATTACTATTATTAATTGACATGAAATGTTAAACAGTAATACATATATTTCAATGAGTTAACGTTTGTTGAAATCTGACTCACAATAATACAGTTGAAGCAATTTTATCCTAAAATTATATAATTTTCCAAAAAGAGGGAAGAAGTTATATTTGTATGTCAATTACAAAGGTGTGTCACATTCTTACGCAAAGTATGCTATTACAATAGTTCTAGTGAGTATTAATTTATAGACTATAATATATTTTTTTAAGAGGCAGATCAAGCTTTAAAGTCAGAATTTAGAATTTCGGAATTTATTAAAGTTTCCTTTCGCTTAGAATCATTAAATGTTACACCAATTTTTCATTAAAGTTTATATTGTAATGAAGATTGATTGCGTAAAGTAAAAGAGAAAATATAGACTAGTCCTTAACAATTAGTAAAATTTATTGTTGTAATGGAAACTTATTCATTAACAGATTGACAATTGCCACAAAAACGAATTAACTCAAATTAATTGAAAGAAAGGAAACGAATGTGAAATGTATAATTGTATTTTTTGCTTAACTAATCTTTTATTGGTACAATCTGTTAATTTTCAGTAAATATTTGACTAATAGCTCATTTAACAAATTAAAGGAGTATACAATTTTTCGGGTAATTTGGCACTTATTAAAGACAACGTGTTTGATTTTTGTTTTGATACCAGATTTTGCTTTGTGATTTGCGACCCTGACCCTGATTGTTATTTTGTCATTTCCATATCTGCTTGATACCTGTCTTCGATTTATGATTTGTTTTGTAATATTCATACCTGCTGATACCGTACTTCGATATGTAATTTACGATCTTGCTTAATGATTTGTTTTGTGTAATTAATACACGCGTGATACTGGACATCTATTTTTGATCTGTAATTTTGAGTGTAGCATGTAATTTCATTTTCGAAGCATCGCCCTTACCTTAATCGATAGAATTAAATGCAAATCGATAATTTTACCAGGGAATATACTTTCTAATTGAAAATTCCTCTTGTTTACGTTGCTATACTACAATTCAAGGTAAGAGTCGCATAGTTATACGTTCACTCTTGATATTTGCTAAATATTTTCAGAGATATTAACTGGGAGCTTAAAAAACGTTATCTGATCTGTTGTTGTATACATTCCTCTTTAATTTATATACAGTGAAAAGTTGCTTAATTGGATTACCCATCTTTTGATTAATAGAAATTCTACATAATAGCGTAGTCAGATAACATCAGTCATCGTCATAACCATCATTTTATTTAATTTTTGCCAGCGGCATTGAAACAATATATAATAAAATTAAATAGACAAATATTAGTCAAAATACATATTTACTGAATTCTATGATACACTGTCTTGACGCGATACGATATGTACCGGGTGGCCAGATAAGGATGCAAAGTGCTGTTTCTCGGAAACTATTCGCCGTAGAGAGTTGCGGTAAAAAATTTTATTACTAAGTGGGCAAAAAAAGACTGTGGAAAATATTTTCAAATTTACAAGATGACCGCCAGGGGGCGTAACCGCCATCCTAAACTTTTAAAGTGATTTTTTACTGAAATGCACCTAGTAAATGTATCAAAAAATTATATGCTTTTTAAAGCTCAGTTTTATTCGAGTAATTTTTGTTTAACGTATCTATTAAAATAAAGTGGTGGGGGTTAATTCAGTGATTTTTTAAATAAACAGCTGTAACTCCTAAACGACTGAACTGATTTTAATAAACTTAGTCTCGTTGGAAAGAGCATTTATTGCTACATCAAATCCATCTTACCTGTAATATGTCTAATTTTTAGTGATGCCGCTAGAGCGCGTTTTTTAATATAATATCAGAAAATTGCAAAATTCTCTAAACAATTAAATGCGACTTTTTTTCCGTAAAAATGAGATGAAATCATCCCTAAATAGGTTAGTGAAAACCGCATCTCGATATCTTATTCATACCATAAAATATCGAAGACAGAAGTTTAGTTATTATGAAATTTAAATAAGTCCATGTTACACCGATATTTATTCTTATTTATTTGTCTTTTTGCAAGATTCAATGAAAAATTTCATCATTTTATAATTTTTAAATAATAAAAGCTTTCATAATTTCAAAGATTAAAATGAAACATGTACCTATAGAATGCATAGAATATGCAAGTGCAGAATAGGCAGAATATTAGGAGTAGGCCATTGAGAAAAAACAAATACTCAAAATCAAATTGTAAACAAATATTAAAATTTGACAGACACTGCAATTTATGTTTGTTGCACAAATAAGTCCTTAAAACTACCTATAATCTCTTTTACAAATGATGAATCTATGACTGTGGTATATTTTGAATGTGTTAAAAACGCGGCATTGGGTAAAAGAGTATCCTCAGCTCGATATCCAGATCGGCGTCTACACGATGCGAGAATTTTTCCGCATTTAGTGCAAAACTTGCGTAACACTGCAAGCTTTCGACCAAAGTTGCTAAGAGACTCGGCCAGAAGAATGGAAGACAATATTGTTATTCTCTTAGCATACATATCATTGAATCCCCACATTAGTACGAGAGCAATGTCTCTCGCGTTGGATATATTACGAAGTACTATTCAAAACATTTTAAAGGATCATAGGTAAGTTCTTATATCACTGAAAATACTACTTTCAATGTTTCACAATGTGTTTGTAATTTCAAATTTATAGAATGCACCCGTATCATATGGTTTTACATCAAGCATTAGTTGACGAAGACTTTGTCCGACGGATAGATTATTGTCATTGCATGTTGGGCATGATCAGAGAAAATAGAGGATTTTTATCCGAAATTCTTTGGACGGATGAGGCCACTTTTAAAAGTGATGGAAATGTTAATTTGCATAATATGCATTATTGGTCTGACACCAATCCTCACTGGTTGCACGTGGTCCAACATCAAGGTCGTTGGAGTGTTAATGTGTGGTGTGACATCCTGGACGAACCTATTATAGGTCCCTATTTCTTTCATGAACCACTAAATGGTGCCGTGTTTATTGACTTTCTGGTAAACCAATTGCTTATTTTATTAGAAGTTGTGTCGTTGCAATTACGGCAAAATATGTTTTTGCAACTAGATGGTTGCCCAGCACATTTTTCAATAAATGTGCGAGAACACTTAAATTTAATATATCACCAGGGGTCGGTTAAAAGATATTGTTTACGAAACTCCAACAACAACGAGAAACGACATGAAAGTACGAATTCGAGAGGCCATTCGTAGCCTGTCAAGAGCAGAAGTTGAAGCTGCTGTAATGTTCACGCATGAGCGCAATGTCAGGTTGCGATGACGCACCCTGTATGTAGGATGTTATAATGACGTGTATTATGTGTTTTGAGTACGGCTGTATTGAGTTTGAACGAAAAAAATTTTTTGTGTGTGCATAATGTATGTGGGTATATGATACGCCACTGGAAATTTAGAGAAATATAATTCAGTATGTAGATCGTGTATTTGAATGTTATAGAGACTTTAGTGTTGGAATAATTAGATTCTGATGAATGTAAATGTGAAGAGAAATTTGTCTATGGGACGATAATGCTTTCCACTGGATTGCTACTGTTTTGCTGCTGTTAGAATGGAATGTTGGAAGATAGAGGAGTAATCTTGGTCAGAAAATGTGAAGAATAAGTGTAGAATGTTTTAGGAAATATGTAGAGAAAGATTGGGTGTGTTTAAGTGTTAATTTCAGAAGGGTTTTGTAATGTTGTGCAATTGTTTTGAGAATATGTGTATGTATATGGAATTTGAGACCTTAGACGGTACTGATTTTTGCAAATGTTGCGGAACGAGATCGAGCGCATGTTGGAGATAACTGTTAAAAGTTGCGTAATTATTCAGAGTGGCTACTGAATGAATGTAATGACGAAAAATGATTTCTTCAGAAGTAATTGTAAAATTTGTAAGTGAAAACAAATATGGCGATGTATTGTAATTACACGCGTGCTTGTATAGAGGGAAGCAGCTATCAGAACTATGACACTTTGAGTAAACACTATTGGAGAATATAACGCGGAAGGAAGACATGTTTAAAGATGGATGACTGAAGTTATACATAGGGAAGTCAGAGATTGACGAAGTTAGTTGAAGTAAGGGAGTTGAAGTTAGCTTTTGGCTTGTGATGAGAGCTCGGTGAGACGCGCACGCGAGGTAGTGTGGGATAGAATGTGATGATGGTGGAGTATTTGTGAATTTTAATGAGGCAGTAATTGTTTAAACAACTGCGTTACCCGAAAGGGGATGAATCGTAAAAGACATTCATAAATAAAACGATTATTAAATTGAGATTGAAGATAAAAATTAGTTTGTTTATTTTCAAGAAAATAATAGTGCGTAAGCAGATTTGAATAAAGATAACAGTTGTTATGTTAAAGTGTGAAGGGCAGCGCGTGATTTTGTAACGAGATTCAGCTACAAGTATTTATGAGACCACCCGTTAAGTAAACGAAGCGTTCGTTGTATATTAAGCCAAAGTTTAAGTAACGTTATATGACATTGAAAGGTTTATTTATATAAGGAACTAAATTGGTGTAAAGGTTGCAAGAAATTTTAATCGGCAACCAAAGGTTTACCGTTATTACGTGTTTGTGGGAGTAATAACCTTGCATTGTGAATTACTCATGAGTGCACAGAGGAATAAGTTTTGTTGAGCCTTTGTAATGTGCTTCAGGCAATTTTATGCAGTACAAATGGACTACATATATTTGGTTTACGGAAGAAAGAAAAGCCAAGGATTTATGGACAAATTTGTTAAGTAAGAAATTAGATTAAGGAATTTTATGAACGCATTTAAGCCCGATTATCTTTTTGGTAGTTTATTTGCTTATAGTTGTTTAAATTATTAAATAGTTTTGAATGGAAGAGATAATCGTTCTTGAGTCGTATTGTATGGTTTGTTTTAGTAGTAAGATTGCAAAGTGGTAGTTGGTGGTTTAAATTTCAACCACGCTGATGTAATTTATGTAAATATTTGTGTTTTTTTTTTGATTATTTTATGCAGGTCAATATATATCTATCGTTAAATTTTTATTTTGTTGTTTATTTAACCAGGTATGAAACACAGTTGTAACATTTACTTAATTGGTGATCTTGTTTTGACAATTTTAAAAGTAAGCTTTGCATATTTTAATTTTTCAGATTCAAGGAACAACCTGAAAGTTTATATTAGCCAGGTTGATTACAAAATTTTATGTCAGTTTCATTAGAGCAATGCACTATTAACAGATCAGCTGTTGTCTTAAAATTTCATTAAGTATAACAAAAGTTTGAGTATTGAAACCTTAAATGTTTACGAATGTCAACTACGATTCAAAAGTAAATTAAATTTAAAAGATATCGTTCATGTTAAGAATTTTAAAATTAATTACCGTTCATTGAATGAATTTGAGTGATAAATTTTATTTAGGAATTTTCAAAATTAATTACCGAATATTGGATGAAGAAATATTTTATTCAGTAATAAGTAGAAAGTTAACGTTATACATATACGAGGGAGACGCAGAAAATATTCAGTTACTGTATTATAAATTTTTGTTTTGGAAGTGTTGGTATACGAGGTGTATTCAAAAAAAAAGTTTTTAATAACCTGGGTAGTACTAAATTAATTTGAGTTTGAGTTGAATTGTTTGGGATGAGTGTTTGTTTTAGAACCTTTGTATATGAGTTTACCGAGTAAGCACAATCCTACTTTCCACAATCAGGTAGGGTTAATTAACATCCAGCTTAAGACAATTATTTTAGCAAAGTTTCGATTGTGGTGGCGCCTAGAGACATATTTTCCCGAATTGAGCTATTTGAATGTAGGTGTAAGGTGTTTGAGCATATTAATCATTCATTTTACTTATTATTTCGACCACGTCCATCTCCCTGTTAGCTGGCTTGGCAACCCGCTTACATTAGTAAGCCTACACGACGCCTAGTGCGGTTTGGACGTGTAACACCAACAATGCATCGAGGTCGATGGGAGACAATTGAGCATTTAAGGCATTAGAGGTACTTGATGCCTACTTAATGCCTACTAATACTGGTCCAGACGGTATCCCAGCTATTGTCTTAAAGAAATGTTCCCCGAACTAGTACCAGTCCTATCTAAGCTCTATACTATCTCTATGTCTTCTGGGAATTCCCTTCATCATGGAAGTTAGCAAATGTTCAACCTATTCCCAAAAAGGCGATAAGACCGATTCCTCAAACTACCGACCAATTGCCAACACTTCCATTTTGTCTAAAATCATGGAAAAAGCCATCAATCAGCAACTGCTCACGTTCCTTGAAACTAACAAACTACTTAGTGACCACCAATATGGGTTTAAGCAAAGTCGTTCAACAGGCGATCTTCTTTCATTGTGACCCAAGTTTGAAACAATACAGTAGAGCAGTCCGGTGAAACAGTTGTAGTCGCTTTAGATATCTCAAAGGAATTTGACCAAGTTTGGCATAAGTGTTTACTTGCCAAACTCACCTCGTTTGGGTTAAATGATACGTTCATCAACTGAGTTTCTAGTTTCCTTGATAAAAGACGAATACGTGTCGTAGTTGATGGCTTTTTTCAAGAGAAGTTAGCATTAACGCGGGCGTACCACAGTGATCCGTTATAGCGCCTACAGTTTTCTGCTGTACATAAATGACCTTATTTCTTCAACAACTAACCCCATCCATTGTTTTTCTGATGATGGCACTCTTCACTGTAGTTCATCTCAGTCTACTCATAGTGATAATCCACCTTCTATGTCAAATCAAGAAATTAAAGCTGAAATGGCAAATTCAATCAACAAAGACATTCAACGTATTCTCGAATGGGAAGCAATAATCTAGTTAAATTTAATGCTAACAAAACTCAGTGTTGCCTTATGTCCGCGAAAAAGATCGATCATTTCCTGTTGTAAGTATGAATGGCTGAGTTCTAAGCTTTCAGACTCTATTACTCTGTTGGGTATAACTGTATCTTCAAATCTCTCATGGGTTGACCATCTTCTGTCAGCTACCAAAACAGCTGCTCGTAAAATAGGCTTTTGTACAGATCTAAGCAGTACTTTACCTCTCGACAACTCCTTTTGCCGTATAAGGCCCAAATTCGGCGTCATCTGGAATATAATTCTCACCTCTGGGTTAGTGCTCTCAATACGCTCTCGATATTGTTGATCGTATTCAAAAGAGAGCGATTAGGCCGTCCTTAACTTCTCACATACAGTCCCTTGAACATAGAAGGATGGTTTCAGTTCTTTCTTTGTATTATCGTTATTACAACGGCTATTGTGCTGCTGAATTATATTCTTTGATACAATCTCGGGCTATCTTTGCGAGAAACACTCGGTTCGCTCATTCACATCACCAGTATGCAGTACAAATCTCCAAACGGGCACAATCCACATTTTTCTACACGGCTTCTAAACTCTGGAATGATCTTCCTAGTTCCTGTTTTCCTCTCACTTATGATATGAGAAAATTTAAGGTAGCCGTTCATAGGCATCTATTGGCAATTCATATCCCTCTATCCATCCTCCTAAGTGTTTCTGAGTGCTTTAGCACGATATGCCTAATTTAGCCTGTTCAGGTCCACAATCATAAAAAAAAATAGTAAAGTATGATCAATAAGATCAAAGACCTTGGAAAAATCTAGATTTATACTGATAATTGCTTTTTGTTTACATTGCTAATAATATTACTAAGCATATTATGCAGTGCAGAAGCAGTTAATTTTTTTTTTATAAATCGATACTGGTTTTCAGAAAATGGTTCATATTTTTCAAACTAACTTAATGTTCTTGTTTTGATGGCATTTTCAAAAATTTTAGTAGTTGGAATAGCTATAGTTCTATAGTTTTGTATTTGATCTTTATCCTTATTTTTATACAAGTGTATAATTTTAGATTGTTTTAGCTCCTCAGTCAAATATCCAGCATCAAAACAGATATTAATTATGTAAGACAAGGCTTCAGAAATGTAATTAGTTATGATTATATTGATTTTAAAGAGACTTAGCTTGGACTGTGCCATGTGGGTTGATGTTCTGGTAGCAACTAAATACGTGGTTAAATTAGAAAAATAATTATTAAATTCATTAAAAAAAGTTTCAGAGTTATCTGTCAGTTTTCCTTTAATAGTTAAATGAATATTTTTTGGAATTGACACTTAATCTTTTTGTCAATTACATTCTTAAGAATGTTGCAGAATTTTAGATAATAACTACGCATGATTGCAGCAACAAAAATAAACGACGTTTGTTCACTGAATCATCTAAATTATTGATGTTAAAATAGCCACATATTATAAAAAATTGCTTCGTTTTTGAGCGTTTGTCTAAAAGATATTCTAATTTATCAAAAAAGACAGCAATCTTGGAAGCTGAAATTCTGTATACACATATAACAGTTACATTGTGTTCTATTATTTGAACTCTACAGCATTCAAAAAGAGATTCGGTGCTTAATAATGAATGAGAGAACTAAGCCAATGTTCTGAAATACAAATTACGTTGATGTTAATATGTTGTAATAACACTTCTATACCTAATATTTTATTTTGTGTTCCTTGAACTTTGAGATGCGCCACTGTGAAACATTTTAGATTTAATTTAAAAAAGATGAAAATTGATAAAAATATGGTTACTGCAATGTTGTGAATGTTCTTCCAAAACGTGTTTGTCCGTGAAGCTACTGTCTTAATTTGTGCTAAATTATCTGTATTTATAAAACGTGAAACAATGTTATAATCTGCAAGATGGTGACATGATTTACGTTGGAAACTATCTATAATTTGATTGATCATTTCACATAGTTTAAATTTTCCCGCCTTGTGTAAATGAATTCCATTCGTTACTAATGGACGCATTAATATCTAGAAAGTTTATTTTATTTCTACAATGATTGATTTTTCCAAATAATTCACAGTTGTATTGATATATCAATACAACTGTGTCTGTGTCTTGTCTGTCTCTGTACCTCTGCCTGTCTCTGTGTCTGTGTCTGTGTCCGTGTCTGTGCCTATGCTTATGCCTGTGCCTGTGACTGTGCCTGTCTGTGTCTGTGTCTGTGTCTATGTCTGTGTCTGTGTCTGTGTCTGTGTCTGTGTCTGTGTCTGTGTCTGTGTCTGTGTCTGTGTCTGTGTCTGTGTCTGTGTCTGTGTCTGTGTCTGTGTCTGTGTCTGTGTCTGTGTCTGCGTCTGCGTCTGCGTCTGTATCTGTGTCTGTGTCTGTGTCTGTGACTGTCTATGTCTGTGTCTATGTCAGTATATGTGTCTGTGTCTGTGTCTGTGTCTGTGTCTGTGTCTGTGTCTGTGTCTGTGTCTGTGTCTGTGTCTGTGTCTGCGCCTGCGTCTGCGTCTGCGTCTGCGTCTGCGTCTGCGTCTGCGTCTGCGTCTGCGTCTGCGTCTGCGTCTGCGTCTGCGTCTGCGTCTGCGTCTGCGTCTGCGTCTGCGTCTGCGTCTGCGTCTGCGTCTGCGTCTGCGTCTGCGTCTGCGTCTGCGTCTGCGTCTGCGTCTGCGTCTGCGTCTGCGTCTGCGTCTCCGTCTGCGTCTGCGTCTGCGTCTGCGTCTGCGTCTGCGTCTGCGTCTGCGTCTGCGTCTGCGTCTGCGTCTGTGTCTGTGTCTGTGTCTGTATATGTTTGTGTCTGTGTCTGTGTCTGTGTCTGTGTCTGGTCTGCGTCTGCGCTCTGCGTCTGCGTCTGCGTCTGTGTCTGCGTCTGCGTCTGCGTCTGCGTCTGCGTCTGCGTCTGCGTCTGCCTCTGCGTCTGCGTCTACTTCTGTGTCTGTGTCTGTGTCTGTGTGTGTGTGTGTGTGTGTGTCTTGTATATGTTTCGTGTCTGTATATGTGTCTGTGTCTGTGTCTGTGTCTGTGTCTGCGTCTGCCTCTGCGTCTGCGTCTGCGCCTGCGTCTGCGTCTGCGTCTGCGTCTGCGTCTGCGTCTGCGTCTGCGTCTGCGTCTGCGTCTGCGTCTGCGTCTGCGTCTGCGTCTGCGTCTGCGCCTGCGTCTGCGCCTGCGTCTGCGTCTGCGTCTGCGTCTGCGTCTGCGTGCGTCTGCGTCTGAGTCTGAGTCTGAGTCTGCGTCTGCGTCTGCGTCTGCGTCTGCGTCTGCGTCTGCGTCTGCGTCCGCGTCGCGTCCGCGTCCGCCTGTATGAACTGTAAATGATGCTGGAGCATGTCTCATTAGTTTTTATAGCTGCAATCTAATTACACTGGTTTTTACGTAAACAGATTTAGGTGAGAAAAACGAACTACAAATCAACTTCGACGCAACTACATTTCAGATAGAGTAGTCTGATCAATCTCATTTTATACGTTTAGCATGTTTCTTATGAATATTCGAATTCAGTTAATCAAAAATCTTACATTGTTTTACTACAGGATGGTTTTTGTAAACAGTAATCTAAATCAAAATAGTATTTTTGATTTTTGCAGGTAGATTTTTACAACGTGGTGTCATCACATAGTAACATTACGTAACGATGTAAACATGTATGTATGGAGTTTAAAAACTCACATTCAGTTTTTCTAAGCAACAAATCTAGTTAAGTTTATTATCCTCCTATTGTGTTCGGGTCAATATGACCCAATCGCGTTCTTCTAATGTGCATAATTTGTTAATTTATTTAAATATTTCGTTGCCACTGCATGACTTTTATTTAATTGCTCTGATAACGGTGTACCTAGATTGATATTAGAAAATTATAATTAGTTTTTTTAAATTCATTTGTTACACTCACTGTGTTTGGGTCTATATGACTTGGTGATTTGTGTGGTTCAAATAAGAAGAACGAGAACCAGATTATTATCATAGACGAATATATTTTATTAGTTTTGTTTTATTTTCAAATATATAAATATCTTACATAATATTGCCACAATATTGCGCATATTGCATGCATTATTTTCATACGGCTGAACAAGTTTATTCCTGTTGAGACTTGTCTGTGCCTCCGGGTATAAATGAAGCCAGTGAGCATCTGTGTGTTAGTTTCGTAGTAAATATCCAACTTAATGCTATACTCTAATAAGAAATACCTAACAATTGAAATTTATGACTAAAAATGTGTAGTTAGAGAGTGCTTACGGATAGTGAACTTGAGAAACTTTTTTGTGTTTCTGATAGTGACTATAATGCTTCTGAAAAAGAAGACCATTTGTCCGAAACCGAGATATATAATAGGGAGTCGGATGATGAAGTGAAAGCAACGATTTCAGATGAAGCTGAAACGGATAATCACGTAACTTCAAAAGATGGGAATATAGTATGGAATGAAAGGACACATCAATCGGGAAGGTTATCAGCAGCAAATATTATTTCGTTGATTTCTGGGCCAACAAGGTATGCTACGTCGCGAATAATTGATATAAAATCCGCGTATTTATTATATTTCATACCCAAAATTGTAAGCCACATTTTGAAAATGTCAAATCTAGAAGGCAAAAGACTTTGAGACGATATGTTTCAAGAACTAACATTAGTTGGCCTAATGTTTCTAGCTGGAGTGTATAAATATCATGGAGAGGCAACAGCCAATCTGCCGGATGGAAACGTAGGTCGTCCAATATTCAAACCAACAGTGTCCCTATAACGATTTCATGTAATTGCAAAAATAATTCGCTTTGACGATAAAAAGCTCGATCACAACGGCGCCAAACTGATAAATTGGCCCCATACGGGACTTGTGGGATGAATGGGTTGCAATTCTACCTAAGCTCTATAATGTTCACGAAGATGTAACAGTAGATGAGCAACTGGTACCTTTTAGAGGCCGCTGTCCTTTTAGACAGTAAGTACATTGCAAATAAACCTGCTAAATACGAAGTCAAGATTTGGACTTTAAACGATTCTGTAACTGCTTATGAGTACAACATGCAATTTTACCCTCGGGAAAAAAGGAGGTGAATCTCCAGAGAGAGGTCAAGGCAAAAGAGTTGTGCTAAATCTAACTTATGGTCTAAAAGGTCACAAACGTAACGTGTAATAATTTTTTACCACGTACGATCTGGGGCAAATGCTATTGAAAGGAAAAATAACCATGCTTGGCACTATTCGCAAAAATAAGCCTGAATTTCCAGTGCCATTGGTCTGCAACAGGAAAGAAGTTCTTTCTTCAAAGTTCAAAGGACATGTCAATAGTTTCCTATATTCCGAAACGGAACAAAAATGTGACGCTCATGAGCACCATGCACCACGACAACGGAGTGTGTAACCAAGATCACAAAAAGCCGTTTAAGATTTCAGATTACAACAAAACTAAAGGTGCTGTAGACACGTTTGACAAGTTAATAATAACACACACATGCAGCCGGAAAACTAAAAGACGGCCAATGACTATCTTTTACAATATCATGGACGTTTCAGCTCGAAGTATTCCTGCAGCTAAAATGGTTATAAAGACACGTTCTTCAACCGGTAATTCCGAAGTAAGGGAACAATCAACCACAACCAAGCGTAAATGATATTTTTGTCCCTCTTCAAATGATAATAAATCTAATATGGTATGTTGTAATTGCTCAAAATACCTATGTAAAGCTCATGTGTATTACTACTGTCAAAACTGTAACAAATAAATGTATATACCTAATTACTACGTTTTTCAGATGTTCTTTACATAACATTTATAATATGTAAGAAAATTAAAATAACGTAATAAAATGTAATAAATACTACATTTTATTTCTTATTATTATTTACTGTTATATCAATTTAACGACAAGAATGTCATGATGGGATTGACTTAATAAATAAATAAAATCAGTTGCACTACAGTTGTCTTATGAGTTAATATAACACCCCTTATTAGAATACTATTTCAAATCTCACGCCCCGAGGATGCTACTGATATATGAGATGTAATCTTAAATATCTGATGTGGAACACCACACGACCTTTCAATCTACAAAATTGAAATTAAAAGAAATGAAATAATTTTGATTTCAATTTTTTTAAATAACTATGCAACCTCTTTTTTACACGTTCATAATGAAAACAGACCACATTGTTAAAACAAAAACAATAATCTATGTCAGAATGACGTTTAAACCATCATGCCAGATATACATTCGTAGACATAAATACATGTAAGGTAAAAAAAAATTCCATAGCTGCCCGCTTCTATAAAAATATCGATAATACAGCTTCAGCATTATCAATCATATTCATTTAATTTTCACATTTATTTCGCTTTACATTAGAAAATGTTATAAAGGAAATTTATGTAAAATTAAATTTTCTTTAAAAAATACGTCTACACTTTTTTTTATAAAGTTAATCGTTATTCAGATAATGAAAAAATTTGAACTAACATTCTACCTTAGGAATTTTTTTACCGCTAAATTATCCGTCTTATCAAAAAATTGTATAGAATATAATTAATCGATACGTTTAAGGTCTGTGACTGGGCATTATATCTTTGAAATATGCAGCTGTTTTAGATATATTTGATAAAAATCAAAAACTGACCCTGATAACCCCCCTCACCGCCGCTGGATTTCTTCCAAAATCTAATCAGCTCTAAGCCAAATGAAAATAAGCTTAAATACATTTTAAGTACGTAGGTATTTTCGATCTCGACTTATCGTGGATACTAACATACATCCATACACACACACATCCAAGCATCATGGCCGATCTTGACGAAACTTGGCCAAAAGTTGTAAAATGAGCTAATAAGTCGATTTAGCAATAGTGAAAAAAAAGTCGATTGCATAACCTTCTACACCTACATGTGTATATGTAGGTTGGAAGGTAAAAATAGTATTACTTATAATAAATGATTAAAAAGCCCTTTATCTTTTTATCACCGATAATAACCAAGGTATTTTTGATAGAATGCGATTTCAGATCAACACCTTGCATTTATTTCTATATCACTTTGCGCTTTAAATTGAGATGCAATTAAAAATCTGTTTATATATTTGGTTTTGATTGATGTAAGCGTGGGAGACAATTATGACGTCAAGATGAACTAAGATACATTAAACGTGTCTGCGGCTGCCTACCCTCCAGGGGTTTGGACCACCAAAAAGGTGAATTAATATGAAGCAAGATGTATCTGGACCAACCGTACCCCTAAAACTTTGGGGCTGGACCGGCAAAAGGGCTCTTAATACCGCCAAAAGGGACTTAATTAGGGTTAAAACGACATCAAGGGGTTGAAAATTCCATCAAGGGCTTGAAAATGGCTCCTGAAAAGAAGACGTCAAAAAAAGGGACGGTAAATGAGCGGGGCGGTTGCACGAAGTTCAGACGTCGGCGTCGTTGTCCCTCAGCTGTCCCCATTCTACTCTTACTAATTTGTCTGTTTTATTGGGAACAAGTTTCATGTAATATATGAATTCATATCAGATTACTAAGATAAACTTAATGTAACTAGCAATATAAGTTTGACACAGGTACTGATAATTTGACGTTCCTATTTTTGCGGTGGGAGCTGTACATAAGCAATATAATACACTCATATGTAGATAAAAGAAAAAATTGTTCACATAATCCGACATAATGTGTGAGAAACAGAAACTACCACTATAATTTTAGTTACTATTATTTAACACACCCTAAAGTAGTATCTTTTTCCAATGGATTACTAAAATATGAGCTCTGCGGAATGAAAGGGCGGAGGTTATACGTAAAAGGATAGTATGAAATATGAAAGTCATCCACAGAGTTTGCATTTGAAAACATTAAACTGAATGGCAGTAAAGAGTTTGTTCGAGATTTATAAAGGGTTTTAAGAAAGTGCAAATATTACATTTGTATATTTCATATTTAGTGTTTACCATAATATTAAACTTACTATTTACTATTTCAAAGAAAGATTAACCCAGATGAGTATAATCTGGAGTGTTCGAACAACTTCAGATAAACTAGTTTGTCGTTAATTAGTTCTTAAAGTTAGGGATCCTTTAGCATCGATGACAAGGGGTCTTCCCGAGGGTATTTCTATTTACAGATGTTTAATTTGTATAAAGTGCTTTTGAATGCAACATATCTTGAAGTAAGGAGTTTATTTATTCAAGAATAGATTCAGATACATAAATCAAAAGAATATGGGTAATGGAGATACTTAAACTTAAATTTGCATACATATTTACTGTTATTATTAGCATAGAGGGTTTATGCTTAAGTTTGCGAAGCACTACAAAACAAAAACGTTAAACTATTCAGAGTGCTTACAGTAATTCCATTCTTGAGGGCGAACCTTCTAAGTACGTAAAATGTTTGCTTACGGAGATATTACCTGAGGATATCACTAAAAGTAATTTTTTAGCAGTTGAAGCTTTATTATATGTAACTATTGGTATAAATTTAACTTACATTGACTTAATATTTTGAACATTGTGCTATAGCGCAACACTTGTACCCTTATTGAAAATTTTGTAATAAAATTATTTCCGTATCATTTGGATAACAATACACTATTGTTTCGGAGTAAGATTATTTACAGAAAAATGGTCTATTGAGTATTTATTAATAAATGCCTTGCAATTGTGATTACCTCCAATTATAACAGAAACACTGCTGAAAAATTAAAACTGTTGATTTTGCAAATAGCATTGTTTGAAGAATAATAACCAGGTGCACCTACACAGGATATACATGTATAAGTTTTGTTATGAACGAATAAGTTCAAAGGTAAATATGTAATTAAAAATTATTATTAATTTTATTAAATGCATAAATAAAAAGTTTACCTCGAGTAGGTAAACTTTTTATTTATGTATTTAATAAAATTAATAATAATTTTTAATTAAGGTTTACATTGATTGTATGAAAAAAGGAATTTTTTAATGAAATGAAACATATCAATATATTGCTTAAATTAATTACTTGATTAAACAAAAATGATTTTGGTATAATAATATATATATATATATATATATATATATATATATATATATATATATATATATATATATATATATATATATATATATATATATATAATATATATATATATATATATATATATATATATATATATATATATATATATATATATATATATATATATATATATATATATATATATATATATATATATATATATATGTATTTATGTAAAAGCAGCACAGATAATTCTAAACCCTCGTCCTATATAAATACTTATACAACTACTAGTCGGTTCTTGTTAAATACATCAAAACACTTAAATAGAACATAACTAGCATAACTATGTATTTTTTAGTCAAATAGTATACAAATATAGAAATTCATTTTTACTTTATCTTAAGCCGTATATGTAATATTTTAAGAAATAGCACTGCGTTGTGCCTAGAGAATTCAAATTAAGTTTTCACCCGAAATAGATGTATTGAGACCCTTAGATATTCAACTGATGAAAATCCATTATCTATATGTACGGGGTGGCCAACTAAGAATGCGAGGTACTGTATCTGGGAAACTATACATCGTAGAGGCTTGCGGAAAAAAAAGTTATTACTAAAACGGCCAATACAAAAACCTGTCAAATATTTTCATGTTTCGGAAATGGCCGCTAGGGGGCGTAACTGCAATCTTGTATCTAACAGAGTGATGTTTCTGTGAATTCTGCTATATTAACCTAATAAAGAAATAACTGGTCTTTGAAGTCGAGGATAATCTAAACTTTTTTTGTTTGGCACGTTTTGACGTATCTATAAAAATAAAGTGGTGGTGGATATTCACAGGTTTACTTAAATCACCCCCTCCCCCCGTATCTTCGAAACCGCTAATCCGATTTTAACAAACTTGGGCGCGTTGAAAAGAGCTTTTCTTGGGCTACAAATGTTAAAATAATTGAAGTTTTGTTAGTTTCACATGTCGTCGCTAGAGCGCTTTGTTCGACATTCCGACAGAAACGGTTAATTTTCGCAAACAAATTAAATGCATTGGTATGACTTTTTTTCATGAACAAGTAGCTAAATGATGCCTAAACAAGCTTGCGAAAACCGCATCTCGATATCTTGTTCCTAACCTAAAATATCGGCCAAAGAACACTTTATTCAAAAATCCCTTAAATTTTTTTTTAACTATATTTTTCTGGAATTGTTTCTATTGTGTAAGTTGGGGCCCTAAAAAGGTCCGATTTAAAGGAGGAAGGTTTTTAATGCCCCCTAAATGGTCGAAATGCTGACCATCATGTGCATTGCTGAGGCCTCTTATGGGCAGACAAAACTGCAGCTTCAATTTCGGCTCTGAATAAGTTACCTAGAAATTGCGATTTTAAATGTTTGTAAGTTTATTCACCAGAACAAAATCACCCTTTTTGAAATTACTACTGGCAAGTAAGAAATGCTAAAAGTTATACGAAAGGCCTATTTTTTGTTTGTTTCAATGCAAATTCACTATGGATTTATACGAAAAATACAATTAATAGAAGCAGGCAATGGAAACAGATACCTAAACAAAACATACATAAACCTCAAATTGTCAATAGTTGTCAATACTTTCGCGTTACTTTGAGCAATTTTTGTGCTTTGAAAATGCGTTTTACGAATAATGAAGCTGTTGATATGCTTGCGGTATATTTTGAATCTCTTCAGAATGCCGCAGTAGCTAAAAGAGTTTATGCGACTCGATGTTCAAATCGGCGTCCTTGCGATGTAAAAGTTTTTCCCCGATTAGTGGCGAGCTTACGAGCCAATGGTAGTTTTCGACCTACCTTTCAACGGCAAAGAATTGGAAGAACATAAGCAAATATTAACCATGTACTGGGCTATATTGAAATCCTCATGTTAGCACAAGAGCATTATCCACTGAGTTGGGCATATCACGGACAACGGTTCAAAATATTTTGAAGGACCATAGGTTAGTTCTAATGGCCATCAAAATATATAGGTATTCGTTTAAACTTTTTTTAATTACTTTAAGAATGCACACATATCATGCAGTTTTGCATCAGGCCTAGAAAGAGGAAGATTTTGATCGAAGGTTACACTATTGCCATTGGATGTTAGGCATGATACGCGAAAATAGAGAATTTTTATTTTAAATTCTTTGGAACGATGAAGCCACCTTCAGTAGCGACGAGGGAGTCAATCTGCACAATATGCATTATTGGTCTGCAGAAAATCCCCATTGGTTGCGTGAAGTTCAGCGCCAAGGACGTTGGAGTTTAAATGTATGGTGTGGCATACTGGGATGCAGAATTATTGAACCATAATTTTTCGAGCAACCCCTAAATGGCAATGTATTTCTTGACTTTTTGGCTAATCAATTACCGTTTTTGTTGGAAGATGTGCCTCTGGAAACAAGCCAAAAATTGTTTTTGCAGTTTTGGATGGTTGCCCAGCAAATTTTGCTATTAATGTGCGAGAGCATATTAATGCAGTATTTCAACAGCGGTGGATTGAAAGAGGAAGTCTGTTTCCATGACCACCGCGATCGCTAGACTTAACTTGCCTCGATTTTCATTTATGGGGCGCTTAAAGGACATCGTGTTTCGGACTCAACCTACTACTAGAGAAGATATGAAAAACCAGGTTCGTAACGCAATACGTAACATACCGAGAGCCGAAATTGAAGCTGCAGTTTTATCTAGTCATGAGAGGCTTCAGAAATGCATCGAGTGTGATGGTCAGCATTTCGAGCATTTACGGGGGCATTAAAAACCTTCCTCCTTTAAATCGGTCCTTTTTAGGGCTACAACTTACATAATAGAAACAATTCCAGAAAAATATAGTTAAAAACAAGTAAAAATTTAAGGGATTTTCGTATAAAGTTTTCTTTGGCCGATATTTTAAGTTAGGAACAAGATATTGAGATGCGGATTTCGCGAGCTTGTTTAGGCATCATTTAGCTACTTGTTCATGAAACAAAGTCATACCAATGCATTTAATTTTTTTCCGAAAATTACCGTTTCTGTCAGAATGTCGATACAAAGCCCTCACGATATGTAAAAGCTTAACAAAACTTCAAATATTAGGGTAATATTTGTTGAACCCAAGAATAGCTCATTTCAACGCCCCAAGTTTTTAAAATCGGCTTAGCCGTTTCGAAAAGATACAGGGGTTATTTAGAAACCTTTGAATACCACACTCTTATTTTTAGACATACGTCAAAAGCGAATCAAAAAGTTCAGATTATCCTCGACTTCAAGATTCAGTTATTTTTTATTAGGCTTAATATAGCAGAATTCACAGAAACATCACTTTTTTAGATTCAAGATTGCAATTACGCCCCCTAGCGGCCATTTCAGAAACTTGAAAATATTTTCCAGGCTTTTGTTTTTTTGCGATGGATATTTTCCCAGATACAGTACCTCGCATTCTTAATTGGCCACCCCGTACAGGGTGATTCAGGAGGAAATCCAAATATTTTAAGGACATGTCCAGGAAGCCAAAATAAACAAAATAAGGTTCTGGTCCGATTTTTGTTTGTTTCAGAGATATTTTGATTAATTGTAATTTAACAACTGAAGAAATATTTATTACAAAATTGAAAAAGAAAACACATAAAAAGTTAATCAAGTCAACTATGATAACCTTGTTCCAAATGATAATTTGAAACACATAGTAGGCAAGTGTCTTAAAATCTGGCAGTTGTGCTAATTTTATAAAATTGTCGAAATTCCTCATAAATTCAGTCATAAAGAATATGCAAAATGATGCTTGTTTGTCATTTCTGCAATGGTAGTACTGTTCGTGCAGTAGAGGAGTATCGACGTCGTTTTCCACATCGAAGAGTTCCTAACAGGCAAACGTTTCAAACAGTGTTTAGACATGCTGGCGATACTGGGATGCAAGAAAGAAAGCACGGGATCGGTGTGGGACTTGAAGAAGATATTATGGATTTTGAAGACAATGATCCAGAGATAATTACAAGGCATTCCAATTTCAAATTCCACAAACAGTGGTTTGAAGAACATTAAAACAACAAGGTTTGCAGCGTTCATTAGAGGGAACCATTGTTCGCTAAAACTCTCTACTAGATCAATTTATAAACGCGCAAATAAATGTATCGAAGTGGGAGGTGATTTTTTTGAAAATTTGTTATGAATTAATGCTAGTTGTGTATATTGTTTGTTTTCTTTTTTTTTTAGTTTTGTAATAAATACTTCTTCGGTTTTTAAATTACAATTAATCAAAGTATCTCTGAAACAAACAAAAATCGGGCTAGAACATATGAGCTTATTTTGGCCTCCTGGACATGTCCTTAAGATATTTCCATTTTCTTCCGAATTACCCGGTATATAAAAACTAATGTATGTCTGTTTGTCCTTTATGCATTACTACACCATTCATCCGATCGCATTGAAACTTTGGAAAGTTGTTGAGTATACTCCCGCGAAGGTTTCTGGCATAAACAAATTTATTAAATATCAGCGTTCTGGGGCTCATATACATAATATACCATTCATCCGATCGCCATCGAAAACTTTGGGAAGTTGTTGAGTACTCTCCTGCGAAAGTTCCGGGCATACAATTTTAAATATCGGCCCCCGATGGTGTAGTAGGCACTTCATTCAATCGACATGAAACTTACGGAAGTTGTTGAGTACACTCGCGTGATGCGGGTATGTTAGTACTATATAAATAAATGAACACTCATTTTATGTGTATAATTTCCACTTTATTTTAAACTTGTGATAATTGTTTCGACACTACTACGTCTTCATCGGACCTATACTTTAAACTAAAATCCAAGTTGGCAAACATTGGTTTAAATACTAAATGTTACAATAGGAAAAATTTATACTGTTAAGAATTTATAAAAGAACTTAAATCCTATATACTTAAAATGTAAAGCGTTAAAGGTGTTATGAAAGTAAAAGTAAACAAATTATGCAAAAATAAGCGATCAACTAGGCACAGTTTATAATAAGTTTAATAATGGGGAAGATCCGACTTCTACCTGCGCGTTCAGTAAAAGATTAGAATATTTGTTTTTAGAAATTTCTATGCGTTCTAGTAGAGTTAATTTAGATGATTTACAATCTTTTTTAGGTTTTTTTTAGTGGTGTATTTGTATATTTCGGTTGCACAAACTAAATGTTAGTATAACACTTACGTTCCTTCGTCACTAGTAATATTATCTTTCAAAATTGTTAAAGATGTTGAAACAATTTTGTGAAATTTGAAAAATTGAAAACACAAACATAAGCCTGCTGTTAATATAACAGCTTGATAAACGTATAAAGCCTACCATGGAGTACAATTTTATTAAAGAATAACTAGATCATTAAAAAATCAAATTTTGTTAAACTGCTTTGAAAATGACAAATCAGAACACCCTCTAACGGTCGAAGGTAACGGTGAAAAATGAATAAATTTAACAAATTTAATTAAGTTATGATGTAAGTGTAAAGTTATGAAAAATTTTAATTTGTGATTGATAAAAGCATACACAAATAAAACATGACATCAATAAAAGAACTGCAGCCCTTTCACCAAAACTATATGGTTAATCAAACATCCATAAACCTAATGTTCTTTTAAGGCCTGTTAGTGCAACTGGTTCTACTACTTCTCTTGCAAAACATCTTACATTTCTATCACAATCCCATATAGGTAAAACACCCCATTATATTAAAAATTGTTATTAAACCGGCCACACATAACCATAAAACAACGGTTCTTAATGGTGATACCGCTTTTCTTCCTTTTATAACTCATGTTACAGATAGAATCCTAATTAATTACGGCATTAGGCCTGTTTTTAAACCTATAAGAAACATTAAAAACGTTTAAGGTCACCTAAAGATGTACCAAACCCATTATCGTTTTCCGGAGTGTATAAGTTATCTTGTTTATGTGGAAAAGTATACATTGGAACCTTACAGCATAGCTTTGATACAAGACGTAAAGAAAGAAATTTTATAGATTAGGGCAACCAGAGAAGTCTGCGGTAGCAGGTCATGTCTTAAATAACTAAAATCATCACATCAATTTGATAATATGGAAATATTGTGGAGATAAACTCATTATTAAGGTATCAATCGAACCCATATGTGAGTTTATTGAATAAATACTATGGAAGAAAAAGACTTTATAACTCACAAAATGTATTATAATTAATTTGTTGGACCAGTTTCGGGACTACAAACTTTCTATCATCAGCAGTCACTAATTATCTAAAACATATATTACATAAAAGTTCATCTACAACGTCTTCTCTTAACACCTTTCGAATTCTATATACCTCCATTCGTTTATAGAATTCGTAATGTCCTAAAAAAGTACGATTTAAATACAACGTTTAAAACTAATAATAATACTGGGAAAGACCTCATTAACAACAAAGATAAAGTAGACCCGTTATTAAAATCTGGTATTTACCAAATTAAGTGTGACAGTAAAGCATCTTATGTTGGGCGTACCTTTAAAAACTTAAACTAGCCAATCTGAACATCTCAGACACATTAAGAAAAACTCGGATATATCATTGTTCGCAAAACATATTTTAGATACACAGTTATAATTTTGATTTATCTAAAAACTTTAAAATTTTATATGTATGCGGAAAAAGTTTAGTTTTAACAATTTGGAGATTTTAGAAATATTACGTAATAATAAAAATGATACCTTAAATTCTCAACTTAATTTTGATAATGACAGTTTATTAAAAGCATTTTTCAGATAATCTACTTTATTTCCGAATATTGTGAACTATCTAGTCTAATAGTGATATTATTAACGGTTCTATTATAGTATAGCGATACTGTTTCCATAAGATAGTATATACCTTTACGTTCTGTACATTAATTTAAGGATTTCACTCTAAATTTAGCAGATAGTTGTTGGGTAATTTTAACTTTAGTGACGTAGATGTGTGTAAGTTTTTATATACTTTTAATTGATCATCCAATGAACTTTTATGTAGTATATATTTTAGATAATTAGTGACTGCTGATGATGGGAAGTTTGTAGTCTCGAAGCCGGTCTAGTAAATTAATTATAATACATTTTGTGAGTTATAAAATCTTCTTCTTCCGTAATATTTAAACTCATCATTATGTTCGTTTACAACGTGAAGTTATTGAGATATGTAAATACCCTAATAATTTTAATAGACAAGAAGAAAATCTCCGTTTAAATGCGTTTGGGCATCTTATAATCATATGTGTTTTTTATATGTGAAGTAAATCCTTTACCAATTATATGTTAAATTACCACATCACTATAATTTAACATTAGTAGTTGAAATTAAAATTTAAATTCGAAATTACATAAATCATACTACATTATGCTTTTCGTTGTTTAATAACACTTCCACTTATCGAAAAAGCTATTTCATTGTTAGATTTAACTGGATTATTTTGATTGACGCCATGTTTCTAGTTGTGAATGTTTTTATCAATTTCAAATAAATGTTATCAATTTCAAATAAAAGTTTTTCACAACGTTACACTTACATCATAACTAAATTAAATTTTGTTAAATTTGTTCTTTAGTTATGACATTTTTCCTTGTTAGCCGTTAACCGTTAGAGAGTGTTCTTCAAAGCAGTTTAACAATATTTAATTTATTAATGATCTAATTATTCTTTACAAAAATTTTATTTGTTTTCAATTTTTCAAATTTCACAAGATTCTTTCAACATCTCTAACAATTTTGAAAGGTAATATTACTACTAACGGAGATAACTGTAAGTGTTATCGAAACGTTTAGTGTGTATAACTTAAATGTACGAATACAGCATCAAAAAAAAAACAAAATGTGTAATAATGGTGAAAGTTTACATTTTCGAACTATGTGATTAGGTTTTTCACAGTTTAAAATTATCAACAAATAAGGGTGATTCATTAATTAATTGTGTCGAGTAATTAGAATCTTTTATGTTCTCTTATTCAAGTTTCAAAGCTTCTACCTGTTTGAAAATTTAGATCACAAACCGCATCTAAGTAAGTACACCTCTGACTTTTTATTTTTGACTTTTGTTATTTTTTATAATCACATCACACCAACTAGGTAGCACAGCTCTGAAGTAAGAATCGAGTTTATAAATATGAAATAAACGTCTCATTTAAGGGGTAAATTTGTTAGATAATCTCCATTGCAAAAATGTGTACGTAGGGAGGTTTACGGAACACCACATAGGAAATGAAATGGGGGGCGAGGGTAAGCATAAACTCGCTTTTTGGTTTTAGAAGTCTGGATAATTTTATTTCATTCACATAATAACATAAAAGTGATATTGACTATCTCTCGTGACCTCTCACCTTTTACTTTCAAGTAAATATAAAATATATTATTATGAATCATAAATTTAACTTTATCTTGAAATCCTTCAGTATATTATGGTCTAAATATATCGGCAAACGCATACACACAACCAATGCACACAGTATCTCACCCGCAACTAATGCAGCCAGGGGCGTACCAATGAAAATCCAAAGTACTTCAACCATTAATAACCCATGAAGTAGGCGAATGGAAAACAATAGGCTACAGTAAAAAACGACCCCGCAGTCGCGAACGGAAAAATCAAGACAAGAAACAAACAAAACTAAGTAATTACTGGTAGAGCAAACCCATAATAAGTATGATAACCTCACAGATGAAGAGGATCTGGAAGAAGTCACATCGTAATGGCGAATCAGTTCTGTTTTTCCATTCACCACACCATAGTCGTTTAGATTTAGTTAAAAACAAGAAAACCAAGAAAAAAAAATAGCGAACCAATCTTTGTAGCAGGTGTTGAACAGATCCGACCACTCATAAAAGTACTTGAAAAGAAGTATCCAAAGACAACTATGCTATCAAAACAATCAGTAGCGACCAAGTCAAAGTTCAAGCAAAGGTTGGGAAAAATATACGTCATTATCAATGCACTGCAAGACAAAGAAACCAATTTTCACACTTTCAAACCCAAATAAGAAAGACATTTTCATGTTGTTCTAAAAATCCTTCACTCATCGTTAGACTCCTCGGCAAAAAAACTAAACTAGTAACACTCGTACATATAGTCATCAACGTATGGAACATAAAACGTGTAACAGAAATCTCATTGCCTATGTTTTATGTTGACTTATAAACCAAAGAAAACAACAAAGAGATTTATAACATAAAACTATTGCATAACTTTGTAGTCCACTTGGAGGCACCCCATGTTAAGAGGGAAATTCCGCAATGTGTAAAATTTCAATGATTTGGACACACTAAGAACTTCTGTTATCGACAACCAAGCTGCGTTAAATGTACGGGAAATCACTCAACCAGACTGTGCGAGAAAGGAAAAAGATGGCAAGGAAATCTGTACGAAATGTGGAGGAAAACACCCGGCCTACTACCGAGGGTGTCTTGTCCATAAACAACTACAACAAAAAATGTACCCAGCCCTGAGAGCTACAGTTACGAAATACCTACGAAGCCTAAGCCAACCAAATCAAATCGCTAACGAAGAATCAAACGACAACAGCGAGATGAAAGTGAATGGTACAAATAGGAACTACGCTAAACCTGTTAACCACTATCATCGCAAAATTGGCGCAATGGCTGAAACACTCAAACTAGCAATATGGAACGCCAACGGCTTGTGCCATCGTGCACAGTAAATTAAATATTTTCACAAAATTGCTATAATTATACTTCACTGGAAAAAGCCATATTAAAATCCCAAACTTCACCATTTACAATACTAACCACCGGACGGAACAGCACATGGAGATACAGCAGTACTCATGAAAACAAGCATCAAGCACTATGAGCTAGAAGGCTACAATCATTACAGGTCACCAACGTAGCCATTAAAGATCGTACAGGAACCTTAACAATATCGACGATATATTGCCCACCAAAATATGCTAACAAACAGAAGCAGTTAGAGCACTTTTTCAAAACACTTGGTAACAAATTCATATCTGGAGGCGACATCAATGCTAAGCATCCGTAATGGGGTTGAATAACAACAACAACAAAACCGAAAGAATTACTAGCAACAATGAAGAACAATAATCTACAGTACTCTCGAGCGGATAACCTAGATATTGGCCAACCAACCACAGAAAAGTACCCGACGTCATTGATGCATAAATGTTAAACAGTGCAAAACTGAGTCGTCACTGGATCTCTTTTCTCACCACTCTCCCATATTGGTAAGAATCCACTCCCAAATTGTACATAAGCAAAGGCCAGCTAGACTCTTCAGCAAAAACAGTAACTGGGATGATTTCAAAATCGGTTTTGGATGACCTTATATACTCGGACATACCTCTAAGATCGGAGAAACACCTAGAAACTGTGGTTGATCAACCTATCCAAACCATACAGAAGGAAGATTGGCAAGCAACCCCCGACTAGAATAAAACACAAGTTAAGGAAACGTGTCCAATAATAATTAAACAAAAAATAGCTGAAAAACGGAAAATCCGCAAAAGATGGCAACAAACAAAACAAGAAGCTGAAAAAAAAAGAAAGTTTAACAAGGCAGCAAGAGATCTCAAAGAACTGATTCAAGAGTACCTCAACAATTTCTCTACCACAGCAGACACCGAACGCTCACTCTGGAAAGCCACACGGAAAATAAATACACCGCATGGTTGTAAAAGATTATGTGTGTTTTCGGGTGTACGAAAGGTAATAATAATAATGTTAAAAAACTTCAGCTCTCCGACTCTCCATCACATGATCAAACATTATCTATTATGTACTTAAATATTCAGGCTATAACAAATAAAGTTGACGAATTAGAACATTACCTTAGCGTAAATTCTCATTACGATGTAATATGCATCAGTGAACATAACAACTGCGGCGGCTCTCACGCTACCTTTAGTTTCGACTGCGAGAAGCGCCGAGAGATCCCCTCCTCCCCATCCAAAGCAGCCAGCATCTCCGCCCTCGAAACCGCCTCCACCACCGACTACACTTCGGAACCAGACGACCCACGGTCGAACGCTTCCTGAGAATTAACCAATTCCTCCGAGCGTTTGCCTTTACACTCGAGTCCGTCTTTCCTGACAAGCGCGAGCTTGTCTTGAAAATGATCGACCGAGCAGCAATGGTTTACCTTAACCGACGCGTGTATTCCACCTGGGTGGGTGCACGGGTCATGTTCTCCATACCCATTCCAAGTCCATAAATACCCCCTAACCAACCTATTCTACCCCAAACCTAACCCTTAGTACAATAGCTCTTACAATCGGAACAGTTAACGCAAGGGGCATTCGACGGAAGCGCTCCTTACTGAAAAACCTATTGACCAACGACAAGACACAAATAATAGCCATAACAGAAACCAAACTCCACCCACGAGGGATACTTAATATCTCCCAATACAACACATTCCTTAATAACAACCAAATCCGAGGAACCCGAGGTACAGCGCTACTAATTCACAACCGATATCCCTCAACCATCCACATTCTTTCACCACATTTGCAACACCTAGAATGCGTATCAGCAACGATACACCTTCCATCCACTTCCATCATTGCCATATCATACTACAACCCACCAGGAATAAACACCCTATCAGGAGAACTTCTCGAATATACTTCTAACCTCCCAAACGTTGTACACAACTACCAACACACAAATGGAATCCTCCTTGCTAACAACCTTCTCCGCCTGCCACTCTGGCGAGCTATTAACACAATGCCCACATTTTTCGGGCACCACGGAACCTCCATAATATACCATATTATTTGCTCCGAACCTCTCATCCAATACTTCCACAAACAATGCCAGTTGGGTATCACCATTACTTCGGACCACCTACCCCTGCTAATCAATACCACACTAGGACCAGCCCCTCCACCTGCTCCAACTGCAATCACAAGATGGGACTTTAAAAACGCAAACTGTGACCTATTTAACGAACAAATCACGAACATCCTACCCGAAACCAACATCGACACCCCACAGAACATAGACGACGCCATACGTGAACTTACACATTTAATAACAGATGCAACAAACACAGCCATCCCGACAAAAGCTATAGACATACAAAAAAACCACTCCCTCCACACATAGTAACCATGATCAAACAAAAAAGACGAAACAAACCGCTACACACAAGAGAACTGGATACAAATAACCTCCAACCTCGACTTCCGAGACGGCCCAAACTTTTGGCACAAGTTTAAGGTCCTAACCAAGCAAAAAACAACGCCACGATCATACCTAAGCACGATCACCTCCGACCACGAAAAAGCCGACCTATTTAGCCTACACCTACAGGACAGATTCACCACCCCCGGTGATCCACTATTCGAAAATAACCTCAAAACCCAGCTCGAACAAAACCTCGAAAGACTAAGACTAAGAAACGACGCCCCTCACATCCTAACACAATATGACCCATTCCTAGAACCAATATCTCCTGGCACAGTAATAGACATACTACGAAAAGGCCGAAACTCAGCCTACGACGAAACGCCATCACACAACTCACATAAATATTCAATAAATGCCTATCCCTCGCATATTTCCCAACACAATGGAAATCCACCCACACAATCATGAAAGCCAAACCACATTCGGACCCCACACAACCTTCCTCATATAGACCGATATCACTTCTAAGCTGCATAGGCAAATGCCTTGAAACAATTATATCAAGAAGACTCAACGACTTCCTTGAGGACAACAATTCCATCCCGAACAGCCAATTCGGCTACAGAGCCACGACCCCCTAGTTAAACTCTACACTGAAGTACCTAGATCCCTCAACCAACAATTCTGCTGCCTAGCAGTATTTCTTGACATAAAGCAGGCTTTTGATAAAGTCTGGCACACCGGACTAATTCACAAAGCCCAAGCCCTCAATACCCCAAACCACTTCATTCAACTCCTACTTTCATACCTGTCAGACAGGACAGTGACAAGTCAGCATAGGCTCAACCAACTCCCAACCTTTCTCACCAACAGCAGGCATACCCCAAGGTTCAGCATTAGCCCCTCTTCTCTACCTCATATATGCACACGACATTCCTCAACCCCATAACCAAGACACAAAAATAACCCAATTCGCAGACGATACAGCGATATAGGTGACCAATAGAAAAAGTCAGACCGCCAACAGACTAATGAACAAATACAGCAATTATCAAACTGGGCCAACCAGTGGAGAATCACCATCAACCCCAACAAAACACAAACCTCACAAGACAACCGCGGCAATCCACGGACAATATTAACTTACGAATAAGGGACGTCCAACTACAACTACGAGACATAATAATATACCTAGGATTGACCTTCTCGACAACCCTCAACTGGGAACAAGACCTCAAAACCGCCCTAAACAAAATACGAAACCGAACAAACATGCTCAAAGCACTAAGAGGACACGACAGAGGGCTGCCACCCCAAAACATTACAACATACATACAAAACATATATAAGACCAATAATCGACTACCCCCGCGCCATTGTATGCCTCCCTGAAAACCAAAAACCTCAAAACCATTGCCTCCTGCGAACGTAGCATACTACGACACATCCATAGACTACATTACAGATTCCCCAACGACCTGACAATACAAACAGCAAACATAGAACCTATCACAAACAGACTAAAAACATTACAGACAAAATACACAAACCGCAGGGTACACGGAAACACAGACGCCACTAAAAACATACTCAAAACCTACTATACAACCAACAGACGACGCTTCCACCCAAGAAAACCGAAAAGAAAACTAAAACACCTACCGGCATTCCTAACGCAATCCTCGACGAAACTCCTCTCAACCTCCGATAAAACCATACCCAAGTCCCCCGTGCCATCATGATGACGACCAATGCCCACGGAAATGGCCAATTCTAAAACCCTCAACACCCACATACCACCACAAAACACACCACACCAGTAACAACACAAGCAATAAGCAAGCAAATAGGAACAAAGCTAATAAAATGAGATTTTTTTTTCTTTACCACATAAAACACACAACAAAATTGAAACCAAACGATTCCAAAATAACACCACTCCAAAAAGAAGAAGACCCAGGGCTGAAGAAGGAGATGACCCCTAAACTGCCCGCAGCAGAAGACATCAAATAAGCAACATACAAGCAAAGAGTCTAAAAGCTTAATAAACTGATCTAAAAAAAAAAATCTGTGAACATTGGCAAAATTCAAATAGTTTTGAATGCCTCATTTTAGATAGGTTTGTAGTGGCGACTTACTTCTGCAGGAAAAACGTAAACATGGTGGTGTTTGCATTTTGGTTAAAAAAGATATTGACTATGAAGTACTTAACAAGATCGATGCATTATCGATCGAAGTGGATTGTGAGATGTGTGCTATTAGACTAAAGAAATTTGATGTGACAGTCGTTAATGTATATCGATCACCTTCTTTGATAAATTCAATGATTTATTCCCAGTCATTGACTTACGAAAGGAGATATTTATAGGAGGCGACTATAACATAAAATTTAATAATAATAAATGTAAAATTAAACAACAATTTTGTGATTTATGTAATTCTTTTAATTTAACGTACGAAATTCATGAAAATACACAAGGTTAACAAACTGTATAGATAATATTGTTGCACACGTAAATTTATACGAATGTTACTTTTCAGTCTGTGATATAGGTTTATCAGACCATACGTCTATTACAGTTTCTTTTAATTCTCAAGCAGGGTTACATAAGATGCATAAATTACTATCAGATCAGGAATGGATTTTTATAAATGATAAAAACATTGACGTGAATAAAAATTTGGTTTATTTGTCGAAACTATCGTTACTGCTCTGCATAATTGTTTTCCGATCAAATCTTTCCGCAGACACTTATTAAAACCCAATATTAGGTAGTTTAATGACAAACTTCGTGCTCTTAGAGAACAAGTGTGTTTTTGGCGTTACCTCAGCAAAGTAAACTCAAATTCTGATACAACTAATCAGTTTTAATAAAATAAAATTACTGTATAAAAACAACCTCAAACAAGCAAAGAAAGAAGCTCATATAAATTATTTGCAGAAAAACAATTTTAACCCGCGAAAAACTTGGAACCTTATAAAGGCGCAATCCTCAACAAAACATACAAATCACACAACCAAGATTACAGCAAATGAGTTTAACGATTTTTTTATTAACAGACCCAAAGAAATATCAGATAATACGTGGTAGTACTAGCGACAACCATAAAAACAAAGTTTTCCATAACTACCTCAATATTAATGAAATAAGTTATATAAAAATGAGGGACATTTTTAATAACATAAAGAATGAAATAAGTTATATAAAAATGAGGGACATTTTTAATAACATAAAGAATAATTCTAGCACAGATATCTACGGATTAAGTTATCAAATCATTAAATATATTAAAGATTTAATAATTATCCCTTTTACTAAGCTTGTAAATGAATGTATTAGATGTTGCACCTTTCCATCTTGTTTAAAAGTCTCCAAAGTAATTCCTTTACACAAAAACGGTGACATTGATATTGCATCGAATTATCGTCCAATAGCTTTGGTTCCTGTATTTTCTAAAATATTTGAAATTGGAATAAAAACTGAACTGTACAACTATTTGGAAGACAATGAAATTCTGCCCAATGTTCAATATGGTTTTAGGCGTAATAAATCCACTACCGCTGCTATATTGGACTTAATTGAATATGTTTCAAACAGGTTCGAAAACGGTGAAACTGTGGGGCCACGTTTTGCGATTTAAGTAAAGTGTTCGACTGTGTTCCACACGATATTCTATTAGAAAAACTTTCATTCTATGGCGTATCTACCACAACTGTAAATCTTGTAAAATCCTATTTACTAAATCGTGAACAATTGGTTTCTTATCAAAATACCTTCTCAGTTATTAAAGAAATTGATATTGGAATTCCACAAGGTTCCGTATTAGGCCCGCTCCTATTTTTAATCTTTATTAACGATCTGCCAAAGTGTTATACAAATTCTAAATACATACTTTTCGCTGATGATACAACCATTCTGAACTCTGAATATTCTCTCGAAGCTACTCTTAACACAACGTATAATTCTAAATCACAGGTTGAGCTCCGGTTTAAAGCAAATAAATTATGTTTGAATTCAGATAAAAGTCAACAATTACTATTCACTTCAAATGTTTCAGAAGAACCTAGACATTCTGTAAAATTTCTGGGAGTGCATCTCGATTCCTTATTAAATTGGAATATACATGTTGATTTTGTAAGTTCCAGGCTGTCAAAAACGGTGTATCTTCTTAAAAGCCTAGAAAAATTGGTTGATGTAAAAACCTTAAAGGTAATCTATTTTTCCTACTTTCAATCTACATTTTCTTACCCTATTTTAGCTTGGGGCCATAGCAGTCACGTAAGTAGAGAATTTGCAATTCTATATTCTGCTTGGATTACAGGGAAGATGTTAACAAATTTTTCATTAATCATCAGATTTTAACTGTTTCGTCAATGTATATTTGTTAATGTCTTATTTACGTTAAAGATAATCTTAACAAATATATTTCTCACTCCGACGTACATGTACACAACACTCGTTATAAAGGAAATATTCAGATACCATTCCAACGTCTATCTAAAAGTCAATTCTCTGTTAATAATTATGTTCCTATATTTTATAATAAACTTAAGGCTAGTACACGTAACTTACCAGTAAACAAATTTAAAACATATACTAAGAAAGTTTTAACTGGCATGGCTTACTATTCCATAAATGAATATTTGTGTTACAATAGCATTTTTTTAAGCATGTGATGAGAGATAACCAAGTTGTCTATCTTCTTTCCATTGTATTAGTTCTTAAATTATTCTTGAATTATTTTCTATATGTTTTAGTGTCTATGTTTTAACGTTTTAATGTAATGCAAATTTGATTCCATTTTATGTGTATGTACTTTAACGATGTGCTCACGTGTGTAAACCACGGTGGTGGTAACATGAATAAATTATTATTATTATTATTAGGACCAATACTCTACCTGTTGCATACGGCTGATTTATCTATTTATCTACAAAATAACTTAAACCAGACTGCTAAGTGGCTAAAAGAATGGAGGGTAAAAGGCAATGAAACTGCCCGGCTGTAATGCTGAATAACTGCCAACCTCCACAAACCGAACATATAAAATACTTAGGAATTCATCTTGACCGAAGAATGACTTGCCGAAAGCATATATTTATGAAAAGAAAGCAACTCGGAATCCAGTTTAGCAAAATATACTGGATTATAGGCCGTAATTCACAATTTACATTAGTGAATAAGCTACTAGTATACAAAACCATCTTAAAGCCAGTATGGGCATATGGAATTCAATTACTGAACGGCTAGTTTGAAATTCTCAAAAGGTTTCAAAGTAAAGTGCTACGATCAATCACCAACGCCCCGTAATTTGTGCCGTGTCATATAATGAAAAGTGCGTGAAGAAATTAAGAACTATTACGGGAAACATCAAGATCGAATAAATGTACACCCAAACGAGCTAGCCAAAACAGTTTTGGACAATACTGATGAAATGAGGAGACTCAACGGATCTTATTAACAGAATTAATTAAGCCTAATAATTATTACTTTAGTCATACTAGGTTGTATGTATAAAATTGTATCGTGCATATCACTAACAGAATTTATAAAGAACAATCAATGGACTGTTCTTTACAAGACACAGAAGAAGTGCACTGCAGCTTTCGCTAGAGGGTCCCAAGAACCAATTAAACCCCGGTTTTGCCACCAGGCTGAGGAAGGGGCAACTGCCTGGGTTTTCACCGAGCTGGAGGTAACATGATATGCTTAATATTCGGGACGTAATGGGTTCGATTCCCGTTACCACTTATCCAGTATGAGGTTTATTTCAGTGGGTTTTCTCACACACATGTAGCGGCATGGTTATTGCATATACGCACTTCATGTGTGGCTATTTAGGCGAGTGCTCGAGTAGTAACTTTCCCTTCACAACCCCAACTCCGCTACTATCGATCCTACCCTGACCGCACCTATCCTTAATGCCACCATGGATACATACTTAATGTATGTGTGTATGTTGGGAATCTATCAACTGTAGCTGAAGGAGCTTAAGCTCAAGCAGTTTGCTCCTCCTTTGAGAGGGAATGAACCACATTGCCTTTTCCTTCTTTTCACCCGAAAACTTTACATGGAGGTATGTCTCGGGATAGTATTTACGTAGAATACGTAAAATAATTACTGAGAAAAGTTTAATTATTTATCTGTTTACAAAGTAAGAAATTTAGCAGTTTCACTATTCTTTAAGGGCACATCAGTTTTTATTGAAATTTTACTTAATGTCTATAGAAGTTTTATTTTGCAGTTCAACTAATCCAGGGTGAATCGACACGCTTTGAAAAAAGCTACGTTTGACATTCATCTAGGACCTCTTGCTTATGTGGTGATCAGTATTCTAGCGGTTAGGTATTTGGGGAACTTATATACTGCCAGTCTAAAGTCCCCCCCAATCTATTATGTGAACCATAAAACTGAAATTAATAAAATTTTGGGAAACCGAACTAAGGCACATATACAACGTTTTTGATGTATTAATTAAATAGGTTCTTTATAATAATGTAATTATCATAAACAAGAGTCATTATATTGACATTAAGCATTAAACTATTGTAGTGATACCTGAAATACCAAAGTCAACACAAACGATCGTTAAAATAAAAAATTAACAAAAACAATAATAATAATAATAATAATAATAATATTAGCCGCATTTTGTAAAGTAATTTTAAATGGGATCATATGGCAAGTAATACTTCATTTGAAAGCTCGTTCCAAGTCCTTTTCAACGACATCAGCAACATTAAAATATTACTACTGATTTATGAGTTTCAATCCAAAAACTTGAAAACATTAATTTCAAGCATTATCATTAATTAAATAGTTGCCGCTTTTGGCACTATAGTATTATTATACCTTAGATGACAAAATCTGTAAGTAACAACAAAATTTGTTCAATTACAGCCAAGTGTACCGAAATTTAAATCTTGGATTAAATCGTAATCAGGGATTACAATAAGAAAACTTGAAGTCATTTGACATTAGCGGAAGGGCAAACAAAAGTGACATTCATACTCTACAGTAGTATTGTAAAACAAAACAACATCAAGTTATATTAGGCGGCAAAACCATAGAAACACGTTTGCTTTTGTTTGTTTTCCCTCGAGATTTGTCAAAAGTGAAAATACCTTATTGTTCAAAATTGACATTTTTGTAAAGAATTATTATCTGGTTTTTTAGTTTAAAAAGTAGAATTTGCACTTATTTAATATTATTTTAGTTGTTGTTGTCGTCGACTTAATTGCATTAAATAATTCCTTCTATCCAATCTTTTAGAAGGCAAATGTATATTAATTATTGGTGAAACTAGAAGTAATCTGCGTGCGGCAGAACGAATGTGTAATGAACGGCATCCAGATAGACCAATATCAAGGAAATACCTAAGAGAACTCTTACAAAAATTTGAAAAGACGGGAAACGTTGATGATGATAAGCGTGGTGGACGGCCAAGCTTGCAGAAGATAAACAAATTGAAATAGTTGCGGAAATGGTAGTGAACCCCACACAATCCACCTCAAAAGTTGCAAAATATGACAACGCTAGATTACTTTTTGTGGGGCTATCTTAAATGAAAAGTTTATAGTACGCCATTAACAACGTTGAAGATTTAAATCAAAGGATTCGTGAATAATGCAGATCGATTTCCGCAGAGACCATTGGACGCGTTGCGGAAGAGTTTTCGTCTAGAATTTTTTATTGGCAAGAAGTCAACGGTGGACATTTTGAGCATCTTCTTTAAACTTGGTTTGCCATCAAAGTATGTTTGAATTATTAAATCATGTTTACCAAAATTTTATTAATTTCAGTTTCAAGTTTCATGCTTCACATAATAGGTTGAGGGGGAGGGGGTTAGATGGACACTGTATGACCGTTTATACAGATATCGTGTGTGTAGTATGTTAACGTTGTTGTCCGAGTGAAAGCGTTAGGGATTTCAACAGAAATCTGTGTAATTAAAATCGTGAAATAACTATCAATTTTTAATAATTAACTGCTATTTAGCAAGAACGTTTGTATAGTATAAAAATAAATTAATCATTTCAATGGCTGTTGAAATTGGAATGGAAGTTATCGCAAACTTTTGGGCTAAATTTATTATTTCTAGATCCGAAATCAGCAATTAGTTAACAGTTAAAGCTAGAAGAAAAATCTTATTGGCTGAATTTTTATCGTTCGTACTTTGAATGAAACTATATTACTCTAGTACCATCAATAAAAGTAATCTAATTTACTAATACAAATCTGACGGCCACCATTTACGTAATAGCGTTTATAAAATAAAATAACCAATATTTGTTTTCAGCGGACATTTCAGCGAACAAGATTCGTAAGCAGTAAATTCGTAATATTTATTAAACAGTTTTATATCTTGACTGATATGTTCTATTTTTGATGTACATAATAAGCGGCGCCAATCTACTATTAAAAGAAATTTATTACTTTTTTTGGTATAAAGAATACTTTTGAAAGACACTAAAGGTTTATATATTAGAAATCTCTCTAAAACTTTTGTTTGTCACAAAAACTAAATATCGCAACTTGGTTATATCACATCCGAATTCGGATATAAAGGCAGTTATGAAACCAGAATTAATATTTTCCCAAATATATAAACCAACAAAATAATGTCAAAACTGAATTAAACAATAAAGTTACGTTCTATTCAACGTAGGTAACAATTCATATTGATGTTTAATACAGGCAGAGTTGCATATCTCTTCCTTTTGATTAACTACCAACAATTTTCTTAATTTAGTTTATATAGAACTTGAAGCTAGATTCATTGGAAATTCTTGCATGAAGATTATATCACCTAGGTGGCCGCTGGAATTCTTTTAGTCGCTGAGTTATAGTTTTCTGAAGCCCCCTAAAAAAGCGTTTGGGACCATGTCCGCGCTTCTTGTGGGCCGGTTGATCTCACCTCTTCTTGATATCAGTTTCTCCAAAACCGTCTTCTTACAGGTTATAATACGGTATTTGATATAAGGCTTACAGTTCCATCTGGTGGAACCACCACTGGTCATTACAATCATCTAATTCTTGTAGGAAGGCCAAAAAATTTACGTGGATTTCGAGGATACTATTACCAACGTTAACTTATGGAATATGTAAAAGGATGTAATTCTTGTCCCGGTATTTTCGTCCACCCGATAGCGATAATTTTGCTTGTTGGTGTAACCATGCAGATGCACACTATCCTCAAATTCTGTTTAAATCGTCAAATCCTGCCAACCTTTTGTGGATAAACGTCAATAGTACAGGGTAATTCGATTTTAAAACGGTACATAGTCACATGCTTTTTTTCAATAATCGTCTTTGCATTGATCGGCATGGATTTTGTACCATTGAATTACGAACACGGTTAAAGATTTAATTATTATCCACACAATCTGATTTTTCTAGCCTCTTAAAACACACGTGTGAAGGCAATCACCGAGGGATACCGGATCCAGCCTGCCACTTCCAAGGACAGTGACAGGCTAATACGGTGTATGGATAGGCATGGTACACCGTACCATATCTATCAGGCAAAGAGGGAACGTTCGTTCAAGGTGGTTCTACGGAGAATACCCGTAGAAAGCTACGAGACTGACGTTACCTCTGGGTTAAAAGGTGATGACATTGAAATAAGCTCTTGTTTCAGAATGAAGAAGCAAGCAGATGATCCATTAATTGCTGGTCAGTACCAACTTGAACGAGGACCGTACGAAGATCCTGCTGGTGGAGTAATGGTCACCTACGTGTCTCCACTGAAACCAGCTGGAGATCTTCAGACATCGGGCAGTGTCACCGGTGCCAGGAATACCGTCACGCACAGAATTGCTGTAGAGCAGCAGCACACTGTGTCAAGTAGTCAAGGCCCAACCACTCCAGTGAGTGCGCCAAACCTGACGGACCGGGCAAGATGCGTAAACTGTAGTGGTGATCATCCGGCCAACTTCAGGGGTTGCCCGAGTTACCAAGCTCTCCCACAGCGGAAGAAGACGAAAGCTCCACCATCACGTCTCGCCGCCCACAGCGACACCCTCTATAGTCTGAACCGGCGTTAGTTACGCCAAAGCGACGGCGAGCGGTAGCGAGATGGCTGAAGTAGCGGATGTGGTGAAAAAAGCAGACGTAAAAAGGCCGCTTCATCCGCTTTAGGATTTGACGCTGTCCTAGGCCTCCTCGGAGGCTTTGATATGGCGAAGGTCCTACCTGTCATTCAACGGGTGGCAGCGGCTTTAGTTTTGGCATAAATTGCGACTCACCTGTGGCGAGTAATCCTCACACACGGTCTCGGAGGTGTTTGCACCATTTGTGTAAATACCTCCGGAATGGCGATGAGTAGGGATGTCTGCCTGATTAAGTATATCTATCAGTATCGACAAATTTTCTTTTACACATAACATAACCACCACACGAAACACAAAATTACGTTTCAAAACAACCTATTCAACATTATACAACTAACATACAAATAAAAACAAAAATACTATCAGTTACAGGTAACACCCACAAGAAGCTATACCCATGTCCGGGATTCCAATCCATTTAGATGCTCCGAGAGACCAGCCCACTTGCTTCTAAGGAAACATCATCCACCCAACTACAAGTCCCGCCCACGACAATACTCACAGAATATATGCAGTACTACTCACTTAAGAAAAGACCGAGCTGGTAGTGTACGGTCACACGACCTGCACTTCAGCATTCGGACAGGTAATGGGTTAAATTCCGTCACCGTCTACCTTGTATGAGTTTTTCAAGGGGTATTCCTCATGCACAGTAGCGGCATGGTCACTGCGTATATGCACCCGACATGTGCGAGACTACTTACGCGAATGCTGGGGTAGTATTTTCCCCCTCAGAACCCTAATTCCGTTCTTTCCGATTCTATCCTGACCACACCTATCCTTAACCTCACCATGCATACATACGTAATGTTTGTATGTATGCTGGGAATCCATGATTGTGGCTGAAGGAGCTCGGGAAGCTCCTTGGGGAGGGAATGAAATACGTTACCTTTTCCTTTTTACTTAAGTAAAGTAATGGCAGAGAACGCAGCAAGTCATGCAGCTGGCAGGCAGTAGCAGGCAAGCAGCAGCAGGTGGCAACGCAAGGCGTGGCAAATAGGCAACGCAAAGTGAAAGTAAAATGACCGAACGTTTCTGACGTAAATAAACAAAAGTGGATAGTGTAATTGCAAACATTCTAAGTGCGCAGTCACCGCAGTGGAGGAGCGAGTAAACGCCGTCTCAACGTCACGACCGCGAAGTTTGTCGCGGTGGGCCGAGCGACCTCGTGACCCCTCTATCGCGCCCACGGAGTTTTTCGCGCACCCGAAATTTTTCGAGGAGCGTGTCTTGCGCTACATAGTTACTAAAAATTACCTATTTCTAATAAACAGTGAATACAACAAATAGTGTATAAAAACAATGAACGTAAATTAAGTGTGATTTTAAGAAATAGTGCATAAGTTAGTTATTAATCTCACTCTTAAACAACGTGAATCAGTGTTAGTGTAAATGTTAAGTCGAAAAACAATCACAAAATGAACAATCAACGATAATAATGAACTCAACACACATGGATCAATAGTGTCACACCACCCTACGAAAATCACAGAATCCTTCCATACCAATGGAAAACACTAAACAAGCAAGATACAGCAAAAGAATGCTCTCATGTAAAACAAATACAATACCTAATAAACTTAAAAGAGTCATTCGAAGAACAAAACAAAAATCAACAACCAAAATCACAAAGCTCTCAAAGCACCTCTAATCAAAATATACAAACCCAAATCACACAAGAACAACAACAACAAATGATCGTAGAAGAACAAGAGAAACCATGGAAAATTAAAAGAATCTACAAACACCTACAAATAACACCGCCCACCACAGCTACCTCTAATAAATATCAAATGCTTGAAACCCAGGACACGGAAAAAGCAATTACACAAGAAACCGAACCCACGGAAAACAACAACGAAGAAAACGAAGAAAAGCCGCCACCGGTCGTCCTGAGGGAAACAGGCAAATAGAATCACATCGCAACGGTACTGAACACCAAAAGAACAAACTACACAC
Source organism: Vesta saturnalis (assembly GCA_036346205.1). Lineage (NCBI taxonomy): Eukaryota > Metazoa > Arthropoda > Insecta > Coleoptera > Lampyridae > Vesta > Vesta saturnalis. The sequence goes on along the minus strand of JARFJB010001142.1, from coordinate 1,726,051 downwards.
GAGCACGAGCCGTAAGTGACGGCATCAGTATTCAACCACCCACTACAACAGACTACAGAGCACTCACTGAACACTTCGACAACAACATACAATACCATACATACAGGTTGAAAAGTGAACAGACACTAAAAGAAGTACTAAGGGGACTACCGACATTCCTAACGGAAGATGAAATCAAGGAAAACCTTGCCCTCTAGGATTACGAGACATTAAAATGTGCACGTATGATAGACAGCGAGGGAAGACCAATGCCACTTGTTTCAATAGAACTACACCGAAAATACAAATCTATCTACGGTATCAAACAATGCTTCTACCTTGAAATCACTGTGAAAACACAGTACAAAAAGATATCAACAGGACAATGCCACAGGTGCCAACGATACGGACACGCGCAATCGAACTGCAAAGCAGACTACAAATGGCTTAAATGTGGAAAAGACCACTCAACACACCTGTGCGAAAAGCCAAAAACAATCCCTGCCAAGTGCGCGAACTGCGACGGTCTACACCCCGCCAACTATCAATTTTTCAAGGCAACCCCAGAACCCACCCCAACGCAAGCAAGCAACCACACATACAAAGAACATACATCGAAGCACTTCAAACAAACACAGAGCCAGAAAACACAGCAGACACCGCAACACACCAAAAACCCCAAACACACAAAGCAGAGAAAAGGTAGCAGCACTCAGAGGTGAGCTTTTTATACAATCACTCAACTTCCTAACAACAACAACCTCCCTCCTAAAAGAAATATACTTATGAAAGACACACCAAGAATCCCGAAAAACCTAAACATATCCTACTGGAACGCTCAGTCCCTCCCAAACATAATCCAAGAATTAACCCACTTCCTTACCACGAACAACATCGACTCATAGGCGAAACACGCCTCAAACCGAACCAAAACCCGAAAATTCCGAATTACAATTTTTATATAACCGATAGACAGACCGGAAAAGGCGGAGGAACGGCAATATACATTACAAGAAACATAGCACATGCTCCACTACCCACTTCTCACAACGAAAAATAGAAACAACCGCAATAATCGTACACACCGCTAGCCAGCACACACACATCCATGCAGCTTACTACCCACCACAGAACGGAAAAGAACCATACTTTCACCCAGGAGACCTAGACAAAATACTAAAGCCAAACCAACCCACCCTCATCATCGGATATCTAAACGCCAAACACAACGAATGGAACAGTAAACAAGCAAAGATCAGAGGAAGACAATTAAAAAATCATCTGGACAACAAATACGCAATAGCTGTAGGACCCAAAAACCAACCCACATAGACAACAACGGAGGACAGGACATTTTAGATATAATGATAATGAGCAACATCACTCTCGACCACCATATAGAAACTCTAATACAATTATCATCAGACCATAACCCCATAATAATCAAAATAGGAAACGGACAAGAACAAGACACTGAAACACTCACCAACACCAACTGGGAGCTTTTCCGAAAAGAAATAACACTCAACAACAAACCAATCTCCACCACAGCAGACCTGAATGAAGCTGCCACCCATCTCGAAAACCAAATTACATCTGCACTCGAAAAATCCGCCATCACCAAATACATCAAAACCTCTATGCCCAAGCTGCCACGTACCTAATGGAAAAAATAAAAGAAAATAACAAAGCCCGAACAAAATATTACCGTACATTGGACCCAAAAGATAAAACACAACTAAATACACACACAAACTCACTCAAAATCGAATTACAAGCCTACAAAAACGAACAATGGGACAAGAAAGTATCAAGCCTGAACCCGTAAGACAACTCAATTTGGAAAATGGCGAGAACCCTAAGAAAAACCCATAAAAAAATACCACCAATAAACCATCAAAATACAATAGCAATAACGAACGAACAAAAAGCGCAATTGCGGACGCGATGAAAGAACAATTCAAGCCGCACCCTCCATCCTCACAAGAACACGAACAATTCATCCAAGAAAAAGAAGAGAAAGCAAACAGCATACATAATCTACCTGACAACTACAACCTTCCCGAAGTCACCAACCAAGAAATACAAAATATAATAAAAGTACTCCCAGAAAACAGAGCGCCAGGACCTGACGGATATAACAAATAAAAACAACCTTCACAAAATTAATTAAGCCTCCAACAAGGCAATAAATCCCATCTAAGCATGAAACCCGTTTAGCAAAACCTCAATGCTTGACATTAAGGCGTAATTTTCCCGACACCTGGCAAAGAACGAGAAAACATACCACCATACTTAAACCACGAAAACACAATAGCACAAACAACACGGTCCAAAGCAAATACAGCACCGATAAGCCTTACAACCAAATCCATCGGCTCAAAGTAATCAGAACAATACTCACCAGACAATCTGACATCGAAAACGCTCAAAACAGACATAATAATCCACCAAAGACGAACAACACGGGTTCCAACAGCATCACAGTCAACAGTCCACCAACTCTTAAGAATTACAACTCAAAATAAATAGCAGGCTTCAAGAATAAGTGTTCAAACCGCAGACAGCATTCCTCAGGACATCGATAAAGCCTTCGATAAAGTACTGGCACGATGAACTAACCACCAACAATGGACGAAACTAAACAGTTCCAACGAGCCTACAACCTTAAAAGCATGAAAACCAAGTCAATACCTCAAAACAGATACCTAATAAAAACAAAAGTAATCAGAAACAAACACCAGAACTAAAATCTACAACAAAAATCATGAAAGAGTCACAAAGGTATATCTAGGGATCCGCTATCAAACATATACGCAGACATCACCAATAAGGAAGACAGGCACAGACACAGTGTCACCACACACCTGACCTAGCAGTGAGCAAACTTCAAACAGCAATACGATCAAGACAAAAGTGGCTACAAAATGAAGAATACATAAACTCCAAACTACCCAAACAATTAGTCCAACCTCACAACTTCAAACATCAAAAATCGCACCAAACTCCTACAACAAAACCATAGAAAGTCACAATCAACAGTCATATTCTAATGAACAGGCACACAAGACACAGTCCAAAATATCTGGGAATCACGCATTAAAGATGCCAAAACTTATATACGCACATCACCGAAGTCAAGACAGAAGGCCGAAAAAGAGAATAGCACACCTAAATACCACCCAGTACACACATAAAACAAACTCCCTCTACAAACCAAAACCCTAATAACAAAACAACAATCATCCCTAACCCTACATATACGAATACCTAGAAGAACAAGTAGTAGGTCACCTATACACCTCCAAGCACAAACATCCAAAAAATCCAAGGACTCCTAAAACGTTTTTTTTTTGCAAAACTACAAAGAATAGTAAACAAAATCAAATCGTATCTCATGATACTCTAAGGAACAAGCAACTGCATAAAGATCCTACAGATTCCCACAATTCCATGAAACCATAATTAATTTATTGCAAAAACAAACGCAACAGACAACGTCTCAACACCACTGTAACCAATCACTCAAAGTATAACCATAAAGATAACCGAGTCAACTACAAAAATTGCAAAATTATTGCCGTTATAGAAATAAAAAAAAGAAACCAATCACGCCTAAACACCGACAAACCACGAAATACCTAGAAGAAAAGGAGACGAACGTCTTCACCTCGACAAGCACACACACGACGCGAGAAGTAAAGTAAATCTAAATTAAACACGTTTATATCTGGGTTTTTTGAAACATAGATACTCCCAAAATATGTTAAAACTTATATAACCGTAAAATGAAATGATAACAAACATATTAAAACGCTAAGAGGCTACCTCGCCTGAGCAATCGATTGAGATTGTTAAAATTCCCATTATCAATAATTGTACCCATAATTTAAATAAACTGTATTCAATTTGAATTTTATTTCCTGGCCAATCACCCATCGATCGCCATGCCATCACCGCAAGAGTCTTCAAACAGAAATGAAAATCACTTAAGGGAGTCATTGTAAAGTACCAAGTGTTTGACGAAACACACTGCTGGATGTGTTCAGTGGAGTGGCAGAAACGCGGCTTGCCACACGCACATATTCTTATTTGGTTGATTGAGAAGATAAGATCGAATGAGATCGATTATGCGATATCAGCGGAAATTCCCGATGAAAAACAAAGTCCAGACCAAGAAGTTCAACGACGAAGTCACGTAATATGAAATGGGCCAATAACATTAATGAAGCGATAATTGAAAAACTTCATCCATTCTCATATCTGGGGTTGTGATTTGGAAAACAATAACACTTAGTCGTCCCCACAAAATTTATTGAATTAAAATTATTTATTAATTAATCCGGTTAATAAAAATTAACAAACATTTAAAAACAAGGAACTAAATCATTGAACAAACAACTCGAATACTTAAAATGTCTTGGTTAACAGTTATTATATTAATCTAACAGGTTAAACCTTCCATTAAAATTGCAAATCGACTAAACGGCGGGCATAAAAATTATATACTCTATAATATACGAGCCCTGTCTCAGTGAAGTATCAAACTATCAAAACTATGTTTTTAAAGAGATTTACCATTATTAACTAAAAACGTAATAAAAACTACAATATATCTGATAAAATACGGCCTGTTTATTCAATTTTAGCTTAAAATACTATATTTTTTCTAACAGAAAGTATATTTTACATATTGAAAAAAGTTTCAAATGAAGAAAATCAACCAAACCAAATAACAGCAAATTACCATTGCGCTACATCTCCTCTTCGACTGATAACTGCTTCGATTCGTCTTGGCATTGTGTCAACTAATGATTGGCAATCATCTGGTGTAAAACCGTTCCAAATTTCTTAGAGACGGGTTCGCAATTCTGAAACGGTCCTTGCGGAACTTGATCGTAAAGTTTTCTTCATCATATGCCACAAGGTTTTAATTGGGGACAGATCTGGACTACTAGACGTCCGATTTAAAATTGAAATATTGTGTTTCAACATCCAATATTTGCATTTTTTAGCCGTATGACAAGCGGCGCCATCTTGTTGGAAGATATATTCGATATTATTTAAACGGATTTGTTCAATTTGGGGTATTAAGTTGTTTTCAAGCACATTAGTGTACTTATCAGCATTTATAATACCTTTCACAAAGTGTAAGTTTTCCACTCCACTCGCTGACATGGATCCCCAAATCATAACAGAAGCCGGAAACATAAATTTCTTCTTTGGTTCTTACAACACGACTCCTACTATCACCAACGCAAACTTCAAATCTGGCTTCGTCACTCCACATAATGGAGTTCCATTGGTTTGGAGACCATAATTTGTGTTCTTTGCCCACGCTAGTCTATTTTTCTTCTGAATCATCGTCAGTAAGCGTTTCTCTTTGCCTATGAAATATTGAATTAATGACGAACAAAAAAGAATAATTGTATTGGAGTAATCCGGATGAATTCCAGTTCTCCCTTTTTAAACTACAGATCCTGTTGATTTGTACAGTTTAATAATATTTCGCACTGTATATCTCGATTTATTAACACTTTCAGCGATTTAGGAACCATCTTGATCTTTTAAATGCAAGTGAATGATCACTTTTGTTATTTCGTCAGAAACGGCTTTACCAGGAGCTATTTTTAGTTGTTAACTACAATATCAAAGCGCGGAAATTAATTAAAACGTCAAAATCGGCTTCTGACCACGTCAAGTGTTTTCATTTGTTTTACAAAGCCTACCTTTATTTTATTGAAGAGGATAAACCGACCATTCAACTTAAGTTGTCATCATGTTGTTGCTAAACATAAATCATTTTATAAAAGACAATTTCAAACAAAAGCTCCTTAACAATAGCAACGTTTACAATGTTATCTTTTCATAAATATTTAAAGAAACCAAAATTAATATATTTCAAATAAAATTTTAATTTACCCTGAAACAAATTCATAAATATCAAGTTTTAGGGGGTTGAGCCAATTTCACTGAGACAGGGCTCATATATACAGGGTGTCCCGTAAATAAGTACCGTAAATAATGGTAGATCGTTAAGAAATATTTAAAATACCTAAATACAATTTTTCTCTAACCTTGTTAGTTTGTGCGATACAGGTTAATAAAGGACGCAGGGGGGTAGAAATACAAAATTAACATTTTTTATAGGTTATAGCCTCTTCAAAACACATCAACGGTATTAATTTTGTCAAATTCTAATAAGCCAATGGCGTGGTACCAGAGGTTCGTAAACTTTTATTGTACCATATTCTTGAAACACCCTAAAATGTACTCTTTGTTCAACTCCCTACAACACTCCATTTTCAAGCTTTTTAACTTTTTATTGCCATAAGACTCTTTTATACATTGTAAATTTTTTTAAACAATATATTTGTAGTAGTTGTAATTGCATTATCTTAAAGCTGTCAATGTCATATGAATAACTACTTGTGAAAATATTTAATAAGTATACATATTTCCAGTTATTAAGTACATATACTAGTAATTAACATGGTAGTTTACAGTTTTGAGGAATATGCTAACATGCATTTAGTACTAGGAGGATGACACGGTAATTTTGAACGTGCAGTAAGGTGATATCGAAAAATATCCTGGCCGCAATATTCCTAATCGCCGAACACTCATTGCTGTGTATTAACGTTTAAGAAAAACTGGAAGTTTTAAACCTGCAGCTAATAACCGTGGAAGGATCAGAGGAACTCGTAATGTTAGAAATGAGGTAAATGTCCGTAACACAGTAGAAGCCGCCTCTTCTATCAGTGCTCGCAGATGTGCGTTTCAAACTGGAATTTTCACAATGTCAACATGGAGAGTTATAAAAGAAATGCAGGTGCACCCTTATCATTTACAAAAGGTGCAAGATCTTTTAGATTATGAACCTAGAGTAGAATTATATGAATGGTTTCTTAGACAAATAAGAAGGGTAGGGATTTTTGTTTTAATGTATTATTTACTGACGAAGCAATATTTAGACGAAGTGGTATTTTTTATGTGCATAATGAGCACTTTGGTCTGACGGAAACCCGCACGACGTGAAAGTTACACATCATCAGCATCATAATCTTTGGGTTGGAATAATTGGGGACCGGTTTATCGGGCATTTTATTCTACCGGAATATTTAAATAGACCTAGATTTGTAAATTTTCTTAGGAATAATTTAATAGTTCTTCTCGATGATGTACCTTATCAACGTATTCTGTCAATGTGGATTTTGCACAATGGGGCCTCGCCACATTTTACACTACAAACTAGGGAATGGTTAAATGAAAACTATACGAGAAAATGAATATGCCGTGGAGTAGATGCACCGGTAAAGTGGCCAGCACGGTCTCCTGAATGTAATCCAATGGATTATACCGTATGGGGAATATTAAAACAAAAAGTATATTTAATACAAGTCAATACGGTGGGGGAACTCAGATATAGAATAGAACTGCTTGCAGAGAGTTGTCTTTTAATAGCTTTTGCTGAGGAAGATTACCAACAAATGAAAAAACGTAATAAAAACTACAATATATCTGATAAAATACGGCCTGTTTATTCAATTTTAGCTTAAAATACTATATTTTTCTAACAGAAAGTATATTTTACATATTCAAAAAGTCTCAAATGAAGAAAATCAACCAAACCAAATAACAGCAAATTACCATTGCGCTACATCTCCTCTTCGACTGATAACTGCTTCGATTCGTCTTGGCATTGTGTCAACTAATGATTGGCAATCATCTGGTGTAAAACCGTTCCAAATTTCTGGGAGACGGGTTCGCAATTCTGAAACGGTCCTTGCGGAACTTGATCGTAAAGTTTTCTTCATGATATGCCACAAGGTTTCAATCGGAGACAGATCTGGACTACTAGACGTCCGATTTAAAATTGAAATATTGTGTTTCAACATCCAATATTTGCATTTTTAGCCGTATGACAAGCGGCGTCATCTTGTTGGAAGATATATTCGATATTGTTTAAACGGATTTGTTCAATTTGGGGTATTAAGTTGTTTTCAAGCACATTAGTGTACTTATCAGCATTTATAATACCTTTCACAAAGGGTAAGTTTTCCACTCCACTCGTTGACATGGATCCCCAAATCATAACAGAAGCCAGAAACATAACTTTCTTCTTTGGTTCTTACAACACGACTCCTACTATCACCAACGCAAACTTCAAATCTGGCTTCGTCACTCCACATAATGGAGTTCCATTGGTTTGGAGACCATAATTTTGTTCTTTGCCCACGCTAGTCTATTTTCTTCTGAATCATCGTCAGTAAGCGTTTCTCTTTGCCTATGAAATATTGAATTAATGACGAACAAAAAGAATAATTTAAGCTTACCTTGTAAGTTTTAAATCCTAGTTTTATGGAGCTCTGTGACAAGTTACTCTTGACAAACTTTTTCGTTGCTTGATTCTATAACACTTTCAATTCATTGTAATTACCACGCCGAGTTTGCTTGATAATCATTTTAAAGCTCTCCAGTTTGTATTGGAGTAATCCGGATGAATTCCAGTTCTCCCTTTTTAAACTACAGATCCTGTTGATTTGTACAGTTTAATAATATTTCGCACTGTATATCTCGATTTATTAACACTTTCAGCGATTTAGGAACCATCTTGATCTTTTAAATGCAAGTGAATGATCACTTTTGTTATTTCGTCAGAAACGGCTTTACCAGGAGCTATTTTTAGTTGTTAACTACAATATCAAAGCGCGGAAATTAATTAAAACGTCAAAATCGGCTTCTGACCACGTCAAGTGTTTTCATTTGTTTTACAAAGCCTACCTTTATTTTATTGAAGAGGATAAACCGACCATTCAACTTAAGTTGTCATCATCATGTCTGTTGCTAAACATAAATCATTTTATAAAAAAGACAATTTCGAAACAAAAACTCCTTAAAAATAGCAACGTCTACAATGTTATCTTTTCATAAATATTTAAAGAAACCAAAATTAATATATTTCAAATAAAATTTTAATTTACCCTGAAACAAATTCATAAATATCAAGTTTTAGGGGGTTGAGCCAATTTCACTGAGACAGGGCTCATATATACAGGGTGTCCCGTAAATAAGTACCGTAAATAATGGTAGATCGTTAAGAAATATTTAAAATACCTAAATACAATTTTTCTCTAACCTTGTTAGTTTGTGCGATACAGGTTAATAAAGGACGAAATAATATATATTTTATTGCATATCTTCTCGGGGTGGAAATACAAAATTAAAATTTTTATACGTTATAGCCTCTTCAAAACACATCAACGGTATTAATTTTGTCAAATTCTAATAAACCAATGGCGTGTACCAGAGTTCGTAAACTTTTATTGTACCATGTTCTTGAACCACCCTAAAATGTACTCTTTGTTGAACTCCTACAACACTCCATTTTCAAGCTTTTTAACTTTTTATTGCCATAAGAGTCTTTTTACATTGTAAATTTTTAAACAATAAATTTGTAGTAGTTGTAATTGCATTGTCTTAAAGCTGTCAATGTCATATGAATAACTACTTGTGAAAATATTTAATAAGTATACATATTTCCAGTTATTAAGTACATATACTAGTAATTAACATGGTAGTTTACAGTTTTGAGGAATATGCTAACATGCATTTAGTACTAGGAGGATGTCACGGTAATTTTGAACGTGCAGTAAGGTGATATCGAAAAATATCCTGGCCGCAATATTCCTAATCGCCGAACACTCATTGCTATGTATTAACGTTTAAGAAAAACTGGAAGTTTTAAACCTGCAGCTAATAACCGTGGAAGGATCAGAAGACTCGTAATGTTAGAAATGAGGTAAATGTCCGTAACACAGTAGAAGCCGCCCTTCTATCAGTGCTCGCAGATGCGCGTTTCAAACTGGAATGTTCACAATGCCAACATGGAGAGTTTTAAAAGAAATGCAGGTGCACCCTTATCATTTGCAAAGGTGGAAGATCTTTTAGATTATGAACCTAGAGTAGAATTATATGAATGGTTTCTTAGACAAATAAGAAGGGTAGGGATTTTTGTTTTAATGTATTATTTACTGACGAAGCAACATTTACACGAAGTGCTATTTTTATGTGCATAATGAGTACATTTGGTCTGATGGAAACCCGCACGCCGTGAAAGTTACACATCATCAGCACAGGTTTAAAATTAATATTTGGGTTGGAATAATTGGGGACCGGTTTATCGGGCATTTTATTCTACCGGAATATTTAAATAGACCTAGATTTCTTAGGAATAATTTAATAGTTCTTCTCGATGATGTACCTCATCAACGTATTCTGTCAATGTAGATTATGCATAATGGGGCCTCGCCACATTTTACACTACAACTAGGGAATGGTTAAATGAAAACTATACGAGAAAATGAATATGCCGTGGAGTAGATGCACCGGTAAAGTGGCCAGCACGGTCTCCTGAATGTAATCCAATGGATTATACCGTATGGGGAATATTAAAACAAAAAGTATATTTAATACAAGTCAATACGGTGGGGGAACTCAGATATAGAATAGAACTGCTTGCAGAGAGTTGTCTTTTAATAGCTTTTTGCTGAGGAAGATTACCAAGCAAATGAAAAAACGTATGCAAAAATGTATTGAAGCTGAAGAACGTCATTTTGAACAATTAATCAAATAGCAACGTTTGTTAATGTAGTTAACTATTATATACAAAATAGTTTCAATAACAAGTTTATTCATGAATTAATCTGCTTTTCGTTTACAATATTTTGTATTTAGTTTTATTTGACTGTATGAAATTAAATGAATAAATTTTACATTACTCTTTTTAATTGTAAACCCATAAAAAACGTATGTGTTTAAATTATTTGGAAAACATCTGCAACTACTACAAATTCATTGTTTAAAAAAATTTACAATGTAAAAAAGTGTCTTATTGCAATAAAAAGTTAAAATCTTGAAAATGGAGTGTTGTAGAGAGTTCAACAAAAAGTACTTTTTATGTAAAGAATTTAGTGCAGAATTGCAGACAAAAGTCTTTAGCTCGAAATACGGGGTGTTTCAAGAATATGTTACAATAAAAGTTTACGAACCACTGGTACCACGCCATTCGCTTATTAGAATTTGACAAAATTAAAGCTGTTGTGTTTTAAAGAGGCTATAACCTATCAAAAATTTTAAATTTGTATTTCTATCCCCCGAGAAGATATGCAATAAAATATGTATTTCTTCTGCACCCTTCACTAGCCTGTATCCCACAAACTAACAAGGTTAGAGAAAAATTGTATTTAGGTATTTTAAGTATTTCTTAACGATCTACCATTCCTATATATATATATATATATATATATATATATATATATATATATATATATAGGGCAGAATGACCAAACTTGGCAGAAACGTTTAACTACTAAAAGGTAGCAATTGATTAAAATTTCAAAGAAAAGAACAAAATTTTTATTAATAATGGTTGGTCCCACCTGGTGGTTACTCACTCCTACACTCGTCGTGGAATCGATTCTATCAGATGTCATCTTGAGATATTGTGTCCCAAGTAACCTGTAATACCTGCTGCAGTGCTTGCAGCGTCTGCAGAGGATGCTGCAAGATTCTCAGTCTTCTCCCCATAATGTCCGAAACATGTTCGATGGGCGAAAGGTCGGGAGATCTGGGTGAAAATGGCAAGAGATTAACATTATTCTCTGCAAATCGGTCCAAAGAACGTCTTGCAATATGGGGACGGGCATTATCCTGCTGCAAACAGTGGGTCTTCCAACTGCTGAAGAAATGGAAGAATATGGGTTTCTACCACCTCATCCACATATCGATGGGCATTCATATTGCCTCGGATGAATACCAAACTAGACCTACCCTACTCTCACAAGTTATGGCACCCATACCTTAATCCCTACAGTTTGGTGCACATGCCTAGAAACAGAAAATTCAACGTTCCGCACGTCTCCGTCTGACCCTCATACGGCCATCATGCATCCCCAGACGGAATCGGAATTCATCAGTGAACACCACCCTATGCCACTCTTGGTTTCAGTTCAGTCGCAAACTACACCAAACGTTGCCGTCGATGTTGAGCCGTTAGTGGTAATACAAGATGTGGCTGATAGGATTGTAAGCCGAAAGCTCTGATTCTCCGGTAAACCATTCGAAGGGTCACAGGATGACCTTCGTTAGCTAATCATTGATTGAAAATTGATCTGGTACTTGAGAATCGGTCTCTTGTTGCTATAAGTTGAAGATGGCGGCCCTGGACCTCATTTGTTCTTATTCGCCCTCCCGTTCCTCTTCTGCGGCGTTCCTCACTCTTTCTAGTAAATGCCTGATAGCTGCGCATGATGGTGGTTTGATTCCGGTTAAGGCGATTTACGATTGCTCTAAACGAAAAACCACATTAGCGCAAACCAACAATACGATCTCTGTCGAATTCGCTTAATTGGCGGTAATTTCCACGTTGGCATACTCTAGACATAGATCACACCTTCAAAGCAAACAATTACAAGCGAAAACAATAAAGAACTGAAAACAATCTCGCACAATATACACCTGACAAAAATGTTCGAAGAAAATGGTCGAACTTTATTTCTTGGATCATATGTTTTGATAATTTTAATTCTAACAATACTGTTTAACATCCCTTACAGTGCCAACACTGATTGAAGAAGTTGTATGTCATTATGCTGTGAAATGTAAAACATTACATTTTGAGGTCATGTTATTTTTAATAGTAAATATTGGTTTTAAGTGGATCTTTTGGAACTTAGACAATTGAAATAACGTTAATATAGTATATTTAGTGTTATTTTGTATAAATATAGTGTACTAAAGTATAAATATTTCGCCGACACTTGTGAAAAGTGGGAAAAGCGAAAGATATTCCCCGGAAAAGATTTCAGAAATTTCTGCATTATTCGGGCATTCAAATCATTCCCAAAGAAAGATTGCTTCATTTACATATGTTAATGTGATGACAGTGAACGGAATAAAGGGTAAACTTGATAAAAAAGTACCTTTAAGGGATAAGAAAATCGGAAAATGTGGACGAAAAAGAATCACTACACCTCAAGATGACCGAAAAATTCGTGACATTTGCCTGGAAAACATTACTGCTAGAACAGTCAGGCGTCGTCTTGTAGAAATAGGACTCAAATGTTGCAGGTCAACCAAGAAACCAAAACTGACTACAGCCATGAGGTTAAAACGTTTTAGATACATGACGGTTGTAGACTGGGAAAACGTCAATATTAATTGCTTCAGTAATATTTTATATCCTTGTGTTCCATTAAACTAATGCTTTCGTTTTGTTCAAGGTTTGCTTCTCAGACAAGTATCACATGGAGCTGATGATGAATAAATCCTCATTTGTTCGGCGAAGACAGGACGAAAAATATTACTCTGAATGTATCTTAGAGATTGTTAAACATCCTCCGAAGGTAATGGTGTGGTCAGTTATCAGTGGCAGAGACTTGGGACACTTACTTAGTCGGCGGCATGATGAAGCAGGATCAGTACAAAAAAGTTTTGGAGACGACTGATTCCCCAGATCAATAAATGGTTTGCTGATACTAAATCAGTAACAACTTTCTTAGATATGAAACGAATCAAAGTTTTTCCTTTGTCAGGCAATTCGCCAGACTTGAACCCAATAGAAAATTACTGGGAGCATGTGAAACCAAAAATCTCCAAATAAACACCACAAATAAAGAATTTTCTGTAATAAATGTTTTTTTTACTCAAAAATGGTACGTCGTACGATAAAAAGTCAAGAGAGCTTTTTTCTTCACAATTGAACAAAGAATTAAAAAATATTTATTTTATGTTTAGAGAAATCAGCGGCATCCTACTTTTTTCTTGAAAAATAGCCTGTGATGTGCCAATACGCGGGCCAATGGTACGACTAAAACATCGTGTTGTATTGCAAAGTATGCGTCTCCCACAGCTACTGACACGCTTAAAATTTCATTATGATATCTCAAGCCGTTTTGGAAAAATCTAATTTTGACTGTTTTTTTAAATTAAACTTCAACACGCTGTAGATCGGTAGCGAAGCGTTTGCGGACCTATGTTTATAGGAACTTTATTGTATAAAATAACATGGGCAATCACCCCCTTTAATATTACCGCATCCTTTTTAAACACTATGTATATATATATATATATATATATATATATATATATATATATATATATATATATATATATATATATGTATAGTAGTCAGTTTTTGTAGACAAACTTTAACAGGAGATAGAACACATGTTTCTAAAAAGAAAAGTTCCTATAAACATATGTCGTAGAAGGCTTCGTTTCGAGATACAGGGTGTTGAATATAATTTTTTTCTCAAATTTTCATTATAACTCATAAACGAATGCTTAGATTTTTTCATGTTGGGGGATAATGTCTATTAATTAAGGGGCATAAAACAAGCGATAAGAATGTTCACAAACTTGCACAGTGGCGGAGTGGAGGGGTGCTCAACCCTTTCATAAACAGAACTTCTACGCCAATGACTATTTTTAAAAAACTGTTATTTTATTATCTACATACAGTTTAACAAAAATAATGTACCTTCTTATGTTTCGAAATTCCTGTGCGTTTCGAGTTATTTTGATTTTAGTGTTTGATGTGGTACTAAGTTAAGTAATGTGCTTTATGTGAATAATTGAATATAAAGTTTTTAATAAAAAGATATAATAAAACATTTAGAGCCATTTTAGTACCTAACGATCGTTTCTTTAAAATTTCAAATACATTTTCATTTATAAATAGGTAGGTTATCGGTTTTTTAGTATCCATTGTTATTATCCTCGTATAAAAGAAATGCATAATTATTATTGTTATGCGGTCAATACTTTCTGTATAATTATGTATGTATCAATTTCGCCATAAACATGTATGTAGTTTTAAGTGAGATTCAAATAAGTTATAGACCGCTGCTCACTTGCTCTCATTAAAGAGCCGCCACTGTATCAATCCATACTCAAATACAAGACTTTTGTAAATTGAAATCTGTTTAGTACACTAATTTTAACAATCCTTATTTATTATTGTAACAATACTTAATTAATAATTGTGAAATTAATAAGAATTCTTAGCAATAACGATTTATAAATAAATAACAATAACACTAGTATAATAAAATTAGACACTTTGTTCTTTTCAATACACATTTCACAGCGACGTACAATAGAACGTCTTAAGTTAATTAAATGATGCACCCGTATTTCATTGAAAGCATCTCTGATGCGATTGTGAAGTTCTTCAAGTGTATTAACTGGAGTGGTATACACTTTTTCCTTCATAAATCCCCATACAAAAAAGTCAAGTGGCGTTAAATCGGTGGATCTAGGAGGCCACGCCACTGGACTTCCACGACCTATCCACCTCCCCGAGTAGTTATTGTTTAGCCCATTTCTTACATTTCTGCCATAATATAAATTCCAATCCAGACATTTGTACTAAATTCATGTTGAAAACTTCTTGGTCGAATGGCATGTGGGTTTTCATGTGCCCATATATGCAGATTGTGAAAGTTTACGACACCACGACGAGTAAAACAGGATTCATCAGTCCACAGTATGTTGGATAAGAAATCTCTATTATTTTGAATGGAGTTAAGAACCCACCTACAATAATTAAGTCTTCGTTCGGCGTCACCTGGACATAAACCATGAACAGGTTGAAAATGATATGGGCGTCTGTGATCCCGTTTTAAAACCCGGGAAACTTTACTTTGGAAAATACCAAGAGCAACAGCAGTACGTCGAGTACTTCTCGTGGGGTTCCTATTAAATTCACGCAATATACCCTCTCCAATTCTATCTCGTCCACGGTTGTTCTGTCGGCCCCCATGTACATTTTTCAAACCCTGGTTAACAGATCGACGATGGATACTCACAAAAACGGAATGATGAGGTTGTCGTCTATTTGGAAATCTTCTCCGATACTTCCTAGCTGCGTACCTTAAATTCCCATTTGCGAACCCATAAATAAAATGAATGTCGGCTTGTTCGCTATTTGTAAATGTAAACGGCATGTTACACTAATTAAAAGCTGACAAATCAAATGAAATAACTTTTTGAACTTAAAAACAATAATTAATAACAGTGAAATTATTCAAGATGAAGCATGTGTTTGTAAAAAGTGTCGTTTCAAAATATATAATTTAATAATTTAATACTTACTTGTTTTCCAAGGAGTATCATATTTTGTTGCAATGAAATAAGGGTGCATCATTTAGTTAACTTAAGACGTTCTATTGTACGTCGCTGTGAAATGTGTATTGAAAAGAACGGTTTACATTTTGAACAAAGTGTCCAATTTTATTATACTAGTGTTATTGTTATTTATTTATAAATCGTTATTGCTAAGAATTCTTATTAATTTCACAATTATTAATTAAGTATTGTTACAATAATAAATAAGGATTGTTAAAATTAGTGTACTAAACAGATTTCAATTTACAAAAGTCTTGTATTTGAGTATGGCTTGATACAGTGGCGGCTCTTTAATGAGAGCAAGTGAGCAGCGGTCTATAACTTATTAGAATCTCACTTAAAACTACATACATGTTTATGGCGAAATTGATACATAATTATACAGAAAGTATTGACCGCATAACAATAATAATTATGCATTTCTTTTATACGAGGATAATAACAATGGATACTAAAAAACCGATAACCTACCTATTTATAAATGAAAATGTATTTGAAATTTTAAAGAAACGATCGTTAGGTACTAAAATGGCTCTAAATGTTTTATTATATCTTTTTATTAAAAACTTTATATTCAATTATTCACATAAAGCACATTACTTAACTTAGTACCACATCAAACACTAAAAATCAAAATAACTCGGAAACGCACAGGAATTTCGAAACAGAAGAAGGTACATTATTTTGTTAAACTGTATGTAGATAATGAAAATAACAGTTTTTTAAAAATAGTCATTGGCGTAGAAGTTCTGTTTATGAAAGTGGTTGAGCACCCTCCACTCCGCCACTGTGCAAGTTTGTGAACATTCTTATCGCTTGTTTTATGCCCTTAATTAATAGACATTATCCCCCAACATGAAAAAAATCTAAGCATTCGTTTATGAGTTATAATGAAAATTTGAGAAAAAAAAATTATATTCAACACCCTGTATCTCAGAAACGAAGCCTTCTACGACATATGTTTTTAGAAACATGTGTTCTATCTCCTGTTAAAGATTGTCTACAAAAAACTGACTCACCCTGTATATATATATATATATATATATATATATATATATATATATATATATATATATATATATTAATTTCTATGCCCCCAGTTTAGTCGATGGTCGATGGGTGTATTAAAATCTGAACTGGGTAACGTCTATCGGGTCAGCTAGTAATTAAATTGTGGAAACTAAAACGCGTGCACTTTTATTAATAATTTTGTTACTACATTTCTTCCCATAACCGAAGTTTGAATCGTTAAGTATAAACTTGATTGAGTGACTGAGTACCTGAGCCTGAATGTAGAACGCTACTTTCACTACGTTGGAAGACCATTTTGTGTACTTGGTGGGCTTGTTATGTAACTTGAGTGATTTTTTTTCTTTTCGTACGCTCCAGTTACCCTGTTAACATTTATTGATACATACGGGGATGAAAGATTGCCTGCGTTTTTAATGTGTATGTATCAAGAATGTGCTTTGTTTTTACGGAACTTGAACATTTGAAAACTGAGTCAGAACTGCTACAAGGCTTCATTAAATTGATCTGAAGCTTTGTAATGCAACAGTTACCCTAGAAAATTTAATTAAGAAAATAGTTGTGCATGAAGATTATATAAGCGTATAATTATTGTAAAACTGGCTTAGGTTTTCTAGAAAATACTTTCCTTCCTGGAATTAATGTAAAAGAGAGATTGAAAATAATTAAAAATAATCCTTTGTAGAAGAACGTTAAAACATAAGCTTACCAAACTTTTAATGACGCGTTAACGTAACAACCAGAAAAGAAAATATTTTTTTGAAAAACAAGTATGAAAGAAGAGATTATTACAAAATGTACGTACATGTAATACGTGTATAGATTACTACAGATCTCTCAACATAAATTATGAAGGGATTGTGCAACTAATGTAAATCGACATTTTGAATGTAATGAATGTTGCAAACACAAAGCTATTAACACGAATAAGGTATACGACGCATACCTAATACTCAATGTGCGTTATATAACCCTAAGCTGATGAAAACGTCATCGTAAATAATAAAATAATTTCATTTCTAGGATTATGTGCATATGATTAAAGATGAATGCAACTTAGCAAATATTTGCTACCAAATTTCAATTAAGAGGTTTAGTGAAGTACGTGATTACAGATATTGTATACAACATGCTTGCTGCATAAATTGCTTATTTTCAAAGGTTATTATTATATTGAAATTTACTACTGGTACAAAACAAACTCATAAACTTGTAGGACGCTTTTGTTATACGATAAATTTAGATTTATGAGAGCAACGACGTTTGCATAAGTTCGTCATTTTATATAAGTTATTCAGCAAGAAGTTATGCAATTTTATCCATGTCAAACTACTTTTCAAAGTTAACATTTTGTAATAGATGTAATAATAATTAGGATAAGTTAGAATTAAATTTTATATTTTATATTAAAGCTAGAAAAAATGCCTTGAGTGAGTTTCTATACAATAGAATTATTGTATCGTATACAAACTCACTCAAGGCATAATTTTTTCTAGCTTTAATATTAAAATATAAAATTTAATACTATATAGGTAATTGATAAGATAAAATTTAGGACGAAACACAAGACTAGATTCATTTAACATTTCGGTTTATTAAGTTCGTAAACCATTTTCAAAATAAATGTACACCAGATGACATGATAATTAAATGTGATTTTGACAAATTGTACGTTAATAATTTATTATAAGTTTTGTTATGAACGAATAAGTTCAAAGGTAAATATGTAATTAAAAATTATTATTAATTTTATTAAATACATAAATAAAAAGTTTACCTAGAGTAGGATTTGAACCTACAACCTGCACCTCGCTAGAGTACCGCGCTAACCAACTGCGCTATCGAGATTCAAGCCCCAATCGATGTAAATTTTGTCTTTATGTATGTAGAACTAATGTAAATTCTAAATATAATGAGATTACAATCAAATTACTTAGATTAATGCAACGTGAGCCTGCAATATCGTGTGAACCAATAAGTTCAAAGGTAAATATGTAATTAAAAATTATTATTAATTTTGAGCTCTATGCAATATAGTGAAGTCATCACTGGTGATTTCATGATCTTACTCCAGACGATGTTGAAACATAAATGAATTGGGTATGGTTAAAGATCTTTTTCCAAGACGAGGAGTTAAACCCAAATGTCATCCGGGAGTACATTCTCAACTCCAAAATGAGAACCAATCATGCTCAATGTGGTAAATGCAAAATATAATTCAACCGTTGGAAAAGATTTTTTAAGAAATCTTCTAATAACACGGCGAACATGAAAACTATGAAAACCTGTAAAGGGAAGTTTATAGTTATATTTAGTACAAGTGAGCAAAGGCTCAATATATTCTCGAACTCTAGATTTGAACAAATCATTTTGTCACGTTATTTATAAGAATAAATATAGACTATGCTATATTTTTGAAAAGCTCTTGGCAAGTGGAAAAGATTTTAAAAAATATATAGGGTGTCCCATAAAAAAAAGTAGGTTATGTCAATATCTCAAAAACTGTGACATCTAAAGAAAATCTGAGTACGCCACTGGATTCTACGTAAGAAAATCTACAAATATCAGTTTTTACTTTTTTAATATATCTGACAATAACAGGGTTACAGGGGATGACTGAAAATGAAATTTTTCCAGAATCACCCTGTAGCACACAAACTAAGATGGCTGTGGCAAATTTGATTAGTGCATCTTTGGTTTCATTAAAAAATAACACGGTGTTGCGAAAACCGCAAGGTTCTAACCTAAAAAATAAGCGAGATACCCCGTAAAACATACGAAAATGGGACAACCTGTACATACCTAGCTCATATGAGCGACCGCTTACCTTGTAGATAAGGCTAAACGACACTCAGAGCTGGTACTCTCCCTGATCGTGAGGACACCGTCAGCGGAAAACAGTGGATCATACGCAAATCAATCTCAATCAAATTATAACTTACAGCTTGCGGAAACCAGCTTACAGTTCAAAAATCCTGGTTTGGTTTAACTTACAGCTTGCTAAAACCAAACACAATTCAAAAATACCGAAGTGATTTAACATCTTATGAGATAGCTTTCGGCATTGCTGTCAATATATGAACACCAAATTAGGGTTTTGCATACATTGATAAAAATACGTTTTACAGTTAAATTAGTAAAAATGCCTATACAATAACAAATATAACCACATTCGAAATCAGATCGCTATATTATTGTACATACAATGACTGTCTTATCGGTAATACATCTGGCAAAAGGTGCCCTAGATTTATAAACAAGATTGAACGCACTGAAAACGAAAAAATGCCTGGTGACAAATAAACAAGCTGATTTTCATTTCATTTATTAGTTTATGTTATTCATTCATTCACACACACCGCACGCCCACCGAATATACACACACCGCACACACCACAGATAACACACACGACATCGTGGATAAAGTTTTACAAACGTCGTAAAATTAGGGGATATCCCGATTTAGCGATAGAAAAAATGTCGATTGCATAACCTTCAATAGTAATATATGTAGGAATGTAAAAATCTTTGAAAATTAAAACTTTCACAATTATCACTTATAATAACGTATTAAAATACGTTTCAAAATCAATTTTGACTTTTAGTATGTTTAGGTTCTGCATTATGCTTTTCATTGTTAATAACACTTGCAACTATTGACAAAAATAGCTCTTTGTTAGATTTAACTAGATTATTTTATTTAATGTCATGTTTATATTTGTGAATGCTTCTATCATTTTGAAATTGCAGTTTTTCACAACTTTACACTTACATCATAACTTGAATAAATATTGTTAAATGTGTTTTTTGACTGACATTTTTCATTGTTAGCCTTCGCCGTTGGAGGGTGTTCTGATTTGTCATCTTTAAGACAGTTTAACAGTATTTAATTTTTAATGACCTAGTTATTCATTACTAAAATTTAATTGTATAGTTGTCTTTATACGTTTCTCAAACTAATATTAATAGCAGGCTGATGTTTATGTTTTAATTTTTCAACTTTGACAAAATTGTTTACAACATCTTTAACAATTTTTAACAGATATTACTACTGACGAAGATAACTGTAAGTGTTATAGAAACGTTTAGAATGTATAATTTTAAATACACCATTAAAAAACCCAAAAAAAGATAAGTATCTTTGCAACAATTTAACATATATAGTTAAAATTAAGATGAGATAAACCTCCGTATTACATTTTCAATATGTCGTAAAGATTATACTTCTTAAATAGTAATTGAAAATTATTTCTTTGTTAGATTTTTTTATGATTTAACTAGATATTTAATTAGTATGTGAATGTAAAGTTTTTAGCTGAGACTACTTGGTTAGTACTCGTTCGTTAGAATATGTTCGATTTTTTAGTTTCAAGGCGGTTTAATAATACTTAATCTATTAAAGATCTAACTAATCTTTACTAAAATAAAATTAGATTCGTAGTTTTCTACATATATGTTCCCTAACTATTACAGTAGGTCATTTTCGTTTTTAAATCTCATACGATATCTTAATTAATTTTTTAAACCTATTATCATTTACTGAGAACGATAACTGTAATTGTTATCGAAGCATTTAAATTTGTACAAAAAATTAAAATAATATACATTATTACATACCCAAATGATAAGTATTTTAATTAACGAAAAAATATTCTTTTTTTTTTTTGCTTAAGCTTAACCGCTATTGAATTTTCAGCAGTATATGTCCAAAACTAATTTCATGATGCTCCGTTTACTATTATTGGAAACTGCTATCGTATTTACCTAACCCTTCTTATATTCAATAATCCAGAGAATGTATTTACAAAATTTGGTCTTATTTTGTTTGTATGAAGTAAAATTTAAGTATTTTTGTTCACTTTCAATTATCATCGGTTCAGGACTGTACTTCTGACTTTTTCTACCGGCACTGAGCTATCGCATGGTAAGTAAATGATGTTAGATTTGTATCAGCTCTTCAAAATTCTAGTACTCCTATGACTGTATCCATTTAGGTTAATCTGTAATTGTCCTATTTATTATTTAAAATTGGTTAATTTCAATCCCCTATCATACGTTCTTACATACAAAATAATATACCTTTTACATATAATATTCAACAGTTATTAAATTTTATTAAAGAGGGATCTGTAGATAAATTTGGAATAATGTCTAAGATTTTTTAACGAATCGATTTCGTATTTCGTATTTATGGCCACTAACATCTAATATTCAAATTTAAGGATATCGTGTCCTACTTTGGTGTATTAAGATTAAACGAATCGCCACATTTTATTTCCCTTGCACTAAAATCTGGACGTTGTAAGACAAAATTTGCATCAGTTGATTAGGTTGGGTTAAGAAACAAAACTGTTCTAAATCACCTTTACGTATTAACATAAAAACATACAACTTTAACGGTGCCTTTATTTTATTACTATAAATCAGTTTAAAATATGTTTATAGATTTTGTACGCTTTGTTACGTTTAATTGTCAATTTTCTGCAAATTTGTTATAATTATGTAACATTTTGTACTGTGTTGAATAGTAGGTTGCCTATCCAACAAAAAGGCAGGCGTGTAGCTAGATAAACAATTTTTTGGTCATTTTTTATTCTTATTATTATTACTAACAATTCAATAATTCACTTCCAGTGAAAAATGCTCCTCTCAACACCTTCAGCTAACAATTGACATTGATTGATTCATGGTTTAAGTGACAAATTTGTTTAATGCCATTCTTCTTTGATTCGATTTTTATTAAAAATCACCCTATATCAAAAGTGATCTAAAAGATTATTGGCCACCAAAAATTAAAATAATTAAGTACTTATTGTGGTTATTGTCCCACCTTAATTATTTTCTCGATTGGGGATTTAAAACAACCACTTGCACTGCGTTCCTTATTGGGCTCGCATTCCACCGTTGAGCCTGATACCACCTTACTTTTACTATTATTTACCACTCACGGTGAAATTTTGGTTGCTTCGGTACCTTCCCCAAAGGCTCGCAGTACATCTTAGAGGTACGTTACCCGGTTAGTTTTGGATACCTGTAACTAAATTAATTTATTGTAACCTGTAACCATCGTGCTACTGTTGCTGGGTTCATTATAGTACCACAATCTACCACGGTTACTATAATCTCTCTGAAAACCTACCGATTACTAG
Organism: Vesta saturnalis; assembly: GCA_036346205.1. Classification (NCBI taxonomy): domain Eukaryota; kingdom Metazoa; phylum Arthropoda; class Insecta; order Coleoptera; family Lampyridae; genus Vesta; species Vesta saturnalis. The sequence goes on along the minus strand of JARFJB010001142.1, from coordinate 1,702,703 downwards.
CTGTTCAACAACTTGGGTAACGAGTACTTGCTTCAAGTCAGATCTGTGTTCAATCTGCAATTTTGGATATCGTTTATTTTATACTTTGATTATTCATCGTCCTCTTTTGTTATATGTTTTGTAACCTAATGTATTAAATATTATTGTAATCAATTATTGTGCAACTACTTACTTTCCCAAATTAGTTATTTATATGTATCACTTTTCTTCTCCCTTTTTTTTTTGTAAATACGAATTTTTTTGGCTTCGAACTGTACACTTGTGTTGCCAAACTCACTAATCAAATCAGCTGGTGCGAAATATATAGTTTTCGTATAAAGCATAGTTTACACCTTTAAATATTAAAATACTTAATGTTTTATTATCATTAATTTGTTACTCGGACTAGTCACAATTAAGAACTGATTTCTTTACTACCTTCTTTGGAATATATGAGTTTCGAACACCTTTAGTGTAATTTTTGGGAACGCTTACTTCAGTTACTGCATCGATTGTTCGCGACACTAATTAGTTGTCTTTTTTGAGTTATGTTGTTTTAGTCACGTTAATTTCCATTCCTTTTTTTTATATACGAATCTTTAACATTTCTGTTTTCAGATTTAAATTCTCTTGTAAAAACCTAATGAGATATTTAATTTTTTTTTATAAATTTAGCTTAATATACACAGATATACATATTACTGTCATCCACTTAATTTTAGTTAACCCTTTCTTTTGTGTTATTTTCTTCCTTTCTTGTACGCTTACGGGTCAAAGATTACTCTGGAAGTTAGAGAAGTGTTAAACAGTTTTGGAGCTCCCTTGTGGTTCGGAAAATATACAATTGAGCTTTTGGCGCCCTTATTTTTTTTGACAAATATTGTTGACCGACGACCAAATCGACTCGAGTAGCTGGCAACGAACCTTTTGTTCCACTCCACCTCCCACGAATGCGCGACAATTCTATATCCTTCTTTCTTCTTTAGCATTTCTTTTTCTTTCTGGGGTAACAACTTTGAATTGATAAAACGGAAATATAATGTATATTTATTTAGATATCTTTTTCTATTAAGAACAGTTTCATTAATGAATTTTGACAGTTTTGCTTATTACATTATTATACATGTATGTAACAAGAACGACAAGAATTATCCTCAAAATTATATTATATTGTATTTTAATGTAAGCAATATTGAAATAAAAGTCGAGCTTCAAAATTTAATTTACACATTACGTTTGTATTATTAAATATTATTCTCATAAAGAGAACAAATTCTAAAACTGATGCAACAAGCTACATTTTTTTTTTGGTACATAATAAACGACTATTTCTAGTACTCACATAAGTCTTAAGGTCACAGCTAGAACGTTTAATAATGTAATATATGTCTTTATTGCAACCAATAGAATTACAACGCTGCAGGATATTTTAATTCCAGTAGAATAGCAAACAAACATTCTTTTCATTTAAATGAAATTGTACGGCATAGTTGCTTCGTGACCTCACTAAAGATGCCTTAATAATCTTGGTTTTATTTGTGTTTAAAAAAGAATAAATATTTCAAAATCTGTTTCACCTTTATTGTATTTGATGAAAGAACGTGTATCTCAAGCTGTAAAAGAATTTTAAACACTTTACCTATTTTTATTGACTTTTAATTAATTACATTGCTGCTTACCTGTAGTGTCTTACCCAATTTTGCACTGATTGAGATATGGATGTTGTTAAATTGTCTTGAGTATGGCATTCTCACCGCTATCATTTTTAAGACTGTTTAACGATATATATACATATATGCATATATTTTATAGTTCTAGTTATTATTAGTACTAATATCATAGATGGGTTCACTTTTGAAAGCTCTGGATAATTATATGTTATATAAGGGAAACTACTTATGTAATAATAAAATAATTAGCTGAATTGACTAGTCCTTTTAATACACCAACTATATTCAACCGTTGTTCAACTCATTCGATGCAATTAGCATTCATCCTATATTTTTACGGGAATTTCAATCCATGTGTAATTAATGATAACTAAATTACCAATAAAACAACAAAATACTTGTGTTTAGTATGAACCGTAACAAATGTAGTTCATAACTAAGTGCGTCTTTTTAACATTAATTTGTAACATTTGTAAAATCATTCACAGCTAAAAACTAAACATACCAAATAAATAATCTTGTCAAATCATAACAAATCGAACAAAGCTACAATTTTATTTACCATAATACTTAAAGACTGTAATAGTCGTTATTTCATTACTCTAATTTTAACCCTGCATGTTAATTTTTGCAATGCTGTTATAACTTAAAATGCTTAATTTGTAAATCACATACTTCTAGATCTAGAAGAAACACCAGAAAACCTAGACATACTAGAATTAAGACGTGCCATTTTGCTTTTTAATTACAAGCTATTTAATCGAAGATTTTCTTCTTGTTTGTTGAAGTTTATTATTTAACGAGCGCAAAAAGTAGGTCATATTACACGAAGATGGTTTACGACACGAGCAAGCGAAGCGAGCGGGTATAGTAATTATCCTAGTGTGGTATGTCCATTTTCCGCGTGTCAAATACTATACTTTATCCACAGCGGCACGTCACTGAGTGTAGAAATTTTAGGAGGATATTCTTTGTTTTGTCGTATTAGATTATTGAAAATTTATCCTCGGATATGGAGTTTGGGAGGCATTGCAAATTGGTGTAGGATACTGCTATTGTTTATATATATATATATATATATATATATATATATATATATATATATATATATATATATATATATATATATATATATATATATATATATATATATATATATATTTCTATTTAGATTTCCACAAGTATTAATGTTTAAATAAGACATTTTTCTTTTGAAACTTGTGTAAATAAACGTACAAATTGATTCAACGTTTCAGGGAACGTCCTTTGTTCCTTTGTCAAGAATTTATTTTGACAATTACAGAAATTGAAATAAGGTAACTATTTTAACAAGTACAGATTATGAAACAAGGTAACTAATTTAAATTTAATCTGGACGGGTGTGTTTGACTTCGGGTAGTGGGTCTAGTACATGATGTAGAAGGTGCAGAAGTGGGGACGTCAGGAATAGTTGCAGCATAAGTGTTTGAAATTTCTGGAAGATTTGGAGTTGGTTGAAATTTCGAATCAACTTGTTTAATGATATTCTTCCAAATTTGTGGCATTCTGGAAGTGTCATCTCGTTTATTGAGGGCGTTTGGTCTTCTTTCAATTTCAACTGCTTCTCTAATAATTCTTTCTTGTAAGGTGTATAGAGGTGCAATTAGACGGATATTGTTGGTGTTAATTTGTGTCCTGTATTTAAATGATGTGCAGCTAAAGACGATGATGGATTGTGCTGCTTAATTGCTAGTTGGTGTTCATCGGCTCTCGCATATAATATTCTGTTAGTTTGTCCGATATAGGTTCTTCGACAGTTGTTGCAAGGTATCTCATACACTCCTTGGTTTTCATTAGAATTTTGTCTTTGGGGTTTCTTAACAGTTGGGACAAAGTTGAATGTGGTTTGAATACCGGTCTGAAGTCGTTTTGGGAAATTTCTTTGATTCTTTCTGTAATTCCTTTTATATAAGGTAGAATAACAGGAATCTTGCGTTCATTGCTTGACAAGTTATTATTTCTTGATCTTCTTACTTCGTTGGTAATTTTCAATATTTCTTGATCTTTGTATCCATTTTGAACTAGTATTTTATTAATAGTCTTCATCTCTTCCGTTTTAGAATTTTGGTCAGATAAGTGGTAAGAGCGGTATATCAAGGATTTCATAACGCTACGTAATTGACCAGGATGGTGATGCGAGAGAGTTCAAGTATCTATTCGTATGAGTTGGTTTCGATAAACTTTGTGTGTAAATTTACCATTAGGAAGTCTTGTTATTAGCGTGTCCAAAAAGGGTGAATTATTTTCTTCAACTTCCATAGTAAATTTGATGTTGTCGTGAATGTGTTAATATGTCCCAGAAAATGGTTCAAGTTTCCTTTTCCATGGGGCCAAATTACAAATGTGTCGTCAACATAACGAAACCAACATTTAGGTTTTAAATCTGCAGAATTTAAAGCAGTGGTTTCAAAATGTTCCATATATACACTCGCAAAAGCAGTGGCGAGTATAGGTGCTCCTTGAATTTGTTGTAGAATTGTCCTTTGTATGTAAAATAGGTTGAGTGCATGCAGTGGTTTATCAATTGAGTATATCTTGGTTTATTGAGTGTTTTCTTCTGGAATTTTCATCGTGTCTTCAATAGGTATTTTGGTGAAAAGTGACGTTATGTCGAAGCTAACTAGAATGTCATTTGGAGCCAAGGTACAATTGAGTTTTCAAATATGATTTTATTGTAACTTTTATGATTAAAATCATTTCAATTGAATCTTACAATTACTTTGGTGAAAATATTATTCTTAGCAATTAAACATGCATTTACTTCTTATTATTGTAAATAATCGATAAATTTTCTTAGATTTTCAATAATTTACAAACAAATTTAAATGTAATTTCATATGTCTTTATCAAATAAACAAAAATAATTACCTCATCGATATTTTAAATTCTAATAGCAAACAAACTTCTTTTCATAATATCTATAAATAGTTAACACATAAAAATTAATCTTTACTATAATATCTAATAACATGAACATGTTATGGATTTACAAATTAAATGTAATATTATAATAAAATTTTCAATAATCTGATGATTATGACAAAAAACTAATTAGTAACAATTATTTACTATTCTTTTCCAGAATTTAAGCATTTAAATACCTAAGTACATTATAAGATCATATATGTTTTACTTTGTAGAAAATAATTTGATTTTCGTCAAATAATTTGATCAAAATTTGACGTATAGTATACATCGTAGTTATTACAATTTAAAAGAAAAATCTGTTAATATAATATATATATATATATATATAGATATAGACACATAAATCCTTTTTTGTATTATATCTGAAACGGTTTAAGATACCTAATGAAATTTAGACCACAAATACCTTTGTTGAGTAGGTCATAAAAGATAGTGTTGACAAATTTTGTATAGGAGCGTCGTCAAAGTGGGGGGTGCCACTTATTTTGCCCCAAAACTTTTTTCATGGGGATATTTTCAATTTTTTGGGCAAAAATAGTATTTTTTAAGCAATTTTCCACAAAAAAGATACTCTTGTTAAAAGTCAAAAAAATAACTGGGTTTGAATTATCTGAGGTTTTAGCAAGTAATGCTGACCGAATGAATAAATTATTTTAAAATGAAACAATAATTTTCATACGCGAGAACGAACTACCTCAGGGAATAATGATTGTTTCAGAAACAACTATGAGGTAGAAATATTGTAAATTATTTACAACTTAAAAAAGGTTTTAATTGTATGACATTAACCCAGAACAGACGAAGAAAACAATAAAAAAACAACGAATAACACAAAAAAAGAATTGAATAAGTAGGTACGGATTTTTACATACAGCCTAAGGCCTACTTAATTCAAGTAAATCAAATTAACTCAATATTTCTTTTATTTTCTTATTTTATGTAAAACATGTTAAAACCTCAAAGTACCTTTTTGTGGAAAAATTATTTAAAAAATTTTATTTTTGTCCAAAAAATTTTAAATATCCCCACAAAAAAGTTTGGGGGAAAATAAGCGGCACCCCCCTTTAGCGACGCTCCGGTACAAAATATTAAACATTTGCCAACACTATTTTTTATGACCCTCCTATTGTGTTCGGATCAATATGACCCAATCGCGTTCTTTTAATGTGCTAGATTCGTTAATTTATTTAAATATTTCGTTGTCACTACATGACTTTTATTTCGTTACTCTAATAGCGGTGTACCTAGATTAATATTAGAAAATTATAATTAGTTTTTTTTTAATGCATTTGTTACACTCACTGTACTTGGGTCTATAAGACCCGGTGATTTGTGTGGTTCAAATTAGGAGAACGAGAAGCAAATTATTATCATAGAGGAATGTATTTTATTAGTTTTGTTTTATTTTCATAAATATAAATAACTTACATAAAATTGCCACATTATTGCGCAATATTGTGCATATTGCATGGGTTATTTGCAGTAACAAGCTTATTCCTGTTGAGACTTGTCTGTGGCTCCGCGTATAAATGCAGCCAGTCAGCATTTGTGTGTTAATTTCGTAGTAAATATCAAACTTGATGCTATACTCTAATAAGAAATGCCTAACAATTGAAATTTATTATTGAAAATGTGTAGTGAGAGAGTGCTTACGGATAGTGAACTTGAGAAACTTTTGTGTGTTTCTGATAGTCATTTTAATGCTTCTGAAGAAGACCATTTGTCCGAAACCGTGATTTATAATAGCGAATCGGATGATGAAGTGGAAGCTACGATTTCAAATGAAGCTGATACGGATAATCACGTAACTTCAAAAGATGGCACCATACTATGGAATGAAAAGACACATCTATCGGGAAGGTCAGCAGCAGCAAATATTATTTCGTTGATTCCTGGGCCAACAAGGTATGCTACGTCGTGAATAACTGATATAAAATGGAGAGGCAACAGCCAGTTTGTGGGATGGAAATACACGTCATGCAATATTCAGAGCAAGGATGTCCCTACAACGATTTCATGTAATTGCACGAATAATTCGCTTTGATGATAATAAGCTCGACCACAACGACTCCAAACTGATAAATTAGCTCCCATACGGGACTTGTACGATGAATAGGTTGCAATTCTACCTAAGTTGTAACAGTAGATGAGCAACTGGTACCTTTTAGAGGCCGTTCTCCTTTTAGATAGTACATCGCGAATAAACCTGCTAAATACGGAGTCAAAATTTGAACTTTATGCGATTCTGTAACTGCTCTTGCATATAACATGCAAGTAGAAGGAGAACCATTGCTCAATGGGATCATAACCGGTGATGAAACTTGGATTAAGTACGTGAACACGTACGTGGACAAAAGAACAGTCCAAGGTCTGGGGTCATAAAGATTCGCCTACCAAACCAAAAAAAGCCCGGAAAGATTTTTCTGACAGGAAACTTATGGCAACAGTGTTTTGTGATGCTAAAGGAGTATTGTTGGTGGAATTTATAGAGCGGGGTATGACGATTAACAAGGACGTGTACTGTGAAACATTAAAAAACCTAAGAAGGGCCATAAAAACCAAACGCCGTCGCTTACTGACTTCCGGTATCGTGTTTTTGCACGATAACGCTCGACCTCACTCTGCCCAAGTAACCAGGGACCTTCTGGCACAGTTTAAATGGGACGTATTTAGCCATCCGCCTTATAGCCCAGATTTGGCACCCAGTGATTATCACCTCTTTATGCACATGAAGAAGTGGCTTGGATCTCAGCGCTTTGGTGATGATGAGGAGCTGAAAGACGCGGTCACAGACTGGCTCAAGGCACAAGCGGCAGATTTTTATGCTGAAGGAATTTCCACGCTTGTGAAAAGATATGATAAGTGTTTGAATGTGTTGGGAGATTATGTTGAAAAATAGAGCAAAGACGTAGTTTTAAGATGTATATAATAAAATATTTTTATTTACTTTGGTGTTTTTTTATGACCAACCGGAGGTTACTTCCCGAACGGCCCTCGTACCTCTTATTTCTTATCATTATTTACTGTTATATCAATTTAACGACAATAAAATGACAACTATAGGCTCCCGGGCCATAATGACACAATAAGTGAAACAAGAATGTTAATACAATAGGAGGGTTAAGGAGACGTTTTCGGACACATGTTTATTAACCAAACTAACGTTATTTTTTAATATTCTATTTACCCTAGAAATTAGCGGAACGTTTTTGAAACACCCACTATGTATATATATATATATATATATATATATATATATATATATATATCAATATATATCAATCGCCAAATCCGACGTATTTACGAAAATTGTTTAGCAATTTTACACGTATATTTTGAGATATTAAATTTCTTTTGTTTAATGTTGAACGCTGGAGACGTTTGATTCGTTTGTGGATAATTATTTCTAAGCCATTTTAAGGTATAATTAAATATTTAGATTTGAACAAAAGGGCATGTGCTTCCTATATTGAGAAAAGTACTTTCATACGTGAGAAAGAGAGGAATTTTTAACCTTGTGAGATTTGAATAGGTTTAAGAGTGTTATTATTTTTTTAAACCGTGTTCTGCGATAAAAGCTTTTCTCAATACGTTGACATTGAATGTGAATTTGGAAAATTATTTGTTTTAAAGTGTTAATACAATGTGGCTGAATTAAAGTATTGTTTCTTTTAAGTGCTAAATTTCTTTTGTAACAGTATACTGAAGCTGAAAGGCGTTAATTTTTTCGAATTCTGAATCACTCATGTGACGGATTATTATAATATAATTTGAGTTTATGTCATTTAACATAGGAACGGGGGAAGCTTTATTTGAATTAAAGAGCAAACTAAAGTTGGTTTCAAAAGTGGGAAGAATTCATCGTTCTAATTTAGTAACAATTTTCGAGGGGGAATTTATTAAAAATTGTGTGTCGAATTATAAGAGCTTTATTGTGGTGTTCTGGAGCATTGCGTTGCAGATTCCACTCAGGGAACCGTTAGTGGCGAGCTAAAAGGTAGGTTCAAGTAATTTTTCCCTGTTTTATCCTAGTGCATCCATTTTTGTTTGCGCACACTTTATCCGGATCAAGACAGGGTGGCGTTAAAATCATTACCGGATCAGACATTACCGTATTACCGACTTACCGTATCTACAAAATTTTAATAATATCCACGACCTCACGGCGAGCCACTTGGCACCTTTGGTTATTTGCCATGCGTGTTCTAATCCCATTTGAACACGTTACATACAAATACGGTGGCGGACATTAAAATCTGGGCACTTCCTTTGCGTCACTTTATTTTAATTATCGAGTTACATGTAAAATCTGTCTGTCAAACTATTTTCTCTAAAATATCACAATTCCTTATTTAAACTATGAACAAAAAATAAACTCTAAATGCCAAAAGAACTATTTATTAATAACGTTGATTGTAATAGTTGGAAATATTAATACCATTGGGATTATCAGTAGCTATAATGTATTAGGTAGAAAGATTGGAATTTACAACGGCACTGAATATTGTGGTTAGGCTAAAAGTAGCACATTTTTTAGCAATGTCTATTTTATTTCGTTTGCAGTCGGCTATATATCCTGCATTTACAGAAGCACTTTTCCAGCCACGTGTCGTTTTAGTGTTGTCATCGACGCTCCAGCTCATTTCAAATAGGTTGCAATTTGTTTTTACATTGTGCCAAATTTATTTATTCACTTGCTTTACACATCTTGATAATGAAAAGAAGGTGGTGGTGCATGTTTTGGGCGAATATCGACGTACTTTTTCACAAATGTATAAAAATTGTCTACTATTGTATAGTTTCTGTGTTTTTTTTATTTTTGTTTGCGTCATGCAACCTTCAACAAATTTTAAATCGGTAAGATTCATGTTACTTAATTCATGAGAGCGACATGCACCCATTATACCCATAATTAAGGCAACCTTAAAAAATTATGTCGTGGCATGATACTGGTCATCTGGAGCGTCTTCAATAATGTGTTGATTTCTTCGCCAGTGAAAACTTCCGCTGTTTCAGGTCAAAACCTTCGAAAGATCTCTTTAGAAATGCAAGCAATCTTCCATATTTTTCAATTTGCACATTGTGCCTTATATCCAATATTGATTTTAGTGAAATTTCCTTAAAATACACTCGTAAAGTATCTACCGAAAATGATATATTTTGGTTTGCCCGACACTCTATAAATGCATTATAAGCAATTTCATAATTCTGTCTCGATTTTGCCGGTAGAAAATCAAGCGATGCGATGTTAGCTGCTTCTCGAATTTCTGGGAGTATACAGGTAAAATTTATATCGTCTTCGTCACTAGTAGTTGCCATTATTCAATATTTAGTGTGGTTATCAATAAAAAACACAATTTCGCGAACACTGATGTGACTGTCAACAGTGCTGCTATCTGCCATTGCCTGACGTAAGCATTGCAACTTTGGTATTTATTTACAACTAGCCTGGAGCTTCGCTCCACGCTATGGTATCAACACACTGTTTAGGATATTTATTTAAAGCTAAAATTTTTCTTATAAAAAAATATAATAGCGGATACCCTATTTAATATAAATTTAAAAAATTTCAAAGTTCAGGAAAATAAAAATCATGAATGAATCGAATGTGCCTATTTTATTAGTCTAAAACCATCTTCGCATTATTGCCTTTCTAATGAAACCTTTTTTGAGCACATCGGTCGGATGGTTTCAAAGTCTATAATGGACATAGGTAGAAACAATTTTTGTGTTTTATAGATATAGATTTCATATTACACATGTGTAATATGAGCGTGTAATACGAGCAATATTTTACATTCCTGTATAAGCGTAAATTTTAGGTATATTACAACAGTCGTAGATAAATCATTTAAAGTATGCTCGCTATCGCAGGTTTCTCCTGTTGAGCCTATTTACAAATCTCATGTTCTTTACATCTAGTATCAACGCTGCTTTTTATGGTTTTAATCTATATCTTTCTACAGGAAATTAGATAACTTATACACTCCAAAACTTAACAGTGGATTTGAACTATCTTTAGGTGATGTTTAATGTTCCTGAATCTTACTTGTAAGTTTGAAAATAGTTCTAATATCATAGCTAATTCATATTTTTTTCAATTTTATCCGTAACGCAAGTTGTGAAAGGAACAAATCACTACCAACATAAGCGGTAATTGTTCTTTACGGGTTTAATTACATTAATAATGTCTTTAAAGGAATAACAATTAGCTTATAGCGATATTTTTAAATGCTTTCATTGGTCTTCCAGAAATTATGTATCACAATTTCATTTAGTGTTATTACAGTAATTTTTGACGTGGAATTTGGTAGTGTATGAAGATACGTTGTGGTGTGTGTAGACTTCTGATAAACCCAAAGTACAGAGGTAAATAAAAACTTATTTAGTGGTTCTTCTCCATGTCTCCAAATGGCCATCAACATAACAATAAGGATTTTTAGGTGCATTTTGTAGACTTAAGCTTTCAAATTCAAACCTTTCCATGTAAGTAGTATCTATTACTGGACTAAGAGGGCTTCGTATAGCTACATTCTGAAGTTGTGCATAAAATGGGTCTTAAGCGAACATTGGATTGGTTAGGACCTTATGCAATTCATGTTATGTTCGTGGTTCGAATAGTTGTTTAATTTAAAATTTATAATCATTCCTAATCAAAATAACAGCTACTTTACCTTTATCTGGGGAATATACTTATGCCATCATTGCGTTTAAGATCTAATAATGTACTTCGTTGACGGAAGGATAGACTACTTTGTGAAGATTTCGCTTTACGGAATATATTAGCTGTCTCACATCTAACTTGATTTGTGGGGTAAAGATTTAATAGGACTCTCAACATTAGAAATTACATCTTCGAACGGTATTACAAAATCCCACATTTGGATAGCGCTTCAATAGTTTCATCTGAAAAAACTTGATTAGGTGGCAGGGTAAAGTAATAACCAACCAATTTCATTAATTTCCAAATATCCGTAACCATATTATAGATGGTGGATGAAGTATTTATTTTATTTTTATTTATCTTCTTATTGCTATTATTATCCTTCTCTGTTTGCATAGTTAATTATTATTACAAGACAATGGAAATCAAAAAACCGACAAATAATTATAAAAGGCAAATTTTTTTACAAGGTAGTAACTTAAGTTTCGATCTCAAACATTTAGACAATGTATGACTAAAGTGCGATGAAAAATAAGGAAGTATTTGAATGAAAATAACCGCTTATAAATGAATCAATTAAAAGATAAAGAATGACTTATTTAAAGTTACAAGTCACAATGAAACCAAAAATAAAAACATAAAAATGGAAAACGTTAACATTCTCTATGAAACTTTTGTTTTAAATATAATTTTAAATCGCGGAAAGTATAATTGTTTTGTAGATGAAGCGTTATAAGGCAAAACCGAGTCTATACAATTATTAACAAAGTAATTTAAAATAATTTCCCCTAAGTAACTAATTTAAATAACGTAATTTTTATTGTTACATCAAACAATATAAAGACATTCAATTTATATACTGAATACCATTATTATTGATTAATTAAAAATATGTGTAGCATTAGTAAAAACATAATTTACTTCGTATTGTAATTCATATTCTGTACGGAATATTTCAAATACAGTCTCTATTTTACATAAATAGATAAGAGCAAATATCTAGTAAACAAAATTAGTCTAAGAGAAGCATGATCAAAGCAGTCAGTTATCAAATTTATTAAATTAAAATTAGCAGTGTAAGTTAAGCGCTATCGAACAACCGTCTGTTGAGATTCATGGCCGTATAAATTTATTTGAGTTAAATAAAGCTGATATTTACCTAAAATCAATCACTAGATGAAAACCTGTGTTTGTCTATATCCGAAATCGCGCTCTAGAAATTACGAACTTTGAACATAACGTTCGCTGTTGTTACCTGGATCACCCGTTTAAAAGCTGTAGATGTACAACATTGACCCAAAGACGAGATAGAAGGTATTAATTCTTTGCAGTAGCACTCTAGATATTTTATTCCAGCTCTTAGAGAGGAGGGACCGACATCCGCACTCATCCCCAGGAGTCCGCTTGCAATCGAGTGTTATTCTTACAGTGAAACAAAGCCGAATTGGCCAAATTTTTATTGAAATTAAATTGCAATGTAATGGTCGATATTAAACTCAACCTTATCTATTACGTTTCAATTTAATCCTAGTAAGTATCGCACAGTGGAGCGTTATAGGACGCATGTTGCCTCACCGTCGTTTAGTCGCACAGAAACGAATCAGTGCGAGCTGTTTATTTGATTTCGTAAATTTTCATAAACTTTCTTAGTTCATTTGCAAGGTCATTTTGTGAAGTGTTATTGCCAACATGATATTTATGCGATGAAATTTTGACCCTCAACCGGCGGCGATGAGTACTGCAACGTCCTTTTTGTAATTTGCTTCCATGTTGATTCTTAAGAAACGCAACGCGATCATCTCGATGTCATTATAGCCATTAATTCACAGAATATTTTATGAAAATTTTTAGGTTGGCAAAGCTTGATCTGAAATTATATCACGCTTGTCACACTTACAAAATGTGTCAAAAACAGGATGCGTCCGGTGGAAAACTTTGATGTGAGCAAATTCGCGACCATATTTTTGGCGGTTTCACATATTTCAGGGGGCGTACATGCAAGACTATCTTGATTATTTTCCATTTTCGTGTTTCGTGACAGAATTTCGATAAAACAAAAAGCTACTAGATCAAATTTTCACTTTTAAAATCAAGACATTACCAACCGCTACAAAAATTCCTTAATCAACTAAAGTAAACATTTTTGTTTAAACACGGCATCATAAAAAGGGCAACTAACAATAAATACCATAAAAATCATGTTTCATAAGACCTTGACGCATTCATCATTTAAAAGATTCGTGACTACGCCACTCGTTTTTTTAAACTTGATTTCGTGCCTCAAGACTGGTCTTATTAAACTTGTTTTTTAATATACTATTGTCCCCTTAATATCTCTAGTTTTAATTTCGCATAATGTTTGAAGAATGTCCGTTGAGGTTTCTGCTTAGTAGGTATAAAATCATTTAAAAATATGTTTGTGTTGGATGTCTTTCTACATTAATTGCTTTTAAGATATGCTCCTGCATTCATGTTACAAATTTCATATAAATAAAAAATGTTCGCTTACGTAAAATAGAAACTTTAGAATTAGAATTATACTAATCTATGCTCAAGTTTAAGTCCAAACGAAAATTGTTTAATTTTTATCTTGTAGTTTGTCAGGTTGCGATGACGCACCCTGTATGTAGGATGTTATAATGACATGTATTACGTGTTTTGAGCACGAGTGTATTGAGTTTGAACGAAAAAAAAATTTTTTTTTGTGTGTATGCATAATGTATGTGGGTGTATGATACGCCACTGGAAATGTAGGAGAAATATAATTCAGTATGTAGATACGTGTATTTGAATGTTATAGAGACTTTAGTGTTGGAATAATTAGATTCTGATGAATGTAAATGTGAAGAGAAATTTGTCGAAGGGACGATAATGTATTGCTACTGTTTTGCTGCTGTAAGAAATGGAATGTTTGAAGACAGATGAGTAATCTTGGTCAGAAGATGTGAGTGTATAAGTGTAGAACGTTTTAGAAAGTATGTAGAGAAAGATTTGGTATGTTTAAGTGTTAATTTCCGAAGGGTTTTGTAATGTTGTGCAATTGTTTTGAGAATATATGTATGTATATGGGATTTGAGACCTTAGACGGTGCTTATTTTTGCAAATGTTGCGGAAGCAGATCGAGCGCAGGTTGGAGATAACTGTTAAAAGTTGCGTAATGGTCCAGAGTGGCTACTGAATGAATGTAATGACGAAAAATGATTTCTTCATGAAGTAATTGGAAAATTTGTAAGTAAGAACAAATATGGCGATGTATTGTAATTACACGCGTGCTTGTATAGAGGGTAGCATCTATTGGAACTATTAAATTTTGAATGAATACTATTGGAGAATATAACGCGGAAGAAAGACATGTTTAAAGATGGATGACTGAAGGTATAAATAGGAAAGTCAGGGATTGACGGGTGGGTTAGCTTTTGGCTTTGGTGAGAGACGCGCGCGAGGTAGTGTGGTTTAGAATGGGTTGTTGGAGTTATGTTTGTGAATAATAGTGAGGCAGTAATTGTTTAAACAACTGCGTAACCCGAACCGGGGATGAATCGTAAAAGACATTCATAAACAAAACAATAATAAAATTGAGATTGAAGATAAAATTAGTTTGTGTTTTTTTTTCTTCAAGAAAATAATAAGTGCGTAAGTAGATTTGAATAAAGATAACAGTTGTAACGTTAGTAGCGTCAAGGTTAGCGCGTGTCCTTGTACCGACATTCAGTTAAAAGTATTTACGGGACCACCTTTTAAGTGAACGAAGTGTTCGTTGTATATTAAGCCAATGTTTAAGTAACGTTATATGACATTGAAAGTTTATTTGTATAAGGGACTAAATTGGTGTAAAGGTTGCTAGAAATTTTAGGAGGCAACCAAACGTATACAGCTTATTACGTGTTATTAGACTATTTGTGAGTACAGAAAGGAATAAGTTTTGTTGAGCCTCTGTAATGTGCTTCAGGCAATTTTAAGGAGTACAAATGGACTACAAATAATTGATTCATGGAAGAAAGAAAATCCAAGGATTAATGGACAATTTTAAGTAAGAAATTAGATTTAGGAATTTTAAGAACTCATTTAAGCCCGATTATCTTTTGTTTAGTTTATTTGCGTATTGTTGTCTAAATTATTAAGTAGTTTTGAAAGGAAGAGATAATCGTTCTTGAGTCTTATTGTATGGTTTGTTTTAGTAGTAAGAATGCAAAGTGGTATTTGGTGGTTTAACTTTCAACCACGCTGATGTAATTTATGTAGATATTTGTGTTTTTGTTTTATTTTGTGCAGGACAATATATATATTTACCATTGATTGTTATTCTGTTGTTTATTTAGCCAGGTATGAAACTCAGTTGTAACATTTACTTAATTGGTGATCTAGTTTTGACAATTTTAAAAGTAAGCTTTGCATATTTTAATTTTTAGATTTATGAGCGACCGGAAAGGTTTTATTAGCCAGGTCGATTGCAAAATTTTTCATGTTAGTTTATTTAACGCAGTATAATTAAAGACAAGAGTTTTGAGAAATTATACAGGTACGGATGTCTATTACGATTCAGAGAGATTATTTTGAAGTAACATTTATTAAGCCGAAGACATTGATCTTCTTTATTTAGGAATTTCTAAAATTAATTACCGAATATTGGATGAAGAAATATTTTATTCAGTAATAGTAGAAATTTAAGTTATATATATATATATATATATATATATATATATATATATATATATATATATATATATATATATATATATATATATACGAGGGATACGCAGAAAATATTCAGTTACTGTATTATAATTTTTGTTTTGGATATTTTAGTTTACGAGGTGTATTCAAAAGTTTTAATAACCTGGGTAGTGCTAAATTTATTTGAGTTTGAGTTGAATTGTTTGGGACGAGTGTTTGTTTTAGAACCTTCGTATAGGAGTTTACCGAGTAAGCACAATCCTACTTTCCACAATCAAGTAGGGTTAATTAACATCCAGCTTAAGACAATTATTTTAGCAAAGTTTCGATTGTGGTGGCGCCTAGAGACATATTTTCCCGGACTGAGCTGTTTGAATGTAGGTGTAAGGTGTTTGAGCATATTAATCATTCATTTTACTTATTATTTCGACCACGCCCATCTCCCTGTTAGCTGGCTTGGCAACCCGCTTACATTAGTAAGCATGCACGACGCCTAGTGCGGTTTGGACGTATAACAAGTTTAGTGTAAAAGTCTCAGCATTACACGCTTTGGTGTAATTTGCTCGAATTTTGAGTTGTGGTACATTGATCAAGGAATCGCTTGAAGAAATTAATACCAATTATTAATTAGTTCGGGTAGTTATAGACTTCGGATAATCAGTACCATATGTATACATATACACAATTTACATCTCAGCTTCATTTGAAGTATTTATGTACCCAAACTAGATTTATGTAAATTTACTACATCCTCATTAGTGCAAGCCATTGAAACATTTGAAGTAGTTTCCACCGGTAGTAAACACAGACCAACTTTCGTGTTATCTGTTTCGGTTTTTCTTAATGTTTGCTAAGTATGGATTTGGTCGCAGAGTCACATTGTTGTTTGTATAATGAAATGATCATTTTATTGTTACCTTCAATTACTACGAAGCTCTTTGGTTTATATGTTTGATGTCCCGAATTTTCACTATTAATGTATTGTCTTCTTCATCTACGTCGACAAGGGTTAACTTTACATACCTTTCTCTTGACTTTGTGGGGAGTAAATCTTGCACTACGATAGTATCGGTTAAATTATAAAGAACGTCACCTTCTTCCTCGCTCATATATGATTTGTGTTTACAACGCAGCCAAAAAATATGGTAAATAAATTGTAAACTGCACTTAAAACTACGCTATTCGTTTGAATTGTTTTAAGCCTCCATGGAAGCAGTAACCTGATGTTATTTAACATACGTGATTAGGTCCTTTTTCTCCGCTAATAAAAGAACGGCTGTTTGAAAAATCTGTAAACGTTCCGTATTTAATAAAAAAAGCCGAAATGAAGTCCGTAAATTAATTAATATATTCACCGTCAAATATTGATAAGATATTTGAATTAAGTATTATAAATAATTACACCGAAAACGTAAAGAATGAGAGAAAAAAATAATGTTAAAGTAAGGATATGCAAAATAAAATTTCTCATTATAAGCGAACTTAAAAGTTACAAGATTACACTGTTAACTGTAAATACAAATTTTCTTTTTATACTTCACAAATAAAGTTTGACGAATAATAATTTATTTTGTATTAGAATACATCTTTTGAATGGAAAATTACACTTAAAACCTTTTATATTGGTATCAGCTAGAGACAAACACACCGCAGCTTTCAGAAGTAGAATTTGAGACCCGATAAATGTAATTAATAAATACTAAAATAATAATAAAATTGAAAACTAACGCAGTTCTTATAAATTAATTGATTTATTTCTTAAAATTGCACTGTTGAATGATAAGCATTTGACCGTGAAACATTATGTTTAAAAGAAATACAAATATACCAATATAATTTTGTCATCTGTAACTACCGTTTGGGAATAAATTTGATTATGTAATTATAGACAGAATAAGTTCATTAAATCACTTCTGAAATTAAATATCTGGTATGAAATAACACATAACCTCCCAACCTACAAAATGAAACTTAAAAGGAATGAAATAATTTTAATCACAATATTTTTAGGATAATTATGCAGCCTCTGTTATAATAAGTTCATTACCAAAATAGGCAACATTGTAAACGCAAAAAAAATTATCTATGTCAAGCAGACGTTTAGAACTTCATGGTAGACAGAGGTTAATAGACATCCAGATGCTAACTTAAATTAAAAGAAATGAAATAATTATAATTTCAATTTTTTTAGGATAATTATGCAACCTCTGTTTTATACAGGCGGGCAACAGGCAAGACTGTAAAAACCAGAACAGTAATCTGTCAGAATGATGCTTAAAACTTCATGTCAGATAGAGATTATAGACATAGATACATGTTAACATAAAAGAAAAATTTCCAAGCCGCCCGATTCTATAAAAATATCGATATCGCTTTACATTAAAAAACTTTATAAAAAAATTTATGTAAAATTAAACTTTCTTTAAAAAATACGTCTACACTTTTTCTTATAAAATTAATCGTTGTTCACATAATGAAAAAATTTGAATTAACACTTAACTTTGGAAGTTTTTTGCCGCTAAATTACGCGTCATATCAAAAAATTGCATAGAATATAATTAATCGATATACAGGGTGGCCCATGATTGTATGGAAGTGCAATAACTTACCTAGGATCAAAAATACAAACAAATGTTTTAAATAAAAGTTGTTCTAAAATGTTTTGAGATATACAGCGTGTTCAGCCTAAGCGAGACAACATGAACTTTACTTTTTTTTAATAGGACACCCTGTATATTTGTTTACCTCAGAATTCAGCGTAAAATTCTGCATCTAGCCATATCTTTCCTTTTCCCAAAAATTACGACGTTGCCAAGCCGGAGCGAAAAATATGAAGATATGACGAAAATTGGTGCACTATAAATGCTGCCAAATAAACGTTATCAGTGATAAGCAACTAAACTTATTTAGTAGGTACGAAGGTAAAGGTTGGCTGAAATGTCTGAACATAGTAGAAGTTTCGTTTGGGGTTCGGGGTGTTTTTTGGATAAGCATTAATTCAGGAGATTTCAATTAGCAAAAACTTCATTTTTTTTAAATGGAACACCCAGTATATTATTTTACCATCTTGTAAAACTATTTTATCCCTTCGAATTATGTCAGTATAGTTTACTCTCTAAAATTGATTGTTTTTATGAAAATTGCATTTTTAGTTTATGATTTAAAAATATTCACGTTTTTAACAAGCAAGCTCTGAATGTGACGTTTAGAATACTTCTACTTTCTATAATTGTTTGTGACAAAATCAAACCAGTAATTTTCTACCTTTAAAAACTGTCATAAAATAACTAGGGTATCTACAAAACTTATTAAGCAAAAATAACCTTACCAACAAATGAAATGAAAATATCCATAGTTTTAACAAGTAACCTGTGAATTTGACGTTTGCGCAAGTCAGAGTGATTAGTTATTATCTAGACGTGTTGTAAATGTGTAGCTATTAAGAAAGAGAAACCACTTAAAATCATGAATTTTCCGATAGAAGAATTGACAGATATGATTTTTGTACTGGGTGCCAGTGACAAAAACTGTTTACTCCCACAAAGGATTTATCAACAGAAATTTACAGATAGAAGACAGCCAAGAAAAGAGACATTGGAAAATGTGCTTCAACGATTTACTAGAACTGGCAGTGTAACTTACGAAACAAGCGAAATGTTGAAGACTGCAATAACAGAGGACAACGAGATGAGACGTACTGTCGTCCAAAAGATTCTGTCTAAGAACAAAATGCAACCTTACCATATACAGCGAATGCAGGAACTATTGGATGATGATTATGAAAAGCGATTAACCTTCTATGAATGGGCTCAACAACAAATGGAGCAAAATAGGTTTTTTCAATTTTGTATTATTTGCCGATGAAGCAACTTTCCATAAAAATGGGTTTGTTAATAGACACAATTTCCATTATTATGAACAGATTGACATTGTATACGGACTATCAGTCAAACAAGGTGGTTATTAAACGTATGGAGTGGAATAATTGGGAATCATGTCATAGGCCCACATTTATTTAACGGAATTGTTAATGGGCAAGTTTATCGAAATTTCTTACCACAACTACTTCAGCAATTACCTGCTCATGTTAGGCGGCAAAGGTGGTACCTACATGACGGGGCACCAGTTCACCATACCCAACTGATCAATACACATTTAAATAATGAATTTCCCGGACGATGGATAGGTAGAGGAGGACCCCGTAAACGGCCACATCTTTCACCAGAACTTACAAAAATGGATTTTTTTTTGGTGGGGTTACGTCAAAGAACAAATATACAAAACACCCGCGACTACTAAGGAAGACATGAAGAATAGAATTAGAGAGGTTTTCCGAACTACTGATGTCGATATGTTACATCGTGCTAGTAGATTTTTTGAAGATAGCATACATTATTGTATGCAAGTAGATGGTGGTCATTTTGAACATTTAATAAAATAGTTATCTAACGTTTTTAGTTCTTTTTTATTTGTTGTTAGTTATTTTTGTTTAATTTGTTTATTTTGAGTTTTATAGATACCCTATTTATTTTATAACATTTGTTAAAGGTAGAAAATTACTGGTTTGATTTTGTCACAGAAAAGTATCAAAAGTAGAAGTATTCTAAACGTCACATTCAGAGCTGGCTTGTTAAAAATATGAATATTTTTAAATTATAAACTAAAAATGCAATTTTCTTAAAAACAATCAATTTTAGAGAGTATATTATACATACGTAATTCGAAGGGATAAAATAGTTTTACAAGATGGTAAAATAATATACTGGGTGTTCCATTTAAAAAAATGAAGTTTTTGCTAATTGAAATCTCCTGAATTGCTTATCCAAAAAACACCCCGAACACCAAACGAAACTTCTACTATGTTCAGACATTTCAGCCATCCTTCACTTTCGTACCTACCAAATAAGTTTAGTTGCTTATCACTGATAACGTTTATTTATCAGCGTTTATAGTGCACCAATTTACGTCAAATCTTCATATTTTTCGCTCCAGCTTGTCAACGTTGCAATTTATGGGAAAAGAAAAGATAGAGCTAGATGCAGAATTTTACGCTAAATTCAATCGTAAACAAATATACAGGGTGTCCTATTAAAAAAAAGTAAAGTTCATGTTGTGTCGCTTAGGCTGAACACGCTGTATATCTCAAAATAATTTAGAAATGTGTATCTGCGCCAATATAACAACTTTTATTTCAAACATTTGTTTGTATTTTTGATCCTAAGTAAGTTATTGCACTTCCACGCACTAATGGGCGACCCTGTATTTAAGGTTTATATCCAGGTATTTTAATATCTTTGAAATATGCAGCTGTTTTAGAAATATTTGATAAAAACCAAAAACTTACTCTAATATACGCCCCCTCTCCGCCGCTGGATTTCTCCCAAAATCTAATCAGCTCTAAGCCAAATGAAAGCAAGCCTAAATACAAAATTTTAAGTGCGTAGGTATTTTTGTTATGGAGTTACCCTGGACACTAACATACATCCACACACACAGATACACGCACGCACGCACGCATGCGCACTCCCGCACACCAGCATGCTCACACACCCGCACGCACACACCCACACACACACACACACACACACACACCACACCACACTCACACACACTCACACTCACACACACACACACAACACACACACAAACACACACACACACACACACACACACACACACACACACACACACTCACACTCACACACACTAACACACACACACACACACACACACACACACACACACACACACACACACACACACACACACACACACACACACACACACACACGCGCGCCCACACGCACAAACGCACGCACACACGCACACACGCACACACGCACACACGCACACACGCACACACGCACACACGCACACACGCACACTCGCACACACGCACTCACGCACACGCCCACACGCACACGCCCACACGCACACACACAGACACACGCACGCACGCATGCACACACACGCACACGCGCACACGCGCTAGCCGTAACCCTTCAAGGAGAGGTCTCGTAAAATAATAACATATATAACCGTAACTTGTAATACCTTATAAATAACATGTTCTCCAAACGAGTCAATTAATTTTGATAACTTCTGCATAAATATGTTAAAAGTGCGGTTTCTGGTAAAATTTCATACGTAACATGTCATGACATTTTACTGGATAACTTCTTTCATAACATATGTAGATAACAATTTGCGGTTTCGGTAAAATGAAATCTAATACTAACTTGTTCCATGACACTGTGCAAATTAAATCAGACGGATTATTAACAGTGCGTGTTATGACACAATTTTCAGATTGTTTCGATGATAAGTAAGCTCTGTCCTAGGTAACGGACAACATGATCTACGTTTACATTCCTTTCGATCGCTCAAATTACATTTGCAATTTGAAATTTCAAATGAATTTTAGTACTATTTCTGTACGTAATTTATGCATAATGAGTTTAAAGTATCAGTAACATATAAATATATAAGAGGGCTATTATGCAGGGTACAGCAGGGATATACGGAGATTTTGAAATGACTGTTGCGCGCGCTTGCGTGATCACACTGTTTTCAAAATGTTTGACATCTACTAGATGACTAATGCCATTTTAATAAAAGTGGATGTTTGGTCGTTTTTATCTATAACATCTTTATTGAAACTTGTCGATTTCGAAACCATTTTAACGTTGGTCGTCATGGTCGTGTTCCCAAATGGGATACCATTATGAAGTGGGTGAATAATTTTCAAACAACATGGTCTTTGAGACCGAGGAATGCACGGGGAGGTGATGAAGTGTGCGGACACCGGAAAACATTGAATGAGTGAGACAAGCGATGGAAGTCAGCCCTTGTCGTTCGGCGATACGTCACGCACGCGCTGTTCAGAATTCAGACAGGTCAGTTCGCAGAATCATACAGTTAGACCTTCATTTCATCCGTAAAAGATTATGATTGTTCAAAACCTGCTGCAAGACGACTTCATGAGAAAACAAAGGCTTGCAGAAGCAATGTCGGTAATGCTGACGGACGATATCGTTTTGATCATGAGTGACGAGGCCCACTTTCATTTATCGGGGATAGTAAACAAACATAATTTATGTTACTGGGCAGCCGCAAACCCACAGCAACTGCACCAGAAACCTCCGTACAGCGAGAAAATTACTGTTTTGTGTGGTGTATCTCGAACCTGCATTATTGGGCCTTATTCTTTTCATGAAAACGGACGAACAGTGACTGTTAACTCAGATCGCTGCATTACCATGGTGCGTGATAATTTATTGCCAGAAGTAAGAACACAGTTTGGTTTTAACAAGATGGAGCGACTTGCCATACATCAAGAGCAACCATGGCTTTTTTAAGACAGCATTTCCCAGGACGCCTGATTTCATTGCGTGGCCTCCTTGGCCACCGGACCTATCTTCTTGTGACTACTTTTTATAGGGTTACCTAAAAGTTTAGGTTTACATAAGTAAACCACGTACATTTGAGGCGCTTTCTGAAAACATAACGCAGGAAATTCAAAGCAGTCTGTGTGCCATGCTGGGGAGATGTGTAGGCAATTTAGCCACCCGTCTACAAGAATGCGTCGACAAAAATGGACGCCATCTAACTGATTCGCAGTTGATTATTTGTTTATTATTTTTTGCAAATGGCAATGTTTCAGTAATTTATGCAAACAATAAATTTTAAAATTGGTTTGAAAATAAATGTGTGACCCTGTACAACCCTGTATTAATGTACAAGCATACAGAGCTTTTCAACTACATCAAAGATTTAATGCTAGTAATAACAATAGGAACTATTAAATGCTATGGAAGTGATTTGTACAGGAATCTGCATTACTCAGTATTATTTTTTGCTACTGCAAAACAAACTTTAACTAAGATAATAGAGTAATTTTAGTAACGTTTATAACGTGTTTAATATCGTTGGTTTCGTTCAGTTACTCTGTAATCGAAATTTCTCTCTAAAAAGTTAATTTTTTAAGCCCTTTAGTAATGAATTCATAACAGGTAGAAAAATTTGCATAAAAATATGACTAATAATGTACAGTTATAACACATATAAAAGGCTTACATTAATTAAATCAGTTTTATGCAATTCTGTTAGTAAGTATCTACATATTAATTAGTTTCAACAATTTTATTTAAAGGTAAAACGAAAACGTAGCATTAGAAAATATGTTTGACTGTTCGTTGCCAGATGCTGTAGTAATAAAGCTTTCCTATTATCTTTTATAGCACTTAAAGAGAATGTCTGGAATATATATCGAAAAGTCAATATCTTTTATTTTAACAGAGAAACATATTTCCTATTACCCCACCTTATATTTTTCTTTAGTGACAGACAGTCATTGTAATTATAATCTCATATTTGCAACATTATGAATACATAGTGATGAAATATAATTATTCTTAATTAAGTGACAGCTTTAGTAAAAAAAACATAAAGCAATGAAATAAACTTCTTTTATTACGTATTCCATACGTAACAGTTAACAGTAATGCATTCAAAAATATATCAAGCTTTTTTCTTTGTTACATTAGAACATAATTTTTTGTAATTAAAATGTCAACGCAGTATGTAAATTAACTTTTATCAAGACATAAAAATGTAGCACTGATTAAGTGACTGCAAGCGCAAATGTGTAGTATCCCGTTGCATGATTTAGGAGTATGGCATAATCTATCGATTTTAATTGCTGCTCTCGGCAAAACAACGAATTCATACATAAGTGAAACCGATTATAAAAGCATAACTACCACCTTATTTCTATAATACAGGCATTTACTAAGGTTCAAGCAAAGGTTCTAACTACTTAAATACCAGAATATTTTGAAGCTAATAACTTATTCAACAACTGTTTGTATGGATTCTCAAAGCCACCTCAAATGCAACCTTGTTTACACTGTGCGAAAGAACGCGCAGGCCACGCGGTACTTTTCACCGGCAACTCTCCCCCCTTGAATGCTACTATTTTCAATGGGGTACGCTTTTGCAGTACAATTTGTATTTAAATTGACAATTATTTTAGAATGTTGAACAAGACAAAATTTTATTCCGTGCTTTCTGTACCGGACAAACGCGATTTTAGGCCAAACTAGTTCAAAGTAGATAAACAAAGCTATTGTAACCTATCAAAATTAACGCAGCTGTAATGTCTTAGGATGATTACGGAATTACCGTGTTTCTGTTGCGAAAAAAACACCGTGGTTAAAGTTGATAGGTTAGAGTAACTTGCTTATCTACTCTAAACTAGTTTGGCCTAAAATCGAATTTTGTCTGGTGACATATACCATATAATCCGGTACTCTTGAAATCACGCCTATTTTATTTCCCCCCGTTCTTGGTGAAATGAATACTGGATTTCCATTATTTTCCGCAGCCGTTACCTTTGCTTCTTTCACAATTCGTTCAATCGTTCTTACTGATACTCCAGAACAATCATGAACTCGTTGCTTAATTTATTGTTTCGATTTGGGAATAGTGTTGCAAGATAATTAAAATTATTGTTCACTACTTCGCGTCCTTGCCTGTGCACTCCCTTTCCACCACTTAATCTGCACATTTTCAGAGTTATAATTCAGAATATTCACAGTTACACTATCACCAATCGAAGATCACTGTCAGAAATCATAACAGTAACTGAAAGTAATTAAAACAAAACTGACCGTAATTATTCGATTTTACTATATTTTTTAATGACATATTCTTTTGTAGAGATGGATATGTAAACCAATTTGTTAAAAGTGCTTTAATACCGCTTTATGCAATTATAAATTTGGACATAGAATATATTTACTTGCTTCATAACGAAATATCAATTTCCTACCATTATTATTAAAATACCTACATCTATTTCGTACGGAATTGCAACTGTAAAAAGCGTTATCACGGTTATCAAATAATGCATAAATTGAAATAGTAAAAAACAGTACCTACGCCTCCGTACTTGTGTAAAACCAGATCGTAATCGGATTACGGTAATCTTAAATGTTTTAAGACGTCCCACTCAGATCATGCGCAACCAATTTTTTCGCCAAACAGAATGACATAAACTCTAATACTCTTTTTCAACATTTCATTAAATTAAATTGTTAAAAGTATATCAGTATATAAGTACAAGATTGATGGTTTCTTACTCGGAAAACTGTATCAATTTGTAAATTTTAACGGAGAATGCAGTATATTACCCACCAAAGCAGGTTCCGCAAGAAAGTGTTTTAGAATCCTTGCAGTAGACTAACGACTAGTTACTTCTTTTTGTAGAAATTCTACTGTCAAGAGCTTTTAAGTGATAAGTCGTGTCATAAACTGCTGTTAGCTTGCTTCCTTGCTTGGTTTACGTTACTCTCTTACATCACATGTCATTTGAATTATGTTAAATTCATCAAGAGTGTTCTGAAATGTTATTTTTAAAATGATTTCATAATATTTAATTAGTTAAAGATCTACCTATTTATCGCTACTAAAATAAAAAAAAAACATTCAAAAGTAGACTTTTAAGTACATTCACCTAATTGTTATAGCAGGCTTATATTCTGTGCTTTCATATTTTATATATGTTTGACACTTAAATGCATTTTTAAAAGTGTCATACTTTACTCGTCACAATGACCAAAATTCTTATACAACCATATAGATTTGTATATATTTTATATTAAAATACAACTGACAGAATTATGTGTAATAGCATGAAGCATTTTTTTTCATTTTCCAGTTAATTAAAAAAAATCTCAGTTACTTCTTGTACGCGAATGCGTAAGGTATCTTTTCTAACCTAAATTGTAAATGAAACGGGTTAAACGGGTCGTTAAAGCGAATAGATGATCTTTATGTGCGCTCCACCTCTTTATCTACGGTTAATGTAACATATGATGGTGAAAAATTACAATCTATTAATCAATTCAACAGTGCACGGAGCATGTATACATGGGAATCAACAACGTTTTAACAAATATCGTAAGTAATCAAGAACGTGTTAAACAAATTTAGGCAACCAATACCACAGTAACGGTATAAAACTTGGGGTTCAAAGTGATTATTATCTGGTAAGTTTTTGAATATTTCTCTTTGATCCCAAATTTAAAATTGAATCTAACTTTTACTTTTGTTACTATATTTAATTTTGATTTTAATTATAACATTATAATTTATATCATTTTATATTATATTTTTCGTTGATTCCAAATTTAAAATTTACCTTTGTTACTGTGTTTAATTTTAATTTTAATTAATTAATCCTAAAAGGTAGACAACTAAAGTCAGGAGGGCTAACAGGGTAATTATCGTTCTTCAAATAAATATAAGTTAGCACAATTTACGACAATAATACAACAGATTTGATTAGTTTAATGCAAGTTGAAACCTAAACTATTAATGCACCGTATAACCTGTAAAAAACCTTTTTATGCATGTTTAAAATTTATTTTCTTATTGGCAACTTAAGTTCATTTCGTGTAGCGTTAATTGCATACATTATTGGTGTGAAAGTGTCCATATTGGTTCTTTAAATAAATTATTTAAATTCCTATTCACTGCACATCCCTTTCCGCGCTTTTAGTCATTTTCGGTCATTGCGCAGGGCTACTTTTAGCGTCCTTCATTCATTGCTTGAACTACGTGAGTTTTTAAATTTATCATGCGGAAATGTGAGACATTATATTTCAGGCAACTCAACTTTAGTTATACTCTTACCACTTATTTTACTTTGGATTTAATTTTATTTTAACGTTAACTTTGTAAGATGATGCAATAGCTTTTGCTGCTACGAGGTGGGATGTCAGTTACCTAATTTTACTTTGAATCCTGCAAAATCAATTCAGTTTGGAGGTTTATAAAGAAATTTCTATATATTTGGAATTAACAGCATATCAATCTGATTTTTACTTCAACTTCCATCAAAATTGCGCAATAAATTTAAAAAAGTGATGACTCGACAGCATTTTCTTATCTGCTGAAGTTCCAGTGACACCCAAAATGTAAAAGAAATTACATCAGGTATTTCATTTTGATAATTAATTCATATTATAGTTTGAAGCAATTAATTAAGAATCACTAACATTAGTTTTTAAGAGATCATCCATTATAATCAAATTAAGTATCGTAATAAAACTCATTGTTGTCATTATTTTTACTTTTTATGAGTTTTTTGTGACTTTTCTATTTTTAAGGTTTATTTGTTCCTTAAAAACAAATTGGCGTCCGAGATTACATTATTTATTTTCAGGTTTGAAGCAACACCTTTTTTTTTGTGAAGCAAAAATATCTAAGCAATTCTATTTTTGTAAACAAGCAAATCAAATGTTATTGAACCTGGACCTATTAATCTACCGATGAGCGGTGTGGCATAAAATCTTCTAGTTATCCATTATTTTCCATAGCTAATTGTAGCTCTGGGCTAGAAGTATTTAATCATAAGTGGGTGAATTATTTGTACGACACGTGGTTAAGACCTATGCATGATCAATTTTTTAATTAAGTTAATCGATACTCCGTTTTGTTTTCAGCGCAGTTACTTTATTCTACAATCGAACAATAATTTTTTTTGCATGATGCAATTTAAATTAATTAATGTTTTCTTTTCAACTCTAATATTTTACAACTTCATAGGTGGGAGGCATGTATACCCCATGCCGCCCGGTGCAATACCACTACTTTTACCATGGGCTCCGATTTTATGAGTTCGGTAAGGGCTCCTTTATTCCTTATGTACTTGCTTTCATGGTTGGCGGGTAGATACTCTTTTGCGATCCCGGCAGAAGATAGATCTACTTCAGGAGTAGAAAACCTGCCCACGCGAGCTCATGGATTCCCAAATCACCGTAACCCCGAGGAAACCATTACCCAACCTAAATCACTCCAGTCTCTCCCTCCACATCTTATCCAACTCGCTAACACGCACTATCCAGGCGTTTTAACGGTTAAACCCTTAAAATGACGAATTCTAAAACAGACGCTATACCCCAATTGAGTGGAGTGAGACGCCCACAATCTCACATCGATTCGTCGATCAGTCCCAAGGATTCTGGAGTGGAAAAAAATTCGTCAATGCCAAAATGAGAACCACAAAGAGCAAGATCTGCCGGGAGTAAAATCCTGCCCCATTTGGATGCCCGGGAGTGCAAGACTCAAGCGACCTCGGTCATCTAAACATTCGGATACGTCAATGAACATATGTGGTATCGGGTCTCGAATCTTAATGCTGTTCACAGACCTCCAATTTCACAGATACAACCTCCACTCTAACTTTCGTCTAAAAGCGGTGTATGTGCGTATATCCAGGACAACGTAGGTTGTAAGAAGGTGTCCACTTTGGAAAACAACAAATTCGTCTCGATTTGGTTGAAATATTATGGGCCTCAATTTGTGAAATTCTATTGTTGCTTATATAGATATCCCAATGAAAATAGCTTCCAAGATCTTTTTGATTACCTTAGTCTGAAAATAGACTACTTTTATGACATCTTGCGATATCTCAATTCTGGGAGTTTAATCTCCAATTGACTTCAATTTTCATCTACCACTGATGCATTTACTGTATCTCTTGGATCTATTCCTTACATAAAACCCACTTGTCTGTAAAACAAGAGTGTGCCATATCCCACTGTTATTCGAAAAGCAGATAGAACTATGTGGTGTCTTAAATCAGCTAACTTGTGCGAACTCCGAGATTTTTTGCACCTTACCCTGGCGTGAGTGTTGCTTTAAATAGTCCTCCTCTTCAAACACTGCTATTTCAATAACTAAAGTTATCTTGATGAGTATGGAGTTATACATTCCCGAAAATCATAAACCATGGTTTAATAGGGCTCCCGCTGATCTATTATCGTATAAACATAAACTCTATACCAAATGGAAATCAAATAAAACGTAATTTACGACGACTATATTGGTGCAAGGAATATTTGCAAAAGCACCAAGGCTAAAAATATGCATGAAGAAAGTAAGTGCAAATAATTAGTCTCATGTCCTTTAGGTTGCTGTAAATTTTGGTTATTAGCTAAAGCCACCAGTAAAAATTTTTCCCATAACGTTTCATGACTGATCTGTGGTAGCTCATTCTGTCGGCAAAGCGGCAGATGTCGATTACTTTGCGTCAAATTCATGCTGAATAATTCTGGTAAAATTGTGCCGTTGCCCAACTCTACCCCATACGCTATGAAACCAATCTGCTTTCGATACAAACTTCTAGAATCAATTGTCAATAAGCTGTACTCAAACGTGGACATTAGCTCTGACGGTATTCTAGCTATCATTCTTAAAAAATGCTCCCACGAGCTAGTACCTGTATTGTCCAAACTCATTTCGATCTCTCTGGAGAGTTTCCCTCATCATGGAATTTGGCAAATTTCCAAACTATTTATAAAAAGAGCGGTAAAACCGATCCTTCAAACTATCGAAAATCGTGGAAAAAGTCATCGACAATCAACTACTTTGAATCCAATAAACTCATCGCCGTCCACCAGTATGGGTTCAGACAGAATCCTTCAACGGGCGATCTTCTTTCATATGATACCCAATTTTGGAATAACACATTATAAAGCTCTGGTGAAACAGTCGTAGTAGCTTTAAATATTTCAAAGGTTTTGCACCAAGTTTGGCCCAAGTAGTTACGTGCGAAGCTCGCCACTTTCGGCTTATCCGATAGTCTCATCAATGGGACCCAGCTTTCTTGACAAAAGACACTTTTTCTGTTATACATAAATGACCTCATTTCTTCAACAACTAACCCGATTCATTGCTCTGCAAACGACAGCACATTCCACTGTAGATCATCACAGTTTTCCCACAACAGTCTAGTAAGGACGTTAAAGTGAAAATGGCTGCCTTCATCAGCACTATCCTTGAATGGAGAAGGTATAATGTACTCATGTTCAATGCCGACAAAACCCAGTGTTATCCGTAGCCTGTATAGAAAGCCCAGTTTACGGGCTTTCTATACAGATCTAAACTGTAGCAGCACAACAGCTTCCTGTAATGTTAAATTCGACATCATCTACCTCTGGGATAGTCCTTCCCAATACGCCCTTGATTTGGTAAACCGCATCCAAAAAAGAACTATAAGATGTATAAATAACCCGTATCTAACTTCTGACCTACAGTCTTTTGAACATAAAAGAATAGTTTCAGTTCTTTCCTTGTTCTATCGCTATTACAATGGCAAGTGTGCCGAAATACACTCCTTAATACCTTCGCAGGCGATCTTCGCTAGTAACATTCGGTTTGCCCATTCACACCATAGTTACGCACTCAAAATTACATCTTGTCACACTAAACGACCCGATCTACATTTTTGCACATGGGACGCAAATTATGGAATGCACTACCCAGTTCCTGTTTTCCTCCAAACTTTGAATTAGGTAAATTAAGGTAGCCGTTCATAAACATTTCTCGGCACCCTAACAATATCCCTAACCTTCTCCAAGTGCTTTAGCACGTTAGACCAATCTCAGCCTCTGCAGGAATACCATTAGCAATATAAAATCGTGAAAGTCTACATTTTCATATAAATAAGGTTATCTCAACTTTCTGCATAACCATGAATCGTGTCAGTTTGGCAAAATTATCCCTCCTCTATGCGGTCGGATTATTTAAGCTGTTAAACTGACAATGTTTGTAATTATGTTATCCATGTATAACCCGATTACATGACACATTTATAGGATTACTACTGATAAAACTGCATCGCAACTCTAAAGCAGTTCCTATCCACAAATACGGAATCAACTTGGTTTTTAGCTTACAAAGTTATAATAAGTACTCTTTTCTTTAACGTGTTCACACTGAATAGTCAAAATAATGCGCGTATTGGATGGTTAATATCCTCAAAACATCTCAAATATTAAGCCCTACATAAATACATACATAAGGTACAAAGAAAGCAGGTGAAGTTTTAGCTAGAAATAATTTAAAAAAAACGTTTAATTGAAAATAGAATTTTAACAGAAACCAAAATTACTATGACGTAAGGCACCATTGCTTGCACGCTTTTAAACTTCAAAGACTTTCGGCAATCATGATCAATAATTGAGTTTAATTGTTGCTATTATTAGTACGAAAACATTGCCTCCATAGAAACGACTTTTTCAGTAAGCTAAGTAAAACTTGATTTATTATCATTTAATCTTACAAAATAAGTTATAAGAAACTCTTCATCAATTATAGATCCAGCTTGTGCACATTGGTTATAAGCTTCAATATTACAATTTATTTCGTTGCTAACTAAAGGCATGTAGATTTCTAAAAATAGTTATTCATCTAATGTTGAGCATTAAGTTAAATACTCCTGTCAATACTAGATTTTCATTTAGTCTGTGGCACAGTGCTTATTTCACTCTTACACTAATTACTTAAAGAGCATCTCTATGTTTCGGGTTGTTAGAAACTTTTAAACAGCTAAAAGACATTTGTTGAAAAGCAAGGCCGACCTAAACAATTAAACATACCACACATAATATACTAATACCGC
This sequence comes from Vesta saturnalis, assembly GCA_036346205.1. Lineage (NCBI taxonomy): Eukaryota > Metazoa > Arthropoda > Insecta > Coleoptera > Lampyridae > Vesta > Vesta saturnalis. Next base: position 1,670,278 of record JARFJB010001142.1, on the reverse strand, counting down.
GAAAGTTGTGTAAGTTGCGCCATAAAGTTTATTATACAAAAATGATAAAAGAACGAAAACGCTTTTTTACGTATTTTCAGGAAGTTTCAAAATCATTTGTCATTCCGTTACTTATAAAAGTCCGTACCACAACATTTCAGGATAAAATTTGCTGTTAACATCATCATAACCATAAATACTTTCTTTTATTGACATTTAAGTTTATGATGGTTTGAATTTAATACTGAAGACGAATTAAAAACACATAGCTAAGTAAAACTTTTCAAAAGTTCCATCCATCAAAATTAGTATGTGCCTCAATATGTTCCAAGTTTACTTTTCGTATTTTGTTAAACGTAACAGTAGAGAAATTATAAGAGGGAAAACGAAATTACGGCAACATAATAAATAACAGTTATCTTAATCCACTGACACCAACAACAACAAAGGATTTACAACTTAGACAAGAACTTTCTATGTTGTCATATTTCATCTCTACCATCATTATGGTATAAAAAACTAAGATTGGAGATAACAAATATTGCAATTTTAGCTACCAAACCTACAGCAGACTGTATTAGTACAAAACAATTTAATACATGGGAAATTCTCCACTTTCTGTGTTTTTATTAATCTTAAAATGTGTTCTAAAATAGATTTAGATGATTTCAATATTAAAATATTTTTTTAGTACAAGTATCTATCCACCTCACTCCTGTCCATTTGGTTAAATATTTGGATACAGAAAGTCTTGTTTTATATAACTAATAATTTGTGGCCAAACAAAAGCATTGTGAAAACGCGCTTGTACATACTTATATTAGTTGCAGAGTTGTCATATCAGAAGAACCTACATCAGTTCCATTCCGATGATTAACATGAGTTATAGCCTTCCAGATTGGATTAGAATAACAGCATTATGCATTTTCATACTTCCTGTTAGACATTCGGCCAATGGAACAAAATTAAAATACCTATTTATCTAAAGATTTACTTGATACATACCTCTTTTTACTATAATATCTTGTTATACCTTTTTATAACTGCAGCTTACAACCTATAGATATATTCTCTTATTCGAATCGTACCTTAAAACAAAAATATTTTTAGTCGCAGTTACGTAAACTCATTAATATAAATATAATTACAGTCTATTTACCACATATATCATAGATGGAGAATGGATTTCTATAAATCGATCTATTTATACTTCAGATATCAGCAAATCATTGGAACGATCTCGCTGAATCCGAAAGCTAAGATAAACTTAGAAGACCAAGGAGTTTACGACATACTATAAGATTGTGACAAAACGTACAAAGGTGAAACAAATAAACGCATCAAAACCAGAGTACAGGAACATCGGTTAGCGGTTAACAAAAAACAACTACATCATATGTAGTTCAACACGTAGAAAGTATATCGCAGAGTATCAAGTTCGAGGACAGCAAAAGAATGCCCTGTGCTGATCACATGTCTAAAAGAATAATAAGAGAAGAAATAACCTCAGCACTAAGATATTGGCCAACACGTGGAAACTAGTGCTAAATAAAATCAAGCTCCTACAACCACTACGCGATCAAACAGGAATAACTTTCAAATGAACTAAACAGAAAAAAGAAAGCAGGAAAGAGAAATCTGAGAAAGTGAAAATCACCAATGGTATAAACTCCCAAGATAATGCAGTAATCGTCAGTTTAGTTCGAAGTTCAAAGAACCGATGTTACGCGAACCACATTATCAGCGCCACACCTAATTAAGGGCCCCTTGCAGAATGGGAAAATGGAAAACAGCATTTTAATTACTTGAAAATAGCTTTTAAAAATGCAGTGTGGTATGTTATTAATTAACTGTATTAATATGTACTTAATGCTATAACTTTAATAACCATTTAAAAGGTTTGAAATTTTGTTCAAAACAATCTCAGTGTGCAAAATAAAATGTTTTCATACATTTCTATGCATCCAAAGAAAACAAACTATATTTAATCGATGTTATATTTGTTATTTTTAAGAAAATCAGATTCGGATTGTAAGAAAAGGTTTATGCCTTTGTTATCTAAACAAAGTGATCGTTTTCCTAACTCACCTATTCCAAGTCTCTCACGACCAGTTTCACACGTAGACTCATATATGATAATTTTATCATTTGTATTTTATCTAAATTAGGAAGACAGTTTTCGTTTCGGGCAGCAAATGTATGCTTGTTCTCGCCTTATTCCTTTTATTCTGTAAACCTCCCTTACTGCGATAACGAGTATTCGCAGGATCGTTTATAAGACGACGGGTTTTGAAATAAAGCAGACTATTTGTTAGACTACGATCGTTAATAAACTCGAAAGCTATATTTTAGGTAGCGCTAAGAATGTCAAGCGTCGGCACAGGGGTCCATCTCGAAATATGTAATCAGGTTAAGTCTGGTTTATAAGGTAGAAGTAGTATACAGGGTGGCTGGAGAGAAAAATCGCCTAACCCGGAAGAAGTTTAGTCTTTAGCAAGCTCTAATTCACTAGTCAGGCTAAGCGACTCGTTTATTTCTAAGAGTCAGAGTTTGGTTATTTCTTTAGAAAAGTTAACAGCGTTAAATGCAAACCTGGATAGCTGTAAATTAGATTGTTGGTGGGAAAGAGTAAGCCGCTTGTGTGATGGAGGAATAATGAAGCTATCGTGCCCTGAAAGACTCCTATTTTGAATATGTTATAGAAATGTCCATCAACTAGTTTTCGGGATAGACCATAGGCTGGAAGTTGGTTAAGAAGTGTAATATACAAAACCTTATCGAAAGATATGTTTAGGCAACAACACAATATATCCCGGAAAACTCAATAAAATTGTTCCAGTATGGGAGACAGACAAGAATATTTGTCGTAAGCCATAATGCCTATTAATAAATATCTATTTATTCTCGAGGAAGAGTTATTGCACCTCTTCATCGTCATAACATTGAAAGCAGAGATACAGATGTGTAGTTAGCATTTGGGACCCCATTTTGTCTATCGATCGCATCCTAACAAATTTTGAAATGAAGTGGTGCGCAGTATGAAATAAACTAGCACGAATGGTGATTAATTTAAGAACACACGTTTTGAGGTCAATAGACGATCTAAGGCTAGATCTTCCTGACTGTTTTGACATTGAACGTAACCTTTTTTAGCACATAAAGTACACTTTGTATTGTTGACAGAGGAACATCGAGAGATGGATTACGTGTAGAATTAACTAAAAATTATTTGGCAAACACATCCTCCTTTGTTCTAAACGTGGATATTGTTCTTTATCAGCCGTGAGAAAAGGGAAGAGTCTCTTCGACAAGTTTTGATTGATAATTTTGGCAATAGGCCCGAATGGTTTGCTACTGTGTTGATAAGGAAGAACTTTGTTTTGATGCAAGAGTTGGAAACATATTTTGATACCTGGCTGAATTATCTATAGTAATGTCTTGTGGAAACATTTGTCTGATTGTTTTCGGAAACGTGGTTTCTCACAAGTTATGATATTGCCTAATTTATTACTATACAATTATTTAAATCGAAGTACCCATTATATGTACAAAAACCAAAAAAAAAGCTATTTTAAATATTTTGTGTATAAAATCTTCCACGTTTTATAGTTTGCAGTATATTTTACACTTTACAGGTTAAGTAAGGGACACTAATTCGTTTTTAATGGTTTGATAAAAAATCAATCGATTTCGGATTATGCCATCATCAAACTGGTGAATGAATGAATTATTTATTTATTTTTTTTTCAACCGTGATGGTCTTGCTGCTCCGTAGATAGCACAACCATAGTCTATTCGGGACAGAACTAAAGCTTTGTATATGTTTGCGAGTGTTTCACGATTTGAACCCCAGTTAACATTTGACATACATTTTATAATATTTAAAGCTTTTTTGGCTCTTGTAGCGGTTTCCTGTAATTGAGTCCTAAATGATAAAGAACTATCAAAATGGAACCCTAAGAATTTTACGGAATTTTGACAGTTAATGCGGTTGCATCTTAAGAACAGTTGTGGTCCCCTATGTGGAATACGTAATCTACAGAAATGCACGCATATGGTTTTTTCGTGTGAAAACCGATATCCAATAGATTCTGAGTTGCCGTTTATTTTATTAATCGCATGTTGGAGTTGCTGCTCAATCGATTCAATTGTTTTTCCAGAAAGAAAGATAGCAAGGTCATCCACATATAAGCATTTGTGGATTGTATTATTGACATTTCGCGCTATGCTGTTTACCGCTATTGTAAATAGTGTACTACTTATTGTGGAGCCTTGTGGAACTCCATTTTGGAGAATGTGATTTTGCGACAAGTGATTGCCTACTCTTACTACGAAAGATCTGTTTTTTAGAAAGGATTCAATAAATTTGGGCAATTGTCCCCTTAGTCTCCAATCATGTAGTTGTCTCAAAATCCCATATCTCCAAGTTGTGTCGTATCCTCTATGTAAATCAAAGAAAACTCCGACTACGTGTTCTCTGTCAAAAAACGCATTTTGTATCGTATTTTCTAAATAAACTATCTGATCTATTGTGGAGTGTCGCTTTCTAGAGCCTGCCTGATAGTTTACTAATAAGCCTTTTGACTCTAGTAGCCATACTAATCTATTGTTGACCATTTTTTCCATTAATTTGCCAATGCATGATGTAAGGGATATGGGTCGGTAGCTGTCTATATCATGGCGAGGTTTACCTGGTTTCACGATGGAAATAATGGTAGCCTCCTTCCAGCTAGCGGGAAATATTATTATTATTATTATTATTATTATTATTATTATTATTATTATTATTATTATTATTATTATTATATTAATTCTTAATTATTAATTGAAACATTTTTTCAAATAATGGTATTGTAGATAATAAGACAAAATTTACATGGATTGGGGCTTGTATCTCGTTAGCGCAGTTGGTTAGAGCGGTACTCTAGCAAAGTACATGTTGTGGGTTCAAATACTAGTCGAGCTAAACTTTTTATTTATGTATTTAATAAGATTAATAATTTTTAAATCCAATGAGTATACTGTACACAAAGGGAGGGAAATGCATGATTTTTCCCCTTGGTGCAATTTGTTCCTGGACGGCGACGCCCAGGTGGTACAACGCACCAAGGGGAGAATGGTTAGTTTGCTTCGGAGTGAATATACAATTTTTTCAATTGGTATAGACATTTAATGTATTTAAAAGTGTCCATCAATAACTTTAAATCATAATTAAGTCATATTAGTAAAGAATAAAACGTATCATGCAAATCAGTTAATAGGAAACAAACAGATTATTATTTCCATAAATTATTGTAGTCCCTACTTGGTGGTCATGGAAACTTTTACTCTTTACGAGTGAAAAAATTTACCAGAAAATTGAATCGGTAGTAACCAAAATACCCGAATTGACTTCATTTTTAAGATACATTTCAATATTAGGCACAGTATTTGATATTTCAGCAAAAATGAAATTGTATTCCGTAAAATAAATATAGAAACAACCCATAAAATATATTCATATTAACTAAAGTCAATATTGACAGAAACACTGATTAAAAAGAAGGGTTTGAAAATATGGTTAGAATGGGAATTTGCAAAGCTTTTTGTGTTGTTTTGTTCTATTAAGAGAACATGCAACATCGCAAGATGCCATAATCATATATACAGCAGCACTTTAATGTACGATTTCTAGAATGATTGTCAAACGTACGAAAATCATGTATATAGTAAAAATAAAGCTTGAAACATTTGGAATCGATTATGAGGTTCAGAAAAGAATTCTGACCTATATGCTTGAATAAAAAGTCAGAGAATACATCTTGTGCTAGTAGACATTAAGGAGAATAGATTTTATGGGTTGTTTATATTTTTATTTTATGGAATACAATTTCATTTTTGCTGAAATATCAAATACTGTGCCTAATATTGAAATGTATCTTAAAAATAAAGTCTATTCTGCTATTTTAGTTACTACCGAATTAATTTTCTGGTTGATTTTTTGCAAAGTAACCATTTTTCCCTTGGTGCGTTGTTCTCCCTTAATATATAATATACTCATTGTATTTAAAAATTATTAATTTTATTTAATACACAAATAAAAAGTTTACCTCGAGTAGGGTTTGAACCCACGACATGTACTTTGCTAGAGTGCCGCTCTAACCAACTAAGCTATCGAGATACAAACCCCAATCGATGTAAATTTTTGTCTTTATGTGCGTACAACTGTTGTATTATCTGCAATATTACCTACAACACCATTATTTGAAAAAGTGTTTTAATTAATAATTAAGAATTAATATAATGATAATACTAATTAATAATAACCAGTTTGATGATGGCATAATCCGAAATCGATTGATTTTTTTAGCAAATCATTAAAAACTTAACCAGTAGCATGTAAAGTGTAAAATATACTGCAAACTATAAAACGTGGAAGATTTTATACATAAAATATTTAATATAACTTTTTTTTGGATTTTTGTACATATAGTGTGTACTTCGTTTTAAATAATTGTGTAGTAATAAATTAGACAATATCATAACTTCTAAAATCTTGCGAGAAAAAAATCAAGCGGATGAGACGTTTTTTTTAAACCACATTTCCGAAAACAAGCAGACAAATGTTCAGATAAAGTATTACTATAGATAATTCAGCCAGGTATCCAAATATGTTTTCAACTCTTGCATCAAAACCTAGTTCTTACTTATCAATACAGTAGCAAACCATTCTGGCCTCTTGCCAACATTATCAATGAAAACTTGTCCAAGAGAGCCTTCTCTTTTATCGCGACTGATAAAGACAATCCATGTTTTAAACAAAGGAGGATCTGTTAGCCAAATAATTTTTAGCTAATTTTACACGTAATCCATCTCTCAATTTTCCTCTACCAACAATACCAACTGTACTTCATGATCTAAAAGGGGTTATGATGGTGAAGATCGATAGCAAAAAAGGGATCCAAAAAGCTAACTACAGATCTGTATATCTGCTTTCAATGTTATGACGACGAAGAATAACTCTTACTTCGAGTATAAATAGATATTGAATATTATTACTGGAACAATTTTGTTGAGTTTCCCGGAATATCTTGCGTTGTTGCCTAAACATATCTTTCAATAAGGTTTTGTACACTACACTTCTTAACCAGGTTCCAGCCGATGGTCTATTCCAAAAACTAGTTACATGGGCCCTAGATATTTATCGTCGTACTCGTATTTTAAGCAAAATTTCAAACCTTTATACGGTTATTAAAGTTATAGCTATTAAGTACATGTTAATACCATTAATTAATAAAATACCACACTACATTTTTGAAAGCTACTTTCATGTAAATCAAATGTTGTTTTCTATTTTACCATTCTCTAAAGGATTAGAAGCAATGTAGGGTTGGTACTTACACATTTACGTTTATTTCAATAATTATGCATCTTTTTACCTTCCAAGTACCATTACCAGTGTTAGACAAATGAATTATTGCTTTTAGTCCCCCAAAAAATTAATAGAAAATACTAAAAATCATTCTATTGCTCAGCACTTGCGTGTCTGCGTGCGTAACTTTGTGGGTGCGGGGGCGCATGCGTGTGCGTGTGTCTGGGCATGTGCGTGGGCATAGGTGCGTGTGCGGGTACCGGTGCGAGTGCGTGTACGTGGATGTGCGTGTACGTATGCGTGCGCGCGATGTATGTGTGCGGGCAGGCTTATTAATCTAATCATATTCATATGGAGATAAGTTTCAATAACACGTTTAAAACAGAAATAAGCAGCACTAGTGGACGATCAAACAGAAAAAAAAATTATTTAATGTTGATATTTTTTTAATTGACAAAAGATACTGCCAGGGTGAAATATTAGAAATAAATCTTGTTATTTATTATGCAGTGTTATTTTTATCAAGAAGAAATAACTTTATGTAAAATTTAGAGCTGTGCAAATCTAGGGTAAATAACACATACAACCTTAAGTCTCACACACTTCAACCTTAATTTATTTAACAATCTATTTTACAATTTATTGTACTACTCTTATAAATTCTTGTAACATTAATTGAGAATTGTCCTTAAATATAAGAGATGACCAAATTGCTAAGTTTTGTATCAAATACTTTATACCATATAAAATTTAGAAGTGAATAACAATACATAATATACGTATTGTCCTAAGTGTTGCTAATATACATTCAAAAGAATAATTTTAAACTTAACTCCGAAATATAACTTTGTATTTGTTACATTAAGACATCGTATCAGTTTATGATATGTTTGGATACATTGTTGAACACATTAAAATAGTTAAGATGTAAAAGACCAAAATTAATTTCAGTAGAAGTAATTCGTTTCTTCCAACTATATACTTGCAAATAAATTTGCAAGTTTAATGTTAAATGCTTTGTACTATAACTAGCTAACCCACAAAAACCACACACCGGGCAAAGTGGGTTTGCTAACTAAAAGACCACAACTTAAGTTAAATTTGTTTTTGTTCCAATTTACACTGTTTTATGCAGTTTTAAAACCAAATAAAGGCTCTGCTGAATAAATTTCAGGTAGCTAACCACTATATACCAAACGGAGTTTAAGAAAATTTATTTGCAGTAAAATTTGCAATATATGATAATGAAATTTGATTTATTGCATTTGAGTATAAAAACAGAATGTATCTAGTAAATACTAAATTGAGAATCGATCAATCACGATAGCGGAACGGGATAATAAATAGTTTAAAACTACAATTTCTGATATTAATATAAAGTTCTCATGCGTATTACATTTTTCAAAACATTAACAATTGAATATTAACAAACGTTCCATTTTTTCTCAAATTTATGGTTATATATCATTTTCCACTACATCTTGCAATAGTTACACAGGTGCTGCATTATATTTTGGCAAAAGCCTGCGAACACCGAACGATCGGAAATAAACGTGTATTATAAATTACAAATTACTCATGATAAAAAAAACCACAATTAATACGGGTGTATTAATTGTAGTTTTACGTCTTTTCATAAATAGAATTGCATACTTCTTAGTGTAAAAGGAAATCCTAAAATTTAAATTCGCAAGACATATCTAGACTACATATTTCCTTAAATACAATTACGGAGGGTCCTTTTCAAACAAATTAAGTGTATTTAATCGAAACACGCGCCGGTACGTACTACGGAAAATCTCTATTCTCAACTATTCTTGAAAGGTACTTTCGAACAAGACTTAATCTGAATGCGCGATGCGGTATTTAAACTGTTGTGGATTAACGAGGGGGCAATTTTATTTACTGATACATAACGGTCAATTGGTCACATAGTAAAACCGTTTAATTTTTCTTTTTGTATGAACATAGAAAAAATATTGTATGCAACTCGTGCAAAATGTATTCGTTACACTCGACGACGCGTGCCATAAACACTCACTTTTTGAAATCAATTAGGAAATCATTACATATAAATTAATAGTAATATGTGACAAAATTACATTGTGCTGTAAATCCACAAGTCGGTGACCCCGAGGTAACACCTGTTACCTCCGTACCATACCCATCGAACGTAGAAGCGGTGACCTGCAATTTACCCGCATTTTGGCCAAATAACCCTGTCTTACGTTTTCGATGCTGGAAGCCAGATTTGAACTTAATCGTGACGAAGAAAGGCACAAAATTCATTCATGTAGTGATGAATCCACAGCCAAAGAAGTCAGAGATATAATAGCATAACCCGATTGCACTGTTCCGTCTGATACATTAAAAGTTGCAAAAATCACTCTTAAACTCTCAGAAACTAAAACAACTACTTTCAGGCACTGAATTAAGATCCAGAAAACCATATGTTGAGACACGTGACTTGTGCATAGTCGTACGACATGCCGCGTACGTCAATGACACCACCTTTGGTGAACTGTTCTTTCAACAACTCCCCAATTCGCCTCAGGCAGTCCTACTGCCTTTGGCAACTCTCAGTCTGGATCAGATAGCATCTTTTGTCGCTTTAATAATGGAAACCGTGTCGGTTGCTGCACTCATACATATCGGCGTCGTTACCACGATCTCTAAACGTACTGCTGCCTCAACATCCAATTCAACAGTGACATTTCGAAGATTCTAAATGAAATAAAAAGAATTTCGAAACGCCTTGATGCACTTGAATCTCGTAGTCGGAAATCAGCCCAAAATCTACAATCGTGGACGTAGTTTAACACGAGTATCTTATAGAGATCGAGCTACCTGGTGGTATCACAATAAAATCGGTGAAAAAGCAGAAAGATGCACAATGTCTTGTAATTTCCTGAAACGAGAAAGGGAAGGAGCGATAACTCTTGAACTTTATGAATAATGATGCCAAGATCGGTTTCATCATTCCAATAGATACAGTGTTCGAAAAACCGATTTCGTACGTTTATACACTTATTTACTTGATATTATTTGGTCATTTACAAATTATATATTCTGTTACGTATAGTGCAAATTTAAAAGCAATTTTTTGTGTACCCAACTAGACTTCTCAAATATAATAAATGCTATTCCAACCATAAACATTATCTGGTGTAATTGTGGCGTTTTGTATATAATTCTAATTTTACATTCTTTGATTTTTTAGAGCAACAAAAATATTGATTAAATAAAGTTCTTGTGGTCGGTGATTTTAATATACCTAATTTTAGTATAAACTGCATTATGAAGCATGATAATATTTCTGTTGTTGTCGAGGACGTTTATCATCCTATGTTAAAACTGTTTTGATATTTCATGTTCTAATCAGCTGTCTATCAATAATGGAAATAAGAAATAAAACTTTAGAAAGGTTGATTATAACAATCTTTACAACTCAATCCTGCTGTACGATTGGCATTTATTCACTCCTTTACAGATGCCAACACTGTGTGTGAAAAGCACCGTATTTTTTAGCAGTGTTTACACGCCGTCGACTAATAGGTATGTTTCAAACTTTATTCAGTTTAACAATTTAGGTACCTAATATTTCTGTGGTCAATATAATTATAGGCGAAATAATTTGTGCTATCCGGAACACAAGCGGCCCTGGCTAAGTTCCTGCTTTCGTAGTGTAGGTAGCGAACCGCGAAAATTTTATTATTGTATTAAACGCTGTCAAATCGCCATTGTTACCGCGATGGAAAAGGATAATTAGTGGATTTTTAATATTTTTTTAATACGTCGTATTTTGCTAAGGTTTTCGGAATATTTTATTTTATGGTTTATGTAAGAAATTTAGGAGTGTACGTAATTGGTGTTTGAGTAAAGAAAAAGAAATCGTATATTAGGGTAGAGAAACAGGCGTTCTGTCGAAACTGGTGTGACGAATTGTTGAAAATTTCTATACGCGCGTTCTTGTTGTAAAAATGTCACTAGTTAGTAATTAATTTACTAACGGTACACACTGCTATCAAAGACGTCTTTGTTTGGTACTTGGAAACTAGAGACCTAAATGTAAGGTTTGTTACGGACGAACGCATATTTTTTAAAATTAGGATGTCGTGCAATAATTAATATGAAACTGTTCCAACGTAAATTAATGTTTCTTATTTGTTTTAACACTTTTCAAAGACGGGGTTTGATTTTCAGAAGTAGACAGAGGGGCAGGCAGTTGCTGTTGAAATTTTGACTGAGCCGGACGTTTTGATTTGTTTTAATTAGAAACTCCTATTGTAAACAGCTTGTCCTTAAAATATTTCGTGCGTGTACATTTTCTTTTAGCCAACACTAATTTGCCTTTTCTTTCGGGTGTTAGTTGTAATGTGTTTTCAATTATTAATCTATAAATACCCTTTTTGAAGTTAAACCGCGTATGTTACCGATTTGTGTCTGTGATCAATTAAGCGTATATATATATATATATATATATATATATATATATATATATATATAAAGTTGTAACGTGCAAAAATCGATATAGGATCGATTGCATTATTTTATCTGATTACTGTTTCTAAAAGTTACCTTAAATAAGTATCTGTGACTTAAACATTTGGTAATATGCTTTAAGCTTACTAGTTTCTATTTTATGAACTAAATGATTTAAAATTTCTGTGTTTACGATCTTACTAATGAGTGTAATGGATTAAATGGTATACAAATTATTCCTGTACTGCAGCTAATTTCTACTTCACATACGATTTTCTTTTATGACGTACGCTTCTACATTTTACGAAAATTATTTCTCTCTCGTATCTACTTCTGTATTTTAAAAGTTTACTCGTTTTTACAAAATCTAACTTCAATTAATACCTATAGGGCAATCTCTGAGATGAACGTAGGCTCTGGTTATTCTCAACATTCTTACATTTTATAGGTACCTGTCACTTTGCTAAATCACCACTAGACGGTGATACCCTTTACAAAACTGCATCTTACTTATGCTTTATTCTTGAAAACAAACATCTGTTAACAATATTGAAATGAGATAACAAATGAAGTTGTAAAATTGTTTCTTGCGGCGTTGGCTCTTTTCAAAATCTCCATTGCTGTAGAAGGGTGGAAAGTCTCTAGGAAATTTTCTTGTTTCTATTTACTAGATGCTAAGCATCAATTTTATGGAAAATTTTCACTATATAGTATCGCTTTGTTGTATAAAAGTGATATAATCGCCATTTAAGGCGGATGTAATAGAAATATTTCACTACACCGACACATTTTGTTAAGCCGTATTAGATCTTATTAACCTCGTTATAATTAGAACTTCTCTTTCAGGTTTCATACACAAAAGAATTTCACATTACTTCTTTATAGAAGGAATAAGTGTAACAAATTGTTTAATACATTTAAACTACCGCTCGTGTTCGATCTTAGAGGTAACACCTTCTCATTGAATAAACATCGTTTTCATTCTTTACTTTCGTTTTAGCAACTAACTTGCGTTCCCACAAACCTACGTTTCTATATATTTAAGTTTCCATCTATTGAAGTGTCCATATACTAGGGATTGCTTGCCCGTTGCTTGGCTGCTTTGGAAAACGCATAAGCATTCGCAAACAGGTCAACTCTTTCCATTTTTTCCATGTATAACTAAATTGCTTTCTTCAACGAAAAGAAGTACATCTACCTTAGTTCGGTTAACAAGTAGTTGGCAAACATTTTACCTCTGAATAAGACTCGTATCTAAATGGCCTTCAGCAGGTTACGATTACCTACAAGGAAGTTAAATATATTTATATTATTTATATCAACAAGTATTTTTTAAACATAGTTCGGTGATATTTTGATACCTGATTTCAGCTAATTTTCAACACAATTTCACTCATGTAGATCTGTTATGTTAATTAAATCATTCTTTAAGATTTTAACGCATGCTTAACAATCAACATTTTGAATAATTTTTGTTAATATTAGTTTTATGTGTCACGCCCTTAGCGTGCTTATGTATAACCTACAATTTTGAATAATTACTTTTATACTACTAGTTATTTGATTGTGCGCAGTAGCAGTGATGCAACTTTTATGTTTATACCAGATGTAACTTTTTATGTATACCAGATGTAATACTGAATCTGTTAATTGCTCGCGCGAGATTTCGTGCTATTTACATCACTTGGTAGCACAAATATATAATATTCTTTTCTTTACTCGAATATGGATAAAGTTCTTCGGACCAATTTCTGTTTCTAATTTTGAATTACTTATTTCTATTTTTCTTTGTTTCTTGAAATAAAATTGGGACTGAACAAGCTTTTCCAATTGTATTTATGTAATTTAATCAAATAGGGGTTTGTATTCAGTTTTGTTAAACGAAAGGCAAGCTGAATAATTTAATTATTTCTTTCTTATAAGTAACTGATTTAATAAGTTTATTAAATTGGCCTTTTCAGGCTAAGCTACGTAAGATCTTGCGTTGGCCAGAAGGGGTATTGTTTGTTTTGGTATTCTAAACTATAAATTACTGTCGGCGTAAAGACAAGCTCACGACTTGCCCTCGTAAACTTATTTTAATTTGTATTTTATTATTTTTTTGTGTGAATTGTGGGAATAACGTACATACTGTATAATTTATTTTGTTTATTATTCATGTTTATGTAGCTATACAATAATATTTGGCTTATTGCCTCCTTTATTGGGAATTCCAGAAAGGAAATAAATTTACGTTTGTTGAGGGAATTGTTCACTTACTTATTATTCCTATTACTTACTACCTGTTTCAAGCTTTACAGGCTCTCCCTCTTCCAAGGAATAAGAACCTTTTTGTTTTTCTTTTTTTTTCTCTTTAAAGCTTGTGGCGTCCATTTCGATTCTTTCCTCTCTAACCAAATTCTCACTCCAACTATATTATCGATACCTCCAAAACAACCATGCAATCCGAGTGCTCTGCGATCTTCCAACCGTTCGATTACGTTTTGGCCGAGCTCACTCATTCCTCTTATTTTGTGCAGCGTGGTGGTTAGACACGTGGAAAAGTAGGTATTTTTACATAAATTAAGGCTGGCAGCATTACAATTACAGTATTACGATTTTTATTCTGATTATTTATAACACGAATGTAGGTATGACTACATTTTTTTTTATTATTGTTTATGTGTAACTAAACTACTGTTTATTTATTTTTCTCTTAATGTTATAATTTTATACGCACTTTAACCTGATTTAATGGTGTTTTGTTATATATTTAACCCTTTTATTGTGTTTTTTTTTGTGTTATTTGATTTATTAGTGTACTTTAACAATTATTTATTTATGAATAAAGTGGGTTTTATAGGTGATTCTTTCCCACAATAGTACATTAACGGGCTCAACCACCATTGCCCAAAGCTTGTTAATTTTAATTTGAGTAGTTTCATTGTTTACCTGCCCCTCATGGTGTAAAACTTACCTCACCCAGCATATCTAATTCTAATAGCATATCGTACCTACCACTAGACGGCCACTTCGTTTGTTAAGATTTGAGGTTTGCGAGTAAGTAAATATCAGACTTGAAAATAAATTCTAACCTTTTAATTATTATCAGCAAATTCCACGTGAGGCAAGCAATTAATTTGAGTAATAGTAACATTATTGTCAGTAAAATCAAGATCCCTTAGCGATTGTTTTGTTCTTGAATTTGCGTTCTTGCAAATAAGATCAAATTACACTTTTCAAGATATCTGGGGAACGCTACAGTAGTTAAAGACTGTGGTGCTGTGTTGGTTGCGATGTTATGTGAGATGTAAAGTTAGGAGCGGTCGGTATGCATCAAAATCAACGAATCTCAGCAGTGAAAACGAAATTATCTACTTATAGGCACTCGACTTATGAAATGATGACACATACTTTACAAATGCACCAGATGCACTTTCCAATAACAACAATGAACAATATCGCACTTAAAGTTAAACCATCCCATAGTACAACACTTTTATACAGTTTCGACGGCAGCAATTGTAGGTGCACTCCATAATAATAGTCGTTCACAAAACTGAAGCAGTTATTAGTCAGATAAGTTTACAGCTTAATTTAAATTATGCTGACGAACGTGTTATTATGAACATACAGGCTTCTTGTGGTATATTATTAAAGCATTCGAGTAAATCTAACTGGATGTACAATTGCGGCCAGGGAAAAGTTATCACTATCGTTTTTCTATTGTAATTCAATAGAAAATCATTGGCGGTTGAACTTGATTAAGATGAAAGTGCTGTCACCATAGGCACTTTTTAAATTATGAAGGATTTTCAAATACAATGCAAAGAAGTGCAATGTGGGCACAATCTAAGAACGTACACAGTGGAGGCGGACTTAATGTATCTGTCGACAATACTATTATTTTGACAGTATCGCTCAGCTCGCTCATATTGTAGTCCACTCCTAATGTTTCCAAGTTTTTAACATTGCATTTATTCATATTCTTTCCTAAAAGAACATAGTATGCTAACAAAAATTATACACAACAATATGCAATGTTTAGTTATATATTTAATAGTATTATTTGTTGAAACACTGAGTACTTGTATATTTTTTGAATGTCATTGATTGTATTTAGTACAATGGGGCGAAACAAGCAAATACAAAGCTAAATACTTAGCATATTAACATTACAAATTATAAAATATACTTTAAAATAACTTCAACTGAAATAATCGTTACCAATATTTAGGTATTTGACTTTTACATTCCCGTATACGTACGAAGTATAGTAAAGGGAAGGTATTGCGTTACTGAAAAAAATCGAGCTCGAGATTTTGACGGCCCTTGAATCCATTTTGACCATTTTTGGCATGTCGTCTGTGTGTGTGTGGTTAAAGACGGTGTCCCGACAACCCATCACACGAGACTTCATCACGCAACAACTCACCAAGGACATTTCATCCTGGCGACAGTTCATCACTGTGACATTTCATCATTTTCGCAATTCTTATGGGATTGAGGATCTTACCGCAACCTGTCTGGATCTCAAGATTGATAAGGTGCAAATAAATATACATGAGTATTATTGAATAATAGTATTTATTAAGTTTTTTATTAAATAATAATAAATAAAATGGAGAATAATTTAATATATTAAACAAATTAAAGCAAATATGACACTGTTTCAAGAAAAATCAGTCTATTTTGTGTTTCATAACTGTCAATCTTATTTTGTATTCTGAATTTTAAGTATTTGTACTTACTCTTCATCGGTATGCGATGTCCAGGCATATGTTGCAAATACTGAATGTGTGCTAATTCGGTGTCTTTCAACAGGTCGCTAAAGCCCACAGTGAAGGATGAGCATACAGAAAAAATGATTGCAAGCCATTATGCCATCCTTCAACACAAATTGTAGTTCTGGCAAATTACACATCTGCTGCTTCCCGCAGGTTCCAGATTTCCTTAGGAAACATAGTTTCTCTTCTTCTTCCTGCACGTAGCTGGCGACCACGAATAAATGTAGCTTGAAAATAGGTGATCAATTCTTCAACATCCTGGTGGTCATCCGGGAAAGTTTCCGACACTTCAATAAACGCATCCTCGACTTAACATTTTTATACTTGTGGGTACGTTATCTGTATTATTTTCATACATATTCTTAAGGCCGAGCCCTCGAACTTTTCTTAAAACGGCCTGAGAGAGATGAAAAAAACATCCAGATATTTGAGTCGTTGGGAATACTATTTGGAAGGAGTTCATTGCTGCCATGTCGAAATCAGTGAGAATTCTTGTTGGGGCCGTTTCGGGTATTAAATCTTTCAAAGCCATAAACAACCTTGTGTATTTAAAAATTAATTTTATTAAATACATAAATAAAAAGTTTACCTCGAGTAGGATTTGAACCTACGACCTGTACTTTGCTAATTTTTAATTACAAATTTACCTTTGAACTTATCCGATCATAACAAAACTTATAATACATTAAACCTTGTGTATATTTCTTGGGATTTTTCTGCTAAAACGCAAGGCCACGAAGTACTACGTTCTTGCACGTGAATACTATAAAGTTGTAATAATAACCCTGGAACAACTTTAAAAGTCCCATTAGCTATCCAGCAGGTTTTTTGTTCCAAAAACCTCATCCGGTCGTATTTGCGGAATATAATTATTCTGTTATTGTCTTCTCTGCTAGAATCAAAGAGAATATATGGTGCATGCATGTGAGGAATTTCAAACGTCTGGGGATAGGCATAGAAGTTTCGGTTTTCCTATTTCTTTGTAAAGCTCGTGCAAGAGTCGGTTTCTTTGGCAGACATACCTTAACTCCATCTGAGAGATTTTCCGTTTCAGCAACTGGCGAAGGGTTGAAAAGGCGCAATGCCATGTGTGATTGTTAGGATGTTGTACAATTCTATAGCGCCAGTGTGTAACATTATCCTCCTCCTCGAGATTTTCCATCTTGATGTTTTACACACGCAAAAATAAAAACCTTTTATCTTAACCTTTATAAGCGTAAATAGTAAAAACTTGAAAAATAAATGCAACATTGGAGTGGATGGAGGGTTAATTTAAGGGGTTGAAAAGGGACGAAAAGTTATATTGCGATTTTCGGCAAAAAGTTACGTCCTGTATCCAATTGTAGATCCAGTTGCAGATCATGGAAAAATTTTAAACTTTTATAAAAGTCACTTTTTAACATAAGAATTTCGATAAAAATTGAAAAAGTTCAAATGTTTATTTTCGATTTTTTATTTATCGTTTTGGCAAAAGTTAATATAACTTCCCGACGTTTTTTTAGCTAAAAAAATCAGTGGCTCCTTAGAACATAAAAAGGTACACTTTTACAAAGTTTTGTTAAAATTAATTTATTTTTGCTGAATTGAATTAAAAAACGATAGTTTTGCACGAACTGCACTCGGGCGTGACATTTTTCCGTACACTGACGATCCCGGGTCTCGTTCAGGCAACTTTTGTTTTAACTTGTTTTAACTTGTTGGTGCAGGTCTTAACGTACGTTATAAGAGTATTTATTTCGGATTCTGATGTAGGATTGTGTATTGAATGTTTCAAAATATTTCACACTAAAATTACTTATTGAGCAAATTTATTTTAATTAATTAATAGGATTAAAAAATGTAGTTAAATAAAAACAAAAAAAAAGTGACAATTTTTTTACCATTTTTCTCAAAAATGTCCGACTGTTAAGTGGTTGAATCGAACACTAAAAATTGACGTATCCTGAGAGTAAATCGAACACTCGTTTTTATCCAATTCTGGTATGGGACAATTCTGGTGTGCACCAAGCATTAAATGCATAGATCGAAAACGCTATTAATATATATTTAGCACTATGTCAGTTTTTCAAACAGCTTTGTTTTTTGCTGATGAAATATATTTTAGTGACAAAGGACACGCGAATAATTTTATTTATTAGAGCTTATTAATTAATTTTAAAATGTTCATAAAAGCAACCAAACGACCACAACAACAAACAAAATATATAAAACAGATAACAAAAAAAATATGCAGAACAGAAAAATATGTATATTTTAGATTTAATTTTTTGTTTATTAAAATTTAAAAATTATTTAATTTATTGTTGCTCTTCCAGGGGGGGGGGGGCAGTTGCCTCTCCCTGCCCTTCGTTGGCTACGCCCATGACGGGAATATTGAGTGGAGACACTTTTTCGGTTTGTTATATGAATAATAACTAAAATATTTAAAGCAATACAAATTTATTTGCTCCCTATTTATGTAAAAATTATTATTCTGCAAACTAGTTCATACTTGCCTTTTATAAAGTACACATTTTATATTCAAATTAATTATACTCGTATTTTTGGGTAAAATATTAGCTATTTATTGTCCTAATTGGTCACATGATTTGATATGAATAAAATTTGATTGTTGGATCACCAATATACTACAATATTGTACCTTGAAATGTGTATAATAATTAAAGCTATTAAATGGTGTAACGTTATTAAAGAATTCATGGTTTACATTTTTTATATATAATTTCGCATATCTCTGAACACAGAATTTGAACTCTGGCTTTACTTACTAAAAACTGCAGTTTGGTCCCGTGGAACCCATAAAATTTATTCCCGTTGTTTTCAAAGAGTATCCTTTTCCTTATTTAAACATTACGACTTGAGACCATAAAAACAATAATATTAAAACGTTTTTTATACATACCGCTAGACCTATTTGCTATATTTCTGTTTATCTCTACTCCTTTTACTGTACACGTATCTCTTTGCAATTAACCACTAAACGTTCACTAATATTAAATTCAGCCTTTATACATAAAGCGTATTCCATTTAGATAAAATGTAAGTGGCACACGAAAAATAATATTCTATATTGTGCCTGGTTTCTATGAATTTTCAATAAGGCTGCATTCAAACTTATACATATTGCCAATTTAAAATTCAAATGTTAACATATTGAAGATACTGTGAAAATTTGTATAGAAAACATACTCGAAAATATTCCATACACAAACAGAATGAAATATGTTAAATGTAGTACTTTATGTAACTGTTTGTCATTTATTTTATCACTTGTTGCTTACTAAACACAAACGTGTAATTTTGGGTTTTATATTTTACAACTTAAACTGGTCAACTTTATTATGTTCAAAATACTTCAGATGCGTTTTATTTTCTTAGCATATCTACAGCTCTTTTAGAAATATATAGTTAGGATGAATAATTTGTTTAGAAAACAATCAAAAGCAGAGTAAAATAAGGTACATAAATAATTATAATTATAATAAATAATTAAAATTATTATTAAGCTGCCTTGAAGATGACAAATCAGAACACCATTTAACAGATAAATGCTACAATGCAAAAGGTTATAATCAATGGACAAATTTAATCAATTTATAATTTAAGTACATATAGTTGTGAAAAACCTAAATTTGAAATTGATTAAAACTTTCACAAATGGAGAGACGATAGAGACCAAAGATCTAATCATATCTAACAAAGAAACAGTTATCGGATATTAACAATTGTAATTATTATTAAACACTGAAAAAAATGTATACGTTTAAGATAATCATTCAATCAGCTTAAAACCCAACAAAAATAATATCCACTAGCAGATAGGAATGGCAGATATTGCGCTGATATAATTAGATCAAAAGTTAATTAGGCAAATATAAAGTGCGATCTTTTTTAAGCCGAATGGAACCATGCAGAATGTTGTAAGTAGCATAAATCAGTTGACAAATCATTTTGGTATAGAAGATTTTGTGTTTCAATGATGTACAAAAAGGTCATTCAATCAACTTTTGTTCTACGTCAATAAATAAATGTAAACTTAGTGTTAAAACAAGTATTGTATTTATTAGTGTTCCCTTTGTATATAATAGACTAGTACCGAATAATGCCATTTTAAATTTTAACCAGCAATTTCTATAAAAGTTAAAAGCTTAAAATATAGATTTTGCGTGAGTGTAACTCACGCAATGAGCATTTCAGTAAATAAACAGTGCACCTAATTAAAAATGGTAAACACTTATTGTGCTCTCTAATGGAAAATTTTCTAAATAATTATAAGCGCCCGCGACACATAAAAATGCCATTGACCACAAGGTTAATATAAGTTTCATAAATCGATCAAATCTTATACAAGTACAGGAAGTATTCGTTTCAGATATTGCTAATGATAGCGTAAGGAATATTAATGCTTTGGAAAACACTTCCGACGGTACTTTTAAAGATGACAATAGGAAGAATTATGCTTTGGAAGGTATCGCAAAATTAGATACCAAACAAAGTGAAACAAACGTAGATTTTTACACATTTCCGACGATGGAAATGTAGATTCAATAGACATTAATAATTTTAATATGTTAATTTTAAATTCGCAAAGCATTGCAAATAAAGTGTTAAATTTAGAAATATTTTAAGTAATTTAAATGGCTGCATATCTGCATAATTTATCCAACAGCACTGGTTAACAAAAGGTCAACTTAATATGTTAACAATAAACGGGTTAACAATAGCTTCATTTTTTGCTCGTTCCAATCATAAGCATGGAGGTTCTGCAATATTTGTAAAAAATGAGCTTCAATACCGTATACATGTAAGACTAGCGTTAAGACGCATATTGAATGTTGTGGTGTTCTAATTTCTAATAACATATGTGTTGTAACAATATACAGACCTCCTACAGGTGATATTAATATCTGTTACAAAAAATTAGAAACCGTGTTAGATACCGTTGCTTTCAAATACATTCATGTATTTTTAGCTGGTGATTACAATATCAATATTTTAGTAGATTCAGCCGAAACTATGAAATTTTTATCTACTTTTTTAAATCATACAATATGAGGCCATTACTTTTTGTACCCACTCGTGTAACAAACACTTCATAATCTTGTCTAGATAACATTTTCACAAAAATATATAATAAAAATATAATGTCACCTTTTAGAATGTGCAATAAAGAAATAGATTTTTCGGATCATAACACTCCAAAACAATCACAACTCTAAGGAAAAATTACAATACAAAAATACTGATACATTTCTAGAATACTTAAAAGAAACAGATTGGCCAATACTTTATAGTTCGACAAATAAAACAGAAATGTTCTGTAACATCGTAAAAAATGCACATGAAGTAGCAGTCCTTTAAAAAAGTTTCAACTTGGAAAAAACAATCAAAGGTGTATCACTAGTGGCGTAAAAACATCTAGTCGAGTTTAGCGCAAAATTAGTAAAATATGTAAGAGGAAAAGCGATGCTACACTTTTGGAGTACTATAAACGCTATTGTAAAATCTTTAAGAAAGTAATTACTTACGCAAAATATAAATGCTTAAACGATTCAATTATTCACTCCCACAACGTAACAAAAACGGTTTGGAATATTATTAAAACGGATTTAAATAAAAAACCTAAAGAACACATGAATTTAGAAATCGTGCAGAATGGTTATTTAAATGATGATTCTGAAATTTTAACTAATTTGTTTAATACTCACTTTTATAACATTCCAAAAGAAATACAGTTGACCATACCACTAGTCCAAAATTAAAATAAAATCTAAATCATCATCATGTTCTTTACACCAATTACTACTGCAGAAGTAATAAATATAATTGATAGATTAAAGTCTACAATTGTATTGTATATTTTAATATCACGTTGATTGTTTGTGTGTTAAATTCGGTTCATCCCCTGATGATGGTCTAATTAATAGACCGAAACGTATATATGTAGGATTAATTTCCAGATGTATTAAAAAATGCCAAAATTATTCCATTATTTAAAAAGAAAAATAAAGACGATATCCACAACTCCCAATTTCAATCTTGTCAACTGTATCAAAGATTTTTGAATCGGCGATAAAAGTTCGGATTACAAATTTTTGCTATTTTTGCGCAGACCAACATGATTTTATGTCTGGAAACTCTACTCAAACAGCGCTACAAGAGATTTTGTGGAATGTTCTAACGGGCATAAAGAGGATTGCATTGTGTCGTGTTTGATGTGCGACTTATCAAAAGCATTTGATATAGTGGACAGGAATGTATTATTAAATAAACTTAAACATTACGGTTTTCATGGAGTAGCATTATAATTAATTAAGTCTTACCTCACAGACCGATACTCGACAGTAGAAATCAAGCATTGTCACAATAATGTTATTAAATCATAGAGATCGTCCAAAATAAGAAAAGACTGTGGTATTCCACAGGGGTCAATATTTGGACCTTTACTCTTCCTCATTTTAGTGAATGACCTGTCGCAGAATATAAATTCAGACAGCATTGAAGCATTAAAGCAAATAATCTGGCCAATCTCGTGAATAAAATCATTGAAACTACGTAAAATTGAAGATTGTTTCATTATAATAAACTATGTACAAATGTCGATAAGAGTAGTTACTTTATCTTTAACAAAAAACAATAAAAGATAGCTTACCTATAGAAAACAATCAAACTAATAAAATAATAAATTCTCCCGTACTTGCTGTTAAAGAGTTGCAAACTAATGCAGTATTAGGAATACACCTTGATAATAAATTAAACTGGTTTTTACATTATAAAAGTTTAAAAAATAAAATAAATAAGGATTTATTAGTTTACGAAAAATGAAATATTTTGTCTCAAAATCCGTAATGCGTACAATGTACTTGCCACTAATGGAGTTACATATTAGATATGGATTGTTACTGTGGGGAAACTCCGCTTATATACAAGACATTTTAAAATTACAGAAAAAGGCAATAAGAATAAAACTTGGCCTTCCCAGAAGAGCGTCCTGTCGAGATTACTTTTTAAAATTAAATATTCCAACAGTTTGTAAACTTATACATTTTGCACAGCATACAGTATAATGCAAAATCTTTACCTTTTTAATTTTAACTGCGATTTTTACGAACACCACACAAGACAAGAAAATAATATATGATCATTAAAAACAAAAAATAAAATCTTTAATAATTCGCATTTATACATATCACCGACTTTATATAATCATCTACCTCTGCTTACTCGATAGCGCGATCTTTCCTACAAAGAATACTGCCGTTTAGTCAAACGTACTTTAAACGAACACGTTTTATACAGTGCCACGGCATATTTAAATACAAATACGTTAGATTAATCTAGTCATTATGTTAAATAGATGTTATTAAGTTAATTTAATTAGAAATTATGTTATTGTAGATACTTTATTCTTATACTATTACGTTTAAATAATTCTATATTCACCATGTCATTTACACCTGGCAACAACTGTACTTATGGTTTCATTCCAATAAACATACATACATACACACTTTATTTTAATTTTTATTACATATATCAAATAAATGGAGTGCTGTGGTAACTTAACATATTTATTTGGTACAGTATTTCCTTCAAGGTCTACGAAGAAACATAAAAAAGGCTTGGTCTACCAAAAGTTAAAATTAACCCAACACACCCTGGGTAAATTTTTGTCGATTTTTAAAGAAAAAGTGTTAACAGTAGTTAATAGGGATCTAGTTAATGCAATGTACTGTAAATTAATATTTTTCAAAATTGTTTTTGTAGTTTCTTTTGACGTACGGTATATCATACGATAGGTATCAGCGGTTACTTTTGTGTTTTAAATAATTAAACTTGACAAGTATTTCAGAACTTTATTTGCACCTATATCGAAACAATATAAACAGTTTTATTATATAGAAGGAATGTAATATCTTCTAAAACATATACCAGGATCTAAAACAACATTACATTTTGTTAGCACATTTACCGCAATATGCACAACGTCGCTGAGCACTTATTTTGTCAACCAAGTGGACCAGTTTATCAAATCTTACTTCTTGCAACACGTCTTTAGACCGCTTTGGTATTGGCCCAGTCAGTGGTTCAGGCGTAGTTAGTGTTGATAACACAATTTGTCGGACAAATTGAAACATTTTTGAATCAGCATAACGATAGAGCATCCACATATTTATCACGGATCCATTTAGACATAATCGATTTATTCGAAAGCGATATAAACCTCTCATTTTGTTAAAGAGATCTACACCTCCCACTTCTTGGTTGTACAGGTTTATAAGAGTGGATTAACTAATATCAATATGTTTCTTTTCTTCTTTGGACCAACTTCGACATGTTCCTTTAGATCTTCAGATTTAATATTAGTAGCAATATTTAGCTGACTGTTGTGGTGCCATGTTATAGTGATATTATGTGTGGCATCTTTCAGACTATGGTAGGTGCCACGAACTTCCTTTTTCAAATCTTTTAGTGCAGCCTTTTCTGTACGATCACAGTGAATAGTGCCAATGCAGTGAATATTATTTTCAGTTGGAATATCCAATGATTGTAGAATAATGTACATATATATATATATATATATATATATATATATATATATATATATATATATATATATATATATATATATATATATATATATATATATATATATAATACCGTGTCCAAGCTAGGGATGCCCACTTTGGAGATCTCGGAAACGGCAAGAGATGGAAGGTCGGTTAAATGAAACAAAAGTTACGCATTTGAGAGGATGTATTTATGGTCTTCGTAGAACTCGAATATCTCTTTTATTTTTTGAGATATTTGAAAAAAAAAATGAATTTTATGATTTTCGTTTTTATTTTTTTCTGACCTTCTTCGAAGAGCTACCAAGAAAAGAAGAGCACATTTTCATTGCCAATTTTCTACCTCTACTTAATGCTGTTATTCAATTTTTGATACAACGTTTCGTTTGTTAGCAACCATCATCAACTTTCTTTTTTTAAATACACGAAAAAATTATTTTTGCCATATTTAAATTCTCTCCTTGATTCTGAATTCAACGATATATCACACTTTATATTTTTAATACGTTTCGGATGAAAAAATTCATATTCAATGTAAAACATCGAAAACGTACAGTTAAAACTAATACTAGAAACATTAGAAAACCGTAAAATTATTATAAAATTATGTTTTGTAATTCTAAATGATAGAAAAATAAAAAACAAATTTATTTTAAAAGTTAATAAACTCACAAAAGATGTTCTAAAAGATTCCCGTTATTCTCGGAACATAAATAGCATCTTCTAACTAGCATCTAAAACATTCTTCAGCATTTGAGAAGTTATACTAGCAAACGCTTCGAGAACTAATCTTTGTAAAACTTCTTCGTTTTCAATATCGTTTCCATAAATGTAATTTTTAATGTATCCCCAAAGAATAAAATCCAAAGGTGTTATATCTGGAGAACGGGCTAGCCACAGTACATTTGCATGAGTGCCAATACATCTTTCTGGAAATCTAACTGACAGGTATTCTCTGACAACTCTGAAATTATGTGCTGGTGCACCCTCCTGCATAAGCCAACAACCTTCAACTTCTTGGAAAGGCAAATCATTCAAAGCTATCTCTAATTCATTTTGGAGTAAAATTTGGTAACGTTCAGAATTTAAGTACTCGTGCTAAATGAAAGGACCTATAATTCGAATACCGAATATAGCAGCCCACATATTAAATCCGAAACGGTGTTGGTGTTTGGCCGTTTTGTACAGACGTGGATTTACTTGCCCAATAATGAGCATTTCTACGATTAAAAATTCCATTATTATTAACCATACTTTCATCGGACCATATTATTTTATTCGGAAAATATTCATTGTCTTGAGATTGACGTGTATACCATTCGCAAAATATCCTACGTCTTTCTGGGTCACATGGTCGAAGTCCTTGGCAAATTCTAAATTTATATGGATGTACTTTCTCCTTCTTTAGAACATAATGAGCTGTGGAAATGGGCTATGCCAGTTGCCTCTTCAATTTTGCTAGTAGAAACCTCTGGATTTTCCGTTACAGCTAATAAAACAGTATTGACTTTTTCCTCATTGCATGGTTTTTTGCGAGATTTTACAGGTTTTTTGAACGCACCATATTCTTTTAGATTAACTGCTAATGTGCGAAAAGTGTGAGGTTGACGCCTTTCTGGATATTTGTGTAAATACATTATTTCGGCTTCAGAACAATTACGTTGACACAAAATGTAACATTATTTAAAAAATGTACTCCTACCATATTGTTTTTAGGTAAACACAAAATGTAATTAACTCAAAGACCACCAAAAAAACGTAATACTGACAACAATCAATTATGACAGGTAGGTAAACAAAATGCAAAGCCTATTTTCACTAAATACATACTTGTGAATTATTTTATTCGCAACAGGCATTAGAAAATGAGAAAACATTATTTTATAATAATTTTAGAGTTTTCTAATGTTTCTAGTATTAGTTTTAACTGTACGTTTGCGATGTTTTACATTGAATATGAATTTTTTCATCCGAAACGTATCAAAAATATAAAGTGTGATATATTGTTCAATTCAGAATTAAGTAAAGAATTGAAATATGGCAAAAATAATTTTTTCGTGTATTTAAAAAAATAAAGTTGATGATGATTGCTAACAAACGAAACGTTGTATCAAAAATTGAATAATAGCATATATATATATATATATATATATATATATATATATATATATATATATATATATATATATATATATATATAAGTTGAATATATCAATGTATAGTTTTCAGTAACGCTAGATCCTAGAGTTTGGCCTTCGACTTTGTCACCTTTTCTGGTGTAAAGTTGAAACTTCAACAGGTAGCCTTCAGGAGATCTAAAGCACCAAAACTTAAAGCCGTAACGAACGGGTTTACCCTTTATAAATTATTTCATATTCTGTCACTTCAGTTAAAGAAAACGATGTTCCAAGTGGATTAGGTAAATCTTGAGGAAGATTATTTATCTGGTCTATTAACGGTTGTACTTGTAAAGTCTATTGTTTGTGTCAATAGCAGTATTATTATTCAGACGAAAGTAACGATCAAATCAAATCGGTCTCTTGAGATACTGTTCCTTACTAAAGAGTTATGAACGTCGGCTTTTGTTTACCAATACATTCGCCTATATGGAATTTTACAATAACCTGACATTGCAAAAGAAATATACATATCTTGAGTAGAAATAGAAAAATCATGTTTGCCTTTAGATCCAAACATTACATCAAATAAAATAACCCAGTTAAATCTACCGAAGAGATATCTTTATCAATAATTGGAAGTGTTATTAACAATGAAAAACACAATGAAGAACGTTCTTTGTAATTTTTAATTCTAATTTAATTTCAACTACTTATGTTAAATTATAGTGCTGTGGTAATTTAACATATAATTGGTAAAGCATTTGCTTCAAGATCTAGGAAAAACACAGCAAAAAACCTAGACATACCAAAAGTTAAAATTAAAATCAAAACTAAGACGTATCATTATGCTTTTTTTTTAATTATAAGATACCAAAACCTATTTAAACGGAGATGTTCTTCTTGTCTATTAAAATTATTCGGATGTTTATATATATATATATATATATATATATATATATATATATATATATATATATATATATATATATAAATAGCTTCACGTTGCAAACGACCATAATAATGAGTTTGTCTTAATATTTCCATATTGTCAAATTGAATGTCATGATTTAGATTATTCAGGGCATGGTCAGCCTCAGCAGACCTCTATGGTTCACCCAATCTACAAAATCTCATATGTTCTTTGCGTCTTGTATCAAAGCTACGTTTTGTGGTTCCAATGTATACTTTTCCACATGAACAAGATAACTTATAACTTAAGGGTAGTCCCCTTAGCCCTGTTATAGCTAATTTTTATATGGAAAAATTTGAAACATTAGCGTTTCAAAATACACCTAAAAAACGTTCAGTTTGGTATAGATATGTAAATGACACATTTGTTATTTGGAAACATGGAGAAGAAGCACCGCATGAGTTTTTGGTTTTTATAAATGGTATACATCCTAGTATTCAGTTTACCATGGAAAAAGAAACTAACGGAAGTTTACCATTTCTTGACATATTAATATCTAAAAATAATAATTCACTATCTTTTAAGATTTACAGAAAACCGACACACACTGATAGATACCTTCATAAATTATCCAACCACCATCCACGTCAAAAAATTAGTGTAATTAAATCTTTAGTAGATCGAGCAAAACGAATTTGTGAATGATAAATATAAATATTTAAGAAAATCCTTACAAGATAATGGATATTCACTTACAGATATTAATAATGTTATTACACCTTCAAGGCGTAACCTTAAAGAAAAACCAGTTCTTAATGTTGGTACTGCTTTTCTTCCTTTTATAGCTAATGTTACACATAGAATTGAAAAAATCCTAATTAAATATGGCATTAGGACTATTTTTAAACCTACAAGAAAAATTAAAGAACATTTAAGATCACCTAAAGATGTGTCAAACCCTTTGTCATCTTTCGGAGTGTATAAGTTATCTTGTTCATGTGGAAAAGTATACATTGGAACCACAAAACGTAGCTTTGATACAAGACGCAAAGAACATATGAGATTTTGTAGATTGGGTCAACCAGAGAGGTCTGCTGTGGCTGACCATGCCCTGAATAATCTAAACCATGACACTCAATTTGACAATATGGAAATATTGTCAAGACAAACTCATTATTATGTTTGTTTGCAACGTGGAGCTATTGAAATATATAAACACCCGAATAATTTTAAAAGACAAGAAGAAAATCTCCGTTTAAATAGGTTTTGGCATCTTATAATTATTATTATTATATTATTATATTAATAATATCTCAGTTTTGATTTTAATTTTAACTTTTGGTATGTCTAGGTTTTTTGCTGTGTTTTTCCTACACCTTGAAGCAAATGCTTTACCAATTATATGTTAAATTACCACAGCACTATAATTTAACATAAGTAGTTGAAATTAAATTAGAATTAAAAATTACAAAGAACGTTCTTCATTGTGCTTTTCATTGTTAATAAC
Organism: Vesta saturnalis; assembly: GCA_036346205.1. NCBI lineage: Eukaryota > Metazoa > Arthropoda > Insecta > Coleoptera > Lampyridae > Vesta > Vesta saturnalis. Next base: position 1,640,593 of record JARFJB010001142.1, on the reverse strand, counting down.
ACTTCCAATTATTGATAAAGATATCTCTTTGTTAGATTTAACTGGGTTATTTTATTTGATGTAATGTTTGGATTTGTGAATGCTTCTATCATTTTCAAATTGAAGTTTTTCACAACTTTACACTTACATCATAACTCGATTAAATTTTGTTAAATGTGTTTTTTGGCTGACGAATTTCATTGTTAGCTTTCGTCGTAGAGAGTGTTCTGGTTTGCCATATTTGAGGCAGTTTAACAATATTTAATTTTTATGACCTAGTTATTCTTTACTAAAATTTTATAGTTGGTTTTATACGTTTCTCAAACTGTTATATTAATAGCAGGCTTATGTTTATGTTTTAATTTTTCAAATTTGACAAAATTGTTTACAACATCTTTAACAATTTTTAACAATCATTACTACTGACGAAGATAACTGTAAGTGTTATCGAAACGTTTAGATTGTATAATTTAAAGTACACCATTAAAAAACCCCAAAAAAGATAAGTATTTTATTATGAGTGTTAATGGTGAAAGTTTCCTTTTTCATATAATTTTATGATGTTCAAGTATTTAAAATGCTCAATAAACCGGATTTACAATGGTGAAAAAATAATGGATGGTTCGTACTTTAGAAAATATAGATTCACGCCGTAATTCAAACACCTTTTATTCTGCACAGCTACAACTACTAGTACAGGAACGGATATAATTATCAAATGTAATGTAAGTAAAATGTTTTTGATTGAAGACACTAACTAAGCCTGCAAGACCACGAAATGAGTAGATAACGATCCTTGGACACGAGACCATTATAAAAATTTTGAAAGCACAAAGATGTGCTACATTCGATCGTAAAGTACCTTCATAACAAGTCATGACAAACAGAAAATTTGAGTTTCTTTTCTTGACGCGTACTAAGGCACTTGCAGATATATCTTAATGTGTTGTACTTAAGTAAGTAAATATTTATTTTTGTAAATTAACTAATTATGTGTAGAATATAATATTTACTCTCGGGCTGCTCTAAACGTAAAAGAAAAAATTATAATATCCTATATTGCATCTTATGAAGCAAACAGTTTCAATTTTGTTTAATTTTAATGTAGTTGAAAGTTTCAGAAGTGCGACCTTTGTTTGTGAAGTCTACGTTTGATAGAAAGTTCTGAAGCGCGACTTAATATTGAAAGTACAGAAAATGTATTACTAGACTATGTACATTAAACTTTATTTATACAACCAATAATTATGATCCGTTGTGATGTAACTAATACTAATAATAGTTATCTAACAGCCCACTTACCTAATTATGAGTCCAACATATATAAACCAAAGCTTCGTATTTCATAAATTTTAAAAGTTATCACAAAGTACTTTAAATCGAGTTTTTTTTTCTCATTTGCTCAAATTTTTGGTAAAAGAAATTAACGTTGTTGAATTCAGAACATCCCACAAGCCACCCTATCGATTTGTGGCATCCCTTCTAATTACGTTTTGCGTTCTCAGTCAGAGTTTGCAGTGCATTATAATTTTAGCGCATAGGAATAAAAATTTATTTACTAGTTACGTTAGACTCATTATTTTAATAATTACGTATGAGTGGTTCATGTACAAAGTTACAAATTTAACGCTATAAATTTGATTTTAAGTTTTTCCTCATTTTTAAAATCTTGAAATCAAAGCGAAGCATTTCTTAGAGTTTCTCTTACGAAAATAGTAGATAATTTAATTTTTTTTAATAAATTAATAAGACAACTCTATTTTGGTATGTATATCCTCAGGTATTAACATGCATGTTTTATATACTTCATCTAACAAGACACAAATGTTATTCAGAACTTATTCGGGATTACGTGTTGTGGATAAATTGTATTAATACTTATAATTTCATGCAACGTCCACATTTCAAAATACATTACTTGTATGTATGAGTTATATGGCGGATTGCCAAAATTTTGCTGTAGACGATATCGCGTCTCTAAAGAACTACGATTGTAAGTAAAAGATAAGCGGTCTAGTAGATTTGTAATGTTCAATAATAAAGGATTGTAATATTTCATTTTTATAAAAAAAAACCGATAAACGCGTACACCAATTTAAAGTTAAGAAGCTGCAAGTGCAGCTAAACAACCATTAAATAAGGCTTTGCTTTGTATTAGTTTCAGTACTAAACATTTTAACAATAAATGGGACATTTAAAATAGTATTTAATCAACGCTTCAGTTTAAACGGACAATGTCGATGTATTATTTATAGTAATTTATGCATTAAAATGCAAAGCAGATTTTTTAGTCCGCGGTGTTTTATGAAGCTACTAACCCCGCCTCTACTCCCTTGGGTAATATAACATTATTTACCTAAAGTGTGGTATGGGTACATCTGAGAGTACGAAGAAGATTCATAGGAGATATGCAAAAAATTGTAGAAATTTAATTTCTTTTACATATCCTAATGCTAATGGAGAAGTGAATAAATTTAATCTATAATTTATTGACAAATTCAGATAGTTACAAGAAAAATCTACAAAACCATTTCCTTTTTAATTAGGAAATTGCTGTTAAAATCATATAGTGTCTATTCATTATAGCATAAGGGTAACCATTGGAGTTAATTGCCAACTAACTGTTCAAAAATTAACTAGCATCATTCTGGTTGCAAAATACAAACCTAATATTCAAAATATCTGGTGTTGAACAACACACTACCTTCCAACATATAAAGGAGGAATTAAAAGAAATGAAATAATGCATTTCTTTAAGATAATTATGCAACATCTGTTGTAATACGTTCATAATAAAAACAGAAAATATTCTCAAAACAACAATAATTCATAGACATCTAGATGCTAAATTGAAAAAAATTCCAAAGTCGCCCGCTTCTATGGAAGTATGGATTTATTTTTTAATCTTACCAAATTAATTTTTTTGGCTTATTTGGTTTCGGATTAAAAAAACTTTAGAAAGAAAAGTTTTGTAAAACCAAATTCTCTTTAAAAAATGTCATTAATAAAGGAAGCCGGCTGTGAATGAGAAACTACGCATCGCACAGTTTCGGAAAATGAATAAGTATTGATAGTAAAGGTGACCGAGAGACATTGCTGGAAATTAGTTTCAAGTTCCTACGATTTCGGCTAGGGGTCGTATACTATCACCAAATTGGAAAATGGGCTTTTTCGCTTAAATCGGCATTATCAGGATATATCCAAAATAGTTTTATTATAAACTACATAAGCCTAGAAATATTTTCTTTTTTAAGCGTTTTTCTCTACCTTGTTAAGTAAGGGAAGTGAGAGAGGGAAATTTTCAATTTAAGAAAATGTCTTAAATTTTTTTTAAGGGACGCTACTTGGATGCTTCTAATAAAATATTAACATAGTCGGTTTAGTTTAGATAGAGAAATTGATGAAGCCGCAAGTCGATATCTTCTTTCGTTACAAAGATATGGATAAAAATAAATGTAAAATACATCTTACAACTAACAGAATTCGAGAACACGTTTAACTGTCATTAATTATCAAAATTTGTGAATTGTTAAACATTTGAAACAATACGAACAAAACCTAGTATGTTGAATATCTCCTAGAAGGCGTATGTGTAATGTAGGATAAAATTGATTTTTTTAATTATTATGTCGCATTAGGAATGTCCTTTCTATATTAGCTCCTGGAAAGGGCCGATCTTATCAAAGAATGGTGTGCAACAGTCCTAGTACTCAAAAACTTATAACGCCCCAACTGTTCTAATTGTTGCCCGTCCTGCTCAATACGGAGCTGCAATCTCTCACGAACAGACAAAACAGTAGTCACTACCTACGGTACTGGAGTACGGCGGATGGCGTTCCTTATTCGCTCAAGCCAGATCAGGTGACCAAGAAATTGAAACGTCCTTTCTAATTTTGCCATAAGTTTTTCTCTTAATATAAATACCTGGCTGGTCACCGAAATAAACTTCTTATCCATCTATCCAAAAATTGACGGACATTTGCCGAAAAATGGGCTGGACACCAATCTTGCTGAAGGATATATTTTGGCGTGTTTCTAATGGCACATTTTCTAAAAGAACTGGCAATTGAAATCAATTTCACCGGTCAGTTGTTCATTAAATATTAATGACCCAATGATCATTCCTCCAAATATACCGCACCAAACGTTTACGCTCCACCTACTTTGATGTTACTCCTGTTCCACCCGATGAAGATTGGTTTGCAACCAGTAGTGCATGTTATACCCATCGCTGTTAAAAGTAACCTCATCCGTCCATAGTATATTTGGCAATAGTCTAGGATTTTGATCTACCATGTTTAGCAACCAATAGCAATAATCAAGCCTTCTGTCAAAATCGAAGAGTGTTAATGCCTGCTGGAGAACTACATGGTATAGGGGTAGCGTAAATTGGAAATGAAACTTTTTTAAACAATGTTAATAAGACTAGGTATATATTTTCGGGCATTATGTTTTGTAGATACCTACATATCTGTAGGTACCTACACATGGTCTTTTAAAATTTGTTTGACGGTAGTATGGGTAATGCCTAAGTCGTTACAAGTATCTATAGTATTTCCATGAGGATTACATTCTGTATACGCTAGTACGTTTATGACACTCCTCAGTTTGACCTCTACCACGTCTAGGAAAGACTTCCGGTATTTCTTAAACGCCGCAGCAATTCCTCAGCAGCTTTTTACTCGTAACGATGCCTTTCTGAATACCACGCATCATACACTCTTGCAGCAACAGTTGAATTCTTCATGCATTCAAAATATACAGATGCTATTTCATTTGATTACGGCATGTTGTAATCACCTGATATGATTTGTTTGAATTTTTATTTTTGGGGGAGGTTAAAAGATTGTTTATTAAACCAAACCAACTACCAGGGAGAATATGGTAGATCGAATAAGGAACACCATTCGCCGTTTTCCAATAGCAGAAGTAGACTGCGGTTTTGTCTACGTGAGATATTGCAGCTCTGTATTGAACAGGATGGGCGACAATTTGAACATTTAGGGCATTTTTAGTTCTTCAGTATTAGGACCTTTGCACACCATTCTTTCATAGCATCGGCCCTTTTCAGGGCCACAGATAATGTAGCAAGGAAATTCCTAATGTGACATAATAATTTAAAAAATAAATTTTATTATCCGTTGTAAATTAAACGTACGCCTTCTAGGGGAGATTCAACATAAAATACATGCTCTTTTTCGTGAGTTGAAAATAATTATACCCTTGTATTTAAAATTATTGAGAAATTGCAGAAATTTACGGCTTTGTCAAAATACGCCATCTACCGACCAGAAAAAAAACTGAACCGATAATGAATATTTTATTAGAAGCATCCAAAGAGCGTCTCTTAAACGAGACTCAGCTTATAAAAATCAGTTGAGTTAAAAAGAGATTTTTTTCAAGTGAAAATTTACCTCTCCCCCTTCCTCTTATTTAAGAAGACAGTGAAAAATGCTTAAGAAAGAAAGTGTTTCTAAGTTTACGTTGTTTATAGTAAAACTAATTTTGGACATATCTTGATAATGCCATTTTAAGAGAAAAAGACGATTTTCTAATTTGGTGTTCGTGTACGCCCCCTACCGGTCATCGCAAGAACAACTAATTTCCAGAATTTCTCTCGGTCACTTTTAATATCAATATCTTTTTCCCGAAACTGTGCGAAGAATAGCTTTTCATATACAGCCGGCATCCGTTATTAATAGAGCACCCAGTATACACACACACACACACACACACACACACACACACACACACACAATATATATATATATATATATATATATATATATATATATATATATATATATATATATACAAGTTGGAAGTTAGAAACAAAGTTTTTCCTATACCAAATCCATGTTTTCTAGACGTTTTTCGCCTATTCATTTATTTATCTCTTTTTAGATTGCCCCTATAAAATTAATAACATACTATCTGAAAATGTTTCATCTTGATTACACGTTGCGTTGTTTAGTTAATTACTTATTAATGTAAAATCCCAGAAAATAATTTTCAAATTAAGCAAACGGAAATTTGGAGGTGCCGGTAAGAACACCGGGAACAACAAGCAGAAAAATCAAAAAGGATATGATCAATAATTTAATTTTCAAGTGAATCCTTATTTACAAATCTCATCACTTCTTATTTAGCTACACGATAATAAAATCATAAATTACATATATGTGTGTTGTTGCTAGTTAACTGGCAACATGGCTTACGCATTTCATTATCCAGAATACATAACATTTGTTACATGTACCTTGAACCATTGAATAATTAGAATTAATATTATTATCATACATAACTTCTCCATTATCTAGAAAATGTTGAACATATAAAACACCACTTCTGTACGCTATACTATACCAATTGAATGAAATGGCTTTTAATACGAGTACTTACACTTTTAGACTGCCCCACTAGCTTATATCAATTATTTACATGGTGTGTACCTATTAAATTACACTTCAATGTATTGCACACATTATATATATATATATATATATATATATATATATATATATATATATATATATATATATATATATATATATATATATATATATATATATATATATATATATATATATATATAGTGTGTGTGTGTGTGTGTGTGTATGTATATATTGCGTCCAATATCCTATTGTGTTGTTTTAGATAATAACAAATACAGTTTTGCCTTATTATGTATCATGGTATTTATTTTGGCCAATTTAATACAAAATCTTGAAATTGAAAAGAACTAGTGATTGTAAACTTTAATATCTTAAACTAGAATTTAAAATTGTCATCACGAGGGAAAAAAGCTACAGGTTAGGATAATCATCCAGACATAGCTACCAGCATAGCACAATTAAGAACTTCAAAATATCATAAAACGTAGATACCAGGTTCGTACACCAAAATAAACTAATTTTAGGAATATTGTATAAAGGCAAAAGTGAAATTGTAGAAGAAAATATTTTTAATAGCTGTTCTTTTTTTTTCTAGAAACAAAGATAAAAATCATACGCCCGTGCATTTAGATCGCCTCTAAAGTGCATCCAACTAGATCCCCTCTAAATTGAGTTAGACGTGGCCGTATTCATATCCACCTTTAGTCCTAAACGGGAAATGTGAATAAGCCATGATCTAAACACGCACATTTAGAGGCGCTCTAGCACTAAATGTGCTGTATGAATACGGGTCATGGAGACTGGTTTCAAACTTGTTAGTACCCTTCCGATGGTGCAACATTTAATTATTTCCGAGGTAAGGCTTCTCTTTGTTGTATGGGACGTAAAATTTATATAAATAATGATAATATAGAAATATATTGTAAGATAATAGAGAACCTGTCAGAAAGAACATTATGAAATATTTTAAATAAATACAATATAAAAAAAGAGATATGCAAATCATTTATACTTGTTTAAATTTAAACAAAAAAGTATCCACCGTAAAATAAAAAAAAAATTTTATTATAATTGTACAGGAATGGTAAAATGATTCCATTTAATTCGTGTGCATTTTCTGCATACACCCCTTACAATTGGCCCCTAGTAATATGGAAATTCAGAAACAAAGCGTCTGACAAACAAAGGAAGTATAAGAGGCTGTTTAACATCGGAATAATAGAATAAATTTTCCCACATTATCCACATCTAGTAAATATTTGCTGAAACAATGCTTATAATGTCTCTCACATTCTTGAATTGATTTTCTTTTTTGTCAGAATATTACAAAAGTATTAATGTATGATAAACATGAACAAAACTTTCAGTGCCACAAAAATTTGAATTAGTTAATAGCTTATGCAAATTTTGTGTAACTTCCTTATTTTTAAATGAGTTTGCGTTTGTTGTGGTTAATGCAGCTATTGAGTGGAAAGAGAATGCTATAAACTATAATCCTATAAAAGCCTCAATAAAACGTCGGAAATTAAACTCACATTGACTGTTTTTATCGTGTAAAAACGTTAGCTATAAGCAGCTTTTAATGCTAACTTTTTTCTGCTTTTTAACGAAAAAAATGCGCTTTCACTTTTAACAGTATAGATACAATTAACAGAAACATTCTGTGCATAAAAGTCAAGACAGTTTTAACATTAAGATATGTTAGTTACGCAGATTAACCCTTATTCATTTAAAGTTTAATAATTGCACGGACAATTAAAATTGTGGACAGATCTATCACTATTCTACTTGCTTTTAAATATAATGTAGTGAATTTGTTCCGTATGAGCTGTGAGATGTGCAAAAAAGAGGCATTATTAAATAACCAACAAATACGGAAAGACAATTAGTATTCACAATAATATTCACTAATAATAAAGACAGTCACATCTTTCTAAATGCATCATCATTTTATGGCTATATAAACTATACTTTATTTTTTTGTCTATCTCATATTTATATATATATATATATATATATATATATATATATATATATATATATATATATATACAGGGTGGCCCACTTAAGCGGGATTGCTCCATAACTCCCTTACTATTACAAATACGAAAAAATGCCTTATATAAAAGTTGTCCACAGTCATAAACTACACGTTTTAAAATTATTTAATGGCGGACTTCCGGTTATACCGGAAACTCATGCCAACTTCGTTATTTTAAATAAAACAACCCATATATTATTACATTTTTGAATTTCTCGTTGAATTTAAAGGTCACTTTAATAACCATGCTATGGGTCTACGTCGCATTGCTTCTGAGTTATTTGACATTTTGTAGAAAAAATGACGTTTGCAGTGCCTCCGAAAACTTTCAATATCTCGAAGACGGATACCGGTAGAGAGATGTGGCTTTCGTTTTTTACTTCCGAAAAGGGTACCACATCATTCTCATTCATTGCCAAAAATCTTGCTTTTAGAATTCAATAATTTCTATAGCTCCGAAAATAATTTTTTTCAAACATGGGTAACTTGATTTTTTTAAATGGAACCACCCATATTTTCTTACATCAGCGGATAGGAAATTAAATTTCCTTTCCATCGATGTAACATTATCGATATTTTGGAGTGATAGTTTTCGAGATATTCACATTTTTATCTAATTTCAGTTTTTATTGCGCATTGCCGCGGTGCTTTGGAAGACGTTTGTCATTTGTTTTAAACAACTGATAAGAAACGTCAGTTTCTCGAGCTTCTGTTGTGCTTTGCTGTCTTGTGTATCAGTTTAAGTGTTTCTACAAGACATTTCCATTAAAATGTTGTTGTCCGACGCAGAGTTGATCGACATGTTGGAGAATGCCAAAGAAATGCGTTATTGGCGTCAAGGATTTATGTGGTACGGTATCCTGAACGGAGACTTCCCCGAGAAACAGCCTTTCAAAAGTTTTACAAACACCGGACGCGTGCAGTATCAAACGAGGGAACGTGTCAACAGGATAACCTGTATTTCTTGTGCATTCCTTTTGTATATCTTCTGTAATCGTTAAGTAATTGTCCTTATGTATTTATTGATCGTTCCTTATGTATTTATTGTGTATTTCTTGTGCATTTCTTCTCTATTCCTTGTGTAAGCCTTAAGTAATTATTTTGTATTACTTGTACAATCCTTATGTCTTTATTGTTCATTCCTTATGTATTTCTTGTGTATTTATTTTGAGTTTTGTGTTCTTAATTCTTGAGTATGTATTATTAATTTCTTATGCATTAAAAAAATCAAGTTATCCATGTCTGACAAAAGTTATTTTCGGAGCGATAGAAATGATTGAATTCTAAAAGCAAAACTTCTTATCAGTTGTTTAAAACAAAGCACCGCGGCAATGCGCAATACAAACTGAAATTAGATAAAAATGTGAATATTTCGAAAACTATCACTCCAAAATATCGATAATGTTACATCAATGGAAAGGAAATTTAATTTTCTATCCGCAGATGTAAGAAAGTATGGGTAGTTCCATTTAAAAAATCAAGTTATCCATGTTTGAAACAAATTATTTTCGGAGCGATAGAAATTATTGAATTCTAAAAGCAAGATTTTTGGCAATGAATGAGAATGATGCGGTACCCTTTTCCGAAAGCCACATCTATCTAGCGGTATCCGTCTTCGAGATATTGAAAGTTTTCGGAGGCACTGCAAACATCATTTTTTCTACAAAATGTCAAATAACTCAGAAGCAATGCGACGTAGACCCATAGTATGGTTATTAAAGTGATTTGTAAATTCAACGAGGAATTCAAAAATGTAATAATATATAGGTTGTTCTATTTAAAATAACGAAGTTGGCATGAGTCTCCGGTATAATCGGAAGTCCACCATTTCTGAAAATAATTTTAAAATGTGTAGTTTATTACTGTGGACAACTTTTATATAAGACATTGTTTCGTGTTTGTAATGGTAAGGGAGTTATGGAGCAATCCCGCTTGAGTGGACCACCCTGTATTCGAATAATAATATATATATATATATATATATATATATATATATATATATATATATATATATATATATATATATATATATATATATATATATATATATATATATATATATATATATATATATATATAGTATAAGGAAGATTATTTACGTAAAAATAAGCAGATTAAACTAAACTTGCATTAGTCCAAAAGCTGATAATGAAGCTACAGGGTGTCAAAGTTGAAAAAATAAATCACATTTTCTTTCATATCTTTCGAATGCTTTGAGCTAATTTTATAAAATTTCTTATATGGGGGTTTCTTAGGACGAGAAATTGAAATTTATTATCGATTTCAGTATATTTCCTAGAGGGCGCTACAAGCGACCATTAGGACATGTTTGAACTGCTACAACTTTTTTGTGCTGCACTGTAGTAGGCTCTTTTAGTATGGAATAATAGTTTTCTCTACCTTTTCTGCTTAAATAGGTGTACCTTCTTGATATCACTAAGAGCACCGATTTCCGAGAAAAACGCATCTAAAACTCATGATGCATGCGAATTATCCAAAAGTATCAAAATAACTTATTTGACTGTCCTATTTTTTTCGCAATAACAATTAGTTTTGATTAATTTCAATTAATTTTGAATCTTTTTTCTCTCATGAAAAATTTGGATAAAACGAACGGTTAAGCCAGAAAAAATATTTTCTAATGCATTGCATATTTGCGCAAGCACTTTTACTTAGGTAAAAAACTTTAGTCGCCTTTGCTTTTTAGTTACCATATCGTCCGTTGAATTTATTTATCAAATGTTAGTTTTTTTCTGTCGCTTTTCCGTTGATAAAGATCCATAATTATGGCTCACAGTTTCATTAATTCTGAAATGGTGGATAAGCTTTTAGTCTATAGACTTTGCCATTGCAACGGTCGAGGAAGTGTACGAATTTATAGGGAAAATTTTCCTTTCCGTAGAACTTCAAATCGGCACACTTTTGCTAATATCGAAAGACGTCTCCGCGAAAATGGTAAGTTTCAACCAAGCTATGTAACTCCTGGTCGCAGACCAACCATAACCATAAGGACGGAAGTAGAAGAAGAGACTTTGGACGCTGTTGGAATTGGGAATTCCAATCATCAGTTCACAGAGTTTTTCAAGAACTATTATTGCACCCCTTTCATATTCGAAAAGTTCAAGACATATTGCCCATGGATCCTCATCAACGTTTAGCTTCCTGTCGATTTAATATTCATAGAACAAGCGAAATTCAAAATTTTAGTAAAAAATTTCGTTCACTGACGAAGCTGCTTTTACTAGATGCAATATTTTCATTATTCATAATGAACATGTTTATGCTGTTGAAAACCCTCATAAAACGAGAGTATCTCATTATCAGCATCAATTTCAAGTAAATATCTGGACTGGAATTGTAGGCACTTTTATTACTGGTCCCTTTGTACTTTTAATACAAAATTTACCTATTTTATTGGAAGATTTGCCCTTACTCCTTCGTCGTGACCTTTGGTTTGCATGATGGCGCTCCTCCTCATTTTACTTTAAATGTAAGGCAACATTCAAATGAGGTATATTCACAGCGCTGGATTGGAAGAGGAGGTGACGCACCTGTGAACAGGCCGGCTCGACCACCGGACTTGACGCCCTGCGATTTTTTTTGTGGGGTCCCTTGAAATCAAAAGTTTATGCATCCCCAGTGAATACGCAAGAAGAATTATGGACCAAAATAACTCATGAAGCCAATTTATTGAAGAATAGTTCTGAAGTATTGTCCAGAGTACAATGTAATTTTTTAACAAAAATTAAGTTGTGCATGCATGAAAATGGTGGAAACTTTGAACATTTGTTGAATTAGCAAATTAAATACCTTCCATAAAAGTCCATTAATTGCACTTGTTAAAACAAAATTTACTTAACATAATTTAATTTTTTAAATTTTTATTTAGCTTTTGGTTGATAATAATGCAATTTAATTGTTTAACTTTGTTCTTCAAATTGTTAATTGTTATTTTGTTTTTTCTGCAATAATTATTGTTCTTGAAAAGCTTCATTCTTCTTTATTTTTTTCAATAAATCGGCTTCAGGAATTATTCTTATCATTATTACGAATTACCATTTTACTTTGGGATAGTTTTCGTGCATCATGAGCTTTAGATGCGTTTTTCTCGGAAACCGGTGCTTTTAGTGATATCAAGATATTATACCTTTTTTAAGCAGAAAAGGTAGGGAAAACTATTATTCCATACTAAAAGGGCCTGCAGTGCAGCACAAATAAATTGTAGCGGTTTAAACATGTACTAATGGTCGCTTGTAGCGCCATCTAGGAAATACACCGAAATCGATGATACATTTGAATTTCTCATCCCAAGAAACCCCATATAAGAAACTTTATAAAATTATCTCAAAGCAGATATATATATATATATATATATATATATATATATATATACATATACATATATATATATATATATATATATATATATATATATATATATATATATATATATATATAAGTATATACGATTTCGTATTTTTTGTTAACGTTTACATTAAAAGTATTTCTGACTATAAATTATCTAAGAAAACTCTTTGATTTTGTCGAGCTTTCGGAAAATATTTATTTTCTTGTTAAAGGCAATTAGAACAAAAAATGAGCCCTAGTAGTTATTTGTCAAAAATTTACTATTGTAAGGTTTGTTAAAATTGGCTTAACATAAAGAATAATAATTAGTAAATGAAAATGTGAAAAGTGAATATTTTAAACTAATGTCAATAAATAACAAACAGTAACATGATGACAAACAAAAATTGACTAATAATGATAACAGCAAAACATTTTCTGGTTATTAACTGATACATTACCAGTCCATTAATGTCTGACCTTTTGTTTAATCTACTTTTGAATTTATTAACACAAACCACCTCATAATACAAACGTTTAAAGAGAACACTTGACCATTAGCACAGTTCATATTATGAAATTCATTAATGACATGTTCTGCTAAAGCACAAGAAGGTATTCTCATGTTTGCATCACTTCTATGAGAGATTATACCTAGCGATAAATTTCTTGAAGTGTGCCCTACGTACCGCTTGTCGAAATTACAACAAGGGATCAAATAAACTGCATTAAATTTTTTTAGCAGTAGTGGCAGGTATAGTAGGTTATGCAATTGTCTTTACTTCACTATCGCTAATTCAATTTCGTAGCTCATCTTGTAACTTTTCGCCAAGTTTCGCCAAGATCGGCCATGATCTCTGTGTATACGTGTGAGTGTGCATGTGCCTGTGCCTGTGCGTGTGCGTGTGCGTGTGCGTGTGCGTGTGCGTGTGCGTGTGAGTGTGTTGTGTGGGTGCGTGTGAGTATGCATGTCTGTGTGTGTGTGTGTGTGTGTGTGTGTGTGTCTGTGTGTGTGTGTGAGTGAGCGAGCGAGGGAGGGAGGAGGGAGCGCGGGGGGAAGGAGGGAGTGAGCTGGTGATGAGTGAGTGAGTGAGTGAATAAGTGAGTGAGTGAGAGAGTGAGTGAGTGAGTGAGTGAATCAGTGAATAAGTGAGCAAACGAGCGAGCGAGAGATTGAGTGAGTCAGTGCGTGAGCGAGTAAGTGAGTGAGTGAGTAAGTGAGTAAATGAGTAAGTGAGTAAGTGAGTAAGTGAGTAGGTGAGTAAGTGAGTAAGTGAGTGAAGTGAGTAAGAGAAGTGAGTGGAGTAAGTGAGTAAAAGGTGAGTAAGTGAGAAGAATGAGTAAGTGAGTAAGTGAGTGGAGCAAGTGAGTGTGAGCAAAGCAAGTGAGTCAAGTGAGCAAGTGAGCAATGGTGAGTAAGTGAGTAACTGAGGAGTAAGTGAGTAAGGAGTAAGAGTAAGTAAGTGAGTAAGGAGAAGTAAGAGCAAGTGAGCAAGTGAGCTGTGAGCAAGTGAGCAAGTGAAGAAAGGAGCAAGTAGTGAGCAAGTGAGCAAGGAGTGATAAGTGAGTAAGGACAAGGAGTGGAGTAAGGAGTGGAGTAAGTGAGTAAGTGAGTCTGTGAGATAAGTGAGTATGAGTAAAGTGGAGTAAGTGAGTAAGGGTGTAAGGAGAGTGAGCAAGGAGTAAGGAGTGCGAGAATGTGAGTGAGCAAGTGAGTAAGTGAGCAAGGAGTAAGAGTGAGTAAGGAGCAAGGAGTAAGTGAGTAAGTGAGTAACAAGAGTGAGCAAGGAGTAAGGAGTAAGAGTAAGGAGAAGGAGTAATGAGTAGTGAGAAGGAGCGAGTAAGAGTAAGTGAGTAAGGAGTGGAGCAAGTGAGTAAGGAGTAAGGAGTGTGAGTGGTGAGTAAGTGAGTAAGGAGAAGGAGAAGAGTAAGTGAGTAAGGAGGGAGTAAGTGAGTAAGTGAGTAAGGAGTGGAGTATGAGTAAGCAAGGATGGTAGGAGTAAGTGAGTGAAAGCAAGTGAGCAGGAGTAAGTGAGCAAGTGAGTAAGAGTGAGTAAGTGAGAAGGAGTAAGTAGCAGTGAGTGTGAGCAAGGAGTAAGGAGTAGGGGAGAAGTGAGTGAGTGAGAAGTGGCTAAGGAGAAAGAAGTGAGTAAGGAGTAAGTGAAGGTGGAGTAATGAGTGGGAGTAGTGAGTAAGGAGTAAGTGAGTAAGTGAGGGAGTGGAGTAAGTGAGTAAGGAGGTGAGTAAGGAGTAAGGAGTGGAGTGAGCAAGTGAGTGGAGCAAGTGAGTAAGGAGTGAGTGAAGTGAGCAAGGAGTGAAGGAGTGTGGAGAAGGAGTAGGAGCAAGGAGAAGAAGTGGAGAAGTGAGTGTGAGGGAGTGGAGTAAGTGATGGAGCAAGGAGTAAGGAGTGTGAGAAGTGAGTAAGTGAGTAGTGAGTAAGGGTGTGAGTAAGTGAGGGAGTAAGGAGGTGAGAAGGAGTAAGGAGAATGAGTGGTGAGGGTAAGGAGGTGAGCAAGGAGAGTGAGGGAGGAGTAGGAGTGAGTAAGTGAGTAAGGAGTGTGAGTAAGGAGCAAGTGAGGTGAGTGGAGTGGAGGTAAGTGAGTAAGTGAGTGGAGGAGTAGTGGTAGTAGTGAGTAAGGAGTAAGGAGGTGAGTAAGGAGTAAGTGAGTAAGGAGGTGAGGGAGTAAGTGAGTGTGAGGGTGAGGTGAGTAGGTGAGCAAGGAGTAAGGAGGGAGAAGGAGAGTGGAGAGTGAGTAAGGAGAAGGAGTAGGGGTGAGTGAGTAAGTGGAGGTGAGTAAGTGAGTAAGTGAGCAAGGAGTAGGAGGTGAGTGAGTAAGTGAGGGAGTAAGGGAGTGAGTAGGAGGGAGTAAGGAGAGTGAGGGAGTAAGTGAGCAGTGAGTAAGGAGAAGTGAGGTGAGTGAGTGGAGTAAGGAGTGGGAGAGTGAGTGAGTAGGGAGTAAGTGAGTGGTGAGTGGAGTAGGAGTAGTGAGGAGGGAGGGAGGGAGTGAGTGAGGGAGTGCGAGTGGAGTGTGAGTGGAGTGGAGGAGGTGAGTGGAGGAGTGAGGTGAGGTGAGTGAGGAGTGAGTGTGAGTGAGTGGAGTGTGAGTGGAGGTGGAGTGAGTGAGTGAGCGAGTGAGAAGTGAGTGAGGTGGTGAGTGGAGTGAGGCGGAGTGTGAGGGAGTGGAGTGGAGTGGTGTGAGTGTGAGGGTGGTGAGTGAGCAAGGAGTGGTGAGGTGAGTGTGAGTGGAGTGAGTGGGTGTGAGTGGTGTGGAGTGTGAGGGTGGGGTGAGTGGGGGAGGTGAGTGGAGTGGAGTGGAGTAGTGAGTGGTGAGTGTGAGGTGAGTGGAGGTGAGGGAGTGGAGTGTGAGGGTGAGTGTGAGGAGAAGGGGAGTGAGGTGAGGAGTAGTGAGTGAGGAGAAGGAGTGCGGAGTGGAGTGTGAGTAGTGAGTGTGAGGTGAGGAGTGAGTGAGTGAGTGTGAGTGGGAGTGAGTGGAGTGTGAGTGGGGTGAGGTGAGTGAGGGAGGTGAGTGTGAGTGTGAGGTGAGTGAGGTGAGGGGAGTGTGAGTAAGGAGTAGAGGTGGGAGTGTGAGGGTGAGTAGGAGCAAGTGAGTAGAGTGAGGTAGAGTGTGAGTGTGAGTGGTGGGAGTGTGAGGGTAAGTGAGGTGAGTGGTGAGTAAGTGAGTAAGTGAGTAAGTGAGTAAGGTAGAGTGGAGCGGAGTGGAAGGTGAGTGTGAGCAAGTGAGTAGTGAGGCGAGTGAGTGGAGTAAGTGAGTAGTGAGTGAGCAAGGGTGAGTAAGTGAGTAAGTGAGTGGAGTAGAGTGGAGTGTGAGTAAGTGAGGTGAGTGAGCGTGAGAAGTGAGTGGAGGGAGTGAGTGGAGTGGGGAGTGAGTGGAGGCAAGGAGTGGGTGTGAGTAAGTGAGTAAGGGGGAGCAAGGGGTGAGTAGAGTGAGGGAGATGTGAGTAGTGAGGTGAGTGAGTGGAGTGGAGGAGTAAGTGAGGAGTGAGTAGATGCAAGGGTGAGTGATGTGAGTAAGTGAGTAAGTGAGTAGTGAAGGGAGGTGAGTGGAGTAGTGAGTGAGTGAGCTGAGTGGTGAATGGTGAAGTGAGTGAGTAAGGTGGTGAGTGAGTGGAGTGAGTGATGGTGATAGTCAGTGGTGTTGTGGTGTGTGTGTGTGAGTGTGGTGTGTTGGTGGTGTGTGTGTGGTGTGTGTGTGTGTGTGGTGTTTGGTGTGTGGTGGTGTGGTGTGTGGTGTGTGGTGTGTGGTGTGTGGTGTGTGTTGTGGTGTGTGGTGTGTGTGTGGTGGTGTGTGGTGGATGGTGTGGTGTGTAATGTGTGGTGTGTGGTCTGTGGTGTGCGGTGTGGGGTGTGTGGTGGGTGGTATGTGGTGTGTGGTGAGTGGTGTGTGGTGTGGTGGTGTGTGGTGTGGTGTGTGATGTGGGGTGAGGTTGTGTGGTGTGGTGTGGGGAATGGTATTGTGTGGTGTGGTGTGGGGAGTGGTATTTTGTGGCGTGGTGTATGGTGTGGTGTGTGGGTGTGGGGTATGTGGGTGTGGGTGTGTGTAGGTGGGCTTTTGTGTGGTGTGTGGGTTATGTGTATTGTACGTGAATTATTATTAAACTACATTAAAATATTCACACTAAAGGTTTGAAGGGAACATGCAAATTGTATATAATTCGAATTTACATTTTAGAATTCCAGCGAGTTGATAATTAGTAACTCAGATAACTAATGCGATCGTAATAACTCAAATTCAAATTATTTTGCGATTCTCAGCATTTCAACCTCATTAAACCAGACAAACACGTTAAGTATTGTACCTTCGTGTATCTCTTCAACTATATGCAAATCAATGTGCAAAATCATAGTTTTCTTCAGATTAGCTTAATACTTTCTCAAAATTAACTCTTAACCATTTTAATTACCTTTGGGTTGATAAACAAGGTTAATGTATGAAACAAACAGTTAGTACTAACAAAAATAAAAATTAATCACTTAATAAACGCCGATGCTGGATGCAGATCGCGTGCACATACATTGGATAAAAATAAGTTTTGTTCAAACTGTGTGAAAAGTCAAAGAAAACATTGCTTAAGCTGCGGGAGAAGCAATAATCAAGAAAGAGGCAACAAGCAAGGTGTATGCTCTTAGTGACAAGAAAATTGTTAATTGCATTGCATTATTTAAACAAACACCTAACCTACATACACATAGGTAGGTATAGAAGGTTATACAATAGACCTTTTCTTCACTTACGCTAAATCGACTCGTTATCTTATTTCACAACGTTTGACAAAGTTTCACCAAGATCGGCCTTGTTGCTTGAGTATGCGCAGGAGTTTATTAGGAGCAGCATTTTATTTTCATGAAATATTTCTGAAACAGCTCTATATTTTAAAGACATAAAAATACCGACATATAGACCTTAAACATATCTATTAATTATATTGTATGAAATTTTTTGATGCAGCGCGTAATTTAGAGGCAAAAAATTCATAAGGTAGAATTTAAGTGTTAGATTAAATTTGTTCAATATCTAAATAACGATCAACTTTATAGGAAAATTTTATTTTAAATAACCTTTCTTGATCAAGTTCCTTAATACACAACCAAATAAGCCTAAAAATTAATTAAATAGGATTAAAGATGCTTAAACTGTATAACAGATATTTTATAGAAGCGGGCGATTTTGGAACTTTTTTTAAATTGATTTAAGATTATTGTTTTTGTGTTTAGAATTTCGTGTGTTGTTCAACAAAAAAGAGGTTGCATCCTAAAAAAAATATTATTAAAAGTGCTTCATTTCTTTTAGTTTTCACTTTGTAGATTGATATTTATTAGGAGATATAATGTATAATGTGCACAAAAAAGTAGACGTTAGTCATTATACTAATTTAATTGATTTCAGACGTATTGTGGTTAGTTACCAAACAATGGATAATTGAAATGCAAAAGGTATCTAGTTTCAGAACTTCGGTATTATGACTATTATGAATAAGACACTCTGAAGTACATGTAATAGATTGTAAACAGAAGGGATTCTGGTAATACCCTTCTATGGTAACTCTACGGTTAACGTATCCTTTTACATTATACTTCAAAGCTTCGCATGTTAGATAAAAGTAATTTCGATTAATTGAAAATTTAAAATTCTTTCTGTAGCAAAGATATTATATGAACCTAGTTTTCACTCGTGGTATATAAATATTGAAAAATGAACTAATGTAAGCATAAACCAAAGGTTTCATATATTTTACGGGAAATCTAACTTTCAATAATTTCAATCCTCCAACGACTATTCTAGGAAGTTTGTGGTTAGTACGTTTGTTGAATTATACAGGAATATCTATTTGTTGATGCATGTACAGAATTTTGATGGTGCAAGAAACAAAATTAAATTTAGAGCGCTTGACTTTACTGCCTAATTACAGCACTAACTTTGGTAGAATAATGTGGAATAATGATGGTTTGGGGTTGGACTGTCGTGCTAGCTGCTCTTTTTCAGATTAATGCAATAAGGATATATAATTTGTAATTCCTTTTACTTATATTTGTGTAAACAATGCGCATATAGTATTTTGAAATAGGAGTATTTCCATTATAATTGATACACTATATTTACAAAAGTAAACCATCAAAGAAATTAAAAATTAAGTTTTTTGTCATGGCTCCATTCATTTGTATTTCCGGCGTTATAAAGTGCTTATGGGGATTATTACTGTTAAAAATAGGTTTATTGGTGACAAATTCATTTTTATGGTTATCTAGTAAATAGTTTTTCTAAAGTCGTTATACACGAGATCACTTTAGTGTCGTAAAATCACCAAGAAAAATCGATTTCTTTTGTCTAGACAGCGAACTGAATTACTCTAATTTTCGTTATATATTTAATTTTAAATTGAATTTGTAATTTTCTCCAGGTTCCTTTGAATCTCCTTTCAATTATTCAAATAAATTTAAATGGCCATTCCTGGCATATTTGGAATACTTTAATTTTACGTCATACAGGTTACCCCTAGCTCACCTGAAGTATTACTCGTTATTATTCCTCATTTTACTCAGGAGACGGTCAAACTGTTTAAGCAAGTAATAACTACTACTTAAAGCTTTATACATTTCGTAAATATCTGGTGTGGAGCAACACACGACTTTCCAACCTACAAAGTGGGAATTTCAAGAAATTAAATAATTTTTTTTAGGATAACTATACATTCCAATTTTTAATGCGTTCATAACAAAAATAGGCAACATTGTAAAAACAAAAACAAAAATCAATGTCAGATGGACGTTTAAAACTTCATGTCAGATAGACGGTAATTGGCATTACTATACGGGTTTGAAAAATTTGGAACACTGGAACTTTGGCAGGGTTTGTAACAAACAAAATACACCCACATACCACACAAAATTAAAAAACACCGAACGCGTTTCGATAGCTACGCTATCATCATCAGCGGTCGACTAGCTCTCAGTCAGTATTTATTTTTCTATTGTGCTCATGTAGAACGAACTGATTTTAGTTTTTCCATTACCCGATTTGTTTATTTGGTACGCACTTTAACCTGCTTTAATGGCATTTTGTTGTGTTTGCATATTGAACCTTTTCTTTTCTTTGTTTTTTGTTCTTTAATTTATAATTATAAAATGTAAAACTGCTTATTGATTAATAAACTGGGTTTCCTTGGTAACTCTTTTCCAGTTTCTAATTAACGGGTTGAATCATTCGCAAAGCTCGTTAACTTCAATTTGACTGCATTACCTAGTCTCGTTCATTCATAACTCATAGAATTGACGCAGCGTAGCCTACATCTAGATCAATTATATTTTCTCAGATTTGATTTTTGCGAGCAATTCAATATTACGTTTGTAAATAAATTCTAAGGTTTAATTATTGTGAAGAAGATGAATATGATTCAATCAAATAATTTCAGTTGCGAATAACTTCAATATTACGTTGTTGACGATTTTATTGTCTTTTAAATATTGAGATTAACTTTTAAAGATATTGAAACTTGAGACATTACACACTCTATCCAAATACACTTTATTTCTTTGTCCCGTTCATTTTTGTCACACATTTTAATCTCTTACACCCTTAACGTACCTCCATAAGGAGATTAAGCTCACCAATTGTTTAACTATTCACTTGTCTGTTTTCTACATAAATACTTTGCTACCATGGTACATTACTACACGAAAAAGGTTATTTTGAAAAAAAACTGAATTAAAAACTTGTTTGTCTTAAACACCAATTCACATGATAACAAATTGTAATAGGAGCTTGCAAACAAGTTAAATAGCAAAAATAAATAAAGGAATAACAAGACAAAAGACTAAAAGGAACAAACACATTACTTCATATACGCTGGAGAGAATGAAAGAAGCAACAACATTCATATTTTATTACACAGCCCATAACGGTCATTTAGTTGTTTTTAAGAAAAAACTACCGTATGAAAACAATATAAACGCGTAACTAGGCGAGGTCTACTATCTCTGGCGTAGGGAACCATGTAAACAATACGGAATGATGTTAGACACGTTTGGAAATCCCCTAAAGGGGTCGGTATACTTATAACCATCTATAAGAGAACTATTGACCATTAAGGCGTTATCATATATATGTATAAAATATATATATATATATATATATATATATATATATATATATATATATATATATATATATATATATTATATATATATATTATGTAATGGACATTCTCTTAGATCGGATCCTACCACAGCTTCTGTTCACTACCTTTCATCAAAAATATGTATGCCATTTAAGTTATCATATATAAGTATATATATATATATATATATATATATATATATATATATATATATATATATAATATATATAGGGTTATTTCTTTAAAACCTGACATAGTTAGCTGTTTTATTACTGAAGATAGACTTTCACTTCCAAAAGTAAAGTTTTAATACGTAATCTAACTAAGAAAATTTCATGAAAAAATTACTCCAGCGTTGCCAGTTTTTGTTGTATCTTCAAAATAACATTTTTAAATGCAACATTGCATTTTCAAAGAGCGTTTCACTGCAATCAAAATACTAGAGCGACAAATTTTCGTTTTGCAAGCCACTGCTGTCGAGTACAATAGACATCACTTTGAACATATGATGAAAAATGCTTTTTTAACTTTTGTTCCATTTTCTTACTAGATTTTTTAATTTTAATAATTTTTATTTGTTACTTCCTTAATAAATTTCATATTCACCCCTGTTCTTTTTAATAAATAATTACTAACCGATAGCTTCACGGTTTTATAGCAATTAGCATTGTTTCATTCTTGTTTTTCTTTTTATTTATTTATTTTATATTGTGACAAATTCAACAAAAATAAAAAATGTTTACAATTTTCAACTTTATCACTAAATAATTCAAAAACACTTAGGAATAGGTAGTAAAGTGAGTATCTATTGAAAGCCCGTAATGCTATTCAATCTAAAAGAAATGAGAAAAATAACATTGAGCAAAATGGACCACCCTGTATATGCAAAGAAAAGAGCCTGCAATCTGAATATAGAAGTTAAAACTAGAGATTGGAAAAACAAATCCTAAAATTTCACTCCGATATCTTTCAAGATGGCGGAACAGGAGCCTACTTAATTGACTAATTTTTTTTACATAGAAATGGCAATAACTCAGGAACCGTTAGTCGTAGACCCATAGTACCTACATCATTTTATTCAGCATTTAACAGAAAATTCAAATATGTAAAAATATATAGGGTGTTTCATTAAAAAAAACAGAAGTTTAGTGTAGTACTCGAAAATGGGACACCTTGTATATACAAAGATATTTTTACAAGCTGCTCCTCGTCGTTGACTACAATAATCTGTTATAAGATTTTTTATTAAATCAGCAGTATAGGCAGTATATACAATAATGTTAGGAAGAACTTTTGGTATGGGGTCTAAAACGGACGGATAATTTAAAAAACATTTAAAATTCCATTATTATAGTCGATATTTTATTACGTGTAAACTTCAACTTTGTGCTCAAACTTACCACAACAGAGGAGATACCTTTATATATAGGACTTGCCGGTAGCTCGGTCACGGTAGAGATGGAGGGGTACCACATGATACAGATGGTAATGGTAGCTGAAAGAGAAGAGAAGGGCACCAGCTAGAAGGATAAAACAGCCAGCCCTAGATAACTAGTTAATTTTCCACTTTTCTAGCCAAGTAACGAAATATGTTCAAGGATCTGAGCACTAGGAAAAAAAATTGTAAAGTAGAAAGTCCCCAAAACAAAAGCGGTATATTAGTTTCTAATAATGGCAGTATATAGTTTGGATTTGTATGTACACACACACACACACACACACACACACTCACACACACACACACACACACACACACACACACACACAATATATATATATATATATATATATATATATATATATATATATATATATATATATATATATATATATATATATATATATATATATATATTACATTCCCAAATAAAAGTAAAAGAGATAATTCTAAATAAATAAGTAATTTACTCGTGTTACACAAATTGTTAACCACAGAGAATACATAAAATATTTGTGCTCTCAGTTACTCAATATAGCAAGCCACCCAAGTAAACAAAAATAATAGAAATGATCAGGTGGTTTATAAAACCTTTACCTCGAATCTGTTGAGCTGAATACATCCAGTTACACAGTTTCTCACAAAACAGTGTTTAATTACATAGATTACCAATATACATGCTATTTTTATACTCAAACATTTTACCCAAAGCAATTTACTGTGAAAGCGCAAAAATTTGTGCAATACCACTTAAAGTTTTATCACAAACATGTACATACATCTATACAACTTTTAGGATTGGTCACAGATTAACCAAAGCATTAAGGTATCCAAAAGACACTGAATATGAGTGATTTCTAACTTATCTTTTATATCCCAGCCTGTCGGAAAGTTACAATTTCAAATATTTCACCGGTGTGGAAGTCAAATCTCTTGCTAACTATGTAATAAGTAACACTTCATCAGCGAAACAGTATACGAATTATACACAAATGTACATATATTTACACAGCATACCAGTATATTTAGATGTTGTACGAAAAGTATATTATGTGGCGTACCAAAGGTATATTGTATAGCGTACGAAAAGTACCTCTAAAATTAAATATATACAGCTAAATGAAAGCATGAATATCAATCTTACCTTCAATGAGGTAAAGAATCAGAAAAGTACAGAACAGAACAGCTTATAACTGTCTCGAACAGTTAAATAGCTTTCCCCTAAAATAAAAATAAATCTAGCAAACGTTTAAGTAGGTTGTTACATTCTTACCAGCAAATCTAAAGTGTAAAAACAACTTCGTGGTTAGAGAAATTTGTGAGGTTAAGTTGTAACATTATAAGCGGCTGCCTAAGTATAAACACTAGAACTGGGCCAACTTATAACATTAAAAAAAAGTGATGATGTAATATACAATTCGTAATTGATCGAATGATCTTAATTAATATAACAAATTACCAAATAATAATCGCTACTGCCGTCGGCTCAATCGGAAGATGAAGATAAGGGAGAGTTCTAATATACTGAGTAGTTAACCTACCTGAAATGCTACTTGCTTCCCATCTGCTTAGTTACTTTCACTTCACTTAATTCATAAAAAAATGTTATCTAAAAATTATGAAAAAATGATAAAATCTCGAGCGCCATGTTGTCTTTTTTTTCTTTTATATATATAGGAACAACAAAACCTAGTTAATGAATAATAATAAACAATTTATCAAAATGAAAATAAAATAACATGATATACTTAAGTTTATTCAATATCTGATTGAAAACGTAAAAAAATCAGAAGTCTTATACTATTCTAAAATTATATAAAAACATTACCTTTGAACGGTTCTGTCCATAAACTATAACTGGTAACTACGAAGCAGAATGGTGAACTTGGTGAGGTCAATGTCTTGCTTATTTATCCTTAATATATTGTGTCCATAAATTTATTGAATTTCTTTGAAGTTTAATTCGCCAAATTTATTTATAAAGTATGTAGAACTTGCGTTGTAAAATGTAATTCAAGTAAAATTGCCATTTAAACCAGAAAAATAATAGAATAGTAAATTACTGACTTATACGTGCCATTAAAAATAATTATTATAAAAATGCCATATAAAAGTATGCATTAAAAAAATATGAGTAAAATAATTGCATAATAAGTGAAATAGGAGTGCAATCTAAGTGCCTAAAAAAACAAACAAATGCTTTAGTTTTAAATATAATGAATTAGAAAATAACTTACCATCAAAATCTGATGGCTCTAATAAAAAAGTTAGGTAAAAACCATGCTTACTGCTGTAACATTCAGCATTAAGTGAATTAAAAAAAAGCTTTCAGAATAACTCAAATGAGTATTCCCCCTAAAAGTTTTTACGCGTTGCGCGGATACAATAATGTTACACCCAAAAGATATGTTCTAGGAAATGCAAATTAAGTTGCCTTTCTCAATTCTACATATTAATAATTAAAAACTTTTCTAATATTACGCCAAATAAATGAACGATTTTAAATTAATGTATTTTTTAATACAACCACAAAAAAAGGTTGTTACAAAGTTTAACCCCTTTAGCGAATTGGTTTAATGATTTTCTTAATGGATTTAGTTCTTGAATCGAACATGATCGATTGCCTTAAAGTAAAACGTGGTAGAAGAACAAAAAAACCAAGCGTGACAAAAACATAAATCGTTTGTACCCACTAATTATAGTTATTTGGCACAAAATTTAAAAAATGCTATAAAACCGATAAACATCGATGAGCTAAATAAAGTCCAGAAATTTACATTTTTCTTTTAGGAAACACAAAATGGCTTTTCTTTCACCAAGCACAGACCGGAAGTAAGTGAAATTAAAAGTCAAATATGCGAATGTCGAACGGATATATACCAGTGACACCCAACACATGAAGTTGAACTATAACTTATAAGTGACCATCAAAAGGTTTACCTAACCACTACAGCAAATGTTTTTAATTGTGAAGCGTAATATATTCAAGAAACTACAGAAATAAACTTAGAGAAATGTTATTATTTTTATAGAAATAGAAAGTTCAAAGAAATACGACTAATTCATTAATTTTAATAGATCGCAAGAATTTACTTAATAATACAGCAAAAGTAACGAATGTAACAATTTCGAAATATTTTATTTCTTCATCAGGACTAAATCTAAACGATTTCCTGAGATTAGCTACAAAAAATTTCATAAAAGCCTTAAACTTAAAATTTTTAATTAAAAGTATGTATTTGATAGGATATTGCATGAAGCACCAACGAATGAAAATTTTAAAATTGATGTATTAATATCTAACCTTAGTAAATAACTATATATTTATATGGCATATTTCCAGGAACAAACGTTTCGTGAGGTTTCTTTATGTTGCTAACATTTTTGGACTATCAAAGCCGAGAGGGTGGTTTTTCTCTACAGAATGAGTTTCTAATTGACATTCCAATCTTTTATAGTTTATATCAGACTTATGGCCAGATATCCTATCTTTTGGAAATTAAGAAGTTTGTCCGATGTACGTACCGGACCATTCTGTGCAATTTATTGCATATGCAATGTTAGAAAGTAGTAGAAGGTGTGTTCTATCCTTAAGAGGAGAGAACAGAGAACTAACGGTAACAAGTGATTTATCAACAGTGATTATCGAAAACGGTTTTCAAAAATGTTTTATTTGTGGGGTGACATTTTCTAAATATGTAAGACCAGTGTACACTTTATTTTCTCCTGAGCGGGTTATGGTGAGTCAGTAATTGTTTCAGTTGGTGTATTGTTATGAAGTCGCATAGCAAGATCATCCTGTGAGAAAAGAATTTTATTGGCCAGGGTATTGGGATAAAAGTTTTCGACGTACAGTCTCGATAACTTCCTCAGATTGCTCGTGATGAAAGTGACATCAGAGATTGTATTTCATAGCTTTTAGCAAGGTAATACTGTATTTGAGAGGATAATAGCTTCTAGAGTGTGTAATTTTTTGGTACTAATCGAATCTAATGCTGTCGAACCCATCCTAACAAGTAGGGTATCCAGAAAGGGCGTTTCTCATCTATCGTTCTCTACCTCGGCTGTAAACTGTATATTTAGATCGTAACTATTAACTATATTCAGAGTATTATCTATTTGGAATGGTGCATATTATTTCAACTACATATTTTTTGATGAAAGGAGGTATGAACGGAAGCTGTGGTAGGATCCGATCTAAGAGAGTGTCCATTACAAATATATATATATATTCATTTTCGGAGTATCTCGTGTATTAACTGTTAAATTATAAGTACTATTGAATGTTTTGAGGATGTAATCAGGAACGATATAAGTTTATGTCATTCTTGACAAAGGAGATATAGTACATTCTTAGTTGTTTTAGGGCAGCCATTGTATATGTGATACATTCGTTTCGGTTTATTATTTTACTATTCTTTGAGGTATTATTAGTATTAACATCATCATTATCAAAGTCTCCTTTTAAAGTTATGGCTACAGAAAAGTAAATTCACATTTAGTTTTGGTACATTTAATTTTGTGGACAACTTGTTACGCTCTATTAAAGGTTACGATTACGCTTTAATAACTAAAGAGAAAAATAAAAACTTAACAAACCAAATTTATAATTATAATACCTAAACGAAAAGGTAAGTCTCAATACACAAATCCTAGACAAACATATAGAAAAAAATACATTAGGTTGACTTCGATATAAAATGTAATTAGCTTTTAATGAGATTACAGTAAAAGAAGTATTTTTATACTTGTAATGTGTTTGATTGCGATACTCCCTGACGCGTATCATTAGGTCCTTTAATTATAAGAACTAGTTCATATGGCGCCTAGCATACTATCATGTAAGTATCTCTAAAAGCAAAATGAGTTTTAAAGCGATAAAAAATGTCCAATAACATCTTCCGACGAGCTTTATTAGAAGATAATGAGATTCTGTAACACACTTCACTCCAAAGAACCTATTTATCAAATTAAAATATGTTGTGAAATTTGTTTGTATATGACAGGTTTTAGATTTAATGTATGAGTATAATTTTATAAATAGGTATCATTCAAAAGGAAAATGAAGCATTCTATTTTATAAAATCATTTAAATGCATGTGCCTTCATTAAAGCTCAGAGTGCTCGATGTAATCCGCTGGGGGATTGATTTCCATTGTGCTAGTAAGACGGGTCAACCACGGCAACTTGGCTGTCAATTCAGCATGCTACCTATTCGCATCAAAACGGTTTTATGACTAAATTTTGAATCTAATTTACCAGAGATTTTTCTCTTTTTTAAGTATTATATTCTAAATTACAGAACCTATCCAATTCACGAACAAGTTATATTTCATTACGTTTCATTAATCAATGGACACTAATATGTTTAAATACATACACATGAATGATTATATCAGTGAAGTTGGAAAAAGTATAAAATTGTGCATCCACTGCATACTAGTATTGTTATGCCTTCCATGAATTGTAATTCGATATTTTCTGAACCAACTAATAATACAGAAATAATGAATATCATAAATAATTTAAAAAATAAAAAAGGTGTTGATAATATTAGCGCTAAAGTGTTGAAGTAATTTCTGTGCATATTGTTAAAAGTCTTGTACATATTTTTAATAAGTGCATTGAACTTGCTACCTGGCCTGGGATACTCAAACAAGCTGATATAGTTCCTATCCACAAAGCCAATAGTAATTTAGTTGCGTCTAATTACAGACCTATTTCGTTAATATCTAACGTTGTTAAAATTCTCGAAAAATTAATCATGACAGAATTTTCAATTTCTTGTAGGAGAGGTTTACTGGAACAATTACATATTGCTGCCAATATTAGAGAATATTACAAAAATGAAGAAGAAAAATTATACAATCCTGTATTCTTAGATGAAACTTGGAATTTCAGTCGAGGATCGCACAAAAGAAGCTGGCATGATAAATCTAAGGAAAGCGTGAAGAAGAAGCCATTGGGTGAAGGAAAAATATTCGTTGTAATTTAATTATTGCATTATAAATAAAATAACCGTAGTTTTTAGATTTATAGTTGTTCATGCAGGTAATGAAGATGCTTTACTTTCGTTTTCTACAAAGTCACAAAGTGCAGACTACCATGGAGATATGTGTGCGGAGTTGTTTGCAGGATGATTTGAAAATAATTTAATTGCAAACTTAAAATAATCTTTAATTGTAATGGACAATGCTAGTTATCATTCCAAATAATTCTTCTAAGAAGGAAGAAATATATAATTTTATTTTAAAGCACAACATAGCTTATGAACCTAGCATGTTTAAAAAAGAATTACTGCAATTAGTTGCAGATAATGCGATACCAAAGGTGTACGAAATAGGTGAAATAGCGCACAAGTATGGACACAGAATATTACGGTTACCTCCATATCACTGTCAATTTAATCTAATTGAACTGGTGTGGGAAAACTTCAAAGAATACTACAACAAAAACATAGGAAGGCATAATTCCAAATTTAACAGTCACCATGTAAAAGAAATATGGATGAAAACGAACTGATGGTACATATTGACAGAAATATATTAAACATACCGAAGTGTCTGTGTTAGAATGGTGGGAATAGGTGGACTGAATACATGCACTGATTTAAGTAAATTGCTTTCCATTTAACTTGGAGCAATATGAAATCTATTTAAACTATGTGCTAAATTAAAATATTAAACATCTATAATTTCGTTGAGCCTCGAACTACATTACACTGTACACACTTTCTTCTACAAAAATGAAATAATCACAAATGTATCGATATTTATGTTATCGCAAAGTATCTACAAGAATTATGTCGATTGCAAAGCAATAATTATGCTTTTCGAAGAGTTGTTATAAATCTTGAGAATAACAAACTAATTGCAACTTTTATCAATTTTTCCACCTGAAACGATTTAATTTATAATAAACAAAAATAGTATTTGTTAACTTACAAATATATAGGTTATGTATTATGATGGTATGTAATTATTACCAAACCATGTCCTAAATTATTCACTGTCGCAGCAAAATATTTTTGACTCTATGAATAAAATAAGTGGATATAATGGATAATTTTTCTAGTTTGAAATATAAAAAACATTCAATAATTTTCAATTTTCTTTGACATTTTATGAAAATTTATGTGGAGACATCTGCCGATAAAAATATTAACTGAAAGATATGCCCAAATCTTAGTTCGTGTAATTTTAAGTCTATAATATTGCCTAAATTTTCTAAAACTATTCTAAAATAGCCTTATTAAGGCGATTAAAACCTTCAATTTACTACCGAACGCGTTAAAAAATTTAAATGTTTGTAAAGGAAAGAGAGAAAAAAACTTATATGGATTATTAACAATACTTAATTTGTATAATATGTAAATGTAATGTGAAAGCGTTATTTATATATAGTAACTATTTTATAATCTGTCAATTTAGTTTTAAGTTGTTATTTTATTTTAAGTCTACCAGTTCACATAGGTACTGGTTTATTACTCTCTGTGTATTGTTTCCACATTAATTATTAATATTGTAAACATATTTTACTGGTCAAATAAACTAATAAACAAATACATATAAAACTGTATTTATTTTTCATTTACTTGTAAAGCTTTGTCACGTATCAGTCATCAGGTGTAATTATAAACACTGATTTACAAATTATTTTATGAAATAAGTACTAAAACCAAGTGATCAACAAGAAAACCTATATTTTTAGATATGTCTCTCACGTTGTTAAAAGAGAACAATGTTTCATAATAATCATTAATCAATAACTAGATTGAATTAACAAAACCTGCATTCCTAGGATTAATCTAATCCGGAGTGTGACTAACAATTTTGGTCACGTTGTGATTCTGTATCTTAGAAAACTAGCTGTGTGGCTTGTATTTAATTATTTCACTCCTGTTTAACCCACCTTCCGTAAACTTGTTGACAGCTGTAACTTTGTTTGAGTGATTTATTATTTTCTTGTAATGAATTGGTAAATAACTAAAATTATTGTTTTATATTAAGACTTTACCACCAACTTTTCAAATTTGTTTTAAGGCAAATATTACTGTAGTATACTATAATATTGAGAAGTTTAATGATGTATCAATTACGTTAAATAAAACGCGTACGGTACTAACAATGTTACTTGCAAACTAACGTATGAAATATTAGAACATTACTTTATTATTTTATTTAATTAATTCATTTACTGAATGTACTGAACAACATTATCACGTATACCGGATAGATGGCCCACCTCTAAGTTTTTTGTTATTAGAGGTACAAAAATAAAATTTAGTTGGTGTATATCAGAGAATTTTTGAATTGTTTTGAGGTATTTCTGGTTTAACCGGAAGTAAGAAAAATTTGACATTTTAAAATATTTTAGTATATATTTTTTACTATTTCGGTGTAAAATGACATTCTGAATACACTGACATCATCTTTTCATTTTTGATAGGTCAAACTCCATCTAGGAAGCCTTGGATTATGTTCATCGCTTTATTTTTAATCAAGTAGTAGCGAAAAGTACAACTTTGCAGTAGAATTTAAAATGAATTTGATTTCTGTTTAAAGAAATGAAGGAATGTAAAGTTATCACTAATTGTATAAGATGCAATTGTTTAATGGTTTCACCGAGATATTCAGGAATGCGTCCCTTACTTCTTTCTATTGGAGTTGATTTTTTTAATTGTGTATAAAGAAACATATCTCACAGAGTCAGATCTGGTGATTTTTAATAAAAAAGTTTCCCATGCTACTAGATTTAAAAAAAGCCCTGGTGGGCTAGATCGAAAAATAAAAACTGAAACAAAAATTGATAAAGCTGGTGTCATTGTAGCTAGAATGTCACTTTACATCGAAATAAGTAAAAAATTTAAAGTTGGTGTCATTTCCGGTCAAGGCCTAAAAGTTTACAACAGGAATTATTTAGTAATTAATTATTGCTTACAAATTTAATTATTTACATGTAACAATTGAGTTATTATTTAACTATAATAAGTAGCAAACGCAGCTTAATATTAAAAAATCAAATAGCAGAAAAACAGATTTTTAAAAACCTTGGCGGAAAAATTTTAAATAGCAAGCAAAAACATCAAATTTGATCAAATTCATCTATTTATTCTCTAAACAAAAACTATATATATATATATATATATATATATATATATATATATATATATATATATATATATACACAGTAGTATCCCAAGGTACCTTACCCTTAAAAGTATCGAAGTTACTCTCAATAATTAAAAGACTAAAGATAGTTGATATATCTTATATAACGCTACCCTTACTCAAATTATTGTGGTGCATCACATTAACTTTCTAGCAATAATTAAAATTTTACAATTTATTTACAAATCTAATATTGAATTACCCACGAAATCCAAATCTGATAAAATGACTTAGTCGTGTGGTAGTAGGTTGCGCTGTGTTAATTGAATAAGATAGGAATGGATATGGGTTAAGTGTTGCGTCATGTGTGGGCAGGTAAATAATCAAATTACTCAAATTAGAGCTTTCCGCGTTGGTGGATCAGCCCGTTAATATGCACGCTGGGAAAGATCCACCAAGAAAACCCAGTTTAATAGTCAGTAAGAAATTCTACAAGTACATTACTAAATCAAAGGACAAACAAAACAAAGAAAAGAAAGGGTTCCATACGCAGATATAACAAAATACAATTAAACACACAAAATTATAAAATTAAGGAACAGAAAAATGCAAAGCAGCCTAGTTACATATAAACACAAAAAAACACAGTGAAAATACGCCCACAATGGTGTCATCAATAAATCGGAATTAAAATTGTGACACCAAACATGTGGCTAATCATGCTGGCAGTTGAATTGACAGTTACGTAAAAAGAAAAATAGTAATGCAGAATAATTATTAAACAACACATAGGCAATAACAACAAAAAAATAGACAAAAGATGTACATATACACAATTGTATCCTGAATACAACCAGTGTATGCGAGATGGCGTATGGCAATTAAAGTACTACCCTTTTTATCAAGAGACGATTCTATGCGATTCAATATCTCGTGATAATTAAATAGTAAGGTTTGCAAGGCAATGACCGATTTTCAATAGGTTACACCAATCTGTTGATTTGCTTGTCGCGAGCTTTAATCTACATTCAAATGCTTAGTTATGCTTGAACATACTCCTTTAATGAATCACTTAATCATCAGCAATGAACGGGTTAAGGTACGCGGTTTAAACTCAAGACGGTAGCGATTATTTATAGACATATTGTTTACATGCCCGCTTCGCTGAACCCAGAACGATGTACTTGTTTATCCATACGTTTGTTTACATGACCACATCCATTTTGTGAAAAACGTACATTAAACTAACACAAAGAAAGGAAAAATTCGCATTTTCAGTTTTTACGAAAACCAAAACGAAAATATATTTATAGCCACAACAGTTTACAATTATCGTTTGAAACTGAATAATAGAACGATACGACTCAATCGAACCTCCAACTGCAACTAACTGTTTTACTCTCAAATCCATCTCAATCTTTAAAACAAAACATAATGCGTGGAATATGTTCACATTTATTATTAAAGGAAGTATTAATTTTAAAATATGCACTCTTCCGTAGCGAACCCTGTAGGTCTAGAATTTGAACGTTCTGAAACAGCCGTCTTTTGATTTTTCCATATGTTCCAATCTAAGTAATTACCAACCGGCGACATTTTACCCAATTTCCAGTTTCAGTCACATAGGGGAACACCTATCTTTCTACCCCAACATGCGTTTTCTTTTCCTTCTCAACCCTTAATTACATACATTTAAATCTTAGTTACATAAAATAAAATATATCCCGAAATCAAATTACGACATATTATAATGTTGACACCCATTAATCAGCTCTTCTTTCGCAGTAAAAATTGCGATTTAAAAAAATGTTATTACATTAATAAAATTTTCTCGGTCCGCTACCTATAATATATATATATATATATATATATATATATATATATATATATATATATATATATATATATATATATATATCATTGCTACACTTGTGATTTTTTTTTAAGTAAATGGCATTTGTCAAAACTTTTCACAATTTCAAGCGTATTGCGTTGCTTGAAATCAAATTAAGTAGAATTCAAAAGAAGTGTAATAATTGCTTTTATATTAATATTAATACCCAAATTTTTAGGTTAAAGTTGTTACGAATAGGTGAATTAGTCAAGGACTAGTATGTATTATCTAATGGAAATAAACATGAATATGAATTAATGAAAATTTGAGTATCTCGTTTTACTTAATGAACTATTGTTTTCTATAGTTTCCAAATCTTATAGAAAAATTCGTTTACCCTTATTATTTTCAAAATGTCAAGTTTTAACGTTATTAAAATGGTTACTGGTAATTGTAATTAAGCCGGAAAGAGTTCAATACATAGATATTTACACAATATATATATATATATATATATATATATATATATATATATATATATATATATATATATATAATATACATGTTAAATTTTACACGTCACCTTTACTGTCATTAGAAATTAATTATGTCATCATTATTTGAACTACGACGTCATCAATATTTCTTAAATGGAAGCCCCAAAATATTTTTGCAGGTTTAGTTGAATTTTCTGAACTAAATTCATTCCATCGTTTTATGTTTTTTAGAAAATTAAAAACATTAGAAACGATATTTCAACGATTTAATTACTATTTTAAATGTAAAATTAATAAACATGCTAACTCATATAGAAAAAAAATTAGAAAAAAACAGGAATTTTACAGAACAGTACAAAAGGTTCAAATATAGCAATTGTTATTGGAACAGTAAACGTTCATTTGTTAGTACCTACGCCTTTATTGAAAGTGTAGATACTACATTTAAATCTACGAGGGATATCCGGTTACTAAGGTCTATTTTCGCGGCACACCGCCTACGTTGCTCCCATCAGGTTAAAACTTGACCGCATTTTAGATGTGCATATATACTGCGTAGATGGCTATTGCTATTGTTTTAGGTTATGTACAACGTGCTCAGTGAGAGTCACAAAATGCCAGTTTCAATCTAAACTAACGCTAAATTTGAAGTGCGAGCGAGCGGTCATTCGTTTTTTGTTTGCAAATAATGGAACACATGCGGAGAAGGCATTATGAGTTGAAAACAAGTTTATGTTTGGTGTCAGCAATTCAAAAGTGGACGCACAAATCGGAACGATGATCCCGAAGGTTTGCGACGAAAACTATCAACAACAAAAACGGATGAGAATCAATTAAAGGTCTATACACTGATTCGAGAAGATCGTTAGTTGAAAATACGGGAAATTGCTGTACTGGCCGAAATTCCTAGAGCCTATAGTTATAGGAGACGAAACCTGGGTACAGCATCATAATCCCGAATCAAAAAAAGACTCGATGACGTGGAAGCATGTGAGTTCACCAGCACCGAAAAAATTTAAAGTTCATCAGTCTCTCAAAAAAGACAATGGCAACTGTATTCTGGGATATGCAAGGCGTTTTGCACATAAAGTTTTTACCACCGAAAACGACAGTCAACAGCGATATTTACTGTCAAACTCTCGAAAAACTACACCAAGCCATTCGACAGAAACGAAGAAGAAGGTTGACAAAAGGAATCAGGTTGTTGAATGACAATACAAGACCGCACACCTCAGCTCAGACGAAGGCCTGGCTTCAGAAACACAATTGGGTTTTCATTTGCTTGGGCCGTTAAAACTCATTTGTTGGGTAAAAGTTTTGAAAACGACGACGAACTTCAATATGAAGGCAGTTTTTTAGAAATTTGGATTGTACCTTTTACGAAGGGGGGTATACGGAGGTTGCGCCTTGCTATGATAAGCACCTTAACATTGGCGGTGATTACGTTGACAAGTAGCGAAAAGTTCACGCTTTTACTTATTGTGTATTTGATTTCTATAAATGGTGACCTATTACTCTTATTAATTGTATTATTTAATTATATTAAATTATTGAAATAGCATTCAGAACGTTTTAATTAAAAAAAATATTTACAAAACGATATTTCCGAAACACTTCGGCGAATTTATAAAATCCAAAGGGCCAGAAAATCATCCTCAAGGTACGAGCGTGAATATAGCGTTCACAGAAGATGTTCTGTTAGCTTACATGAACCAACTGTCTGTTCGGACCTAATTCATTATGGCAAATTGGTGTATGCTCAAAAGTTGCTTAAAAATTAAGCAAAATGTTCCAGTTCGCAGGTTTGTTTTTTTTAAATAATGAAAAAGTGTTATGTTTGTTGACCTTTGTAGGTTTCAAAAGGTCATTCCGTTTCTCAAACGAAAGAGTGAGCGTTATACCCCCAAAAGAGCCAAGGTTTTAACTAAAGAAGAGGTTGAACGATTTCTGTTGGAAGCTCCTGATGACCATTGGTTGCTTGCGAAAATTATAACAGTATTCGGTATCTTTGGGTGATGCCGATGCGACGAGCTGCTCTCCCTGAGTATGAGTGACGTAGAAGATATGGGCAAATACGTTATTGTGACATTGCGTCAAACAAATAATTATTAATACGTAAATCTCCGACCTCATAGAACAGAGAACCTACAAGTTTTTTTTAACATACCGAAATGAAAAGTGCATTTCCCTTAATGCTGGTCAGCACACTGTTAGCGCTGTCCCAAAGGAAATTGCGAAATACTTAGGTTTAAAAGAACCAGAGTTATATACCGGTCATTCTTTTTGGCGAACTGGGGCAAGTATGGTTTTGGATGCGGGTGGGGATGTCTTAGCACTAAAGTGAGCAGGAGGATGAATACCCAGCGAAATTTCTACGTGCTACGTTCATGATTCAATCAATAAGAAAATTCAAATGTCTAGAAAGTCTACAAAGGCTACGCCGTTCTCAGTTCCAGTCTCTGCACCATCCTCAGCACCAACAAATGGTTCAAGTTCAACTATTGCATTGTAAAAAGTGTGTATTACCGGGAATAATAATTTTACGAAGATTTTTAACATTTATGATGCAAATACAAGGTGGCGCATAATGACAGTTATGGTTTGAATGTTTTATAACTTTTTTATTTATTTATTTTTTCTGATTTTTGTTCCAGATCCTGGTAAAGTAGAGTTGGGAAAGTAATAATGGAACGGTACACGATAGAACAACGGGCCAAAATCGTTGAATTTTATTTATCAAACCAACGGTCAGTAGTGTTAACACAGCGTGCATATCGTCGATATTTTAATGTACGAACTGGACCTTCAGTGACAACAGTAAATCGTTTAATAGCAAATTTTCGGCAACACGGTTCAGTAAGGAACCGCCCTGGTGCCGGGAGACCACGTACGGCACACACAAATGAAAATATTGAACGTGTACGGGACAGTGTGCATGAAAACCGAGAAACATCGACAAGAAGACGCTCGACGCAACTTCATCTGTCGCGAAGGTCCCTGCAGAGGATTTTGGGTACATTACATATGTTTCCTTTTAAAATCCAACTTGTTCAACAATTGAAGCCTACAGACCATCAGCATCGCCTTGATTTTGCCATTATGTTTCAGGAAAAGGCAAGAGAAGATGCCGTTTTCATACATAATTTGATAATGAGCGACGAAGCTCATTTTCATTTAAACGGCTTCGTCAATAAGCAAAACAGCAGGATATGGGCTACGCAGAATCCGAGGGTGGTTCATCAACGAGAATTACACCCACTTAAGTGCACTGTTTGGTGTGGTGTATCGTCCGGACAGATCTTTGGTCCATATTTTTTTGAGAATGCAGCCGGTGGTGCACTTAACTTAGCTGGTGCTCAATACTGCGCTATGTTGGAAAATTTTTTAATGCCAGCTGTAGCGAACCATCCAACAATATGGTTTCAACAAGACGGAGCCACGACCCATACAGCAAGAGAAACAATGGGTCTGTTACGAGATATTGTCGGTGAACGCATTATTCCGCGCAGGAGCGACTTTAACTGGCCGTCGCGTTCACCAGATTTATCCGCTCCCGACTGTTTTCTTTGGGCTTATTTAAAAGAGCGAGTTTACGTTAATAAGCCAACAACTATCCGTCAACTGAAAACGAATATTCGCAATGAAATCCGAGCCATAACGCCCGAAATTTTGCGAAAAGTCATGGAAAATGTGTTAAAAAGAGCACGACTTTGCGAAGCAAAAAATGGCCACCACTTGCGAGATGTAATCTTTCATACCTAACTCATTGATATTCCCCATTTATTACTGTATTAAAATACATACATATTTATAATTTTCTTTGAAATAAAAACACAATTTTCGAATGTAAACAATGCTAGTAATTTTTAAAACTGACAGTTAACATATACAAGTTAGTAACATGTTAAAATAAACTTTCTTGGTTAATACAGTGTTTTGGTAAATTGATGTTTACAAATGAGTAGCAAATAAAAAACATTATAAAGAACAAATTAATTACTTAGAACTTTAAACAATCTTACAAATGAAATGTATCTAAACGATAATAAAAAAAATTAGCTTTGCACTAGATATTAAAAGTGTGCATGAAACATCAAGAAACCTAAAATTTGTATGTTACTGAAAACCCAACAGGTGGAGGTTTCGGTCTTTCCAACCAATAACTTCCCCAGACTAGTTACACATTGTGATTAATTTGAAACCTTGTAAAATGATTTAATCAGTTTTTTGTTTTCTTATAAAGGAATATGTTATAATACATTTGTAGAACACGAAGGTTTTTTTTTAATTTTTGGAATTATCCCTTGATGTAGTAGTTTAAGAATACAAAACTATGAAGTATTTGGAATGGTGCGTAATAAGGCTTTTAACCATGACAAAAGATAGAGCGTATACCAGTTAAGAAAATCAAATTATAGGGTAATAAAGTACGAAATATTTTGAGGCTACTACAATAAGATGTAGATAGTATGGGAACAGTCTTAAAAACAGACCTCTACTATAAATTTGCATAATAAATATTAGTAAATTTAAACTTTAGGAATAGCCTCTGCAGTTCTGACTTTTCTTAACACTTGTTAAAGAATTCAATAACTTGGCAAATCAGCATCCCATTTCCAAAAATTAGATATGGTTGTAAAACGTATTCAAAACAGAATTCAAACTTAAACTAAGTTACTTTTAAAAAATATAGCGTCTTTAATACCCTACGACATTCAGTTGTTTTTTTCTACGTAAAAAGATTTTGTCCGTAGGTGTGTTAATTCAAGTTAATATTTCGAAATATACGGGGTATCCAAAAATCATGCTGTATCAAACTCATGTATTTTGAAATAATAAGTTACTACTCTAATTATTGTAGTTTTCTCGACACTGTTTAAAGAATTGCAAATCTAGAGAACCGTACTCAAAATATCATTGAGGATTATGATTTGTATGACTTCCACTGAATCAAAGTTCAAATTTAAAAATATTTCAGATGATATGGCAATGCTTTTGCAAAACATGTTTTATCCACATCATTTATTTCAATGTCAAAAGTACCAGTGGTTGCAAGAAAATTGGTTTAACTTTTTGCAAATGTGGTTTCAATAAATGACAGCAAATTAATAAAGTATGTGCACCACCTATCTTGTTCTCGATCGGGTGATTTCTAAGTGTAGGTCAAACGTCTCAAGGTCACCAAATTCTTAATAGACATCATTCAACAATATGGGCGTCATTTGAAATGATTTTTGGTGATGCCACACATGTATTTCATTGCTTTCTATACATAACCAATCGTCTGTGTAACAGACATCAATCTTGATATCCAGCAAACGACGTGACCATTTTTCATAGCATATTATATTATATTGTTTGTTCAAAATCTAAGAAACCATCGCTGTTAGCGAACGTTAGGTTATTCATTGTTGTGGTATAGTTCATTGCAATTGAACATGACCGAAACTTTAATTTATTACAAATTTTGCGTTGTTTGAAGATAGGTGGATTTTTATGACAAATTAAAATTTAGAATTCCAATTCTGTAAGGACATATAGGATTTTTGTGTTTTGGTGTTACCATTAATGCATCAAAGTTTTTAGTTACGTTTTATTCCCACGCGTTAATATTTGCGTTGTAGTAAAGAGAGTTTAGATTAGTTGTTCTATAAATATTATGGTTATTCCTAATTACTTCAAGTATCGATAATTATATTTAATGGATTTGAAATTAAGTATCATACAATAATTATATTCGGTATTAAATTACTTAGTATGGAGCATAGTTGCAGTTTTAAAAGCATTTGGACATCAGACAGACGGGTCATTTTCATAAAACAAAGGTTGGATACGTTATTTTAAGGCTGATTTTCGAAAGGAATTAGGTTGCCGAAAGTATCACGTTTTAATGATAAGGTATTTGCGGATATGCTTTCGTTTTTAGCGTATGATGATTTAAAGTAAGGAGTTGGTAGGATTGGCTTATTGAGATATAAAGGATATTAAATCGAAGATGGGAAGATCTGGATGATCTTCAAGTTAGTCTTTATAGAGATGTTGTAGCGGCATGGCTCGAGTTTTGTGGTTTGGTTGTGTACACGAAATGTTTGTGCGAGTAGGGTGGAATTGCTTTACGCTATACTGGTCGTGTAGGAACTATCGTAGGAAGAGTTTTCCGCAACCCTTATTTTGGGGATATTATAACGATTCACGCAGTCCCGGTACTTTTATCGTTTACCGCTGTCAGTGATGACAGTACAGTGTTCAGAGTAGAGGGTTAGGTGTTCGAACGAGTGCCGATCCTCTATTCTTGTGGATAGATTTGGCAGATTAATTGTAAAGGTTCCAGTTTTAGGGTGATCTCGTGTACACAGCTGACCTCAAATCGAATAATAAAGTTGCTCTAAATAGTTTCGCATTCATAAATTTGTGTATATTGTGACGGTTTAATAGGTTATGTTTTTCAGAAAACCCCATAGGTAGAAATCTAGTACTGACAGATCTGGAGATCGTGACGGCCATAACACTAAACCGAATGTTGTAATCCAACGATTTGGAAAACTGTTTTCTAAGTAATTCGTCACTGCCAAAGCATTATGCGCTGGAGCACCGACTTGAAAAAAATACTTGGTTGATGGTTTTCAGGAATGTCTATATGTATATTTTTAAAAAGCTAAGAAAGAACAGCAGGTGTTGGTTTCCAAGTCAACTATGAGTCCTATTTAAAAAAATGCAAGTTTACATGATTACTCAAAAACCGCACCCCGTAGAAAAGTTCTAAGCATGCCACTGAATTCGGCACTTCGCAATATACAAGTACCGTTGACAAACTATATCAGTATAATAGTATTAAGCGAGGTATAAAACCTTGAAGAGTGTGGAAATGTCGACGTTTGGCTATAAGTCGAACACGGAAGAAGATACTAAATTTTCGATTTTACCATGAAATCTATATCAACAAAGTAGTATGTGAATGTGAAAACTGCAAACTTCTATCTTTGATAATAGCAACGATATCTTTAAACAACGAAATCGGGACACACGGTACAACCGTCGAAAATCAGTGTTCTTCAAAAAAATAATACTAATGAACGCATAGCGCATATAAGAATACTACATGGCTAGATCAATCTAGATGAATAATAATTCGATATCACACCGTCCGCTGCCTCGTGGCAAAACAAATAATAATCATCGTTCTTTTTCATATCATAGGTATATAGTGAAATTGTCTATTAATTTTTTTTTGAAATATAGACTTGAACCTTTTGATTTTGGGCTTAGTAACACAGATTGCATATCCACGCAAAATATTTTATTATTGGACCCTTTAATATAGGCTTTGGCTTTGTTTTTCTTTATTCTATATAGTGAATATTCCTGTTTCGAGAGGTTACGGGTTCTGTACGCTACACATTTGTCACATTCATCCTTTTTGGGAGAGAAAAGGCTGAAATTCATTTCTTCAAAGATGTGATGGAACTGAGCTATTGATACCAGTCGTACATTATGTTCATCAGCACAAACTTTATAAAATTTATACAAATATGATTTTGAAATCCAGTTTGGCTCTAAATAGAGCCCTACAATAATGTGACTCTACTTTTATAAGACCATTAAAAAAATATCGTGAATGTTCTTGTATGTTTTGTACATGGCTGACAATTTCACCTAGATTAGTGCTTTCAAGTTTCGAAGTATTAACTTTTCTACCTACACTATACACCAGTATAGTGAACTTCAGAGTTCTTCCAATCTATCACTGTTCTTTCTCTTAAACCTAGAGTGTTCAAAAACATGCTCTTACGCACACTAAATTTTTCCTCTTGTTTCTTCAGATAATAAATCCAAGTATAAATTCTTCTTGATCTTTCTGGAATTTTCTATTTTGGGATCGCTTTATTTCCTGTCGTTCTACCAATAAAATGACCTAAATCTTCCGTTGTTCCCACGTTGTGCTTGTCCAAAATCCATCAAATATCTGTTGTCTCTCAGCGTCAGTGCATTTTGTGCAATTTCCATGCAGAATTCCTTAAATGGTAAAATTTTTAATGACACACTTAATTCAGTTTTTTGATAGCAAAGATCAGAAATATTATGAACGTGGAATTATGACACTGATATTGGCGTTTCTAGTGAGCAAAGATGGAAAGTCTGTATTATCGTTAACACAATTACTTTTTTGGCTAATTTTCGTGATCACAGTCTGGTGTACGTCACCTTCATTAAAGCTAAATTCCTGGTTACAGTCTGATATTTGATCTGTGATTTCAGGAATATCTAATATGACAAAGGTTTTCATTGTTTTTGGATTATTAAATTCTATATTATGTGTGCCACAAGATGACCTATTGTCAATAACACTTTTTGTTTCTGTGAACAACAAATTATTGAGTTGAACCGAGTCACAACTTGGGGTGGGCTATTTGGGTTGTCTGTACAGGTCGTACGTAATTCAGTTGAGTTACAGTTAACCTCTTGAACCATTTGAAGTATTTTTTTTTACTTCTACTAATGAATTTTGCCATTTTGCTGGAAATAAATGATTGCCTTAGTTGTTTTAAAAATGATTAATCATTGTTGTGGACAAAAGGGTAATGTAGTATGCACGTTATCTATAAATCAATTTTAACATATACATCACAGGGCGAATGTTGTAACTCCATAGCAAATTTTGTTATTATAAATAGCAGGTAAAAGTAAATGTAAGTTGTTCTACAAACAGTGTAAACTTACCGTAATAAAAAGAACTATCTTACTTAATAAACTGAACACAATTAATGAGCAAATTTACAAAACACTTAGGAGCCGATCAAGTCATAAACTCGTCACATGCTTACTAACGGACTATTCATGTACAGATTTCGCGCCTCTGGAGTTACGATGAATTCTTTTGATGCTATACACATATTTATTGTATTATTATTTTTCTTCAGCTAGAAGCTAATTTTTTTTGCCACAAGATGGTGCCACTATGTCATGTGCGCCTAAAAATTGACTTACGAGGTTTGCGAATTAAGCTGACGATATCAATCTGGGTTAAAATCTAACCATAGTTGCTACAATTTAAATGCCACTAATGAATTGACAGGTCGTAGGTAGCGAACCGCGAAAATTTTATTATTGTAATAAACGTTTGTCAAATCACCAGTGTTACCGCGATAGAAAAGCTAATTAGTGGATTTTTAA
The DNA here is from genome assembly GCA_036346205.1 of Vesta saturnalis. Lineage (NCBI taxonomy): Eukaryota > Metazoa > Arthropoda > Insecta > Coleoptera > Lampyridae > Vesta > Vesta saturnalis. Next base: position 1,597,147 of record JARFJB010001142.1, on the reverse strand, counting down.
TATCGTGATGTTACGTCGTAATTTTCTAATGTTTTCGGAATGAAACAGGTGTTCTGCCGAAACTGGCGTGACGAATTGTTGAAAATTTCTATACGCGCGCTCTTGGTGTAAAAATGTCACTAGTTATCAATTAATTACGAATGGTACACACTGCAATCAAAGACGTCTTTGTTTGCTACTTGGAAACTCGAGACCTAAATGTAGGGTTTGTTATGGACGAATGCATATTTTTAAAATTAAGATGTCGTGCAATAATTAATATGAAACTGTTCCAAAGTAAATTGATGTTTCTTGTTTTTTTATCACTTTTCAAAGACGGGGGTTGATTTTCGGGAGTAGACATGGTTAGTGGAAACCAGAGGAGAAGGCAATTACTGTTGAAATTTTGATTGAGCCGGATGCTTTGATTGGTTTTAATTAGAAACTCCCATTGTAAACAGTTTCTCTTTAAAATATTTCGTGCGTGTACATTTTCTTTTGAATTAGCCAACACTAATTTGTCTTTTCTTTCGGGTGTTAGTTGTAATATGTTTTTCAAATATTAATCTTTTTGAAGTTAAACTACATATGTTAACGATTTGTGGCTGTGATCAATTAAAGGAGTAGTAGTAGTAGTGTAATTAGGTATTTTTATATAAATTAAGGCTGGCAGCAAATAATTCTACAAGCCTATATAACCTATTAAAAATGGAGCATTGTCTTGTAAAGGTATCTTATTCGCACGCGGGCTCATAAAGCTGAAATCTGCTAAAATAAAAGACAGTACAGGCTCCCTCACTTTTGTATTTGTATGAATTAACATTGTTGTTTGTTGTTCATATTTATATTTGTGTAGAGGTGGGCCGTTGAACGGGTACATGATACCGCTTGGTTATTAATTGTAATCGGCAACTGTCAAGTGGGTACGCACTCCCGGGTCCAGATAACCATTAAACACCTCGAATGTTATCTTTACTGGTTTATTTCTGTATAGATGAATGTGTAACATGAGAAAGGGGCGCTGTATTTTTCTAATGCACGCAAACTTATATATCGGCTACGATGTTATGATCTATTTGTAACTTGCCCTTGTAAGGCTTTGTTTTGATGAGTTTTTTTGGGTTAGTGTATTGTGTGGAATTGTTTGCCTGCGAACTGATTTCTCTTTATATGTAAGGTATTGTAATTTTTGGTATGTATTTCGTGCTTCAGTCATCACTAAACAATCGTGTATGTGTAAATTCCTTATCTGTTTTCTTTTGTCCTTGCCTTTACCTTATTATCATCTGTGCTTATTTACTTAAAGACCTGTATGATTAGTTTTAAAGGGCCTCATGTTTGGTATTACGATTTTTATTCTGATTACTTATACGATTTTTATTCTGATTACTTATAACACGATTGTTGGTGTGACTATTTTTATTGTGTTTATGTGTAACTAAACTGATTTTCTGTTAATCTTGTAATTTTATACGCGCTTTAACCTGATTTAATGGTATTTTGTTATATATTTAACCCTTTCATTGTTTTTCTTGTATTATTTGATTTATTAATGTACTTGTGCAATTACTTATGTATGAATAAAGTGAGTTTTATTGGAGGTTCTTTCCCACAATAGTATATTAACGGGCTGAACCACCATTGCGCAAAGATCGTTAATTTTAATTTGAGTAGTCTCATTGTTTACCTGCCCCTCATGCTGCAACACTTACCTCATCTAGCCTGTCTAATTCAAATAGCACAGCGTACCTACCACTAGACGGCCACTTCGTTGACCAGATTTGAGGTTTACGAGTAATTAAATATCAGACTCGCAAATAAATTCTAATGTTTTAATTATTGGCAGGAAAGTCAAAGTAAGGCAGGCAATTAATTTGAGTAGTAGTAACATTATTGTCAGTAAAGTCAAGATAGATCACTTAGCGATTATTTTGTTCTTGAATTTGCATTATTGCAAATAGTTCAAATTACACTTTTCAAGAAGTAATTGAAAATTATCGATTGAATAACGACCCTTCCTTACATTAGTCAAAGTTTTGGTATTAATAAATTATGAATTGCAATAAAATACCATATATAACTTCAATTTATGAGTTACCTATCATTAATTAATTGAAAAAAAGCATTTAATTTGCTTAATGAACTACAGTATATTCAAATAAATAAACGAATTTGGCGAAAGATAAATTTTCTATTATCACAAAGTGGCAATGAAAGAAAACCAATGATATAGTTGATATTCCATTCCAATTCATTACTGACTACTTAAAAATGTTGGTATAAATTATGTACTGAACGAAAAAAAGGGTTTATTTCTTGCCACATTCATAGACTTTCAATAAAATATTGCTAAATAATGCAAATTAAATTAATACGAGTTTCCACTTAATATGGTTTCAAAAGTTTTCAAGCATTTAGCTGAAAATATTTTTAAAAGAAAATAGTACTTAATAAGCAATTAGGCCTCTTGTTTAGAGATAATTTACTGATAAATCTTAATAAGTACGAACGCTACATTTTCTCTTGCTAATGCTTTGTGTAATCCTTTCTAGCTAAGTATTTCAGCAATCTGCATTTTTAATAAAAGAAGTTCGTTTCCTTAATGATTAATTTATGTACTTAACAAATCGAAGTTTAGAAAATAAACTTATATTTCACACAAATAAACCATATCGTAAAGTCTTATCTTAAAATGATGTGGTGAAAATAGCCATAATTATTTAGCGAATTATCATTTATTTCCTTAAATTACAACGTTATCAGCGTGTAAAAGTTAAAATAAGGTCAATATATTCAGCATAATATGAAAAGTTAGTCTATAAATAGCGACCTTCCAAGTTTTCACCGTCTTAAAATTTCAAAGTTGGTGTGTGGCTTTAAAAAACTAATGGAAAGGCTTGTGAGAAGAAACGCCCTGAGTAAACTTTATAAAAACCTGCATTCATTTGTTTTGAAAAGCTTTTCATAATGTCTGCTTAAAAGATAATTTACGAGTAACAAAACATTGCTGTCGTGTTTACGGCGACCAAATTAAATTGTAATTATTCTTAAGTTAATTTAACTTTATACCTGTAGTTTTAAGACTATTTTCAGCCAAGTACCTTGACTAATGTAAAATGAACAGATAATCCCAGTAACATATTGGTAACAGTAAAAATATTAATTGTGGATTATTAATTGGTAAATTACACTAACATTTGAATTTTTACTTAAAGAATGTTTGGAAGATGCAATATTCTACATATATTGGTAAATAAATACTATTATCCAAAAATGCGTTAAAATAAAAGCTGTCCAGTATTTTTTGTTCGTCATAAACTGATGTTAGTTTTATCAGAATTTAGCGAAAATTATTGCTAAATGGCAACGTTCCGAGGCTACTGGATGGACATTTTCAAACATCAAAAACTGTTGACAAAAACGCGTTAGAAATTTACTGCTCTATACTGTACCTCACTTCAAGCCCGTGTCGCATTTATACTTGTGCATTGTGTATGCCGTTCCTATTTCAAATACTTATGTTTCCCCCAAGCCCATTTTAGGCGAAGAAAAATATGTATATATTACAGTGCGTAGACAAGTATATATTTATGACCAATGAATTGGTCACAAAGCTTCAATGAAAATAAAACTTTACACTTTTTGGCCGATGATGTTTAATGATTAAATTTTCTGTAATATCAGCTTCTTTATGTAGAGAAGCCATATTTTTCTGGACGAGTACGGATGATATCGCTTAGCTGCAATACGGACGATGTCTTGACAATTCTATGCGTAGATGCAGCACGATGTGTGAGGCTAAGTTTAGCCTGACACTCTAAAGCACTAATGAATACTTGGGAGGATATGCATACGAGCTACATTAAATTTTTTCATACCATAAGTAACAGGAAAACAGGAACTCGGAGGATTACTCCAGACCTTGGAAGCAGTGTGCAAAAATGTGGATTCTGCCCATTTTGAACGACAAGTTATAATTTGTACAGCATACTGATGAAGTGAATGATCGAATCCTGACAAAGGTAACTAGAGATAGTATCAACGAATATAATTCGTCAAGACAATAGCCATTCTAATGCCGATAACGGCAAAGAAAGAATTGAAACGATTGTGAAAATGTAAACTTTCAGGATTATTACACAATCAAAATACTTATCTTTTGATGCTGCGAATGAAGTTAGATATAAAACTGTGTTAACACATTACGTAAAGCAAAACCTTCTCAGAGCAACTTCTCTTTCATCAGATAAAAGTAATTCAACTATTATTTTAAATATTAACGAATATAACTTTAAAGTAGAACAACTGACAGAACCACTGACTTTTTAAATTATCAACTATTCCTGAACAAATAAAAAAGAAGTATTAGGACTGTTTTTAAACCCAAAATAAAGAGATTAAAGAACATTTAAGATCACCTAAACACGTTTCAAGTTCATTATCATCTTCCGAAGTGTATAATTTATCTTGTTACTGTGGAAAAATGCGCGTTGGTACCACAAAACGTAGCTGTGATACAAGATGCAAAGAAATGACATTTTATAGATTAAGTCAACCAGAGACATATGTGTTGCAGTTTGATAACATGGAAATATTGTCAAGACAAACTTATGGTGGTTTACAACGTGAAGCTATTGAGATATATAGTAAGAAGAAGGTTTCTGTTTAAATTGGTTCGCGCACCTTATAATTAAAAGAAGACGTAAACGTATTAGTGACTGAGTTTATGATATATTGATGTTGTATTAACGTGCAGTAAGGAATATGGATGCATATTTTTGTTGGTTGAAATTTTGTAATATTGTGCAATAGCAAAATTTAATGCATGTTCAAGAATGAAGTTATTAGAATATGAGGTAGTTGCCTAAATTGTGCCGAAAGAGATATCGCACACATGCCTAATGTAAAAAGTTGAGTTATGATCTGAATAATGTACAGTGTTAATTTAATTGTAATGAATATTTTCGAAGAATTTTCAGCGAATTTAAAAGTAAATTCAAAATGGCTATGTTTATTTCGCATAATTTGGGCCTTGTTCCGACTTCTGAACTTCAACGCGGCAAGGGAACGCGTGAGATCTTGATTATGATAGGTGAATTTGGTGTTAACGTGAATATATTGTGATGTTTTGGTAATATGGCGAGCAGAAGGTATACCAGAGAGGTCAATTCAAAGGAGAGGGAGTTCAGATACTTCGATCAGTGCTTAAGTAAGGGAGATTGCGCGCTTGGTGATTTTTGAAGGGACCATTAGAATGGTCAGTGTATATTTTGTTTATGAAATTGTAGTTCAGTAGCACGCATAGATATAGCGGTTGCAGTAACCGAAAAGGGGATAAACCATATATAGACATTCATAAATAAATGGTTTTATTATGAGTCGAAGGAAAGAATAGTAATTTTCTTCAAGAAATTTAAAAAGTTCGAAAGCAGATTTGAAAATGACACAACAAAATATTCAACAGTGTTTAGAAGAGCGCGTGATCTCTAGTGATAAAAAGAAAGCCTAAAGTAACCCTTTAAGTAACCGAACTAAAAGTTTGTAAATTTAGTCAAGACATTGGTGATCATCATTGAGATTGAATGAAGTACATGTGTACAATCGATAACATCAAATCAATTGTACAAATCAAATAAGAGTTTTAATACGTTTAAGTGGAAGTGAACATTCTTTATTGTGTTAAACGTTTTGAACGGCAAACATTAAAGCATAACGTGTGATGTTATGTTACCGCAGAGCCCAGGTGAGATACGCGAGTGTTACAGCCGAATGCATTAACGGATACGGATGTCTTCTGTGTTGTGCATAATGCATTTGCAAATTTAAAAAGGATTACTGAAAGCAGACCATATGGACTTCACTATATTTCGGATAAAGGATTAATTAACGTAATGTGTAAGAACTAGTTTTAGATTTTGTTTAACAGATACAAGTACGATTATCTTCTTCTAGGTTCATTTTTCTTCTTGAGTCAACAATCTATTTTTTTTGTAAATAAAAAGGATAATCGAACTTTATTTTAATGTGTTCAGTAATAAGAATTTTGGGGGAATTTTTAATCTTTAAGCATTGATTTTGTGGTTTGCTTAAGCCACGTGTGTATACATATTTACAATTGCAAATTTGTCAATACATATCCAGTATTTAATTTACTTTGTGGTTTATTTGTGTCAGCTGAGATAAAATTTGTTGTATTAACCCATTAATTTACCTAACGAGTTACATCTATTGATAATTGTAATTAATCTTTGTTTATTTTGAGTTTAATGATCGGATTGAAAGTGCGTAATGAGCCAGATCGATTACAAAATTTTATTTTAAGTACTTTGAATTATTTTACAGTCAATCAGATACCGAACACTACTGACAGAGTACTTTTATTAAGCATAAATTTAAAGCTAGTGATGAATGTCAAAATACGATTATTAAATATAAAGTATTAATAAAATATAAAGATATTATTTATGATGAAAACGCTGACCGTTCTATTTCTAAATTTTTTACCAACTAACGAATGTTTTGTTGAGATAAAAATTATTAAACCGTTAATTAACAGTTAGAAATATAATGTATAGGTATACGAGCGATATTTAAAAAGTATTCAAATTAACGTTCTATGACTTGGATTTTTCATAGGTACAGAGCGTATTCAATAAGTTTACGGCCCGTGTATTTCAAAATTTTCTTAAGATTTTGGATCAATTTCTTTTGAAGTGTGATTAAATTTGAGTAATGAATGGTTTTACAGAGTAGACTACAATCCTGTCTTACACAGTAAGATAGGATTAATTCAACATCCCGCCTAAGACTATTTATTTTAGCAATATTTAAGATTGTGGTGGCGCCTAAAGACAATTTTTCCTGGACTGAGCATTGTGAGTTGTAGATTTATAGTAAGTGTAAGGTGTTTGAAAATACCTTTCAATCATTTTACTCCTTCTATCGACCTCGTCCATTTCCATTGTAGCTGGCTTAGCAACCCGCTTACTTCGGTAAGCCTACACGACGCCTAGTGCGGTTTGGACGTGTAACAACATATGTGTTTTCATTGTACAAAAATAATTACAATTATTAAGCAAAAACTGTTTCTTTGTTAGATTTGACTAGAGCTTTCATTGGTATTTCAAATTGGTATTTCAAGTTTCTATTTGTGAATGCTTTTATTAATTTCAAATTAAAATTCTTCACAACTTTACACTTACATCATAATTAGATTAAATTTTGTTAAATTTGCTCTTTTATTATGACATTTTTCGCTGTTAGCTTTTGGAGGTTGTTTATGTTCAAGGCAATCTAATAATATTTCGTTTATTGAGGATCTAGCTATTCATTACTAAAATTAGATTCCGTAGTTGGCTTTACACGTTTATCAAACTGTTATATTGATAGCAGGCTTATGTTTCCGTTTTCATCTTTTTCATATTTTGATAATTTTTGTTCAAATAATTCTTAAAGAAATTACCATTTACTAATGACTGTAATTGTTATCGTAACGTATAAATTTATATAAATATAAACTGTCAGGCGTATGTGATTGTTAGATTTTTTATAATACGTGATTATGTGCACGAAAATTTTGCAAATGAAATATTTTGAACTTAGAACGATAGACTAAAATTCCGCTTGTTGTTTTTGTATATTGAATTAATAATTCGTTGATGTAACATTTATAATGATGAGCGTTGATGTCGCTATTTTGGCAGAGACCTTTACTGAGATCAGCAGTATGTGTTTGCAAGTCGTCATACAATGTTTTTTTTCCTTCATTGTTCATGTGAAGGTTTGTGTTTTAATATTTAAGAATTTTCTATGTTCCTCGCTCTTACTTGTCATTAAGAGAGAGTGAATGCCGTGTGAAAATTTCAGTTTAATTGTTTTAGTAGGGATGTTATCTGTATCAAGTTACAGTCGTTCTGATAAAATGGAAAGTGTCCTTGTCCTTGTTTGGTGCTTATAAAATGAGAGATTTCGTTTGTATTCGTGTTTGGATGTGAGGGGAAGAGGTGAAAATTTGTTATTCGTAATAAGTCAGTCGAAGTTTGGATATTGAAAGTTGAAGTTTGTATTTTTGAAAGTGGATCACGTAGTAGAGTAGAAGTTGTGAGGGCCGCAGGCCTGAAAAGGCGACACAGTAATTTGTCGCGGCTTTATTTAACTCGCTTCGCAATTGAATATTTTTTGGTAAAATTTACGTTAGCAACCCGTTATTATTTTATATAGAGAAAAAAGAACTCATTTATTTTGGAAATAATGGAGTTTATGGTTCTTGATTTTGGCTCAGCCTATGTGTATCGTTATGTATCCTAAATAGTTGAGCGCTTGATTAAGTAGACTATAAAAATTTCGTGATTTGAATTTATGCTACGTATTTATTATTTTGGTTGTTTTGAATTTTTTGTGTAAGGTAAAAGATTAAGGATTACAGTTTATTACATTTTGAAGGAAAATGCAACGTTCTGCCTGGAACTTAAAGACTAAATGCTGTTTTTAAATTAAATTAATTGCTATTTTTGCATAATAATCTTGAGGAATTTAACGTATTTTTTTATAACCGTATGTTTTTTTATGTTAGAAACGTAACATCAGGTAAGAATTCGATTATCTCTTGTTGCGGATTCTTAAGCCGGCACAACTATATTTGCCTACATTTAATCCTTCATGTCATTTTTATTTTAATATAGGTTATTTTAGAATTTTTAAGTTTGTTTTAGAGCACGTACTGTTTTTCAGATTTAAAACCTTTAATGGTTGTGATTTATTACGATTATTTTTGGGTATGGGTAGTCTGAGTTTTTTTTTTGTATATAAAAGTTTGTAGAGTTTTGAGTCCAATTTATTGTTACATTTTTAAGCTGTCTGAACAATTGAGATTTTTAGTTAAAATCATTTCATTTTCATGATGAATTTTTGAAATTAGTTTTAAGTAATCAACAAAATTTAAAGCTAGAAAGAAGTTACATTAGAAATTATAAAAGTGATTTTTACAGTGAATTTGAAGTCAATTTACAGGTTGAGCCAAAAAAAGGTAAGTGTTGCCATCGCTCGAGCACTGGATGCGAGAATTTTTTGGAGGATAAGTAAGTTTGTCGTATTTCTTAGTAAACAGTTGGCATTCCTGACTTATACGGACATTAGGATCTAGTTCATGACGTAATTATTTTAAAAATTGAGTTAGGTGACACCTTTGTGACATTTTATTACTGATTTTGACTTTATTGAGTTGTAACGAGTACCCTTTTTGAAGTTTGGGTAACAACCACGACCCTACCACTGAGCTATGCCGGTTCCATGCACGTTGCATTTACGGGCTGATGTTCTAGTGAGTGTCATGTCTGTAACAAAATAGAAAAATACAATAGATAAGTGTTTTAATTGAAATGATTCCTCAATGCTCAAGGAACTGTATGTGACAAATTAAGGACGGCCATTTATAAGCTTAATCGTTCTTCTTAGAGTTGAGGTTGCAATTGACCTTTATAGCTCGCCATTCTAGTGCACCCCTAGCAAATGCATCATTTAGTAAAACAAAGTTGAAGGTCAATTATTCAGAAATGATAGGCAGTTGCAACGATGTATGTAAGTATCTTATGTACGGGGTGTGCCATTTCCGATGTAATTGAGGGGTATCTCCGTTCCTGTAAAATATGGAAGGTTACGGCGTTCCCTCTCTGTACCACTTTTTTTACAAACTCTCTTTGTGATACAAAAGAATCCGTAATTAAAACCTCTTCAGCTTTATTCGTTTCTGTGATACAGAGTGATTTAAAAAAGATGAAATTTTGGCATACCCTTCTTTTCGGTGATCTTTTGTGATATTGAAAAAATTAAAACTGTATCTTGTAGTATTTTCTACGTAGGATCCAGGAACGTGTTTTCTGGTTTTCATGTAACCATGTAGGCAACGTTGTATATTTTTTAGTGGAAAAGGCTATGTATTTTATATTAGTTTGGGTTGATCTTGTCTTAGTTTTTCAAAAATATATAGCATTTTTTCGAAGAATTAATTATAACTATATTTCAGTAGTAACTTTATTTAGTAGTAGAAATACTTTTACTTTGTCGCTTAACTAATTTTACGCAACTAAACTTAGTTTTACAATTAATGACGGCGAAGGTATTGTTTGAATTGATCTCTGTTGCATCGCAAACATATTTGGCACAGTTTTTGGATTCGTCTTAACGTATGCAAAATTACGTCAGCCGAATACATAAATCATTGAATGTTCTCCGTGTAGCGTACTGAAGGTCTTCTAGGATATTATATCGGACATTGTATATTTTATTTAGCACATATCCCAATAAAAAACTAACACAGACAAATCTGGAGACCTAAGTGGCTAATTTATAGCACAATCTATGCCACTTCATCGATCACCAAATTTGTTGTTTATGTATGAAACTACAATACAGACTTGCCATCCTGTTGGAACTATACGGCATTCAATTTGATTTGCATATGTTTATATGCGGTTAGGCCTCCTATGGAAGTGTAAAATTGTATTATTGTCCCTAAATGAAACATGAAACGTTGAATCCAAATTGTTCTGGGTGTTCATGTGTAAACGTAACATGATTTCATTCAACACCAATATCTAGAATTATATGTATTCAGTTTATTATAAGTTTTGTTATGAACGAATAAGTTCAAAGGTAAATATGTAATTAAAGTACCGCGCTACCAACTGCGATCAGTTCTACATACATAAAGACAAAATTTACATCGATTGGGGCTTGAACCTTGATGGCGCAGTTGGTTAGCGCGGTACTCTAGCAAAGTACAGGTCATAGGTTCAAATCCTACTCGAGGTAGACTTTTTATTTATGTATTTAATAAAATTAATAATAATTTTCAATTACATATTTACCTTTGAACTTATTCGTTCATAACAAAACTTATAATAAATTAATATTAGTCAAGTTGCTTTGGTATGTGTGAATCCTTGCGATATTGCAGGCTCGCATTCCATTAATATAAGTAATTTGATTGTTATCTCATTAAATTAAGAATTTCCATCAGTTCTACATACATAAAGACAAAATTGACATCGATTAGGGCTTGTACTTCGATATCGCAGTTGGTAGCGCGGTACTCTAGCAAAGTACAGGTCGTAGGTTCAAATCGTACTCGAGGTAAACTTTTTATTTATGTATTTAATAAAATTAATAATAATTTTAATTACATATGTATTCAGTATTCCGTTACTAGTACAATGTGGTTTTGGACCAAATAACATGTCTGTAAACCATGGTTAAAAATGCATTCTGCGTTCTGCGGTGGTGTATTAATTTGATGGTTTATTTGTGTGTTTTCTTAACACTCCTTGTGTCTGGGTTTTGGATATTCCTACATCATTTGCCAACGTTCTACAGGAATTCAATGAATTGGTCGTTTGCTAAAACATTTACTTCGTCTACCTCCTGGTTGATTTTATTATAGCATTTTATTCTATGTATGCACAATGATTTAAAATTGGTCAAGTTAAATTAAAAAAATATGATTTCATTAGATTACCGCGTTTCAGGATATCTGAATAATATTCTTAATCGTATAAGCATAGGTACTATCTTTGCCAACAAAGAATTGACCTAGGTCATAATCTAGTAACGAATGGTTTAATATGAAAATACGAGTCAACTTATATCCATAATAATAAATGATTAAAAATCAAACTTAATAAATCTTCTCTCAGATAGCGGCGATGGCGGTAATGTAGTAATATTTCCAAATATCAATGTCAAAACAACACTTTCTAGAAAAACTTAAAACCGATTAGAAAGGTTTACCGTAATGTAAAAATTATGGGACATGGTAAGCGTTAGACGTTATCATACATACAAAGGTATTTAATCTTAATTACAATTGTTGATAATATGAAATATGGTTTCAAAAATAACACCTTGACCCACAAGTGGATGAAAACTGAAAATGAGATTAATGTAAAATGCTGATTTTTACAAAGGTATATGTCAAACATTTACATGTGATTGGTAATTATTATAACATTTGTAGGTTATGTAATTGCGAGCTTTGAAGATCTTCGAATATGCGCAACTGTAATTGTAATGGGCAATGCTGTGGCCTTCCAGATGGTTAAATAAATTTTAATGCAATTAATTGGTATATATTTATGAAATACAAAATTATGTTGTAGTAACGCATTGATTAAAGAAAAGATAATATACGATTAATCTGTATCCGAACTATCACAATCACTGGTAACGTTAATAATCATTTCGTCTACAGTAAAAAGCACTTCCTCGCGTTTATGCCACTGTTTCATAATCTCCTCTGTATGGCGTACACAATTAAACCAAATATGTTGATTACATTGTGTAAAGCTTTGTTCCACATACTAATTACCTATATGCTTGTCATAGTATCCTTTAGCATGTGCCCATATTAGTTCAATTATATTGAATTCACATTGATAATATGTCATGTCCGTAACTCTTTATTATTTCATCTACCTCATATCGTCTTACTATTCGTTAGACGTAATTTTATTAACGAATCGAGCTCGGTTTTGAATGAGGTGGGAGCACAATTAGTGTTATTTTTATTAACCGTGAAATCATGTTACCTTTCGCCCAAGATGATGTTGGTAGTTTTTCCACTAACATCTCAGCAGACAGGGTCACGTCTTTTGACGTCTTTACAGGTCTCATTGGTCGTTAACGTCACTCGATCTATTACTGACGATATAATGACGTCTTAAAGCTTACCATTTTAAATGTCACTTATGAGATGTCATTATGACGTCTGATATTAGTGATAGTAATAGATTTTACTTATATTGATAATTTTCTTTCTTAACATTTAACACTGTTCAAACATATTAATAATACTGGCAGCGAAAACGAATTTTTACCTTTTAATAAATTGGTAGAACAACTCACTTCTCACCGAGTTGGCAATTGCACATTGTAGTTCACTTCACAGTTGTCATTTATCAAATTTCGGTTTTTTTCACAGCTTTTTGCGCCAAAACTAATGGTCGATTTGTTGTTACGGTTTATTCTAAATATATATATATATATATATATATATATATATATATATATATATATATATATATATATATATTGAGATGTTCAGAAAGAGGTAATAGAAGTATCGGACAGCTTACATGACATTTGGGTAATAAAAGGGTGATTTCTAGCTCGATACAAGTGCGAGACACTATTTAAAATAAATTTGATTGGTATAAATTAGTCTGAATATCATTTGCTTAGTTTGGTTTCATCATAAAAAGCAATTTGCTGCTAACAAAATTGTCAAGAATGTTAAATATAACCATTTTCGTAAAGTCATTTTAGTATTGCAATTATTGCAATAAAATCAATTTTTCAAAGGTAATTTGGCAAGTGCACATTTTACAGGTGTTTAAACATGGACTATATAGTTAGGATTATGTTAGGGATAAGATATGTCTAGTTTTTGAATGCAGGAAATACAAAAATTTAATAAAAGGGTTATAATATGGACAGTTTAGACATTTTTCGCACATATTTTTGGAAGCGAGTTAGTGACAAAAATTATGTTACAAGATTAACATTAAGAACAGCATATAGAACATTATGGCATACAGACATTTATAGTGCCGTACATTTTATAGTGAAACATTTAAAAAGAGTGTTAGACGATGAATCTTTTTCAATGCAACATTATATAACATTATGCATTGCAAATAATTAGTGAGAATAATAAAGACAATAAGTACAAACCTTAAACATAACATTTTAAGTGTTAAAACATTTTTAAATATAAATTATTTTCATTTTAGATTTAAGTTTGGTTAGGTCATAATTTGTAGGTTTTTATATAATTTTATATTTTTCCACATTATTACACTTAGATTTTGCTCTTAAAGCAAATAATAAATGTTCTTTCTTAATTTGACATAGTTTTTATAAGGATACAGCGCTTAACTCCGCAAAATTATGTTAATTCTGAGGTGAATTTAAGCTAATATTACAAAAGCTTGAAATTTTCTTTAAATTAAATGTTTCGAACACAAAAGATATGTATTCTTACGTAAAAAGTTCTCAGAATTCCATTTTTGCAATTAGTTTTAGTGTAGCTTGTAAGTGTAAATAGTTAGAAGCTTATTTAAGGTAGATTAAGTTATTTCGTATATTAATGTTAGGAATTGTAGCTTGTTAGGTGTCTTTTTGTTCAGAATTTTGCGTAGTTTTCATTTCCGTTTTTAATTTTCAATTCCGATTATGCATAAGAAAGTTACGGCCAAATTTCCATTTGTGTCCAATTTTCAATTTCGATCCACCAATCATAGCCATAGTTACATTTGCAATATGGCTGTAAAATAAATGAAATTTTGGTAACAACCAGAAACATATAAAAGCAAGCGCTCAGGAAATCACTCTCTCTCTAGAAATTGTTCAAAAGTGTAAAAGGTTAAAACAGTGTTGTGAAATTTGTAAGTTCTAACCTAATTTATTTTCGTCAAGAAGTTTAACGTTACGAAGAATATTTTCGAGAGCACTTGTTTTTGTATCGACGGTTAGAAATAAATAGTTCGGTCTCCGATACCTGTCGTTTTGAAAATAATTTTGTTCGATTAATTGATGTTACGATTTTGTGAAGATTTGTTTTGCGTTCTCCAATTTAAATTAATTCTTGTTTACCAAATTAAAATCCATTTTATTTGGTCAAAGTTTGTTTTATTTCTTCGGACAATTCCTTTTAAATAAAAATTATTATCGGTAGCTAAAATAAAAGTGTTATCAACAAAATTTTGGTTACTTAAAAATAATTTTAAACGATATCACTCATAAAGATTTAAAACTATATAAATAAAAAGTTACCGTAATAAATAAGTGGTTGGAGTTTGCCGTTTTTGGAAAAAACATCTTCAAGCTTGGAAGTTGGTGTCTTCGACAACCGAGAACCGAGATAGCAGTTTATGGTATTGGCGACAACCGTATTCAAGTGGACATTGCCTACATCCAACTGGGGTATCCGAAGACAGCAATCAACCGGGAGGACTGTATATGTGAGTCAAATTTTATAACCCTATTCATTGATATTTCCCTGCAATTTATATTTGTTACATATATGTTTTTAGTTAAGAATTTTAAATTTTTACTTGTGTAAACACCTGTAAAGATATTAATTTCCTTTCTTTTCTAAATTTTCATTCTGGTTCTAAACATTAATTTTCTAAATTATTCATTTGACATTTTGACAGCTTTATAATTTTACTTAACTTCATTTCAACGCATGCGTTTGATAGCAAATTACATTCAGAATTATTTATATACTTTCAATTCAATTACATAAAGGATATTTCTTATACACTTTACAGATACAAAATCTTAACTTCAACTAAATTCCTGATCCCTATCCCCATATTGAGATTCTGAGCTAGTCCGGTGCAATATCAATATAATAATAAAAGATTTAAAATATTACTTCAATTTATAATCATAAATTATCAACATTTAAATTTATCTCAAACTAAACTTTAAATAAATATTATTCCCAAACTAAATATAATTATTATAAGTTTTGTTATGAACGAATAAGTTCAAAGGTAAATATGTAAATATGTAATTAAAATTAATATTAGTCAAGTTGCTTTGGAATGTGTGAATCCTTGCGATATTGCAGGCTCGCATTCCATTAATATAAGTAATTTGATTGTAATCTCATTATATTTAGAATTTACATCAGTTCTACATACATAAAGACAAAATTTACATCGATTGGGGCTTGAACCTTGGTGGCGCAGTTGGTAGCGCGGTACTCTAGCAAAGTACAGGTCGTAGGTTCAAATCCTACTCGAGGTAAACTTTTATTTATGTATTTAATAAAACTAATAATAATTAAATATAATTATAGTTACCCACAAAAGTAAGTCGCCATATATAATTCTAATTCACATTTAAACATTACAATATATATATATATATATATATATATATATATATATATATATATATATCTGTTATTATTTAATAAAAGTATGTATACTTAGATATTGTATATTTTAATCGTACCTAATTATTCAATTGTAGATGTATTCTCTTAAAGAATTTACAGATGATGATGGCTTATCCATTGTAAAGTTGATTCGGAGCGTGGAAACTATATCCAATTAACAAAGTGTATTATTATGAATGTGGTAAGAAATATTTTTCCTTATTTGATGAGGCAATGTTATTATTTTTCAACACGTTCACATTTAAGAAGCAAACTAGAGGTAAATAATTATATGAGGAGTTATGTTAATTGTCAGTGTCCATTAGTAATAGTGTATTATTTTGTATAACTAATTCAGCAGTTTTAATTTTATAATGAGGTGTACTTCAATTGAAAACTATCTTGTCTCAACTCTCCAGGGGATGTTATGGTTCATTTCAATTATTTTATACAAGCAGCTGTTAATGTATATTATTAAGGAATTATTTTGATTTATAGATAATTATGATAAAATAGAAGATAAATTAAAGAAAGCAGAAATTACATCTGACTTGCAGACTGATGTGGATGAGGTCCACCTAAAAACAAACTCGACAAGAAATTATTCCACCTGCACGATATATTAATAGTGACAGTGAGGATGAATCTCTTTCGTACAGACTTCAAAGGCATCCAGTTCTATCAAGAGAAATGGTCAGTGTTCGAAACCAAATTTGCAACAGGAAAACTTTAAATAGTACGCTCAGCAGTTCTAGAGATAATCGTTCCAGGTTAATTAATCTGAATAATACACCATCATCAACTTTTGCTTATTCAAAAACTGGTGGTATGTTTTTTATCAACTCCTTTGTAGCTTTTAAAGACAGACCTTTTCGAAAATTAAACAATTTAACCTACTAATACAGTTGTTACCAAATTTTTTCTTTGGTATTTTAAATGGACAGATTAATATGCTTTTCCTTTCGAAAATGCAAATTTAAAAAGAAAGTCTTAATCCAACCTATTTGTGTGCATAAGTATACTTGCATGTATTTTTTAGATGATTTGAAGAGGCTTCATCATCTTCATATAGCGACAGAAACTCAGTCACATTAATTGCAGATGAAAGCAAAACTGAAATGAAAACAAATAGACCAGTTATCAGGATCAGCCAAATAGTTTGTGTTGTATTGAAACTGACAGTAGTTTACTTCGTTTTTATAGTAGATAGCGTTGCTGTTGTTTTCTTAAGTTGTGTATATTTTCAAACTTCCATATTCATATTTTTAAACATTTGTATAAAATTAACCTTTAACGTAACATGTAATATATCTTTACTTGAATATACACTTTATAATTAATATTTATACGGGCTCAAAATGGTAAATGTGGAAAATAACATTTACAAGATCGCGTTGATACTTAAATGTGGTGCTCTTTTGGTACCAAGCATGATGTCCTTAGAGATTCAAAATATGTTCACAAAGCTGCTCTATGTATGTTAAAGTCTCTCATAACTGCAAACTGGAAACCAAGGCATTTGTGTGGCACTCGTAAATCATAATAAAGGCACTTTTGTGCAATGAACTTAATTTGAATTATATTACTCATAAAATTTTCCTTTAATCAAAGGCCATATGTATTTTCTAATTATATTTTACTGCAGTTTCAAATGAAATACTGTTGTCCATAGTACTGCAAGTGAGGGAGCAGAATAAGCAGATATTAGCTCATCTAAATAAAAATCAAAGTGCACAAGTCACACCCTTAGATAATACTTCACTTCAATTTTCCCTTTCAACTTCCTTTGCTCACTTTAGAGAATCTAGAAGACTTGGAAACTTACTTAGACAATAAGGACAAGGAGGCCACTCTGGTATGTTCAATGACCATAAGTGTATGATATATTTTAATGTTATATTGCAGATAATGCACTTATGTCGCATTGAGGAGAAACTTAGTTACTCTTGTTAACAACATAATGCGAAAATTTTAGCCAATGAATTGGCGTCTTTTTAATTTTATGGCAAAAGATTAACAAGAAGGCATTTGCTGAACTTCGGATAAAAGGTGTCGTTATCGGTAAGTAGTCAAAAATAAATAAATGCATAGATACATTTTTATTTCATTTGTAAGTGCTGTTCAAAGAGTCTACAGGCTCTACTGAAAAGGAGGTCGAGTCATCCATTAAGATCTGACTGAAACATGCCCCTTAGCGTTTAAGTGTAGAGAGAAAACAACGCACCTCTGAAATGGCCAGAAATAAAAACATTAAAGTGATGGGGAACATCAGATGTATAGAAGAGTTGCCTTACAAAAAACAGCTTGTGTCTGAAGATAGTAATCTAAAACAATATATTAACTCTGCAAGTGTAGTACAATTACTGTGATCGCACATTTAAATGTAAATAGCTATCAAAATACTGATGAAATTCAGAAAACAAACGAATATCTACATAATCCCACTGATTTTATGTTACAGAATGTACAAATTGATCAGGTGAGTAATTATGCTAACGATCAAAATCAAACTCAAATCATGCTGTTCGTAAATTAAGACAATGGGCAGTTACATCATCAGTTACTCAATCAAGTATTACTAAACTGCTGCATATACTTCAACCATCCCACCCTGAACTTCCATTAGATGCCCGAACTCTTTTAAAACATCAACAACAATGGTAATCAAAAACCTGGACACGAGAAAATATTTTCGTGTAGGAATAATTGATGCTCTAGTTCGTATTATGTCCAAATATTCAGATGCAATTCCACAGAAATGAAACATTTCTTTTAAGATTGATGGCTTCCTTTATTTCGTAGTTCTGCAGTACAGCTGTGGCCCTCCTTCCGTTTGATTACAAACTTTCAATATGATCCATTCGTAGTAGGTACCTTTTGCGGATCTTCTAAACCAAAACCATTACAAATCTATCTTGAAGATATTATCAATGAATGTAATCTTCTTTTGGAGAACGGTTTTGATTATAATCAACAACATTTTCTCATAGAGATACATTCATTTGTATATGGTGCTCCAGCGCGAGAATTTTTAAAATGCATCAAATTGCATGGGGATACTTCTCATGTGAAAATGCGTAGAAACAGGAGAATATGTTGACGGGCGGGTCATTCTAAACTCATTAAATGCCCCTCAAGAACTGATGAAAGTTTTATTAAACAATGGGATGAAGAGCACCATTTAGGCATATCTCCTTTAACTGCATTACCTATTGGAATGGTCTCAGATTTTCCAATCGATTATATGCACAATTGCTGTTCAGGTATAATGCAAAATTATTAACAACATGGATTGCACTTCCTCGCGTTTATGCCACTGTTTCATAATCTCCTCTGTATGGCGTACACAATTAAACCAAATATGTTGATTACATTGTGTAAAGCTTCGTTCCACATACTAATTACCTATATGCTTGTCATAGTATATTTCAGCATGTGCTCATATTAGTTCAATTACATTGAATTCACATTGATAAGGTGTCAATCTTAATATGTCATGTCCGTAACTCCTTATTATTTCATCTACCTCATATCGTCTTACTACTCGTTGTAATTTTATTAACGAATCGAGCTCGGTTTTGAATGAGGTGGGAGCACAATTAATGTTATTTTTTATTAACCGTGAAATCATGTTACCTTTCGTCCAAGATGATGTTGGTAGTTTTTCCACTAACATCTCAGCAAACAGAGTCACGTCTTTTACAGGTCTCATTGGTCGTTAACGTCATTCGACCTATTACTGACGATATAATGACGTCTTAAAGCTTACCATTTTTAATGTCACTTATGAGATGTCATTATGACGTCTGATATTAGTGATAGTAATAGATTTTATTTATATTGATAATTTTCTTTCTTAACATTTAACACTGTTCAAACATATTAATAATACGGGCAGCGAAAACGAATTTTTACCTTTTAATAAATTGGTAGAACAACTCAATTCTCACCGAGTTGACAATTGCACATTATAGTTCACTTCACAGTTGTCATTTATCAAATTTCGGTTTTTTCCACAGATTTTTGCGCCAAAACTATTGGTTGATTTGTTGTTACGGTTTATTCTAAAAGTGATTCCATTTTGCTGTGTATCTTTTATTATTTAATAAAAGTATGTATACTTAGATATTGTATATTTTAATCGTACCTAATTATTCAATTGTAGATGTATTCTCTTATAGAATTTACAGATGATGATGGCTTATCCATGGTGAAGTTGAGTCGGAGACGTGGAAACTATATCCAATTAAGCAGGTGTATTATTATGAATGTGGTAAAAATATTTTTCGTTATTTGATGAGGCAATGTTATTACTTTTCAACACGTTCACATTTGAGAAGCAAACTAGAGGTAAATAATTATATGAGGAGTTATGTTAATTGTCACTGTCCATTAGTAATAGTGCATTATTTTGTATAACTAATTCGGCAGTTTTAATTTTATAATGAGGTGTACTTCAATTGAAAATTATCTTGTCTCAACTCTTCCGGGGATGTTATAGTTCATTTCAATTATTTTTATACAAGCAGCTGTTAATGTATATTATTACGGAATTATTTTTGATTTATAGATAATTATGATAAAATAAAAGATAAATTAAAGAGAGCAGAAATTACATATGACTTACAGACTGATGTGGATGAGGGTCCACCTAAAAAACAAACTCGACAAGAAATTATTCCACCTGCACGATATATTAATAGTGACAGTGAGGATGAATCTCTTTCGTACAGACTTCAAAGGCATCCAGTTCCATCAAGAGAAATGATCAGTGTTCGAAATCAAATTTGCAACAGGAAAACTTTAAATAGTACCTACGCCCAGTAGTTCTAGAGATAATCGTTCCAGGTTAATTAATCTGAATAATACACCATCATCAAATTCTGCTTATTCAAAAACTGGTGGTATGTTTTTTTATCAACTCCTTTGTAGCTTTTAAAGACAGGCCTTTTCGAAAATTAAACAATTTAACCTACTAATACAGTTGTTACCAAATTTTTTTCTTTGGGCATTTTAAATGGACAGATTAATATGCTTTTCCTTTCGAAAATGCAAATTTAAAAAAGAAAGCCTTAATCCAACCTATTTGTGTGTATAAGTATACCTGCATGTATTTTTTAGATGATTTGGAAGGGGCTTCATCATTTTCATACAGCGACAGAAGCTCAGTCACATTAATTGCAGATGAAAGCAAAACTGAAATCAAAACAAATAGACCAGTTATCAGGGTCAGCCTAATCGTTTATGTTGTATTGAAGCTGACAGTAGTTTACTTCGTTTTTATAATAATAGCGTTGCTGTTGTTTTCTTAAGTTGTGTATATTTTCAAACTTCCATATTCATATTTTTAAACATTTGTATAAAATTAACCTTTAACGTAACATGTAATATATCTTTACTTGAATATATACTTTATAATTAATATTTACACGGGCTCAAAAAGGTAAATGAATATGTGGAAAATAACATTTACAAGATCACGATGCTCTTTTGGTACCAAGCATGATGTCCTTAGAGATTCAAACATGTGTTCACAAAGCTGCTCTATGTATGTTAAAGTCTCTCATCACTGCAAACTGTAAACCAAGGCATTTGTGTGGCACTCGTAAATCATAATAAAGGCAGTTTTGTGCAATGAACTTAATTTGAATTATATTATTCATAAAATTCAATACAATTTTTTTTTAATTTTTATGGCAAAGGATTAAACAAAAAAGCATTTGCTGAACTTCGGATAAAAGGTGTTGTTATCGATAAGTAGTGAAAAGATAAATAAACGCATAGATACATGTTTATTTCATTTGTAGGCGCTGTTCAAAGAGTCTACACAGGCTCTACTGAAAAGTAGGTCGAGTCATCCATTAAGATCTGGCTGAAACATGCCCCTCAGCGTTCAAGTGTAGAAGAGAAAACAACGCACCTCTGGAAATAGCCAGAAATAAAGACATTAAAGTGATGGGGGAGCGTCAGATGTATGGAAGGGTTAAGGGTTGCCTTTTACAAAAAACAGCTTGTGTCTGAAGATAGTAATCTAAAACAATATATTAACTCTCGCAAGTGTAGTACAATTACTGTGATCGCATATTTAAATGTAAATAGCTAGCAAAATACTGATGAAATTCAGAAAACAAACGAATATCTACATAATCCCACTGATTTTATGTTACAGAATGTACAAATTGATCAGGTTAGTAATTATGCTAACGATCAAAATCAAACGCAAATCATGCTGTTAGTTTGATTAGTAAATTAAGACAATGGGTAGTTACATCATCAGTTACTCAATCAAGTATTACTAAACTGCTGCATATACTTCAACCATCCCACCCGGAACTTCCATTAGATGCCCGAACTCTTTTAAAAACACCAACAACAATGATAACCAAAAACCTGGACACGGGAAAATATTTTCGTGTAGGAGTAATTGATGCTCTAGTTCGTATTATGTCCAAATATTCAGATGCAATTCCACAGAAATTAAACATTTATTTTAAGATTGATGGCCTTCCTTTATTTCGTAGTTCTGCAGTACAGCTGTGGCCCATCTTAGGTTTGATTACAAACTTTCAACATGGTCCATTCGTAGTAGGTACCTTTTGCGGATCTTCTAAACCAAAACCATTACAAGTCTATCTTGAAGATTGTATCAATGAATGTAATCTTCTTTTGGAGAACGGTTTTGATTATAATCAACAACATTTCATTTGTATATGATGCTCCAGCGGGAGAATTTTTAAAATGCATCAAATCGCATGGGGGATACTCTTCATGTGAAAAATGCGTAGAAACAGGAGAATATGTTGACGGGCGGGTCATTCTAAACTCATTAAATGCCCCCTCTAGAACTTATGAAAGTTTTATTAAACAATGGGATGAAGATCACTATTTAGGCATATCTCCTTTAACTGCATTACCTATTGGAATGGTCTCAGATTTTCCAATCGATTATATGCACAATTGCTGTTTAGGTATAATGCAAAAATTATTAACAACATGGATTGGGGGATCTCTCAAAGTCAGATTTAAAAGCTTGGATACCTCAATACTATCAAGTAAATTATTAGTAATGAAGAAACAGGTACCAATAGAATTCAATAGAAAAACTCGTTCCTTATCCAAACTATCTAGATAGAAGGCAACTGAGTTTCGCACTTTTTTACTTTATGTAGGCCCAGTGGTACTAAAAGATGTAGTAGATCCTGCCATATACATTTTTTATTATACCATTGTGTAATTACCATACTTATTTCCGAATGTCCTCTCTGTACATTTGGAACAAATTTTACAGCTGAACTCCTTAAAATGTTTATTACTCTTCGTACCGTTATTTTGTGGAAAGTCATTCTTAGTTCACAATATACACATTTTATTCCATTTGTCACGCGATGTGGAAAGATATGGGCCGCTTGACAATTTTTCAACATTTCCATTTGAAAATTACTTAGGACAGTTAAAACCTTTAGTAAAGTCTACAAATAATCCACTACGAGAAATTTATAACCGACTTTCAGAATTGAATATTTGTCTTTTCTCATTGAAAAATAAAGATTTCAATTGTTTGGAACCTAAAATGGAACCATAATGAGGGACTATTGTAGTTAGATAGACCAAATGTGTAATCAATTCAAAAAGCTGGTTTTAAGGAAACAGAAAATATAAAATTTGATTAAATACGTTTTATACACCCTACAAGGTGCAGGTTTCAGTTTTTCAATACATAAAAGGGTAATTGAGATACGAGGGAAGCACAACAATTTAAAATTTTCCTCAAAATTCGGTAACCCAAAAAAAAAAAAAAAGCTGGAGAAGTTTTGCGTGCGAATTCTTTTGTTTCACAAAAAGTAGGCGTAAACTGTTATCCTTTATGTTTTACAGGAAAAGCATCGAAAACGAGACAAAGCGTAAAGCGACATAAGTAAAATCATTGCTTACATTACAACCGTATTCTGGATTCGTTAGAAAGTAAGACAGCTAAGATAAGAATAAAGTTGCACCTTAGGAATTATAAATTATCATAGGCAATTAGATTACCTAACATATTGTTCTAATATTTGGTTTGCAACAACTCGCTTCCAAATGCTGACTTTCGGGAGGGAGGGAAGGATGAAGGGAGGTAGGGAGGGAGCGAGCGAGCGAGGAAGGGAGAGAGGGAGGGAGCGAGGGAGCGAGGGCGCGAGGGCGGGAGGGAGGGAGGTAGGGTGGGAGGGAGAGGAGGGATAGGGTGAAATAAGTTATTTGTTGCAGGATAATAATTATTCAAAATATTAATAGAAGTATGAAACAAACAAGACGGTTTAACGATAACATTCAAATGAGGAAACGTTCCACATTTTACTGTTATTGTTACTTAAACCGTTTTGTTTTTGTGTTCTCATGATGGTCACAAAATTAACTACACATATTGACAATGAAACTTGAAACTGGCTTAGGCTTCGTTGATATTACTGCTGCTTACGATACTGTTTGGAAAGATGGTTTGGTCTTTTAACGTTATAACCTGGTGCCTTATTGCAGAATGTATATGGAAAATATGTTATTAAATAGCTGATTCCAAGTTTTTGTTGGTTATATTAAAAATAAGTTCAGATATCATACTTATGGTTTATCTCGAGGTTCTGAAATTGGTCCATTATTCTTCAATTTATACACTAGTGGTGATTTATTATCACTAGAAATTCAGAAAAACTACGCTGATGACATGGCATCAACATACACATTTACATATAATGGAATCAACCGATGAGGATATAACGTGAAGTTACCTTAACTCATAAAGATTATGTCAAACTCAAAGCAAAACTTAACTTTCTTTTTCATTTAAATAGTGATGAAAAAAAGGTTAATTTCAATGGTATTCTATTGAAACATAATTTCAATCAAATACCTTCGTGTTACTTTAGACACCTCATTATTATGTAACAAACATATTGAAAATGTTTTACAAAAAATCAAAAGATTTTATACAGCAGAATATTGATGTCCAGTGTGGATGGCCAATTTTCATATTTCTCAACTAAAATCACTAAAATAATAGGTACAACTAAATCAAGTTTAACTCCATGACTCTAATATTCACGTTATATTCTAATATAACACTTCCTAATATTAAAAGAAACCGGGTTGCAAAAAGGGTTAAACATCAATTCCAACAAAATAAATTACCAGTAGGCACTGATTTGCACGAGTTATCTGTAATTCGACTAAAATCAACAAGTCTTCTATGAAGAAAAGAGTTTTTCAAACAGAACCAACTATAATGTTCTTAATTTTGATTCATTTAGAAAACTATGAATAGGATATGAAGGTTAAGAGGTGAAGTGAAGTGATTTAGTGGCTCCCATAGAAAGGAAAAAATTAAGGTGAAAGAGTGGATAGTTAATTAAAGTGCTAAAGTTAGTAAATAAAGGAAGTAAAGAGGGATTATAATAAAAAAAAAGGTAGGGCTACAATTACGCAGGAAAAGACAATAATAGATATTAGTAGAACTGAAACGCTGATAAAGTGAGCCACCATTAAGGTCAAGATAAGCAGTAAATACATTTTAAAGTATAAATAAACTACAGGACAGTACTTAATAGATTTGAGATTTGTTTAAACTGAATATTAAGACTTTTCACATACTAAAATAAAACAATGTATATAAGTGTATGAGTTGAGAGAGAATGGAAGTGTATAAAGTATGCTGAGTGGAAATAAAAATTATAGCATTTTTAAGTGAAATTAGGGCTAATCAATTAAATTGAAAAAGGTGACAGAGTGCGGATTAATACCTAAAAAAAACCCTACAGCAATTAAAAAAAAAGAAAACTTAAAAAATAAACATATATCCACAACGAATCAAATAACCCGGAAATAAGAAAATTGAGAAATTATTGGAAAAAACAAATAATAAATTGGTCGTGACAGATGAAAAAGCAGAGCCCGTTGAGAAAAAAATTGATCTATTCCAAAAAGAAATGGGTAAAATTAAGGCGGAGTTTGCTGAAAAAGAAAAATATCGGAAGTGCGAAAAACAACAATTGTACGATAAGATCAATGAGATGGAAAATAGAATGTAAATGCAGGAAAGGCAAGAAAAGAGAACTAATATAATAATAAACGGACTGGAGATAAAAAAATGACGAAACAAATGTAAAAGAAAAGGTGGATGATTTCTTAGCAATGAAAGTAGGAGTACAAGTGCAAGTGGAGGAAGCAATTAAGATATCACCTGGAAAAATGGTAGAAGTGGCGAATGAAGTAGCAAGATACAAAGTAGGAATCGCAGCTATCCAAGAAGTAAGATGGAGGGGACAGGAAGAAATTAATAAAAAAGATTTTATAATGCTGTATTCTGGGGAAAAGGAACAAGGAAAAAACCGTACAGTCTTTATGGTAGCAAAGGAAATGAAGGATAAAATCTTCCAATTTAAACCCATTAGGGGACGAATATTATACCTACGAATCAAAGGTAAAGCAGCGAACATGTCTATTAGAAATGCATATGCACCCACGGAGGAAAAAAGCGATAATGAAAAACTGGCCTTCTACGATAAACTTGACAAGGTTAGTGAAGCAGTACCAAAGTTTGATACTCTGATTGCAGTAGGCGGCTTTAATGCACAGATTGGGAAAGAGAAATACTTCCAAGAGGTAGCATGTTGCATGAGGTCAGGAATGATAATGGAACAAAACTATGTAACTTCGCAGCCAGAAATAATTTAATAATAAGCAGTACCAAATTTAAGCACAAGATAGCGTACAAAGAAACATGGATACCACCTGGGGGAGAGAAGGGTAATCAAATTGACCATGTACTGATAATGAAGAAACGAGCATCACCTGTACAAGACGTAACAACATTCAGAGGAGCATGCGCAGATTCTGATCACTATCTGGTAGTAGCGAATATCAAGCAAAAGATTTCAAGACAGAAAGATACAAATAAAAAAGAAAAAAAATGGGGTATCGAAAAACTAAAAATAAAACATATAAGAGAGAAATATAAAAATGCTATAAACACAGGAGTAGGGAAGACCCCCAGAGGCAATGACATAGAACAGGAGTAGAAAAATTTAAAAGATAATATTGAGAATGCGGCAATAAATATAGTCGGATATAAGAGAATAGTAAGAGGAAAAGAGTGGCTCAACGAGTAGTATGAAGAGGCGGTAAAGCAAAATTGAGAGAAGCAAGTGTAAAATGGCTACGAACTACAAATAAAGCAGATATGGAAAAGTATAATGAGTTAAGGAAACAACCAATAAGAATATGTAGAGAAAGAAGGAGAGAATGGGTAAATAACGCTATGCAGGAAATTGAAGAAAACAGTAGAAACAGTAACCTAAGAAACATGTATAAAAACATACAGGAACAAAAAATGGGATGTAAAATAAAGGCAAGAGGGAATAAAACGAAGCAGGGGATACACAACATGACAAGGAGGCGGTAAAGAAACGATGGATGGAATACTTCTCAAAATTACTGAACGATGAAAATAACGAGGAGCAACTAAAACAGTAAATAGAGACTGAGGAAGGGGAAAAGGAAATGGCAAAGCACCAGATAGTGATAATATTGAAGGCTAAATGATAAAACTGGGCGGAGAGAAGCTACATAAAAGATTATACAAACTAATAAAGAAGAAATGGAGAAGTGAGAAAATGCCCTAGGAATGGAGAAATGGAGTTGTGATGCCGATACTAAAGATGGGAAATCCAGAAGATTGTGGCAACTACAGGGGAATCACGTTGCTCAACGTAGCATACAAAATACTAACTACACTAATCCAACGGCAGGTGGCTGAATGCACAGAAAAGCACACGGGAGACTACTAATATGGATTTCCGACAGGAAGATCTACAATGGACGCGAAACATGTACTGCAGCAGATTACAGAAAAATGCCATGAACGTAATATAGACACGCATATATTATTTATTGATTTCAGACAAGCGTTTGATAAAGTCAACAGAAAACGCTTATATAAAGGACATGAAAAATATGCAGATACCGACCAAACTGAGAAAATTAATCCGAATGACATTAGAGGTATCCAAGACAATGGTCAGAACGGCAGATGGGGTAAATGGTAGCTTTGTAATTAACACTGGAGTACGCCAAGGTTATGTGATGTTGACAACATTATTCAACATTGTACTAGAAAACATCGTAAGAAAAATAGGTGGACATGGATCAATAATGACGAAACAGATACAAATCATTGCCTATGCTGACGATGTGATGATTATTGCAAGAAACGTAAAAGCGCTATGTGAGACATTCACACTACTGAAGCAAGCAGCAGAAGAGAGAGGGTTAAAAGTAAATGAAAATCAAACAAAATACACGCGACAACTGAAAACTAAAAGCAAGAAACAAGATCTCAGAATAGGAAAATATGTATTTGCAGAAGTGCAAACATTTAAATAACTGGGCAAAAATATAAATATGAATGATAGAGGAGAAGATACAAGAGACAGAATACAAGCTGGAAACAAAGCCTATTACAGCAACAACAAGATTTTGAACGATAAGAGCATCAGCAAGAAGACGAAAATACGAATATACAAAGGACTAATGGGACCAGTTGTGATGTATGCAGCCGAAACGCCATGCCAAAAAGAGAAGAAGAACAGCTAAGAATATGGGAGAGAAGAATATTCAGAACAGTACTACTACCAAATAAAATCAATAATACTAAATATCCCCCCGTAGATGAACCACGAAATATTAGAAGAAATACAGGGAAAGACAATTAAAGCACAAAGGTTAAGATGGATAGGCACATATAGAGATCAAACGATGACCGAATGATAAAAATAATAACACATTGGCAACCAATACTAGTAAGACGAAAAGGGAGATCAAGGACGAGATGGATAGATGAAGTGGAAGAAGATATAAAAGGAATGGAAATCATGAGGACCGCAGTTAGAAAACAATGGCGAGATATTTGTAGAAACAGCTAGAGCACACAAAAAGTTGTAAAATAAATCAGAGGTAGATACGGGGACTAATCTACCCCGTAAATAGGATTATGAGAGCTCCAGGAAAAGAACCAGTGACCCATCCCTATGGGTCACCGCCAGTTATATATATATATATATATATATATATATATATATATATATATATATATATATATATATATATATATATATATATATATAATAATTCCGCAGAGTCATATTTATCATCTCGTTCTTCGAACCAAACCAACAACAGCAGATTATCCTGGGTGCTTATACCGTTGGTGGTTTTCATTTTACCACTTTATCCTTCCTGCTTTCTTATCTTCGTTTTGTTGATTTCAATGCTATTCCTGTTTGGTCACATGTTAGTCACTTGGTATATTGAGGTTATTAGGCCGCTTCTCCATTTATATTGCTGGTCTTATTACTCTATTAGACAAGTAGCACAGCCCATTCTTCTGGTGTCCTCAAAATTAATTCTATGCGCTATATATATATATATATATATATATATATATATATATATATATATATATATATATATATATATATATATATGAGAGTGATAGGAAGTAATTTGACCTACTTTTTGAAATACAATAATGCCTCGTTTTATTGGTTTTAAGGTCAGAAAGCAGACTGTTAATTTGAAAAGTATTTAAAATTCCATTATTAAGTCGATATTTCGAAATATTTTATTTCTTCTTCTGGACTAATACTAAATAATACACATGGTCAGGAATATAAAATTAATTTTACAAAGTGTGTAACAACTTACGTAAATTAATGATGAATTGAAAAGGAATGTGACAATGTAACAATTACTAAATATTGATGAATGTATGCATAAATACATGTAAGAAGTTCTTAAAACAGGAAATCTAAAATTATAATTAACTAATTAACATTCTAAAAGTTATTGTAAAAGACTTACAATTAATGTACAACTGGAGACGTTTTATTTTAATGCGTGTTACTGCAATTTTAACTGATAAGAAGCATGTGTACTAGGAAAATGCCAGTTTGATATTAGACAAGGATGGAGTACCAATCTCTCTTGAGTAAAGTGAAGGAATTTGAAAAATAGTACAAAGTCAAAACTAAGAATTAATGATTGATGGATTGGATATTTAATAGATAATTATATATAGTGCTGAGGCCACTAATGTCTGTTCTATTATTAATTGAATTTTCATCCTTAAGTATATGACACATTTCAAGGAATAAGCGTTTTGATATATTCCGTTCTTTAGCCAATATTTTTGGGTTATCGAAATCGAAAGAGTGACTGTTCTACACTGAATGTGCTGCCAATTGATATCCTAGTCTTTTATATTTTATGTCTGATTTATGAGCTGAAATTCTACCTTTCAAAAATTGTGAAGTTCGCCCTATAATTAGTTAATTATAATTTTAGATTTCCTGTTTTAAGAACTTCTTACATGTATTTATGCATATATTCATCAATATTTAGTAATTGTTACATTGTCACATTCCTTTTCAATTCATCATTAATTTATGTAAGTTGTTACACACTTTGTAAATTTAATTTTATATTCCTGACCATGTGCATCCTTTAGTATTAGTCCAGAAGAAGAAATAAAATATTTCGAAATATCGACTTAATAATGGAATTTTAAATACTTTTAAAATTAACAGTCTGCTTTCTGACCTTAAAACCAATAAAACGAGGCATTATATATATATATATATATATATATATATATATATATATATATATATATATATATATATATATATATATACACAAAATCTTCATGTGAAATCTCATAAACTCCTTAAACTTATTTCAGAATCGTTCCGATTTTCTCTATCTATTAAAATTATTGATTTCCTTTTTTTTCTTTTCTTATTATTTTTGCGTTTTTTTTCTAGTTCTAGTTTTCTAACACGTTGTTGGTCGATCATTTTTCATCCTCGTTTCTACTCTTGTGTGGTTGTGAGGCCAACTGTGTTCTTAAATCCATGTTGATGTAAAAATGTATTTAATACTCTCATTTCCATTTCCACGTAACGATAGTCTAACTAACGTTTTAACTACGAATTGTAAAAGAGTTGGATGATGATGTGATTTTCCACTAAATTGTCTGCTGTTATGAACTCATTTTATGATTTTCAGTCTTTAAAATAATTTTTGTGAATACATTAAAAACTATCAGCCTTAGAACAAAAAGTATAGAGACAATTTTTAAAGATAACTTAATGTTGATCTGTTACCTTCATAATGGTTTTTCGTCGGAAACTAAATCAGTTGCTAAGATTACTTATATAACTTATTTGATTATAAAAATTGGAGTTTTTTTTTAAATTATTGGGTGAAGAAATCGATACTTTGTAAGTAGTTATTTCACATAAACCTAAATTTGAATGAATTTAAAATCGCGCTGTCACAGGTATCGTAACGTACTTAAGCTGTCCCCTCTTTAACTTAGAAACTCCTTTTACCTCGATATCCTTTTCTAATGAAATATGATTCCCTATCTAGAAGATGACAAAAAATTTAGTACGTTTGTGTTGCACAAACATGGCCTATTTTCCTCCTATGGAACAAAACCTTAAAGAAGGTGTTAAATATAGTGAATACAACATGATGTCCAATAATAATAAAATGTGATGTTTTTCTTCCGTAACAGTGTGACCACTCTTTTTCCTAATGAGACATTATATGATCAAGTAATTTATCAAGTTAAGTTACCGCTAGGACGTGACCAAAATTGGTAAAATTTGTAGCCTCACTTGAATATTTTTTAACTATGCACAAATCACGCCCTTACATTTTGGTTTTTTCACTCGTTTTATTTGCAAGTTCCTTTGTTATACCTATATACTGTCTGGGAAGTATAGAATGAGTTGTTTAAGCTGTTGAAGAGGCAGGGTAGCAACAACTTTGGACATACGCTATTTTGACGATTGGTCACTGAGATGAACTAATAGATGCCTATAACAACGTATTTTTCTAAAGAACGAACTAGTTTAAAGAAACGTTACCCAAGCCCTTCAAAAATGTATTAAAGAATGTGTATTTAACTCTTGCAGTGTATTGATTATTATTTCTTACAGACATTTCGATTTACTGAAGTTGTGGTTATTACTCCTTAATTGCGATTTTCTATTAAATTATATACCAGTATGGTAGGTAATGCTTTCAAGTATAGTAAATCAAAGTTTAACGGTTCAGAAATACAAATAATAGAACGAGTACTTTTTGTTTACTGAAAATACTTCTATAGAAACTATTATATGAAAACTTTTACCTAAGAAAATGTCTTACACTTAGAGCTAATTAAATTTGTTTACTTCTGTCAATAATACCACCGATAAGTAATAAATTCTCTGGTGATTACATTATCTGAATAATACAATTCATATCCGCGTCAGAGCATTACATAAGAAAATAAATTAGTACTCCCAGAAAATGTATGATGTAATTAAATAGAAATGAATCTGTGTGCACGGAAATGGTTATCGATAAAAAACTCAATGAAGTTTTAAATAGGTAGCACGTATTTTTTACTGGAATACGGCAATACTTTTTATCGGTTAAATAAAGAACGCAACAGTTTAGGGTTTTAATGATTTACGTTTGTAGATTTCAATACATAAATTACAACAGAAATCCTAAAGCTCTAATAATTAAAGTTCCACGCGGGGTTACGCAGATGTAACATTTGCTAATGACTGTAGTGATGCCAATATTGGATAATGGCGACAGTTAGAAGTTAATTACAATAATTCCATGGAATATGTACGTTAAAAAAATATTTTTTAGAGGTATTTATTGGAGTGTAATATCTTGATCTGGTTGATCAAATATATATTTAGTAGGACGATTATTTTGTTGGGATTAGTCATTATTTAGGAAATGGATAAACCAAAACATAAATAGATATTGTCAAAACAGATCGTTTGGCAACTAGGTCGGTTTCCGAAGTTAGTTAATCTTACATTCCTTTTATTTTTTCTTTAGCTCTTAGAAATAATAATTGCTGATAACACGTTACACTTAGATTGTATACTTATGTACACAAAAGTTTGCAAATATAAATAAAAGTTTCATATTAATTATAAAAATTGTTTTGAGGATATTCCAGTTTTCACAAATAATTGTTGTTTGTTAATTATTGTGTTATTTAAACATCACAGTAGCACTAATGTTTTAATTACAATATAATTTCACAATTTATTGTATATAATTATTTATTTCTCAACGCGTTTCAATATAGCCTAGTCGTATTAGAAAAGTTTAGTTACAGTCCTAATCGCATTTATTCCTTATGTTTTTTAGGTCGCTGAACACGAGTCTGAGGTTTGCTGACAGATATTATTCCCGGAACATTGTTTTTTTTTCGAAAAACGTCTAAATTTGGTCAATGTTTCAGGTTTTTGCGCTAAATGTAGGTAATTATTCATTTTTTCGAAAAAAACATGCTTTGCAAAATTTACTACAAGTTTTATATATAATAATTCTTTCTACGACCAACCATCACGCCGCTAGGGAGTACTAAAGAATGGCCAGAATTCCCAAAAATTAAAAAAATACTGCCGTTTTACAACTGCTTAGGTTAGTAACATGCAAGTGCACCCAAAAAAACAGCAGCTGCATAGGGGGGGGGGGGGCAAGTTACACTACTGATCTATGCATAAAATGCGCTCACTGATCATGCAACAACGCATCGATGGCCAACAAGTGGACGAGGCTGAAGATTTAGATCTCCAAGAGAAACTTGGTCTTCAGATTCCTACCCTGGAGGAAGCCTTAGTAGCACAGGAGAAGGAGGAAGAAGCAGCTGCCTATCTCCTCTCGGGCCCACCTCCAAAAGGGGTGGATGGAATGCCGACCTTCAACCTGAAGAGATTGAATTACATGATCTTACCAACCAACCTATACCTATTCATGAGGTTATTACCTTTACCAAAACAACATGTACATGTACATTTCATTATACTGTTTCTGAGTGTATCAAGTAATTTTAATTTATACTATACTTTAACTATAAGTAATTTTACGTTTTTTGACTCTTTTTGTCTCCAATTTTTCCGATTTGATATTAGACAGATATTTCTTTCAGGTGATGCTTGTGGTCAGGGAATGCACTAGTTTGTTTATTTTTGTGTGAGTTTCATTAAGTTTATTATCATAAATAGTCAAAATTATCGTAACTTGGGCCGTTTCCACGGAAACCTGATGTAACACGGCAGTATTTAGCGTTTTTTAAATTTTTGTGAATTGTGGCCATTTTTTAGTGCGCTCTAGCGGCGTAACGGTTGGTCGTAGAAAGAATTATTTTATATAAAACTAATAGTAAATTTTGTTTACTTTAGTTTTGCAAAGCATGGCCTTTTCGAAAAAACCCATAATTACCGAGATTTAGCCCAAAAACCTATAAAATTGACCAAATTTGAACGTTTTCGCAAAAAAAAACAATGTTCCAGCCATAATATCCGTCAGCACACTTCAGATTCGTGTTCAGTGACTCAAAAAAAAAAGAACAAATGTGATGAGTGCCTAAAATTTCCGCTAACTGACCTTTTTATTCCTTAACTGGCTAGCCTAATACAACGTGCATCATTATCCAGTGAAAATATACAGGGTCATGTAGATAGATAGAGCAAAATGTCTCCGGAAAAAGTTATTTGTGATGAAAATCTTCACGACCTAAAAATATTGACGTCCATACAGTGTCCTTAAATACGACACACAGGGTCTTCCTCTGTTATTTTAAATAGAACCACCTATATATTATTTCATATTCTGATCCTATATAAAAAAAAAATTCCGATTGGTAACCGTTTCTTGAATATGAAAATTTTTTTCAAATATCAAATATCTTACCCTATTAGAAGTACAGCCGTGGCATTTAGATATGTTGTTAGAGAAGCTTTTGGCTGGTATGTTTTATGGAAGTGTTTAAGAAACTTTGCACAGCCTGATCCAAAAGTCACTTCACACTTGAATATCGTAATATTTTGGCTAAACACCCTGTATTTTTGGTCTACATCAGATGCAATTTTAAATGTACTAAGCTATGCATTCACTATATCAATCTCACATGGTTCCCACTTTATTTCGAAAAACCTTTTTTTGAGTTTGAAAATAATATCATATGACGGAAATGCACCTTATATTTCTTGGTATACTATTTCTTAAGATCACTCGATTCAAGATTGAAAGGCAAACATTTTGGTACGTATTAACATGTTGCTATCTCTTACCATTATTTTAAGGATTTGGACTAAGAACTAAAAAAAATCAGTAAATAGATAAACAAATAAATAAATAGATAAATAAATAAATAAATGCTAATTCATCACCTGTTCAAAATGTTGTTCATTCGGTTCACGGCACAAGGAGCGTCGTTCTATGAGTGATCTACGAACACTCCTTAACATTTCAGGTGAAGCTGCTTGAAATGCCGCATTTACTCTTTTCCGCATGTCCAATTGCGTAGTGGGAATATTCCGATTTACTATGGCCTTAATACATCCCCATCAAAAAAAATTTAGACTGGTAAGATCAGGAGATCTACGTGGCCATCTAACAGGTCCAGATCTTCCGATCCATTTTCCTGGGAACAAATCATGCATATATTCTCAAACTTGATGTGAATAATAGACAGGAGCTCTATCTTGCAAAAATCATATTTCCCTCCTTTGATCCTCAGGAACATGTGCTACTAATTACGGCAAACGATTTTGAAGAAAGTGTAAGTAAATAGCGCAATTCAAATGATGTTCAAAAAAATGTGGTCCGATGGCATGATCTCCCATTATAGAAACCTAAACATCCAAAGACCAACGATGCTGGTAATCAACTTTAACTGGTTATTCGTGGATTCGTGGTTGGGTAATAATAGAAATCATGGCAGTTAGTTAGTTTTTGTGGAAGGTTGCTTCGTCTGAACAGAACAGCATTAAACAAACCTGGGGTTTACTCAATTTTTTCCCTCGCCGAATTACAAAATGGCATGCGTTTCTCGAAATCTGGATGAGTAAGTTCCTGATTGAGCTGAATATGATAAGCTCAAGGTTTGTTGCAAAATCGGTTGTACTGATCTTTCACTGACACGAATTGCCTCTGCAATGTCCTTTTTACCGGCGTGGGGATTTTAAGTTGCAGACAGCAGCACTGACAATTGATTGTCTTCATTTATAACTGTTTCCCCCGTTTCACGTACTTGACACTGTAGTGTCCCAAGGCACCCTATCTTAAACAGTGTAATTTGAACTTATTCACAATAATGCAAATTCAAGAACAAAATAATCGCTAAGGGATGTATCTTGACTTTACTGACAATAATGCTACTATTACTCAAACTAATTGCTTGCCTTACATTGGCCTTCCTGGCAATAATTAAAACATTAGAATTTATTTACAAGTCTACACATAAAATATAACAAACGGTAAAATTAAACAATCAAAATAATGTAACTGCAATGTAGTTTAACTACTCTTAGACAAGAATTAAAAAAATAGGAAAGGAATTTACACATACACAATTGTATGGTTAATAAAAGCACAAAATACATACATACAATTACAATAAATTATCTATAAATAAAAATTAGTTCGTAAATAAATAATTCTAAAGAAGCCGACTGAATTAAGGGCACTTAAAAAAACTCATTAAAACAAAGCATTTCAAGGGTAAGGTGCAAATAAATCATAACAAAGGAACCAGTAACCTATCCACAAGCTTGAGTGACTGCGTTAGAAAATACAGCATCCCTTTGTCAGCTTACACATTCATCTATACAAAACAATAAGAACGGGTTGGTTTAACAGTAAAGGTGTACTCGTGTATGTAAATCCCGGCCTTGTTTATAACAATTTAACAGTGATCTATGGTGCCACGTTTGTCCACGGCTTACTAGTTAAACGGGGGGAAATATTAGTAAACAGTCGACACCAGCAACATATACAAGGAGTGAGGGAGGGGACACTGTACTGTCTGATCGTGTAGTCCTTTTATTTTACATTTTACATTAAAATATCTACTTACGTTTGAATATAATCCTTCAATTCACCATTTATTCACCAATATTTAACGGTTTAAGATATGCCATTTAAACCCAAGACGATAACGATTATTTATGGGTACATTGTTTACACGCCCGCTTATTAAAACCCGAATATTTAGTTTATTAAAAGAAAAAAAGACAAATTCATGGTTTACTAAAATGAGAACCTGTTTTCTACCCCAACACATGTTTTTCTTTTTGTTTTCAACCCTTGCTCAAATATAAATTAAGTAGGTACGTAAAATACAAAAAATAAAATATCTCGAAAGAATTGGCAAATTACGACTTATTATCAAGATATTTAAACCCATTAATTATCCTTTCTAACGCGGTAACAATTGCGGTTTGAAAATGTTTATTACAATAATACAATCTTTTCGGTCCACTACCAACAACACTACCAGTTTCCATAAATCTGTTCAGCAATTTTGTGAAACAAGCTATTTTTGGGTGCCGTCTGTCAAGATAAGTTTGAGCATAAATACTTCTCGCCAACAAACAATCCCTATATGACTAACCCAGAACAAAAAATATATCAACAATTTCATCTTTGAAAAATTCATCGTAAACTCAAACAGCTATAAAATATTATTTCACAAAAATGTCAAACGTTGACAGATAATGAACAACGGTAGGTTTGTAAAAGCACAGAATACTCAACCAAATGCTGTTGTTATACTCAGATTTTGTGTTTATTTCTTGAAAAGCGGTAAAAGATAACAACAGGTTAAAACGTACTAAAATGTTTGCCCTTAAATTTTAAATCGAGTGACGTTAAGAAATATCATACTAAGAAATATACTGTAAATTTAAGTTAGATCATTTTATTTTGATACCCGAAAAAAAAGTTTTCGAAATAACGCGAAAACCATGTGAGATAAATATAGGGAATGCCATGCAGCTTGATAATACATTTAAGACTACATCTGAAGACCAAATATACATGGTGTTCTATTCGAGAAATACTTATTTTCGTTGCGCTGTTTACACATTTCTTGGCGCAAGGCCGTTCTTTTTTGATCGAGGCGTAGCCGAGGGATAAAATATAAGGCCGAGCACCAAAAATATGACACCGCATGTGTTGCGAGTAAAATTTTTTGTAATCGTTTACATAAAATTAGAAAAAATTAAATTTTGAAATATTTGATGACAAATGTCAAATCAAATAAATAAACAAAAAAAGTTATATGTTTAGTTATATACCACTTTTTTGTTTATGTACTAAAAGTAACGATTCAACAAAAAGTTTTAAAAATGTTACAATAGCCAAGTTTGAAATGACTTATGCATCAGACTGTCCAAAGTTTTTCATATTCTCCATATTCAATAGGAAAACGTTTGTTAGGCAAGGTTGAACTTAAATTTCATGTAGAATCATAGTATGAAATAATATATAGGTGGTACTATTTAAGATAACAGAGAAAATACAGGTTACAATATAGTGGAGATTTCGATAGCCCAGGGGCCTGAAGTGTATCGGTAATGCTGTCAAAAGTTAAGTGCAGGAACGGACAACGGAACATGAATACAAAAATAATGGTACACCGAAAGAGATGAACAAAAGATTTTATTACTCAGATAAGCACAATTTTTTAAATAAAAAGGTGGTAAAATTAGAGGGCCAATTATCCTGAAAGATATTTTAATTCATTAGGCGGAATGCATAAAAAGTGACGGTAAAATGGATATTTATAAAATGAATTTGTGGAAATTATGAATGTAACATAAAGAAAAACTATACGAGGAACATCAATTTAATTTGATTCACGTATAGTTATGAATAAAACAATACTGTAACGCAAAAGTATAAAGCTAATGCAATTTGCATAAATTAGAAATGAAAAAAACACAAATTGCGCACGGATTAGACTAAAATTCCTAAAACGCTATTTAAATATTACTCCGATAATAAAATTTGGATACACAAAATAAAAATTTTATTTTTATTTAAATTATTGAATTAAGCTGTATCAGAAAATAAATCCAACCTGCCGTTATCAAAAATAAAGGTTGCAAAACTAAAAACGGTAGAAACATGGAACTTTGTTTTTGTTTAATTTTTATGCTTAAACAAGATCGACGCTAAACCGACACTCGATGATCGAAATCAAATATGCTGCTGAACTGTGCAAAGAAGCAACTATATTTTAGAGGTTATTTGGTTATTATTATTCTTTCATTGAAATAATCGTGTATCCAACGTTGCATACTTTGGTGTGCTAAAATAGGAAAGTTATTAATATACAAGGTGTTCTGAAATTTAAAGTTTTTTTTTTATTATTTGACATGAAGGATGGTATTTTCATTTTTTTAAATGAAAAGGGTATTTTATTACGTTCATAAAATGTTTAGTTTAGTTGCAAGCTAGGTATTTATAATTAAGGATCTTTCACTTAATGCAAATGGAAAAATCATGTTTTTAAGCTTCCGTCCAGAACACTGGTTCTCCAATCCTCAAAATCGTCCAGGCCAAGGCCGGCAAAACGTTAAGATTTTTAAATTGGTTACACTGATTTTAC
Organism: Vesta saturnalis; assembly: GCA_036346205.1. NCBI lineage: Eukaryota > Metazoa > Arthropoda > Insecta > Coleoptera > Lampyridae > Vesta > Vesta saturnalis. The sequence continues at coordinate 1,557,713 of JARFJB010001142.1, read as the reverse complement.
GTAGATGAACATAGGTTGACAGCTGTTAAATAATTTTTAAAATGGTAACACTAATTTTACATAGATGAACGTAGACTGACAGCTGACATACGTACTAGACATGGCAAGTTGATGTCCAATGTTGCCAATATAACTTAAAGTATGACAGCGTCACCAAACAAATTTTCAAAAATATTTTTAATGAATTAGCAACATCAGCACACGCAAAACGATAATTTGCGAGTATTCACAGACGCGAGCTGATGCTTGGCCCAGCAATTGTGCTAAAACTATCTGGCCCTAGTAATACAAATAACTGTCGTCTACAAAGGTATGGAAGAATTGTATTTATAATTTTGTGACAATACGTACTATTTGTAGTTATATTGTACAGGTAATTAAATACATGGTTACAGTACTTTTGCGTACAAAGAGGCCACACCTTTATATAACCTTATTTTAATATAAGCTATTTTCCAAGTCATAATACTTATATCCCGAAATACTAACCTTTATATACTCAAAATCGTCCATAAACCCACTATTTCGGAACTTGGCATTGAGATTTTTAGTTTAACCCTACTGATTCTTCATACATCAACATTCACTAGCAGCTGTGATTCAAATATGAGCTGTTTTGACACGTTATTGTCCATCTGCTCAGTTATTTTTAAATAAGTATAATAAGCACTAATAATAACATTTTTCTCACTACATTGAAGAAAAATATAGACATTATACTTGTACTAGTACATTTAAAAACTAATTGTTAAATATGTTTTTGTTTTGAACAGTGCTTACAACCTCGCTAAGGTTGTAAAAGTATTCGTATAGCCGAATCTTTTTATATATATTTTTAATTTGATTGGTACATAGTGCATTTTTAATTCCAGCAACAATTTGTAATAGTAACACTCTGTGTAATGAGACGACCAAAAAACGCCAACCACTTTCATAATGTAATAATCTTCCTTAGATCGGGTGCCGTGTGGATGCATATTAGAGTTAAAAATAAATTTAGATTTATTTTTAACAATACATATATAGGGCCGGTTCTAAATTCCCGAATACACGGATACACGGATGCACGGATACACGGATACACGGATATACGGATACACGGATACATGGATACACGGATACACGGATACACGGATACACGGATACACGGATCACAGATACACAGATACACGGATACACGGATACACGGATACACGGATACACGGATACACGGATACACGGATACACGGATACGCGGATACGCGGATACGCGGATACGCGGATACGCGGATACACGGATACACGGATACACAGATACACAGATATTCAATTTAGTCAAGAATCATTTAACCTTGAAATTAACTTTAACCTTGAATATTGATTTCTAAGAATTGTAATAACATTGATTCTAATAATTAACACGCAACCTTGACTAAATTCAGTCAATAAGGTTAAAAGAATTGCTTGAACAGCGTGACCTTAAAATTTGAGTTGACATTCAATGACCATGAAAAAGTTCAAGGTCAAAGTAGAATCCCCCAAAGATGACCTTCAATGAAACTTGACTCAGAAAATTCTATTTCTATGAATAATCCTGCAGATCAATTAACCTTGACTCAATTCAGTAAAATTCTAACAATGGCTTGAACAGCGAGACCTTGAACATTTCCCACCACACGACTTTGAAAAGTTTCAATGCCAAACAATCACCCAGTCATGACCTTGAATAAGCTTGACCTTGAAAAATTAATTTCCCACTAACATAAATATGATCTTAAAATTCAATGACCCACACATGATATTCAATGAACTTGACCTTGAAGTGGGGGGCGCGCACGTGCACGGTGATTTAGAATCGGCCCTATATTACTACTAATCCATGTTAATAATTTTTTTAATTATTTTGACTCACTGGGTATATTTAGTGTTACATTGTACGTATGACGTATCGTTGATGTCGTATGAGCGTGTTTACGGGACAATTTTTGTTAGAGAAACCTATAAGTTTGGTGTAATTGTTATGCCAACGGAATTTCAATAAGGCGATGAGTGTTATGTGAAAGCATATTTTAATGTTGTGAGTTGAAATTATTAAATTTGAGCCAGAAATGGTGTAGCGAAACCTCTAGTGAGACAATAATGCATACCACTGTGTAGCCAATGTTCACAAAAGCAGAAAATTTCCTCTGTAGACAAATACGAATATAATTCTAATAGATTAATCTTATATGACAAACATTGTATATTTGTGTGATAAATAGAAAACTGTACTGTCTTTAACTGAGTTGTTGATAACAAAACTTGATTTAGTCTTTTACCAGTGCTATTCCGTTTTCGAGCCAATGAAGAAATCTTGGCTGGTACACCCTGAAAGGCCAAATAACGGGCTTTTGAGCTTTATGTAATTTGTAAAGTTCACAAAAAAAAAGAGTATAAAAATGGGTATTTGGACGTTACTTGCACAAACTACGTCTGGGAAATCCGCTTCTTAACTACTTAAAATTTTCTTAGAAGTGAATCGATCTGGTCGCTATACAAAGACATTTTTTTTTGGTCTCGCCTTTAAGGCGGTGTCAGGCGGTGATTGATCTGTACAATCTGAAAACGTATCGATGTTAAATTTATTACAAGCTATTTCACTGTACGTAAGAGTACTTGTTCCTTTCATTTATTTTGGAGTTATTTACTAAAGATCCAGATGGCTCGAGTGGTGTTGAACTTGAGTTTTGTTGGGTTTAATTTTATAATTTGGTTTTGATTTCCATTCAACTACATTGGTTTTCAGTTTTAAGTTGCATTTCAAAGTGTTTTAATAATTTATTGTTGTTCTTTAAGCTAGATTTTGCCCCTATACAGCATACAAGCTCTACCTTAGCTGAATTACCTCTGTCAAAAAAAAAGGTTATAATCAAATTAAGTATACCGACCTCTTTTAATCTTTGAATTTTTACCGATAAGGACCTGCCATACTATCACATAAGACGACTTAACATACAGGTTCTGTCTCGGATGAACTGTCGAAAAGGGCTTTTTAGATTTATAAACATGCCCCTAGGTAAGATATTAGAGTGTAGTTACGGAAACATTTTGAGTTATCACCGGCAGATCTTTGCGATATCATATCTCTTATAGGTAAAAGTCAGCGAAAGCTGTTTCAGAGATCCCATTCCAACCCTCTCCGAGCATAACCGAGATTGCAAGACAGGCGTAGGGCTACGAAACTTGCTCTCGGGGCTTTGTTCCTTGTCGAGGGCCCAATGGCGGAAAATTTGAATTTGTATTTGTACTTAAGTCTCTGCAGGTTATGGCTGGAAATATGAATTTGTATTATAATAAGGGTATAATGCTAACTTGTAAGACAGATGTAAGGTTTAGCAACTTACTTTCAGGCCCTCGCTCCTCGACCAAAAATTTGAATTTGTTTGTGACGCCATCTGTGAAGGAAATCTGAATTTGTATTATAATAATAATAAGGAGGCCTAATGCTAACTTATAAGACAGACGTAGGGCTTCGCAATTTACTACTTTCGGTTCTTAGCCCTGGCCCCTTGGCGGAAATTTGAATGTGGATTTGTATTTAAGTGTTTACATTCTGATTACTTATTGCGAGTAATTTGAGCTTGTACTCTAATAAGGGACCTATTGCTAGCTTATAAGACAAAACATAGGAAACTGTGTTAGGGCCTGTGCCCTCCTGTCGTGGCGCTTGTTGGGAAAGTTGAATTTGTCTCGTGATCTAGCTGTGTATGGCCAAATGAATATTTTCTGTAATAATAAAGGCGGCACTATCTAGCGTTATATATGTAGGACTAATCAGGGTTTTGTTTCTGGCACCATCTAGTGGTATATTTTTAAACTAGCGAATGTTTTTATAATAGTGGCGACGAAACCTAGCAGGATTAATTAGGTTGTGTGGTGCAATATAGTGGTGTAAAGGCTAATGAATGTTTTCTGTAATAGAAGTTGATCTGTCGAATCTTCTCTCCAATCGCGCGAGTATTGAGGAAAGTCAATGCTCAAACCATGATGATGCTAGCGACGAATCACGGTTCAATAAGAAGGCCGATAAAGGATGTGATTAAATAAATGATGTATTGTTGTTTATAAATAATAGTATATTTTCAAACGCTAAGCTTTCCTTCAATTTTGTTAATAAACTTGTTTTTCTAACAGTGTTTGAACCTGCACTAACAATGCTGCAGTTAATGCGAAAGGGCTGTTAGGTGGATAGCTACAATAAGTGTGAGATGGCCTCTTTTGCACTCTGTGCGTTCAATCATACTGCTATTTTTTGAATTGAGAGCTGATTTTGTATGATTAAGTTAAATCAGTTTGGTATTTAATTGCTTTGATTTGATTAATTGATTTGGTGTTTGAGAAAGAGACGAGGAGACGAACACGATCAACCTCTATTACAGAAAACATTCATTAGTCTTTACACCACTATATGGCACCACAAACCCTAATTAGTCCTAGAAATATACCGCTAGGTTGCGTCGCCTCTATTACTGAAAACATTCGCTAGTTTAAAAATATACCACTAGATGGTGCCACAAACAAAACCCTGATTAGTCTACAAATATAACGCTAGATGGTGCCGACCTTTATTATTACAGAAAATATTCATTTGGCCATACACAACTAGATAACGAGACAAATTCAAATTTCCCAATAAGCGCCACGACGAGGCGCAGCTAACACAGTTTCCTATGTTTTGTCTTATAAGCTAGCATAGGTCCTATTAGAATACAAGTCAAATTTCTCGCAATAAGTAATCAGACTGTAAACACTTAAATACAAATACAAATTCAAATTTCCACCAAGGGCCAGGCTAAGACCAAGTAAGTATTGCGAAGCCCTATGTCTGTCTTATAAGTTAGCATTAGTCCTTATTACTAAAACAAGTTCAGATTTCTCATAGATGGCGTCACAAACAAATTCAAATTTTTGTCTTACAAGTTAGCATTATACCCTTATTATAATACAGATTCATATTTCCAGCCATTACCTGCAGAGACTTAAATACAAATACAAATTCAAATTTTCCGCCATTGGGCTCGACAAGGAAAAGCCGAGAGCAAGTTGCGCAGCCCTACACCTGTCTTACAATCTCGGTTATGCTCGGAGAGGGTTGGAACGGATCGCAAACAGCCTTCGCTGAAAGTCTCGCGTCACGAAATTTTACCTATGAGAGTGATATCGCAAAGATCTGCCGGTCATAACACAAAATGTTTCCGTAACTACCCTATAAGTCTTCCCTAGGGCATGTTTATAAATCTAAAAGCCCTTTTCGACAGTTCATCCGAGTCAGAACCTGTATGTAAAGTCGTCTAATGTGATAGTATGGCAGGCCCTTATCGGTAAAAATTCAAAGATTAAAGAGTCGGTATACTTAATTCGATTATGACGCTTTTTTTGACAGAGGTAATTCAGCTAAGATCAGAGCTTGTGTGCTGTATAGAGGCAAAATCTAGCAGAAGAAGAAGTTACAAGCCATTTTTTCGGCGTATACACCACTATATCGAAGATGCTGTCTTGTGTGTATTAGAAAACATACTACTGATCTGGAGTTGGATAAAGAAAGATGTATGTGGTACAGCTTCAGGCGAAGAAGTTTGAAAACCTATGTAGTATTTCAAGGTAGCGTGGCGAACTTAGCTAAATTCTTAAGAATTATCCCTATCTGTGTAATACTAAAGGTTAAAATAAAATATTAGACATTACGCCCTTGCGTGTAATTTAAAGTGCAATTTTACCTAATGGGCTGAACATTATTATGAAGCAGCATCAAAGTATTAGATGTTTTTACTAGTTAATAAGCTATAATCGCTCAAGATGAAGCGGATGAAGAAAATGATTATTATTTCACCTAATACTGCCTGTAATGTTTTTGCAGCTGTAAATTTTTAGAAATATTTGTAAGTAGGTTAATGACGTGAGAATTGTCACTTTCCAAATTATAGTAATGGGTTGTATAACTGTTTAATAATAATTACATTCCGTAAAAATAGTTTATCGATACGTAAATTTTACAATCTCAAGGCTCAAACCGTTTAAAGTAACTTCTGTACTAAGTTGTATGTTTTAAGGTGTTTAATTACAACCTAGTATTATTTTTAAATAGGGATTATTATCATCTTCACGAACTGGTACATATGCTGTTAACTAGAGCTTATAACTTATTTATATATATATATATATATATATATATATATATATATATATATATATATTGGATATATTGCATTCTACAAACAATTTATCATACGGTGAAACTCATTTCTAAAATGCATGTTGTACATAATGACATTATGCGTCCTATTAATTCAGCGTACGTTATAACTTTTAAATTAAAATATACAGTAGTACATTCTAACAGTCTTTTTTAAATATTTACTAAAAACCCAGCACGTGTTTTTAAAATGGTCATACACCGTCGCATGAGTTTCTCTCCACTAGAAAAAATACCGGGGTTGACCACACATCATAAAATGATAATACAAGCTCAGTTCAAAAATTATCCGCTACAAAGCATGAATCAGCCTTCTTTAAAATACCCTTACATGACCGCAATCAACTTTAAATTAAAAACATACAGTAGTACATTCTAGCTGTCTTTTAATATAAAAAAAATGGCCTTATTATATAAATGTTAAAGGAGACAGTGAAAGGTGAATGCGAGTTTTTTACATTCTAAAAATGGATAATAATGGAAAACCCCTATCGACTATAACTTGGTAGGGGGGTGACGTCAGAGTTTTAATGATTTAAATAGTGCGTTCAGGCACGGTAAAATTCAGATGCTCTCAAACTGTAGAAGTCTTCCTTACTAACATGCAGGCTATTGAAACTGATAGCTTGGTTTGAGTTTCACCATTTCCTTGTGGTGTACAAGTCTTTTTTATCCCTCGCAAGCTATTGAGACTGACAGTTTGCCCCAAGTGCCATCATCATCATTATCTTCTTAGAGAGGACCAGACGCAATCTCTGTATTTACAAGTTACGAGTTCGGGGTAATTCCCTAACATTTTACGTATGTATGTTTAAGGTCTTATGTATTATTTTTAATGTAGGTTCTATTGACCAATTAATTTAATTCCGACGGTGTGTGTGATGTGTGGTGTGTGGTGTGTGGTGTGTGGTGTGTGGTGTGTGGTGTGTGGTGTGTGGTGTGTGGTGTGTGGTGTGTGGTGTGTGGTGTGTGGTGTGTGGTGTGTGGTGTGTGGTGTGTGGTGTGTGGTGTGTGGTGTGTGTGTGTGTGTGTGTGTGTGTGTGTGTGTGCGTGCGTGCGTGCGTGCGTGCGTGGGTGCGCGCGTGCGTGCGTGCGTGCGTGCGTGTGTGTGTACTGTTCTACAGCGTATACTAAGGTCACAACCAAAAAAAAATTTTTTTAAGTCGCGTACTAAAAAAGCACTTATATGAATATTCTACAGGTCTTACAAGCAGTTAATTAGTAAGGTCTACAGAAAACATTTTATTACCTATACATCGCAAGCAAATAGTGATTAGCTAAAAAATATACTGCTAGGTGACTCCACACTATTACAGAAAACACTCGCTGTTCCTTACACCGGTAGATGATGACTCAGCAACAAGGCCTAATTACTCCCTGAAATATTATACTAGGTATCACCACCTTTATTACAGAAAAATACTCATTAGCCCATAGCCCGCTGGATGGCGACACAAATAAACCTTGATTAATCCCTGAAATATACCACTACGTAGCGCCACCTATATTGCAGAATATCTCATTAGTCCATACACCGCTAGATGGCGCCACAACCAAACCCTGATTAATCCCTGAAATATACCACTAGGTAGCGCCACCTTACTACAGAAAATACTCATTAGTCCATACCCGCGAGATGGCGCCACAAATAAACCCTGATTAACCCTGAAATATACCACTAGGTGGCGCCACCTTTATTACAGAAAATACTCATTAGTCCATATCCCGCTAGATGGCTCCACAAACAAGCTCTGTCTTACAAGTTACTATTAGAGTCCCCGTACTATCTCTCCATCAAGGGCCTAACACAAGACCCTGTTTTGTGAGGTAGCATTAGGAGTCTATACTATTTCCAATCAGGGGGCGCATGTCTTATGAGATAGCATTAGGGTCCTTATTAAAATTTCAAATTTTCAGCGCAAGCCTAGGCCGAGAGCTAGTTCCTACACCTGTCTTATAAGATAGCGCGAAGGAGCTAACGCCTAAGAGCTATTTCCTACACTTGTCTTACAAGAACCTCCATTAAAACATTTTCTCAGTGCGGCATCAGGTCCAAGAGCTGTCTTATAAGAACCTCATTAAAACATTTTCAAACCCCTGCGCAAGTCCAAGCCCTAGGCCGCTTTCTCAAGGTAAAAACCTGTTTCCCAAGGTAAACAACTTTCTCAAGGTCAAACCGAGGTAAGTCACGTGGTAGCCCGTGGAAAATCCACAAGGTCAAATGACGTCACAAAAAGTGAAAGGCGAGGTGCCTCACTACTACTAATAATATTATTATACTATATAATATTATAATACTACTAATAATTAATTATATCTTGTAAGTATACGCTAAATTACTTAACTGTATTCATAATATCCTTGTTTATTTCATAAGTGCATGTACATTTATGTTGACAAAAACAAATTAAACGTTTTTCAATCAGACCTGTGACATACCTTACAATAATTACGATTGAATAAATAAAATAAAATAGACAAAATATGTTGCTATTTGAAATAAATCATGATAATTTTCAATCCTTTTGTTCGGGGACTCCACCATCGTAGTTTAAATGACTGTGAATACTATAAATTTCAATACAATGCAAATAAGGTGTACCTACTTATTGCAATACAATTCTATAAATAACGAATACAACAGTTTACAAACAATATACACCAAATTTATTCAAAAACGGCGAAAGTGCTAAATATATTTACTTACAATTCTCAAACAAGGCGCGACTTTACCAATACAAACATGAATGACGGCTGGTTGCTAAGAATCGAAAAAATTTGGTTAGAAACCAATGTGTCCTATGTGTGTAGTACAACTTTCCGCGTACACTCCATTCATTAGGTTTATTTTCGTTTGTTATGTTTCAATTTCACTGCCAGGTTCCGCGGCAATTTTAAAAAATATATGTTTTAGTCGTGCAGGCGATAGAAAAGTTAGATACTGAATGAGCTTGTAAACCATAGAATGGAGCTGTGTGTTAGTGCAATAATTAAGATTATAGAAATGAATGCGTCGTTGACTCATTAACTTAATTGAATATTTATTTACCAGTATTTGATTTTGCTCATATAAAGTAAAGTAAAAACAAATAATAATAAACAAATCATTTGGGTTTAATTATTAGGTGCTGTAAACACATTATGGGAATGTCTTGTCCTTTCGTCCGTCCGTGCGTCAGTGCATTTGTCAGACCGTCCGTCTGTGCGTAGATTTTAAGACAAAAAGGTTTGACGTACAATGATACTGTAAAATACTCCTTCGGACGGTTCTAACTACGGCTACCAATATGGTTAGTCTAGAGGTCTAATGTCATGGTCAACATTTAAAAAGCACGTATAGATGCATCTCACATAGAAACGATTTCACGTAGAAACACAATGGTGTTTGACCCAATTTTCATCCCATCCGACCTCCTATAAGCGAAATCGGTCATAATTCAGAAACGGTTATATGTTTGCACACATAACAACACCCTATTTAAGACAGTTCATTACTACATTTCTATGGATTTTACTATAGACATTCGAATCATTTTTTACTGAGTCTAAGAGAATTAACTTCCAGAGTATATAGTAAACTTCCCTTTGCCACAGCATTCAGAAGAGAGATTTACATTTGCAATGGTAGTAGTTAATTTTTCTAAGTAACAAACAAAACAGAACGACTAGGAGTACGCAAACGCATCGACCAGATTTGAGGAGCTTGACTGAAGTCAGAGTTTTTCAGTCCATGAAATTTGATAAGGTATATAATCTCTTCTTTTTTATTGGCGTTGCTACGTCACGTATCATTATATGAGAGTAGTTTATTAACCAAAAACTTTATTAAATTCATTAGTAACATTTCGCGAACGTTGCCACAAAACATAAACGACTTTATGATTATAAACTAATTTAGCTAATAAATACATTATTATGCAACTCACGTAAACAAACGATCAGCAGTTTGGTGCTTAGATGATAAAAATGTTACGAGACATAAAAGTAATTGCTAAGTCGAAATTTATGGTAAAATAGTATAATACGTACATCCACGTCGTAATATATTATGACGATCTTTTATGTATTACTTCATGCATTTACGCTATAATAAAAAATTTATCAAACTTTTTGGAGTGTAAAATCATCAGAGAAAATTTGATGCGTAATTTTGTCATAAATAAAATTTTCTTATATAAATTAAAATTTGTTTCATAAAGCTTTTATGAAAACATCTATAAAGAACAATTAGAAGAGCATTACAATTAAATCATATAATCAAAATTAAAACTCGCAAACCATCTGGATTGCAATATATATATATATATATATATATATATATATATATATATATATATATATATATATATATATATATATATATATATATATATATATATATATATATATAACAGTAAAATTGTGAATTATTAAAACTACTAACGTACACGCAGTAAAAGATTGCCTCGAGTCGGACTCGAACTCACGACCACTACTTATATAGAGTAGGGCTCTTAACAATCTGAGCTATCTAGGAAGGTGAATCGAGTGGAACTAGCTCCTTCTTATCGGTACTTGAATTATCATGTAATTCTGTCCAACTTTACTAATTTAACCGACACTGTGACTTTTGTAATAACAAAGATAGCCATAGAACGTGGATAGACACCCGGTGTCACATGTCACTTTTGTGGCAAGGTGTCTGCAAGCTTGAAATTTTCAAGTTTCATACAGATCCACAAGACTGGAATATAGGAAAAATGCTTTTAAGCAGGTAATTAATGAAAATTAAAGGAAATCTTACAAAATAAACACATCTAAATACTAATGGTGACAAAGTCATAACAGTAAAATTTTGAATTATTAAAACTACCAACGTACACACAGTAAAATATTGCCTCGAGTGGGACTCGACCACTACTTAATTAGAGTAAGACACTTTCATGACAAGTGTATACAGGAAACCTACCCATACGGGGATGTACCTACACTACAACTGCAATGATCACAAAAACGTAAAGTTAGGTGTGGCAAAACGCTTGTACGATAGAGCGAAAACCATATGGTCAAAACAAGAGGACCTGAACAAAGAAATAGAAAATATCGCTAAAACACTCGAAGAAACCCCGGTCAAACACCTAACCTAAACAGGGAAAGGGTAACCGAAAAAGAAGAACCTAAATATACAGTGATAATACCATATATACAAGGTACCTACGAAGGATAGACATCAAATACAAGATACGCACTGCCTTCAAATCGGCCAAAACGCTCAGTGGAATACCAACCAAAACCAATCCACCCAACGGAGATCAGAATTCAAAGAATTGTGTATACAACCTACCATGCGAATGCGGCAGAGCATACACAGGAGAGGGCCGAACATGTCTGGAACGAAGACCACCGTGTCCAATGGGACAACGTACAGATAGTAGAAAAAGATGAGAACACAACTTGCCGAAAACTCAAAGAAGCCACATACAATGGACTAACAGAGAATCCAATAAGCCAAGCTAGTGTGTAAATGAAACCCATATGGATTCCAATAATGCGCGAAGAGCTCAAACGTAATACACCTGCGCAATAAGTTACGGCGCAATATGCGCAATAAACTACTGCGCAACCACGCAAAAGTTTAATTTATATAATTTCTAAAAAAATATATATTGGATTACTTAGTGGCTCAGCTGTAAAGGTGTCAAACTTGTAAGTGAAAGGTACCAACCAAGTTCGAATCTGAGAGTAGTCAAGTGCTTGGGAAAAAAATCTTAACATATGAAAACGACTCAAGTGTGAAAGCAGTCTTTCTCAGTACTAAACCTGATGACGAAAGTAGAGTCCGCTTCCGAAACGTCGCGTTCAAAACGCAAAAACTGTGGAAATAGGTCGATCAACTCAACTAATTTTTCGTTCATTATATCACTATATGTAAATAAAAAAACGTGAATTGCAATGAAGGTAACACAAAAACAGTATTTCGTTATCTACGTTAAAGGTTTTTCGTGCAAATAATTTTAATTCTTAAAAGCTACCTACTTCTAAGAAATAAAATTACTTGGAGGTCCATGTTGAATCACGCATTAATAAAAATCATTCATTAATAAAAGTTATTAATGAATGATTTTGTATTTATTAACTACACTTAAATTAATATGCGGTTAACGGAAAAGCAAATTTAATGTAGCATGGAAAGCACTAGATTTTCAAGATTTTTTTTTCATTTTTGCCAACATAGATATGTCGGGCTTATTTAGACAGCAGCATTGTATATGGCCATTATTGCAGTTCAACGACAGCTATTCATAGGAGGTGCAGGTATTGAAAGTATGGGAGTTTGTTAATCATTATTTAGAAACGTTTGCCTTTTTAGTTTAAAACAGTTTATTACTGTACACAAAAAACAGGCTTGGATTTGTAGAATATTGTACAACTAACAAACTTAATCAAAATCGGAGTCACTACAATAGCTATTAATCTATCAAGTCCATAATGCAAGGTTTATTGAAAGACGGAGATTTCAAGAAAGCTTTACTATGGACGAGATGCATACAAAACTTTATTTTTATGACTGTTGTACATTTTTATTTGAAAACGTCAAAATCTGATATTAGCTTATTATAATAGTAAAATAAAGTAACTTTATTTTACTAGTAAAATGGTGTATGTTATTTCACTAGTACAACATAAAAGTACTTTATAGCCGCAAAACTATGTCATAATCAGTCTTTTATAACGTGGTCGGACATAAATGTATGTATAACATACTACAGGACCAACACGGGTCTCAACGTTTACAGAAAAAATTTTAAATGAAATGCAACTAATCTTTAACACGGAAATTTTTGGAGATCTTATTTCAAACCAGATTCACAGTTGTTGGAAACATGTTTATTTATGAAAAATATGCGAAATAAAATAAATGGAAACGAAATTGCCTTTCGTCTGATTAAACCACTTACCGGTATTTGTCAACAGAGAAAACACGAAATCAATTGCAAGAGTACTGTACACACCCACCAGAGAAAGAACATTGACGTTATGATAAAAGAATTTAATTTGCTAAGTGGGACGATAACTTTAAAAACATTTCTTTTGAAATAAATAAATAATATACCGAATAAAAGTTGTTAGTTTCTTTATACACTACAAATTCAAAAAAGGAATATTTCTACAAATATAAACATACGTTGATACTCTGTACATGTTTGCCCTTGCTTTTATGTACTTACTCTAACGATATTGTTCCAATGACTTATTACTGCACAATTTCATTGACAGCACTAATGAAGTTGCAGATTGACATCAAATTTTTGTTATCATCGATATGGCTAGAATGTTTCTGTACATTAGTACCATTTAAATCTGAAACAGCGAGAAATGTGAGTAATACATTTTGGAGTAACAGACTAGTATCCAATCCAAGAATCACCCCGATATACCCTTCATGGTTACAAGATTACTGTGAGATACCCGTATTATTTAAGCCCATGAATTATTGATAAAGTGCAAGCAAAAAATTTTATTTTAGAGTTAGACACTAGCACCAAATTATTTTACATCAATTTTCTTGAAACTACGCTGGTTACAAGGTTTTCTTGGTTTCCATAACGTTTTAGCCCAAAAATGTCATGAAAAATAATCATAACTAATTTGATTTCAGAGTAATAAAGCAGCACCAAATTAGTACAAAATTATAATATATCAATCATGATAATATGTTTTGTTATAAGGTTGTCATGACTTCCATGACCTTTTAGCCCAAAAATGTTATCAAAAATACAAGCAACGAATTTCTTTTTAAGATAACAAATTAACACCAAATTATGGTATATCAATCATCCTGATGCCATGCCTTATTATAAGGTTTTCATGATTTCCATGACTTTTTAACCCAAAAATGTTATGAAAAGTACAAGCAACAAATTTCGTTTCAGAGTAACAAAATAGCACCAAAGCGAAGTAAAACCAAATGATTACCATTTTATGGTTTATCAATCATCCTGACACCATGCTTTATTATGAGGTTTTTGTGATTTTCATGATGTTTTAGCCCAACAATGTTATGAATAATACGAGAAACAAATGTAGTGTCAAGATAACAAAGTAACAGCAAATTAGCTCTAAATTATGGTATAGCAATCACCCTGATACTTTGTTTTATTATAAGATTTTCCTGATTTCCATAACGTTTTAACCCAAAAATGTTATGAAAAATACGAGCAACAAATTTCGTTTGAGATGAACAGAGGAGCACCAAAGTAGGGTATATCAATCATCCTGATACCATGCTCTGTTGTTAGGTTTTCGTGATTTCCATTTTATTTTAGGGTAACAAGAGGGCATCAAATTAGCACCAAATTATAATATACCAATCATATGTGGTCCATTATACGGTTTTTCTGATTTTCATAAAGTTTAAGAGTGGCACTAGCTCCTTTGATAGCTCAGTTGGTTCCTATACCAAAATTTAGTGCTAATTTGTTACCGCAAAGAAAAATTTGGTGCGCCCATCATTAGAAGAAAATTAAGGGGCATGTCAGCTTACCATAAAGTAAGAACAGTCGACGTACAAGTACTTACCCTGAACTTAAATTTGTTGCCTGTATTTTTTATAATATTTTTGGGCTTAAACTTTATGAAAATCAGAAAAACCGTATAACGGACCACAGATGATTGATATATTATAATTTGGTGCTAATTTGTTATCCTAAAACGAAATTCGTTGCTTGTATTTTTGATAACAGGTCATGGAAGTCATGGCAACCGTATAACAAAACATATTATCATGATTAATATATTATAAATTTGTACTAATTTGGTGCTACTTTATTACCCTGAATTCAAATTAGTTGTGATTATTTTTCATGACATTTTTGGGCTAAAACGTTATGGAAACAACGAAAACCTTGTAACCAGCGTAGTTTCAAGAAAATTGATGTAAGATAGTTTGGTGCTAAAATAAAATTTTTTGCTTACACTTTACGAAAAATTCTTGGGTTTAAATAATACGGGTATTGCAGTAATCTTGTAACCATATCGGGGTGATGCTTCGATTGGATACTAGTCTGTTACTCCAAAATGTATTGCTCACATTTCTCGCTGTTTCAGATTTAAATGGTACTAATTAATGTACAGAAACATTCTAGCCATATCCGCAACTTCATTAGTGCTGTCAATGAAATTGTGCAGTAATAAGTCATTGGAACAATATCGTTAGAGTAAGTACATAAAAAGCAAGGGCAAACATGTACAGAGTATCAACGTATGTTTATATTTGTAGAAATATTCCTTTTTTGAATTTGTAGTGTATAAAGAACTAACAACTTTTATTCGCTATATTATTTATTTATTTCAAAAGAAATGTTTTTAAAGTTATCATCCCACTTAGCAAATTAAATTCTATTATCATAACGTCAATGTTCTTTCTCTGCTGGGTGTGTACAGTACTCTTGCAATTGATTTCGTGTTTTCTCTGTTGATAAATACCGATAAGTGGTTTAATCAGACGAATATTGCACCGTAACTTATTGCGCAGGAGTATTACGTTTGAGTTCTTCGCGCATTATTGGAATCCATATGGGTTTCATTTCCACACTAGCTTGGCTTATTGTATTCTCTGTTAGTCCATTGTATGTGGCTTCTTTGAGTTTTCGGCAAGTTGTGTTCTCGTCTTTTTCTACTATCTGTACGTTGTCCCATTGGATACGATGGTCTGCGTTCCAGACATATTCGGCTCTCTCCTATGTATGCTCTGCCGCATTCGCGTGGTAGGTTGTATACACAATTCTTTGAATTCTAATCTTCGTTGGGTGGTTTGGTTTTGGTTGGTATTCCTCTGAGCGTTTTGGCCGATTTTAAGGCAGTGCGTATCTTGTATTTGCTGTCTATCCTTCGTAGGTACCTTGTATATATGGTATTACCACTGTATATTTAGGTTCTTCTATTTCGGTTACCCTTTCCCTGTTTAGGTTAGGTGTTTGACCGGGGTAGCCATTTTCTTCGAGTATTTTAGCGATATTTCCTTTTTCTTTGTTCAGGTCCTCTTGTTTTGAGCATATGGTTTTCGCTCTATCGTATAAGCATATTGCCACTCCTAACTTGACATTTTTGTAATTATTGCAGTTGTAGTGTAGGTACCTCTCCGTGTGAGTAGGTTTCCTGTACACACTTGTCGTGAAAGTGCCCTACTCTAATTAAGCAGTGGTCGAGTCCCACTCGAGGCAATATTTTACTGTGTATACGTTGGTAGTTTTAATAACTCAAAATTTTACTGTTACGACTTTGTCACCATTATTATTTAGATGCGTTTATTTTGTAAGTTTTCCTTTAATTTGCATTAATTACCTGCTTAATAGCAACTTTCCTATATTCCCGTCCTGTGGATCTGTATGAAACTTGAAAATTTTAGGCTTGCAGACACCTTGCACAAAGTGATGTATATATATATATATATATATATATATATATATATATATATATATATATATATATATATATATATATATATATATATATCCGGGTGTCTAGAATGTATCCACGTTCTATTACATGATACATGATAATTCAAATACCGATAAGAAAATTCAACATTATTGCCAACTTTCTAAGATATCTGAAAATAACTAAAATTCGTCCAAATTTTCAATTAGCTATATCCTTTTTAATACTCAAAATACGAAAAAGTTATAAGAGAGACTTTTGATAGCTATGTTTACGCAAAATAGGAAAATGTAATAAAACATTTTTTTAGTAATTATTTTTCGAGCTACAACCTAAACATACATTTTTTTAAATGGCAACTATGGGTGGTTATGGACTCATTCGGTTGCTTATTTTTTTCTGATATAGCTTTATATGTTTAATATAATTATTAAACTCACAATTTTCAAAAAAAGAGGTAATTATAATATTTATTAAACAAATTAAAGTGCGCCGTGAACATTTAAATAACAAAATAAGCTCATATGCTACTACAAAATTTGTGGAAACAACAAGAAATAATGTACTACATTATCAAAATAAAAAAGTTCTAAATAAATTTATCTTACAACGAAGAGTAATAGCAAAAAATATAAACAGATAACACAATCATAGAAGTGCTTCAAAATGCCCTCCATTATTTTGAACACACATTTAACATCGTTTTAAAATCCCGTTTTGAACTTTTAATAAACTTTGGGTTCTAGTTTGTTGTATAGCAACACGAATTTTATTTTTTAAATCGTTTAGGTTACCAGGTTTTACTCGATACAGTTTGTCTTTAATTGCACCCCACAAAAAAAGTCCATGGGGGTTAAGTCTGGAGATCGCGGCGGCCAAGCTGTTGGACCCCGATTTCCTATCAAATTATAAAAACGTTCCTATAAATATCTACACACAAGTAATAGATTGTGCTGGTGCCCCGTCGTGTTGAAAATAATTCAAATTTTGCATTACGTTCAACGTAAGGTCGTCCAAAATTTATTCAAATTCGTTTCGTAAGAAAGTTCGATATTTTTCGGAATTTAAATTCTATCCATAACAAAACGGCCCAAGGATTGTGGTACCAATAATACCGCACCAAACGTTTACTGAAGAAGCATACTGATCTCTCCTCTCAACAGTAATATGAGTTTTTTCTTGGGACCATTGCATATGATTTTTTCTATTGAAGATGTCGTTATTTCTAAATTTTGCTTCATCGGTAAAAAGAATGGTTTTCGAGAATTGATTGTTTGCTCGACTTTCATTAATCAACCATGTAGCAAAACGTAATCTTTTCTGATAATCTTCAACATACAATGTATTTCATATATGAAAATGATATGGCTTAAAATTATTTTGTTTCAAAATAACGTGGACTTCATCTTTGGAAGTGTTGCACTCGTTGGCAATTTCACGAAGAGATGTAGTAGGTTTAAATTCGACGTAAGCTAAAATACGTTCTTCAGTTTCTGTGTTAACATTAACTTTAAAATGTTTAGGTTTAGTAAAAGCCCCATATTTTTTTAATTCGATTCGTGTTTAGCAAATAATCTCACATCGGGTTATCTTCTTTCCATATAAGTTTGAAGATATAATTCCGAAGCAGCATTAGCATCTCTGTTAGACACGTAATAGCAAAAAAGCATATCATTTCTCTCTTCAGAAGAATAAGCCATTAATAAATTAATATTCACTATTTAAGTACGAACTACAACTGGTTACAACAAATAATTCAATATCTACTATTTTCCAGTCAATCAATCCAGAGTTTTGTTTTTAATTGTTACAGCACACCACGGAAAACATTGCATTTGTTTAGTAAATACTATAATTACAATTTTTTGAAAATTGTGAGTTAACTAATAATACTAAACATACAAAGCTTCATTTTTGAAATCAGAAAAAAATAAGCTATGGAATGAATCCATAACCACCTATAGTTGCCATTTAAAAAATGTATGTTTGGGTTGTAGAAAAATAATTACAAAACAATTTTTTTTTTCCCATTTTCCCATTTTGCGTAAAAATAGCTATCAAAAGTCTCTCTTATAACTTTTTGAATATTAAAAAAGATATAGCAGATTAAAGATTTGGACGATTTTTAGTTATTTTCAGATATCTTAGAAAGTTGGCAACAATGTTGAATTTTCTTATCGGTATTAAGTAAACTTTTTATCTATACCTCCAATATTTCGCATTTATTCAATGCTTCTTCAGGGAGAAACTACAGTAAACGAATAGTAAAGATAAATAGCAAGATAACAATATTTCAGGGGTCTAACATACGATATAGTTACAATAAAAAGAGAAATTACATTTAACAAACCGGTATAAACACGGAAACGATAAACATTATCTACGAATCTCACAGCAATAATTTTACAATAATCAATCCTAAATATAAGATAACAGAAATTAAATTTCTAAGAGATAATAATAAATAACACTAAGATTATCCATATTACTTTTATAGTTTAACTCAACTGGAATTTTTTTCATATGAAACATTCCCAAAAAGAACTTAAATTATGTAGGCTAGATCCCAATATTTTAGTCTCAGAACTTTGTCCTAGTATTTTTTACAGACCTTCATATGCATATATACGGAGTGGTCCACGGTAAAATGTACATAATGAAGAGCAACTATGGATAAGAATTATGGAATCCGCAGATAGATTCCGGAATTACCCAGGAATATTTCAAAGATGCCGTCAATCCAGTCCAATCAAGGAAGAAGAATTGAAAAATGTATTCAAGTACAAGGACAATTTGAATATCTTCTAAAAATTTAATGTTTTTTTTTAATCACTCCCCTGCATTGTTGCTATTAAAATATAATTGTTGAAGTGTTATGTCATTGTTTTTGAAAATAAGTCACTTTGGCGCTTTTGGATAATTGCATGCATCGGATGCATTTTTCTCGTAAACCGTTGGTCCTAGCGACTTCAATAACGTATACCTTTCTAAAGCAGGAAAGATGGGAAAACAAATTTTTATAACAGTGGAAGAAATTTCTGTGCTTGTTAACAAATTATTTTGTTTAAATTAATGTTAAGAAATGCGAAAATTGATTCGAAGGACAATATTGTAGCATACATTGCTATATTAGAGATAATTAGTTACAAGGGATGTAAAATTTATAGAACACATTCTGACGATTTAAAATGTGTATAATGTAAAAGCTTGAGAATATTTGCAAAAACATCCAGTTTTATATAATACCAAAGAATGATGCTTGAACATTCAAACATAAATGTGTGTTACTTTTTTTCTAATTCACCGTAAAGTAATTTATTATTCAAAGGTAGTCACGCGCGAAAATACTAATTTGTGTAAGTACGCCTGGAACGATAGTTTTGCGAGTATGAGCAGAATTGTTGTTGGACAAATGTTTAGTGCTGACGATATTAATTGATTCAAAATATTTTTGATACGTGATGTTTTTGAAGTTGTGTTAGCATTATTGAACGTCAAAAGTCTCAAATATGCAGGGAAGCTATCAGAAAATCTTCATACCACAGCACTTTTGCTCCTTTAATACACATTCAGTTAAAATATTAGTTGCCCCTTCTGTCATACATGAACATTATAATCTGTTTTTTAAGTAGGATGGGTGTTTGAAAGAGCTCCCGCAGAAAATCTTAGCTCGCATGGCGCCGGTTTTACGCCCGGCAAAAGTAAAAGAATTTGAATGTAACTAGTTTATTCGTCAAATTGAATCGTATCGCTTTTACTTGTTCTTGATTTTTTGAGAAACAGAAAAGTTCTTCTAAAAACTCAATTCGATATCGCGGACCTCAAACCTAGTGATACGTTGGAATAGTCATGGATTCGACTCAAGCACGAGTAAAGCACATCTACCTCCTGTGAAAAAAACGTACTCGTTTAAAATTGAGCCATTTTGAATGAAAATGACTACTATCGTTTCGATGACTGCAAATGCCGCAGGTAAAAAGGGAAATTTAAAGTAAGTACATCCTTTTATAAAACTACCAAAAGAATAGTTGGACAAATAATACATTAACTTCTTTCATAAAATTGAGCTTCCAATATAATACAAAATCGTCTAGATTTACCACAAATATTCCGTTCATGACTATATAAGCAAACGAAGCAGACTAATTTTAAGTAAGTGGCTTCGTACTGATATATTCGTATATATCTATGAATTTTGTATATGCAAGTATCTAAACCATAGCCGCAAAAGTGTCCTAATTGAACATCATGTAATAACAAGATGGAGACGTAACTACCTGCAAGCTATTAAATGGTACAGGAAGGAAGGTCAAATTATATACCTATTATATTGACTGAACATGAATTAATGAAAATCCTACAAAACAAAAATTGTGGAGCTACGAAAATGCAAGTATTCGTGGAAGGCAGGTGTAGAAAATCCCTCCGGAAAGGGGGGTGAAACATTTTGATTGGTCACATTTGCTTTGTTTTTGTTAATCTGAATTCAACACTATTTTATCAGTATTGAGTTTATGTGAGACGAGTTTTTGTTTATTGTATACTGTGTATTTCAAGTTCAAAATAAGTTGTAAGTTTATTAAATGAATTTTAAAGGGAAGTATAAATGAATGTTTATATATAATAAATTAACATTCAATTCTGGATTTATAAAAGATAACGAACCGTCACTGATCAAACTAATTTATTTTAGTTTGCAGGGCAAAATATAGGGTTGGCACTAATATGGCGATTCGTGCAAGTGTGTTAATCACGTTATTACAAAAACAAAATGTACAAATTAGTTGGCAGAATGGATATTCTTATATAAATCTCTTAATTACTTCCCTTGGCAAAGACGATGATAGTAATTTGAGCGACCTTTCCGAAAGCACTGATGAATCTTGCAAAGTCTACCATTACCTATTTTAGTAAACTCTGCTATTTGATAATACAATCCCATTGCTTCGAATTTGTATGTCCAATATGTTAAAAATTGTTGTAAGATATAATATGGTTTGTATAGTATTACATAAATCACCAAATGGTTAAACCAGTATCAACAAATTATAGCAATAGGTTTGGAAGGCCGAAATTGTATGCACTGTTATTTTCGCTAATATATTACTGATTCCATTTATAGTAATACATTGTTTTTTAAAAGAAAAGATTAAGCTTATTGTATAGCATAAAATAATTTGTTGCTGCAACTAAACGTTACACAAATTCCTCAGGAACCTGTAGTGAATTGGTCTTTAAAACACATGTACGAGTGTTCGCCAAGCAAATGGAATATCTAATTCCAATTAATGTTTATATATTTCGTCAACAAATTCAAATGACGTCCTCGATTTCCCTACAATTCCATTTTGTTACAAACTCTTGAGCATCTAATTGCGGTACATGGCTAATTGAATTAAATATAGTACTCATATTGGAAAAGTGTATGTAAGAAGGCCCAAATATATATATATATATATATATATATATATATATATATATATATATATATATACACGCACACGCACACGCACCCGCACCCGCACCCGCACAAGCACACGTACACGCACACACACACCCACACACCCACACACCCACACACCCACACACCCACACACCCACACACACACACACACGCACACGCTCACGCACACACACGTACCCACACGTACACACGTACACACGTACACACGTACACACGTACACACGTACACACGTACACACGTACACACGTACACACGTACACACGTACACACGTACACACGTACACACGTACACACGTACACACGTACACACGTAAACACGTAAACACGTAAACACGTACACACGTACACACGTACACACGTACACACGTACACACGTACACACGTACACACGTATATATATATATATATATATATATATATATATATATATATATATATATATATATATATATATATGTAGAGAATGTAAAAAGAAAATTTAAAGTCTAGGCGAAGTCCAACATGATGAAACAAAATGATCAACTGCTGCTCTACCACTTAACGCAGTTTCCGTGGCAAGCATATAAATAAAAGGTAAATTTCTGAAATCCCGTTGCAATATCGCAAACTCTATCACAATCTATATCGAAATGATACTGACGCATTTGATACACAACTTATACATATTTTTTATTTTTCTTCCTTTTTATTAAATTAACCAATATTTGTTTAAAAGCATTCAATTTTTATTACGGAAACCTATAATTGAATTAAATATGGTACTCATATTTAAAAAATAGTATGTAACGGCAAAAGGGACACCTAGAAGTAAAGAAAACTAAAAAAGGTCAAAGTTCAATGTAAAGATACTAGCTATTTTATTCAACATCACTAATATAAGTACATAAGGTAAATTTCTAAAATCCCGTTGCAATACCGCAAACTCTATCACAATCTATATCGATATGATACTGACGCATTTTATACACAACTTAAATGAAGCACAAAGAAAAATAATTATAAGATTATTGGCTCCCTTGAATGTGTTGTTCATTTAATAAGTATAATTTTAGTTCACTATTAAATATTTTGAAAGAGTTAGATTTAATAAAGAGATCAAATAACCTGTTGAAACATACACTTATACAGTATTAAAACGATAAAAAAGTAGTCGTGTGCAATAGAATAATTAATAAACCTCTAGATGGGAGCTATAAGTTGTGTACATCCGTTCTAAACCTTAATCTCTTGTGCAAATATAGAGGACACTTAGAGCTTAGACTTCGGTAGTACGTACAAGTGGTACGGTAAGTACAGTGCAGGTATCGCCTATTTTCCATATTCCTCAGACAGTGTATGAGAGGTATCACTAAACTTACGTATAGCATAAATTAATCAACAAGAAGACATGAGTTCTATAACTTTTGTATTCTACGTTTGTCACAGTTAGTTAGACAAGGGCTTTATACCACATCACAATGCTTAAGAACAGGCAACACTAAAGAATCACACAACAGCCTTTTTGTGTCTCTGTTAAAAAATTCAAGGTTACCAAAGATTCTTTTAAGATTTGAATACTCACGCTGAAGGCACTTACTCACATAAGTTTGAAATGTTAAACACATATCCGTTTACATATTACAGATGTATAAATTGAGAAAATTGAGAACCTTGCGGTACACCACTTAGAACAACACTCCACAAAGACACCTCATTATTAAGTACAAATCTTTGTGATGTTTTCTTTAGATATTGACGCACAAAAGCTTGTGAATCAAAGCCGCTTCACCAATAATATAACATGATTGACTATGCTTTAGAGTAATCAAGGAGCACAAGCAAAGTCAAGTTTTTAGTCTCAGTTGCCAGAATGACATCATCTAAAGCGTTCAAGAGTGTATTTGCACAACTGTATTTCTGTCTGAAACCAGACTGATTAGTGTTAGCGTATTCCATACATAACCATTTTTCCCTATACGTGTAGGTTTGTTAAAGTCTGTGATGCTAGCGTTTGTTTTCACTTCCGGCTCGCTATTTCAAACATTGCGTCTTAAATTGTGTACTATTTACACTGTTATTCACATCGCTCACAATCCTAGAAACTTCCACAACTTTGCTTTTGTTTCTTGGCATTCAAATATACTGTAACAACAGTTTGTATTCCTCCTCATCAAATATTCCCAGTACGTAGTACTTATCGGCAATTCTATAGTGTATCGTTATTTTTGTCTTCAGCTTCACTTATATCACTAAAACCACTCCCTTTAACAATACTTTGAGGTTCACTTTCCGCCAAGAGATGTCCCTTAAGCAAACTAAGGTGCTATTTGTAAAGTCTTCCATTATAAGCGCATTGTCTTAGGGTTTAACTGCCGCAGTTAATTTCTTCTAGCTTTGCCAACGATACGTAAAAATGACGTGTAGGGCGTTAATATAATTATATAATTGCAAAAAAAGGCTAACCCGTACGCTTGTCTTTTCGACTTAGAGGTGTGGAAAGCACTTATGGCGGCGTAAACTATAGGATGCCTATTTAACTGAATGACAACATTATATGGCAAGTACACGTAAATTTTACGTGGGTTGGCAATCTAGGGGTTATCTTTTTCACTGAGATATATCGACATAATTTAATTATATTTAAATTGTCCTTTCGTTATATTTAGACAATTCTCTTGTATGGATTGTATATTACGTTACTGATACGTATGTCTAATAAATATTATTCATATGACCTAAAGATAAGTTATTCCTCGTTATTACATTAAACTTGATTGAAGGTTAATTACGTTATAAGTTATTTATAATATTCTTTGATATTGACATACGCAATAAATAACTTGGTTGCGTATTAGGTACGCTGAAATAGCTAAACCTACACTTCGCCTTGTATACGTAATACTGCAGACTTTAATAATTAAATTGTCGGGAAATTCAATTGAAATACATTTCGCAACAGAATTAATAATAGTAGTGCATACATTATTTGTAAAGAGCAAATAAGGCACACCACATCGAACTGATTAGAATTAATATTGAGCTGTAATGAATGTTAAAGTTTACAGAGCAGGAAAATTTTAATATATTTTAAGGTTTTCATAGTAAATTATACAAAAGGAATTTTAATCGAGCGCAGTTCTCTAGCAAAAATCAGATCGTGCGTTCAAATTGCATTCGTGAAATTCTTTTTATTTGCTAAATAATTATATACTTAACACTAAACAGATTTATAACTCACAAGATCTTGAAAAAAAGTTCTTAGACCTACTGAATTTAAACTAGAAATTTACATAAAGCTATGTATATGAGAATATAATATATGTTATCTAATAATCTCATTTGGAGCAATAAAATGTACTATTTCTTTAGCCTATAACGCCGATAATACTGTCATTACATTCTCAAACGGAATATAGCACGTGGTATTATTTTGTAAGCGAAGGCGTGATTCGTGAAACCGAAGCTGCCCTCGATGATGATTCGTATATCATATTATATCATTTGGACCAA
The DNA here is from genome assembly GCA_036346205.1 of Vesta saturnalis. Taxonomy (NCBI): domain Eukaryota; kingdom Metazoa; phylum Arthropoda; class Insecta; order Coleoptera; family Lampyridae; genus Vesta; species Vesta saturnalis. The sequence continues at coordinate 1,532,129 of JARFJB010001142.1, read as the reverse complement.
TAAAATGTATAATGTTCTTACCGTATCACAGTGAGAATATAATTCACATGTCACATGGTAGCTTTTTGATTACTTTCATTGGTTAAAATACATAAACAAAGTCGCAGAATAGGCTATCAAATTGGTGATAATTTTATCACCGCATGTTGACTGTCACATGATTTTAATGAATAAAATGGGTTACTGTCAAAGTGACAAATCTCTTACCAGATATAACACATGTTATGATTAATAATCGATGAAACCATTCGTTAAAACCTTTAGAAAATTGAATTCGTGCTTCGCATTCTTTCAATTTTCATCGGTTTTAACTGGAGCTATCACCGATTAAAATCATAACACTAGTTATATTATCCCCGATAATACTGTCTCCATATTTGCTATTTAAGTTAAACTGTCATATCTCAATAATCGAAGACGTGACTCGTGGAAACTGAAGCTGCACTCAATGAATCTACAGCTCAGGCACACTCGAAAGTATCATTGATAATAACCATGCTATTTGATATACATGAGAAAATGGTTCATACACCACATAATCTTTCATTTGGTCCACTGAAACGTAGTAATTTACTCAATTACCAGACTATCACAACGATCATATTTTTATCACCTTATTGTCACCAGTTGCAATAAGTTATTTTTTATCCATTGTATTTTGAAGCCTCATTCACTTTATTCTCGCACCGAAAATTACTCGTGATATTGATTAATAAATGAAGATATCACCCGTGAAACCGAAGATATACGTTCAGGCCGTGCTTTGTACTAATGAATCTGAGTTCGGTATATATATATATATATATATATATATATATATATATATATATATATATATATATATACAGGTGTCCAGTTTAAGATGAAATGCATGGGGATATTGGAAACCGTTAGAGATACGAAGATGGTTAAATGGAGAAAAGTTGCGTCATTATATGCCCAAGAAGTAACCATGGTTACATGTCAAAAATCCTTCCATTTACTAGACACAGGGTGATAACTGAAAATATGCGTTTTCTAAAATCGCTATATCTTGTTTCTTGCAAGAGATACATCCACGATTTTTGCAGGATGGGGTAACAGGTAGCGAGGATTTCAAAATGATTTTGAAAAAATCTAGGCCTACTATATTTTGAGATAATGCACGCAACTTTCGATTTTCTTATGGACGCCATATTGGATTTTTGCATTTTGAATTCTTCATAAAAATGCTTTTCAACCATATATCATATGTTTATAATCTGCCAATGAGAAAGTGTCAAATTACACAATTAAATTTATATCAAAGCAACCTTGACATATTATGTATTTTAATTAAATGAAAATTAATCTACAAATTAAACTAACTATTGAGAACAATATTATTGATTATTAACATAAATCATAATAATAAAAGTGACAAAAAATAACAAAAAATAAAATTTAATATTATATTGAATTTTACTATTAATTAATCAAATGCTCGAATAAACCTTCATTCTCCTGCAAAGACCATCTGCATCGAGTTAGCACTGCATCACAAGAGTTCCTTATCATCTCGCATTTTTGAATTCTTCATAAAAAATGCTTTTCAACCATATATCAGATGTTTATAATCTGCCAATGAGAAAGTGTCAAATTACACAATTAAATTTATATCAAACTAGGCCTTTGCCAATCAACCATCTATTCAATTATTGCAAGAGAATGGAGGTTTATTCGAGCATTTGATTAATTAATAGTAAAATTCAGTATAATATTAAATTTTATTTTTTGTTGTTTTTTGTCACTTTTATTATTATGATTTATGTTAATAATCAATAATATTGTTCTCAATAGTTAGTTTAATTTGTAGATTAATTTTCATTTAATTAAAATACATAATATGTCAAGGTTGCTTTGATATAAATTTAATTGTGTAATTTGACACTTTCTCATTGGCAGATTATAAACATATGATATATGGTTGAAAAGCATTTTTATGAAGAATTCAAAATGCAAAATCCAATATGGCGTCCATAAGAAAATCGAAAGTTGCGTGCATTATCTCAAAATCTAGTAGGCCTAGATTTTTTCAAAATCATTTTGAAATCCTCGCTACCTGTTACCCCATCCTGCAAAAATCGTGGATGTATCTCTTGCAAGAAACAAGATATAGCGATTTTTAGAAAACGCATATTTTCAGTTATCACCCTGTGTCTAGTAAATGGAAGGGATTTTTGACATGTAACCATGGTTACTTCTTGGGCATATAATGACGCAACTTTTTCTCCATTTAACCATCTTCGTATCTCTAACGGTTTCCAATATCCCCATGCATTTCATCTTAAACTGGACACCTGTATATATATATATATATATATATATATATATATATATATATATATATATATATATATATATATATATATATATATATATATATATATATAATCAGATAATTAATTTTTGGTACTATACATGAATGTAAAGCACTTAAAACTTAATCATCATAACCATATATTTCGAATTCGTGAATTCATCATCGGTGGAATTCAAAAAATAAAATTAAAATTAAAACGAAATTATAAATTAGAACAATTAATAACTATCACATTGAAAATGTGTTAGTTATTAATTAATTTATTAATTATCATATATATATATATATATATATATATATATATATATATATATATATATATATGAATTGACGTTTGTTAGTCTCACTAAAACTCAAGAACAGCTGGGCAGATTTGGCTAATTTTGGTTTTGAAATATTTGTCTTAGGAGGGTTTAAAAGGTGAGAAAATATAAAGAAATTGTAAGGAAAATTTTATAAAAACCTGTCAAACAGGGTACGTTCAAAATAAATTTCCCTTCTTGACAGTTACGAACTTTGACAAATTATTTATTTCTAAGGCGGCACGAATTTCGCCGGGTCACCTAGTTTAGATATAAATGCATTACATCAAAATAATTTTACGTATTACATTGAATTCAAATTTATATATATATATATATATATATATATATATAATATTGTTTCTGATGCTATTGCCTTATTACATAAAAACAGAATAAATAACAATGACCTATGATAATCAATTGCAACAGTATTTATTTATTTACAAAACTAAATATGAAGTATTTAAAAATTATTATTAATTTTATTAAAAACATAAATAAAAAAAAAACTTATAATAAATATGAAGTATGATTAATAAGTATGTAACACAAAGTTAGACAGATAGATAGCTTATTCGTGCTCTAAAACTGGTACTCTTATAGAGGTCAAAAGAAAAATTTCTTGGATACTGGTATCAGAACATGTATTGTTATGAGTGAATAGGGAATTTCCTACTTATCGAAAACATTATTTCTGTATAGTAGTACGAAGATCGTTAAAGTTATTATTTATAAATTCATCCAAATTGTGGAAAGCTTTACTTGGCAAATATTTTTTAGTGATTCGAACTGACGAATTTGTAAATTGCAAACAGGTAAAGCATTCCTCTTCAGAATGAATGCTACCTTGCTTACAGGTCTCCTTTGTAATCGGAATATTCTGTTTCGTATACTTGAGTATCCCCACACTAAGATGCCATAAGTAATAATTGGTTCGATTAGTGCTAAATTAGTCATTACTAACACCTTTTGCGACTGATGTTAGATAATGCTCGTAAAGGATACGTGGTGGAATTGTTTTTTTTTACTATAACATCGCCTTGTTGGTACCATAACGATTTGTAGTCTTAAGAGCAGACCAAAGAATCTAGATTCTACATCCAACTCACTATTGTTGCTCATTGAGAATGCTACATTTATAGTTTTTACTTTGTCGATTCGAATAATTGTCTTGTGCTTCCATATTAATCTTTTTGCTGAATCAATGAGAAAGAGAATAACAAGTATCATCAGCGAATAGAAATATGTTTCTAATATTTGTCACATAATAGCTTAAATCGTCTATGTATATTAAGAAGAGTAAAGAACATAGACCCTTGGGGGTCTCCATGCTTTATAGAACAAATTTCTCTTCTTAGTGTGAGGATACGTGTATTATAAATTGTATTATTATTATAATTGTATTATAAATACAAAGAGAGAGGGCGAAGAAATCTATGACACTTTTCGGGAAAATTTCGAATATAATTAATTAAGAAGAAGTAAAAACAACTAAAAAAGGTGAACTGGAGTGAGCATACAGCTTTCACAAGTAAATTCGTACATCCGTTTCAACTTTTGGGGTAACTAGAACTACTAGAAGCACATGTTAACTTACATGGTTTTCAATTTTTTTCAAGTAAACTACTTGTTTAAATGCAGCTATGAACCTGAAATTTCTTAGGCGCAATTACTAAATATAAAATTTCAGGCGGATGGAGGCACTAGAAATGGTATTTAAATAAAAAATTATTCTTATATAAATTCAGACTTTTAACCAAGATATTTGACTGGGATGCTGCAGAATCGATCAAAATAATAAAGTTTCAACTTTATTATCGAAATAAAAATGGACAAAAATAGTAAACATTAAAACGCTAAAAAATTTGATATGCTAACAATATACGTTAAAAATAAATGGAGCAATGGCGTCAAGTGATCGGACTAGTAATTCAAGGAATTAAATTTCTAACCCTCGAAGAAGAATTTCCTTTTTAATTGGCGTAAACATTAGAAATTACTTGGTAATGTATTTTGATTTGCTTATTTAAATACAAGGTATTGGGCACTACCTACATTAATATATGAAATTCCACCTTAAAAGACTATTAAAAGAGTTTTATTATGTAATTGTACAGGGTTCCCCATAATAGGCTACCCATTTTAATATTTGCATTAAAATTTTTTAGTTAACAAAACAAACTATTTATTATACTAAATTACAGTTAACTCTTTGGGATTTATGATAACATAAATATTTGGCTAATTGAATTGTAACTTTTAAAAATCACGTCTTCTAAATGACCTCCACCAACTTCAACACATTTTTCAATATTAGATAAAAAGTGGTTCATTACACGGCGTAGCAAACCTTCGTCTATTCCTTCAACTTCTTCACGAATTTTGACTTTGAGTTCCTCGATTGTACCTGGACGACTCGCAAACACTTTGGCTTTTAAATATCCCCACAGGAAAAAATCGGGTGCCGTTAAGTCGTGGGACCTCGAAGGGCAAGGCAAATCTCGGAATTGAGAAATGAGTCGGCCATTAAACATTTCTCGCAGAACACTCATTGAGTTTCTGGCGGTATGAGCTGTTGCTCCATCTTGTTGGAATAGCAAGGCATTGTTTAGTAATCCTCGTCTATTTAATTCTGGAATGAGGAATGTGTCTAGCATGTTTACGTAGCGCTCGGATGTTACTGTTACAGCGCGGTTATTTGCATCCTCAAAAAAATATGGACCAATAATACCAAAAGATCCTACTCCACACCACACAACAACTTTTGGATTATGGAGGTTCTGTGTAAAGATTTCACGAGGATTTTCATTTGACCAGTATCTAAAATTCTGTTTATTAACCATGCCGTTCAAATAAAAATTTGCTTCGTCGCTCATTAGGAGACTGTGAATTGCTCCTTGATGTAAATCCAAAAATTCTTGACAAAATGCTAACCTTGCTTCTTTATCTTGATTGCTAAGGTGCTGTGCCATTTAGTATTTATAGGGATGAAATTTTAAATCCCTTTGAAGAATTCGATCTAAGCTTCCCTTTGATATTCCTAGGATAAGGGTTTGTCGATTAGCAGACCTTTTAGGACTTCTCGTGAACGCAATTCTAACTCTTTCAATATTTTCTGGTGTACGAACTGTTCTTCGACGTCCAGGCTTCTTCAAATTTTGTACAGAACCATTTTCACGCCAATGGCGAACCCATAACTTAACAGTTTTACGATTTGGCGCGTGACCCCTATTGCTGTTATTAAACTGACGCCGGAATGCACGCCTAAATTCTTCTATCGAATTGCTTCTTATGTAAGTTTCTATACAAAACATACGTTGTGGACTGAGTAATCCATGAAAGTTCAAACGGATGTTGAAATAACGTTCAAAGCAAAAAAATTAAATAATTATTGATGAAAACTAACAAACTTCTCGTAGTAAAATGACGTTACACGAAATTATTAATTTATAACTTATTTGTGACAGGCGCCTACCTGTTTAATAATTAACTTAAATCTCAAACACTACAGAAGATAATCCCACAGAGAACAGCTTATTTAGTTATCTCGTAGGGAATTTATTAATAAAATAAAATAGGTAGTCTATTATGGGGAACCCAGTATAAATCCACTGGTTTTTTCATGGTGTATACTAGTATACAGGTTGTCCCATAACTAATAGACAATACGTCAAGTGTAGAAAGAGGTGATCAAAATAAGTCGTGTGGCAAAAACATGCGTTAGTAAAATGTTAATAGCAAACGCGATATAGGGCGTTAAAGTTGACATTATTTTTGAAAATTCGTAATAGTTAGAAAACAGTTGTATGTGTTGATACTAATGATACTAATATTATGATAAATAATCAAAATTTCATTATTTTAAAACAAAAAAGGTATACTTGTTCGACTCCCATATTTTAAGGCGTGGTCGAGGTATTACCATTTTAATACTGCACGCCGCGCTGGCGCCGCTCTAAAACGATAATATTTTAAAATACGATTGAAGTGTTTCCTTTAAAACCCTTTGATTTTTACCACAATATTGTAATCTACTTTGAGAATATTAGTAAATAAAACAGGGGTTTTATAAAAAAAATACAATTTAATTGGAAAACAAAACAAATAAAAAACAATAATTACACTTACTTCATTAAATGTTGAAAGTGGCCACCGTTTACTTCATACATTTTCTTAAACTTTTTTCTAAATGTTGTCCTATCTTAAAAAAGGCGGCGTTGTCATTTTTTAAAGTATTTGCGGCTTCGTGAATTTTTTCTAGGAGTACGGGGCGGCCGAGGGAATTCGCTGCACCGTCCAATCCAACGATGTGGAAAATTGTTATTTAAATGCTCCCGGACTCTAAGTGTATAATATGGCGGCGCGAAAATGAGCTTCTTTGTACTTATGAGGATTACCAAAATCATAGTAATGGTTATTTCCCCAATTAAAAACTCTGCGGCGTGTGAATGTAGCCTCGTCAGTACACAGTACCTTTTTTTTTAAAATAGTGGATCTTGATTGATTTTATTGAGCACCGATTGACAGAAATGTGTTCTGCGTAGTACGTCATTGGGAAATAAATTTTGTACAGGCGTAAAATGATACGAATACAATTTTTCTGTACGTAAAATTCTTGAAATACTTGATTTACTTACACCAATAGCTGCTTGCAAGCGCTGAGTACTTAATTCAGGATTTTCTGAAATTCTAACTAAAATTTCATCTTTCATATCAGCTGTAATTCTTTTAGGAACCTTCGTATGAAAAGAACCGGCTTTCACCTAAATTTACGTGCAATCTTTGAAATTTTTTACGACTTGGTATAATTCGATTTGGATATAACTGTAGATATCGTCTGAATGCTGCATATGAATTATAATTTACTTGTGCATGCAGACAAATCATATCCCTGAGTTCAATATTTGTAAATTTGTAAACTGATTACCTCTATGAATTTTTGATAAAAGCGATATTGTCAATTCAGTATTTAAAAACACAATAATTACAAGTCTCTGCATTCACCTAATAAGTAATTGACAGTTCCTTTAGTAATTTTAAATTAATGATTGCACGAAATTTAACTATAACGGTATATTAATTATATAATGGCTTAATTACGGTTCACACAATAAAACAAAATTCCTTTAAGGGGACCGTGTAACCAAAAAACTGAAAAAAATTAATTTTTTTGTTTTAATTTTTAATAAATTGTCCATATTCTCCCGGATAAAATGACGCATAAATTATAATAATCTGACAACTATAAGTGTGTATAAAAAATTTTTAAAGTTTGCTTTACAGTACAAAATTTCCATCAGGCGCTGTGATCATACGGAGTTGTGTATTTGTTGTAGTCTTTCGTGGCATATACTTGATGTAATCTCTTTGTTGAATGCTGCCACAAAATAGTACAGCTGATGCATGTATTCGTCATCTATACTGATGTGTATCTTAGTTACTGATTGTTTATAAACATCATTAGCTATTTTGCAGTATTTCTGATCAGTTTTTACTTTGTGACGAAGTTTTTTATATAGAACATCATGGGAAGATCTCAAAAAGTATTTAAAAAAGGGAAGAACTATTGGAAGTGTTCAGGAAATAAGACAAAACCGTCCAGTACTCCAGGTAATAATAGTGCAACTCCTTGGCCTGATAATGAATCTGAAATTCCTAGGCCTAGTGCATCTAAAGCCAAATTGGGTGACTATAATCTTGAATACAAACAATTTGAAGGATGTACGTTCATGTATGATATAGTTGAGTTAGAAAGCCTTATGAAAACTATTTTTTCTATAGCAGTTTGCAAAGATTGTGGATGTGAATTAACCTACAATACCTCGCACAGAATCGGTCTTGCGACTAAACTTATGATACAGTGCAGTCAACCTCGTTGTCTAAAAACAACCTTCTGTACTTCACCTCAAGTTGAATTGTGTGATGAGGGAAAGCAGGTAAAAGACCTGTATGATATTAATCTTAGATTGGTTTATGGACTAAGAACAATCGGCAATGGCCAAGCTTCTGATGAAATGCTTTGTGCAGTGTTAAATCTTCCATCGCCGCCTTCAAGATTTTCAAGGTATATTGATGTTTTAACACCAGCTATCAAAGATGTTGCCTTGTCTAGTATGAAAGAAGCAGTTCAGGAAGCTGTTGCCCAGAATGAACGCATGAACGAAATTACTATAGGCCTAGATGAGACCTGGAAAAAACGCGGGCATGTCTCACTAAATGGAATAATTACGGCAACCAGTGTAGATGTAGGAAAAGTTATTGATATTGAGATAATGAGCAAGTATTGTGAATGCCCAAACAAACTACAAAATAACCATGAAGCAATCTGTAAGGATAATTATTTAGGCACTAGTGGTGGGATGGAAGCTGAGGGGGCAAGAAAAATATTTGGCCGCTCTTTACCAGAGTACAACGTGAAGTATTTGAAATACTTAGGTGACGGTGATTCGAAGGGGTTTGAAACTGTATCAAAAGAAGGTTTTTATGGAGATTCAGTAGTGGAAAAACTTGAGTGTATTGGTCATGTACAGAAGAGGATGGGCACAAGACTAAGAACGTTGGAATCTAAAATGGGAAAAACAAAATTGTCAGATGGCAAGACGATTTCTGGACGTGGCCGCCTAACTGATGTTGTTACTACTAAATTGTAAACCTTCTATGGTCTTGCAATACGCAGGGACACTAACAAAACTCTGACAGACATGAAACAAGAAGTTTGGGCTGGATATTTCCATGTCATCTCATCCAATGACAAACCAAGCCACGGACTGTGCCCCAAAGGAGAATTGAGCTGGTGTAAATATCAGCAGGCAATTGCTAAAAAAGAAGATTATGACCATACAACACATTTTCACTTACCTGAAGTTATTATGGAACAGATCAAGCCAATATACAGGGACCTAGCTTCACCTGAGTTACTAAAAAAATGTTTACATGGTAAAAGTCAAAATCCAAATGAATCGTTCAATAATGTTGTAAGGTCCCGTCTTCCGAAGAATACTTTTGTCCAGCTAAACACCCTTCAAATAGGAGCCTATCATGCAGTAAGTGCCTTCAACAAAGGAAACATAAGCAAGTGTTTACTTTTAAAAAAGTTAGGCCTTCAAGTTGGAGAAAACTGTTCAAAAGTGTTGAAAACATGTGATTATCGCCGTGTTTGGAAAGCGGAAAGAATCGCCGAAGAAATCCAAAAAAAGGCCAGACAGTCAAAGCAGTTATCAAAAAGGAAACTTGAAGAGATGTATGCTGAGGAGGAGGGTCTAGACCAACCTTCTTACTCATCTGGGATGTACTATGTATAAGTAAGTGGAAAAATGTTGTATACTTTAGTTTTTTGCATTTTTCCGAAACTTTGATTTTTAAGGGTTTATGTACCTTTTTCTCAGAAACCGTACCAGATATCAAGATGCAGTTTTTTTTATTGTGTTTGTCTCATTAAAATACACATTTTTATAACATTAGGCTATTGTAGAACAAATATATTTCATTTTATGTAATTTAAAGCAATAATTTTTTTACTTAAAAAAAGTGTTTTATCAAAAAAATTACCAAATCTTAGTAAAATGGCAGATTTTTATAAAACGTTATGAAAATGTTCATAAAGGTACCCAAAACATGTGGTAAAAATTTCAGTGTTCTATGTTTTTTAGTTTCTGAGAAAAAGGTACATAAAGTTGGCTAATTTAACATGGGAATAATATAGGTTACGTAAGAAAAATAAAATCAAAGGCGTAATAACCTAACATCTCTAACATCTGTGTAAATAAAGTTTAGTTCTGTCAATCGATATTTTACTGATACTTTTGTAATCTGTCTATTTTGACTCTTTAATAGACATACGAGGATCACTATATTTTCAGCCTAACAATGAAAAAATAGTAATTTGTCATTGAAAATTACTTTACTGTTTTTCGAGATATTCTCCTTTATGATCAAAACACTTTTGCATTCGTTCGAACCATTTGTCATAGCATTTTTTCCAATATTCTTAAGACACCTCCATAACGTAGTTTTTGAACGCATCGACGGCTTCTTCCGCCGACGAAAATCGTTGTCCACGCAAGTTATTCTTGATATTCGGGAACAAGAAGAAGTCATTGGGTGCTAAATTAGGACTGTACGGCGGATGACCCTTCAATTTGATTTTGGGTGTTCAATTAATCGGTTGATAGATAGATGTGTGAGAGCTCGCATTGTCGTGATGAAGAACGATTCGAAGGCGCTTGTTCGTTTTCCGCATTTCACCGAAGACTTACGACAAACAAATTGTTGTGTACCATTCATAAGTGACGGTTCTACATTCCTCTAAAGGCACAATTGTTACTTGACCAGTTTTTCCGAGCGCGAACAACTTTTGTTGGATTTGGTTCATCTTGAAACACCCACACAGTCGACTGCTGTTTATGTTCCGGCTCATATGCATATATTCATGATTCGTCACCTGTTGCAATCTTATGTACGTATTTTGAAGCACAGCCATTGTATGTTTTGAGCATTTGTGTGCACCAATCGGCACGAGATTCTTTTTGAGATTTCATCCAATTGTGTGGGATACAACGAGAATATGGCTAAATGATCATGTAATATTTTATATATGCTGGTGGAACTAATGCCAAGGGTTTCCTCAATTTCACAGTATGCCGCATGGTGATGCATTATTAGCTTTTGCACAGCATCAATGTTTTCTTGAATAACGACTGATTTTGGACGGCGGCCACGATTAAAATCGTTATACCAGCATTTCACAGAGGCGTAGGATGGAGTTTCATCGCCAACTGTAGAAGTAAGTTTATTGATGCACTCTTGTCTTAATAGTCCGTGTTGAAATTCGTAATAAATCATCGCACGAAAATTTTCACGACCTAATTTCATTTCTTTGCTGACACGCAATCTTCAAGTAACCATAAACAACACAAATAACGCTATTCACAAAAAGTTTGAAGTATGTTATCGTCAATAATGTCAGACGTTTCTATGGAAACGTAAAACGGCGCCTAACTGCAATCAGTGTTGACAAGGCTCAAAATATAAATAGTGCCGCTCGTATTAAGAAACGCGACACCATCATCCCCGATTTCCTTATAGTTATTAATTCACTGAACGTTTTACAAAAATTTTTAGGTTGGCAAAGCTTGATCCGAAATTATGTCATGCACTCTTGCCAAATGTGTCAAAAACAGGATGCGTCCAGTGGAAAAATTTGATGTGAGCAAATTCACGACTGTATTTTTGGCAATATCACGTATTTCAAGGGGTGTATATGCAAGATTATCTTCCATTTTCATGTTTTGTGATAGAATTTGGTTAAAACAAAAGTCAGACGTTTCTATGGAAACGTAAAACGGCGCCTAACTGCAATCAGTGTTGACAAGGCTCAAAATATAAATAGTGCCGCTCGTATTAAGAAACGCGACACCATCATCCCCGATTTCCTTATAGTTATTAATTCACTGAACGTTTTACAAAAATTTTTAGGTTGGCAAAGCTTGATCCGAAATTATGTCATGCATGTCACTCTTGCCAAATGTGTCAAAAACAGGATGCGTCCAGTGGAAAAATTTGATGTGAGCAAATTCACGACTGTATTTTTGGCAATATCACGTATTTCAAGGGGTGTATATGCAAGATTATCTTCCATTTTCATGTTTTGTGATAGAATTTGGTTAAAACAAAAGTCGACTATATCAAATTTTCAGTTTTAAAATTAAGACATCATCCTCCGCCACAAAAATCCCTAAATCATCTAAAGTAAATATATAGGTTTAAAAACGGCATAAAAAGGGCAATTACAAAAAAAAGCGTGTTTCATAAAACCTAGTAGCACTTATACTTTAAAGTTGATTTCGTGCTTCAAGAATGGTCTTATGAAACTTGTTTTTTAATATACTATTCTTCATTTGCAGTAGTATCGTAAAGTCACTTCACTTTAGTACGCATGCGTAGCGTATAATAAATTTTTTATCGCACTAGATCAATAAACTTTATACACTAAAAACCATGTGTTTTTTGAATGAACGTACAAAAGATTAATTTTATCTACACTGTTACCTACTTATAAAGTTATTAAATATAAGAAGAAGAAGAATTATTAGAATGTGTATGAATAACGTAAATTTGGTTGGAATACCATCAAAACTCAAACGGTTAGACTCGTATAGATATGGTTTATGATTTATTTTCAAAATATGATAACAATAATTGCAACAAGTTTATTTTAGTTTAAAAATGTCATTTTGAAGATTTAAATAACTCATATTATGTAGGTTTAGAGTACATTAACTGTAAACAAATAAACAAATAAATATATCTGTCTATTATAGAAAAGCAGTATTTTAGTTACGAATTTATTGTGGAATGAGCATAATTTACACGACCTGGTTCAATTATACAAATTCAATAAAAGTTAAACGATTAAGTTTGAGGTTACATACAGAATTTTATTTATTACCATCAACAGATGGATTTGTCACCAAATTTTCGTCAACGTTCTTAGCATGATTACCAACCTAAACCCGCTAACCAATTTAGTTGCAGATTTACAAGCAACTATGTACAAAACACGAAAATAAAGGAACACTACGTGAAATGTGAGATGTTAACCTACATTATTGTATGTGTAGGAAGAATCCCAGTTTCTAACCCACGTTATCAGGAAAATACGGGCCTAACTTTAGATTTATTATAATGTACCTTCATATAATAGTACCTGAAAAATAAATACAAAATTATCAAATGTTTGGTCAAATGTTAAGACTTTCGTAAATTTTATAAGTTTCGAGATTTTTAGTATAAACAATAGTAGCCGACAAACATTTTTCCATAAGTAACATTGCATTAAATCATATAGATAACGAAATAGAGTTGTGAGTTCCATAGAAAAATATTATCCATTATCTCAATTGGTGATTTAAAACAAAAATTACTATCAATTCGCTATTCAAATAATCACTGATGACTTACTTCATTACAAAACATTATTAACGATGAAATCAATAAGGATAATGAAAAATGTAAATGTAATTTTATTAGTAAACTATAATATACATCAAGCAAAAGTCATCTCGCTTTATTATGTTACACATATAACCTGCTGTTACAATTTTGTTATTTTTATTGCTACCAGCTTAATAATACAGAAATGCCTAAATAATTAAACACGGAATTTTCAATAAAAATATAAAAAAAAAGAAATGCAGGCGCATGATAGCTTCGTAGCTAAATACTTTGTTATTTGTTACATTTTATATGGCACCATTTGTTTCCCTTATCAATGTGGAACTAAGTTTTTAAACATATACACATACTTTTCTTTTATCTAATGCTTGCCATAAATTAATTGCCATAGATCTTTATTCTGTAGAATGATGCCCAAGAAATATGTATACATAATTTGCTTTAAATATGTATTGAAATAAATATAGACAAAACATGTTTTAGGTGGTGGGCAGAAGATAACTTTGTCAAATTTACTCTTGAAGAACTAGAATTCATCGAATTTGACGTTAGTATTGTTTGTAATTTCATTATCTGAAAAATTATGCATATATATTCAATTTACATGAATTGAATTTATTAAATATGCAACACTTAGATTTTTATTATAATAGCAAGTTGTATCATTGAGTCACTCGATTTAAATCAACAAATGCCGATAAAACAACCATAGTTATAAATAAAACCATTTCACTTAAAATTGAAAATTGCTTGGTCTATTTTAATCTTGATTGTATTTATAATTAATCAACGCTGTTTTGGGACCTTTTGTATATTTAATTAAGGGAAGTGTGGGTAAGCTATCCATCGGTATAGCTCAATGATCATTCCCGTAAAAACTTCAGAATATATTCCGAAGCATTAATGACTATAACTTCAAATATTAAAAAACGTAAAGAATAATTAAAATACTCTTGAAAGACATTTTATCACGTTTTGAAAACTAATGAAGAGGAAAATTTAAGAGACGTCACATATTAGAGGAACATCCATTAAACGTTACTGAAAGCTGGTTCTTTTTTATTAACGCTCGTGTATGAGAACGGGAGTAATTTGAAAACTTTAACGGAATATAAAGGAAAGCATAAAAATTTGACAACAAATAAGATCTAAAATTCTTACCCCAGTGAATAGCAAATTAACTATAATATTGTTATCACCCCACAGTTATATATTATAAACCTCACTAAAACACACATTTCATTAATATTAGTCCTGCATAAAGTAAATGTCACTTATATAAAGACGAGTTAAAAAAATGAGAGTTAATTATTTACATCTAGAAATACATCCGTAAATTACGCTGTGTCCGTGATTATTTATACGGACCAAACGGCGAGGGCGCGATAGACATACTAGGGTTGGCGTTCCAGCGCTTCCGACGCCTCATAAATGACGCGGCTGCGTGCTATCTCGATTTGGTTTATTCTTTCAAAAACATGTTTTCTGCTTTGATATTATAGAATTTGCTTTATCGCAAAGATTTTAGTCATCCTCAACTTCAAAATGTTGTAAGTCACTTGTATTTTCCGTCTCTATTTACAATTTCGGCACTTGTTTACACGCACTTTGGGACTATACAATTAAAATAATGAAACAATAGTTACTCTCCGTTAATGCATTGCCCGTGTTTCAGATCAAATCGATAAATAAGTAATGCTGTATAATTTGCATTAATGAAATTATACACCCATTACCTTTACAAATTGAACGTCGTTAAAAGGTAAGGCACCACGATGTATCGGGATCTCCATTTTAATGAAATTACCATGCGGTAGAAGATTGAACAAGATTAATTTGTACCACCAAAAGAAAGCAAACAAGTTTAAGAAACTCATTTAAAATGTATTACTACTTTTGTTTTTTTAAGATATGATAATGTCAATTTTAAACTGGAAATTTCTAATACATAATATATCCATATATATATATATATATATATATATATATATATATATATATAAATAATTTTTAAGATTAATCAGGTGAGTTTAAGTCAACTGGCTCTATCCAGTGGCGTAGAATATGTTAAGTTAATCACTTTAAGTAAAAAAAAAAGCACGTCCCTGCTTTTTTTGAAGAAATATTTTTTGTTAAATTCAACATTTAATTCTACAAATAAAATCATACTTATTATAAGTTTATTATATTGCCTGCTGACCATCCTCGTCGAATGAATTAAATTTAAATTTAAATTTAAAAATCATACTTAGTATTTTTTCGATTCGGCACCCGTTTTTGAAATATTTTGCATTAACATAACCGACTACATTATTCATTAACAACCAAATGAAATAAATCAGAGATTGCTTTGCATTTGACAGTTACGTATCTTATGTTTGCTGAAATAGTTGCATTTACGCGTGTTTGGTAATGTTTTAATGTTTGTGTCTAATTACTGTGAAAAAATGAATTATTCCAAACGTGAACTGGTCGATATGCATTTATGTTTATGGTAATACTAATTGCAATGCTCGTGCAGCTGCTCGACTTTATGAACAAAGATTTCCAAATAGAAGACATCCACATCATACTACGTTTAGAACCGTTCATCGTAACTTGTTAGAGTATGGAAGTTTAAAAGGAAAGAAAAATTCCGGACGAAATGCTCGTGTACCAGTTGAAATTGAGGAACCAATTTTAGATAGAGTTTATGAAAATTTATTAATAAGTACGCGTGAGTTAGGTTTAGAATTTGGTGTGTCACATGGCAAGTCCTGGAAAGTTTTACGAGAACAAAATTTACATCCCTGTCACCTACAAAAAGTGCATGCTTTATTGCCCGCTGACCATCCTCGTCGAATGAATTTTTACGAATGGTTCTTAAATAAAAATGCTGAAGATGTACAATTTGTTAGAAACTTATTGACCACTGACGAGTGTATTATTTCCCGAAATGGAATAATAAACTTGCATAATTCCCACATAGATTTTGCGAAAATATTTGGATAGGTATACTAGACGATCACCTAATCGGACCTATCCGTTTTCCTCAAAGACTTACTGGCGAATTCTATTTAAATTTTTTGAGAGAAGATTTGCCAGAATTGTTTGACGACGTACCCTTAGATGTTAGAATGAACATGTATTTCATGCATGATGGTGCACCACCACATTTTACACGAAACGTCAGAGAATTTTTAAATGCATGGTTCCCTGGACGCTGGATTAGATGAGGAAGTGAAGTACCGTGGTCGGCACCATCGCCAGATTAAAACCCATTGGATTTTTTTGTGTGGAGGTATCTGAAAACTCGTGTCTATTCTGTTCAAATTGATAATCGAGAGCTACTTTGGAATCGCATACAGATGGCATGCGATGAGATTAGGGCTATGCCACAAATTTTTCAGCGTGTTAGGTTTCATTTGCTAAGAAGAATACAAGCTTCCATTCAAAAGGAAGGAGGACATTTTGAACAATATGTATAAAAATATTTATTATTTTGTTCCTTTTGTTCCTTCAATATCTCTTTAATAATGTATTTAATAGTT